>CM062295.1:247038298-247638298 GCA_031216915.1 Pictodentalium vernedei
AGAGAGAGCGAGAGAGGGAGAGATGGATGGGAAAAACAGACGGAGGGGGGTAGAGAGAGAATGATGGAGAGAGAGAGGGAAGGAGAGAGAAGAGAGAGAGAGAGAGGTAGTGGGGGCAAAGGCAGAGGGACATGGGATAGAAAGAGAGGGGAGATAGATAGAGAGAAAGAGGAGAGAGAGAAAGAGAGAGAGAGAGAGGAGAGAGAGAGGGGGATGGGGAAAGACAGACGGAGAGGGGGATAGAGAGAGAGAATGATGGAGAGAGAGAATGATGGAGAGAGAGAGAGAGAGAGGGAGAGAGAGAGAGAGGAGTGGGGCAAAGGCAGAGGGACATGGGATAGAAAGAGAGGGGAGATAGAGAGAAAGAGGAGAGAGAGAAAGAGAGAGAGAGAGGAGAGAGAGAGAGGGGATGGGGAAAGACAGACGGAGAGGGGGATAGAGAGAGAGAATGATGGAGAGAGAGAGAGAGAGAGAGAGAGAGGAGAGAGAGAGAGAGAGAGAGAGAGAGCAAATAGGATGGGATATGTTGTGCATATGAAAGAGGGAAATAATTGTTAAACATAAAATTCCATATTTACTGGGGTAAATGTGTTTAAACTTGCGCGAAAATGGTTAAAAGTCGATAAATATAGGCAAAAGTACAATTTGAGCACCCGAAAAAATATTGAAATTTTTGCGAAAAATCGTCATTCTGGTCGTCACTTTTTGACACTACTGGTTAATTTTTCGACATTACGGATTTTTACATTACTGGTCGATTTTTTCGACATTACTGGTTGATTTCGACATTACTGGTTAATTTTTTCGACATTACTGGTCGATTTCGACATTACTGGTAAATTTAAACACTACTGGTTGTAACAGGGTCCCATCGTGTTTCGGTGTATAGCAAGGATTTGCTAGCACTAAGTGTTGCCCCTGAAACTATTCTCGCCGCTGCGATCTGAATTTTTTCCAAATCGGCGACTTGGGTTAACGAACAGTTATCCCAAACAGTATCGGCGTATTCCAGTAGCGGCCTAATAAAGGCATAGTATACTTTCTCCAAGACATTACGGTCGAGATCAAACTTGTGTTTCCTCAGCAGGTCTAAACGAGACCAGGCTTTGGAACAGATATGGTCAATGTGGTTGTTCCAAGTACATGTGGTATTTAATACCACTCCTAAGTGCTTATGAGTATTGACTTCACATATTTGAGTGCCACCTAGAAATAGGGGTGGGTGAACAGTGGGTTGGTTTTGCGTGTTATAATCATGCTCTCGGTTTTTCGAGGATTAAACTCAACTAACCATGTTTCAGCCCAGTGTTCAACTGCAGCTAGATCGTGGTTAATTAAGTTCGAGGCTTGGTTTGGATTTTCCACAATTAGATATAAAGAAGTATCATCATCAAAAAGGCGTATACTACTAAGTAGATTTTCGGTTATATCGTTTATATAGATCAGAAACAATAAGGGCCCAAGAACAGATCCTTGTGGTACTCAAGCATTTATAGGTTGCCATGAAGATGCCTCTGATGCCACCACCACACACTGAGTTCTATTTGAAAGGCACGATTTTATAAATAACAGTAGATCACCCGAAATACCAATACGTTCCAGCTTGTGAATGAGACCAGCATGCCATACCTTGTCGAAGGCCTTACTGACATCGCAAAAAACGACTCTAACCTCTTTCCCTTCGTCCAACGTTCTGCAGAATTCGTCATATAATGTCAGGTAGTTGGAGAACAGTCGAATCACCTGGTCTAAAACCTAACTGGAATTGACTAAGAGCGTTGGTATTGTTCGGGAAGTGCCATAGTTGTTTAAAAATACATTTTTCAAAGACTTTACCCACGCAGCTAATCAGGGATATGGAGCGATAATTACTAACTATGTTTGCGGGGATTTGTTTTAGGATTGGAGAAACGTTTGCCTTTTCCACATTGAAGGGAAATACGAGTTATTCAGCAGTATGTTGAATAAAACCGAAAGTGGTTCACTTAAGGAAGCTTTACATTCTTTAAGAAGACGTGGACTGCTAAGATCAGGACCCGACTCCTTGGACACCTTTAAATATTTCAGTGCTTCGTACACCTCACTACAGTGAAGGGTTAGACTATCAATTGTTTGTATTGGGGGGGGGGGGGGGGCACAGTATAAGATCAGGCAGGGAGGCACGGGAGTCATCGACGGAAGAGACAGAACAGAAGTATTCATTGAGTACTTCCGCTTTCTCAATATTTGAGGAATATATTTTGTTCATGTGGTTGATAACAGGAATTTCAGCAGGGTGTCTACTACCAAGGAATGATTTTAGTGTTTTCCACCTCTGTGAAATTGGAGTTTCGTTACTCCTCTAGTTAGACTGGATTTTGGATAAGTGTAAGGCTTTTGTCTTCCTAATAGCTGAAACAACTTCATTCCGTTTATGTTTATAGTTTGCCCATGCGTTCGGAAGCTCACTTCGTTTGGCTATGCGGTAAAACCGTTTTCTTTGTCTTATTAGTAATCGTATTTCGTTGTGCATCCAATTCGGCTTATTGGACCTCGAAGTAATGTATTTGTTTGGGAGCAGTATCGATTAATTTGTCGGTGAAGTTAGAGACTATAGTATCTAAACATGGATTATCAAATAGAGAATTCCAGTCTTTGTGAGAGAGGGCGGCATTTAATGCGTCATAATTGCATAGGGAGTACAACCAAATCCGTCTTCTGAAAGTGTGGGGTCTTGGTTTTGGAAACTCGACTTCAGTGGTAATTGGACAATGATAGAGGATCATGTCGAGAATAATCGGTTCTTTTTTTTGCTATTTAGACATTAATTCTGTTGTATGTTAAAGTGAAAGGAATGATGAACTTCTTTTCGCATTCTCCCTCTAATATATTCATACCAAATGGCCAGAGGGTTTGAAGCATATTGATCCAAAAAACTTCTCGTTTTTTTAAAAATTCATCTGTTTCTTTTTATGTATCTTTAATTGGTTATTGTTCAATTGGACGAATTTCACAATCGCCCAAAAAACGGCATGGAAGGTTAAACAATTGTCCTACTGGGACTGCAGCACTATGTTTTACATCTCGTTTGTGTCAAGGAGCACGCATTCGGAAAGGATTTTAGTCTGACCGACATATTGTTTCCTGCAGCATTTACAAGTGATAAGGTAAATGATATTGGATGAATCACATTGGATGGAGTTTTGGATCTGATAATGACAGCAGTTGGAAGAGTCCATATTCATTATTTGGGGGAGATAATCAATATTTTCAACGTGCAGCCCCAAGGCGGCACGTTGAAAATATTGATTGGTCTACCCCACACATTTACTGGCAGCCATCTCATTTAATGGCGTTGTGACGTACCATGTTCCTGGCCGAAAAAGCGGCCGCTTATCTGTCAGCTGGTTGCTTCTAATTTCGTATAAAAAGCCAAGTTTCCTTTTGTAACTTTTAATAAACGAAAACAACAGACAGCTAATGCTGACACTTCGGCCGGCCGCTGAGTTTTCTGCTATGTGATATACTTTGTGGGAACGCGGTAGCTCAGTAGTTACGGAACAGGACTCCAAACCGAAAGGCCACGGTTCGACACGGCAAGTGGTAACTGCTTCATGTCCTTTGCCAAGGTTCTTAATCCCGATTGCCCATGTTGGGGCACGGTGGCGCTGTGTACTAAGGCGTACTGCACGTCGATGTGCACTTGTCTTCAACAAATGCTAATTCTGCTTGCGCCGAGTTAGTATGTTGGAGAGTCTGACAGTTGCTCGGTGATTCTCTCGGGGTACTCAGGCTTCTTCCACCTCTAAAACTGTCCGATACGAGGTGAACCTGTCTGTCGAAAGTGTCTTTAAACCAAAATAAGTAAATAAGTACGTAGGTAAGTAAGTAAGTAATTCCAAGGGAGATAACTTTATCGAATCGGATTTTCATGACGATATAAGTGATTGATGTTAAATTCACTGTTTTAATGGCCGTGGTTAACCCTTTACCTAACGTAACGAAAAAACGGCCAGCGCTATTCTCAAAAATCGCCTATTAATTATCATTATTTTTTCATATTTTTTTCTCAAAAACCTAGGTTATGATCCCTCATTGGAACGAGCTCATCGAACTCGTTCCAATGAGAGGTCAGAACATATGTTTTTGAGACAAAAAATGAAAAAAATTAGTTATTTAAGAATCGTTTTGGCAAGTGTCGTCTGCTTTTCATGTTAGGTAAAGGGTTAAGATGGTCCCCAAAACCTGGTTGGACAAACATTATCGCAGGGGTAGGTGACGTGTCTGTATTTCGTTAACATATATTGAGACCCATATCTTCAAGTACACAAAACAAGGAGGAAAACAACAATAACCACTGATAAAACATTTAGGGAGACGACTTGTATACGCATTAGGCTTTCTTTCGAATCTTTCCATTATACAGTAAATTGTGTATTATTATGTATATTTGTTATATAGTGTATTGCTGAATCTCACACTGTTCCTTTTTGCTTTTCTTTTCTTAAAAGAATATATATAACATAATCTTTGAATAAAATATTGTTTAAACTCAAAGAAATATTTGTATTTCAGAGATTTTTCAGGCTTTTGTTAAACACAAAGATCGAAGATCCTCGAAATTGTAGCCTATGGTACCAAATGACAAATTGCAATCACAGGGACAGTTTTAAGTGCGCAGAAAGCCGGAGTACCCGGATAGAACTACCGAGCAGCAGCGAGCATCAGTCACACTTCTCAGCGTTCTAACACTTCACGAGCACAATAAAACATATTTCAAGAGTGGAAAACGTGAAGAACCGCAATATCGAAATGCTAAACGACTGTCAGAAAACATGTAAAACTTCTTATCAAAACTTTTTAAAAAATTAGTAGCTATGAACCCTTCCCAAGTGTAGAGCAGGTGAAATTTACTTTTAGATATCAACTTCCAATCAGAAGATTGTGAGATGATATATAGAAGTTCATTCAACGTTACAGACGATATCTATCTCCAGAGTTTACAATTCAAAATTGTACACAGAATATTACATACCAACGCCTTGTAACTTTGTTCAGAGAAAAAGTATGAATTCTGCAAAGAGGCCTTTTGCAATTCGGTACCGCGCCACTACAATTCTGCAACGGTCTTTTGTGTTCAATTTTCAGTGGTTCGAAATCAGTAATTTCTGCAGGACTTTTCCAGCTTTTTCAGAGTTTGAGATTTCAAGCTACGCGCAGTGTCGCTTATGTATTGACTAAATTTCGAGCACATCCATTTCGCCAAGGCTTGCTTATCGTGAAACAGAAAAGTGTGTTTCTTTCCATTCGTGTGATTTCAGACTTTTTATATCGAATTTCTTGAGTGATTAATATGTGATGTGGCGAGAGGCTGTGTGTGCATGTGTGTGTCGAAGGACACAAGCATGTTTTCCAAGAATTTTGAAGGTTGATTTTTGATCCGTGGTCTGGAATCGAAACGTCAGCAATGCTGCCGGGTAATCATGCGTCCAGCACCTAAACCACTAGAATAGTGCACACCGGTGTAAAAGGAATGGAAGTCCGTAGGAACGTTAGTCCCTCTGGACTATTATTCCGCGGAATTATAGTCCTAGGTCTAACATTTCTAGGAATAGTAGTCCGGCGGACTACTATTCCTAGAAATGTTAGACCTAGGACTATAATTCTGCGGAATAATAGTCCAGAGGGACTAATTTTCCGACGGACTTCCATTCCTGTTACACCGGCATAAAACGATGGCTGGAATTTAGCTTTTTAGATGAAGTTTCTCATAATTACTTGGTTCACTTTGCTTACGGCAGCTACATGAAAGCGTGAAACGCGCTGGTTATAGAACGACGAAAGTGATGTGGTTGTTCTGAAACGAAGACTGGCACGGGCCTGCCATGTATATACTGAAGGACACAATAAGATTTTCGAAGAATATTGAACATTGATTTCTCATCCAGAGCCGCGAATCGAACCGTCGGCAATCCCGCCTGGCAATCAGGAGACCCACACCTAATCCACTATACCGCTGCACGCCGTCATGAAACGAGGGCTAGACTCTAGCTTTTTAGATGATGTTTCTCATGATTACTTGGTTCACTTTCCTCATGGCAGCTACATAAAAGTGTGAAACGCGCTGACAACAGTACAACGAAAGTGTTGTGGCTGTCCTCAGACGAAGGTTGGCACGGGCCTGTGTGATTATATATTGAAGGCGTTTGTAATAGATTTTTAGCGAATTATGGACCACATTTCATGAAATTTCCAAAATGGAACCAGCATTAATTGTCTCGTGAGTTCAACAAGGCACCATCTGCAACGTTAAAACATTGCCGATAGCGCCTTGTTTCACACATCATTGTGAAATTTTCTTGGGACATATTTGTGATATTTTTGGTGGATATGATTGAGGAATGTATTGAGATGGTCCCCAGTGTTTACATTAGCTCTCTTGACAGGCAGACTTTTCGTGACAGTTACGGAAAGCATGTACCCCTTGATTTTCATGATGCTGTCGTGTACTGTCTACATGTACATGACATGTGTAGGGTATTCAGTCTTCATTTCAACACAAACCCTTGTGATTTAATGATTGAATATGGCAAATGCAAATGTAAGAAGACATTTGTCTGAAGCAGAAATGTGGCGCACGGGGCTACCCATCGTCAGGTTGGTGAAGCTCTTGGTGTGCACCATACGGTGATCACCAGAGACTGAGGAAGATTTCAGCAGTATGGCACACCAGTAAGACGGCATGGTGGTGGCAGAGACAGGGCAACATCTGCAGCCGAAGACTGGTTTTTGATTATTCACGCCCGTAGGAGCCGCTTTTCCACAGCAACCCAGCTTCGCAGTGACCTTCAGAATGCATCCGGGGTAAATGTTTCGACGCAGACGATATGAATGGGCCATGGTCCACGTTGGATGGACCAGAGAAGATTGGCGACCTGTCCGTTTTACAGATGAGTCAAGGTACTGCCTAGACCACGCAGATAGGCGTTCTAGGGTATGGAGAAGACCAGGAGAGCGTTTCCATGCAGCTAACATTGCTGAGCATGACCGCTATGGTGGAGGGTCAATCATGATCTGGGGCGGCATCAGCTGGGATGGACGTACAGAGCTCTGTGTCCTTGATCGTGGTACATTGACTGCACAACGGTATATTGATGAGATCCTGGATGTCCACGTCAGATTGTATGCAGGTGCAGTGGGTGATAGATTCATTCTTATGGACGATAATGCCCGTCCTCATGTTGCCCATGCTGTCGGGGAGTACCGACAGAGGGAGGGGATTGAGCGTATGGACTGGCCAGCAAGATCCCCTGACCTCAATCCAATCGAACATGTCTGGAATGAGTTGCAGCTTGCAATTTCAGCCCGTCCAGTCCAGCGAAGAAGTGTCCAGGAGCTTGGTGCCATGCTGGTCCAAGAATGGAACAACATCCCACAAAGGACCACCAGGAACCTGATTGAGAAGGCGTTGTCAACCTGTAATTAACAGTAATGGGTCTCATACTCGATATTGAACCCATACCAGTTCGCTCCGTCAACTTTTTGGCAAGTTGAAAAATTTCCTCTTTTACCAATAATATCCATTTTCCATGGTTATCGTATTCAAAAGCTAAAAAATAATGTCAAACACAAGTAAAATCTTAATTTCTGTACTTAATCATTAAAGATATAATTAAATAAAAAATATATACACTTTTCATTACAATATGTCAACTAAAACGTAAAACAGGTAGTTGGATGCACTTGATGCTTAGCAAACTTTGAGTAGTATATATTTCGAACAGAGAGAGAGAGAGTGCACCTGTATTTCTTCTGCAGTCGGAAAAAATTCAGGTTACAGTTTGGGATCTGCGAATCACACATTTTTTTCGAATCGAATCTCGAATCGAATTGTGTCTCTGATATCGATATCGAATCGAATCTCGAATCGAATCTTAATAGACAAGTTATTTCATATTGCACCAAGTGGACGTTACGGTACACTGTGATGATCCTTACAAGAATGACTGACACCTTAAACACCAATAAATAGATATTCTCTGTAGCAACGTCGCTGAAACAGCTAGGCCCATCACCTAAAGTTTTAGTTTTTGAAGGCTTAACTTTTTACTATTCACGTTCTTAAGAACGTGAATAGTAACAAGTTAAGCCTTCTAAAACTAAAATTATGGAAAATGTTCCGGACAAAATTCATATTGAATAGAATCTCGAATATTCGCAGGACCCTCGTCGCAGATGAAACATTCTCACTCTGGTGGGGGAGCAAATGCTTTTGTGAATTCGACAGCCGGATGGTGGGATGTACAATTGGGAATTCAGATGGGGTACACCCCCGAACCAAGACTCACTATCCACATCCCAGATTATAGGATCAAGCAATGTTTTTAGTATTTAACCATTTACCAAATATGAATAGCAGAATTTTTAAATTAAAAAAAATATATTTAAAACAAAATAACGATAAAACGCAAAAATGCCGCATCCCACATACATACAACCAAACAAAGACGTGGAGATGTGAACTCACAGGCAAATAAGTACCATTTCTGAACAGACAAAGCTTGAACACAAAATGCATTCAGGTACGTTAACTTTTTAAATTTTATTTGCACTGCAAATAAATTTAACCCTTTACCTAACATGAAAGGCAGACGACACATGCAAACAAAATTCTTGAATAACTACTTTTTTTCAGTTTTTGTCTCAAAAACATAGGTCATAACCTATGTTTTTGAGACAAAAAATGAAAAAAAATAATGAAAATTAATTGGCGAGTTTTGTGAATAACGGTGGCCGGTTTTTGCCGTTGCGTTGGGTAAAGGGTTAAACAATTATGGTACTTATGACGCATTTTGAGTTCAAGCTGACTTCAGACGTTCTTCCTACTCCAACATGATAAATTTAAACAATCCCGTGTATCGGCGTCTGCGGCAGACTCTCTCTGAACTGTTTACGTATTCGAATCGAGTCAACATAAAATATTGCGAAAAAGACCGAATCAGAAAAGAATAAACAAAGTTGTAGTTGTGGTCGAGTGTTCTAGCATTTTTTTGGAAGCGGAGATTATGAAGTGTTGTGGGGGGGGGGGGGGGGCGGGGGAGTGGACAGAGAAGTTGGAATAGATCGCAACCCAATCGCAATCCGGTCGAAATTGTCTGTCCGTTTTTAATAACACAGGGTGTGTGTGTGTGTGAGGGGGGGGGGGGGGGGTACTGTATGTAACAAACTTGTCATTTGAAACTGGAAAATTGTTTATCTATTTCTGTCTGATATGTGCCGTGAAGCGGGCATACCTCAGTATGAGGGTGATTAGGCAAGAATAAAAACAGTAGTTTAAAAGAGGTAAATATGAAGAATAGCGGACCCAACAAATTATACAAAAATTACCAACTTTCCCAACTTTTCATGGTTTCCCTACATTCTTTAGTTTCATGGTTTCCCTACATTATACAAAAATTACCAACTTTTCCCAACTTTTCATGGTTTCCCTACATTCTTTAGTGTTTTTTCTTTACATATTCATAAATTTGGGGGAATAAAAATCACTTTTTAGCTTGTTTTTACTAGTTTTTAACTTCCGAGACGAAGCAATTCAACTTGCGCGTCATCCATCTTTTCTATCGAAAGTGTGTGTTCGAGTTTGATGCGCACTTGTTCTGCACTGGTACCGCAAGGAGAAGTCGGTAAATACAGTGTTTTTTTCACTTTTTTCATTATTAAGGTAAGTTATGTAATAAATAGCACCGCGCTCGACGGGTTAGGGTCAGTCTAGCAAGGGTTCGGGTTAGCTAACCCGAACCCTTCCTACACTGACCCAAATATGTTGAACACGGTGCGATTTTCGGAACTGATGTGATACTGAATTCTCCACAAATGGGAGGAGACGCCCACCGTGACGTCACATCTTTGACAGTTTCCATTGAAAGAACGTCACTGTTGATAAACACGACCAGACGACATTTCCGTGCCTCTCTTACGGGAAGGAAAAACTTAGTAAATAATGTCTAAATGTATTAAAAACTCAGGGTTTTGGGTACATATGTGAAGAAAAAACACTAAAGAATGTAGGGAAATCATGAAAAGTTGGGAAAAGCTGGTATTTTTTGCATAATTTGTTGGGGCCGCTATTCTTCATGTTTACCTTAAAAGAAAAAGTACAGTTCACCTTGCAGTCCAGTAGTCATCTATGAACGACTGTAGGGCGCGTGATGTGTTCTTACTGTCGATGTTTACCAGTATCTGTGAATTGCTTTCACATATCCTCTTTGCATCGTTCCATGACATTGATTGTGTATAAAGTGTAAAATGTCTTCCAGTGTTTTCTGTTTTGCTAACTTCCAATGAGAAAATAGAAGTGACATTAATTGTACGAAGAGCAAAAGAAGCAACGAGCAATAAAGACAGTGACAAAATGATGCTAGAGAAGCATCATATCGATGGAGGGCCTTTACCTTTACAAAGTAAATCTGTTTATTTATTTATCGTGTCACCTCGTGTCAGACAGTTTTACATGTGGAAGAAGCCAGAGAACCCAGATGGAACCACCGAACAACGGCGAGCAACTCTTAGACTCCCCAACGTTCTCACTCCACACAAGCAGGGTTAGCATTGGTTGAAGACAAGTGCATCATATACGCGCAGTAAGCCTTAGTACACAGAGCACAGCACACAGTGCCCCAACGTCGGCAATCGGTATTAAATGCGTTCCGAAGGAGCCGATGCAGTTACCCCTGGTGGGGGTCGAACCGTCGCCTTTTGGTTTGGAGTCCAGTTCCGTAACCACTGAGCCACCGCGCCCCCACAAAGTACATCAGTTAGACAAATCAGCGGCCGGCTGAAGTGTCAGTATTCCACATTAAAATCAGTTTTAACCCTTTACCCAACGTAACGGCCAAAACAGGCCAGCGCTATTCTCAAAAATCGCCAAATAATTTTCATTATTTGTCTCAAAAACATAGGTTATGAATTTTATTTGCTAGTGTCATCTGCTTTTCATGTTAGGTAAAGGGTTAAACATCTGATTTTAGAGTGTGTTTGCTACAACATGGATATAAATCATTTGAAAATGTACAGCAGCTCCAACTGCTGTATTTACGTATTATTCAAGTTACATTCGCGATAGTTTAATTGGTGTGGACCGGCAATAAGCTGAATGCGTTTACAATATTTCGAAATATTAAATCCAACTCTTTGCACTGATTCGTGAAGAAATCATTTCCATGGAGGAATGAAAGTCTATGGCAGAACCACTGCAATGCCTAGTTTTTAGCCAGCAACACTCACTGCGAAAACAGATTACTTATCTATTATCAAAAAA
Organism: Pictodentalium vernedei; assembly: GCA_031216915.1. Taxonomy (NCBI): domain Eukaryota; kingdom Metazoa; phylum Mollusca; class Scaphopoda; order Dentaliida; family Dentaliidae; genus Pictodentalium; species Pictodentalium vernedei. The sequence goes on from CM062295.1 coordinate 247,049,595, forward strand.
AAAAAAGAAAAAAAAAATTAGCCGAATACCGGGGTCTCCTACACTAGAAATTCCAGTAAGGAAGATGGAGCATGTCTTTTCGTCAGTGGAAGGGATTTGCAGGCAAGTTAGCTCTCTTTAATTCCCCCAAACTGCTAGCAAATAACACTAACGGTGTGGGAATTTCACATGAAGATTGAAATTTCGAAATGTTAGCGAACTTGTATCATCGATGTGCGCATTATTTCACAAACTTCAATCATTTTCCTGTAGAGTTGTATACAGATACAGAAGCTAGCTTTTGACAGTTCTTTTCCCAATCAGTTTGAAAGTATGACTATTATTCTCTGTTGAAATCCATTTAAAAATAAGAAAACGGCGTTCTCACCATCATTTGATGTTCTGTAACTTGTTTCTGTTCATTATATCAAAAGTGTGCGCCTCGTGGCATATAATACGGACTCCGTTGATATAGACGTATAGGAGGAAAATTTTGTTTTCTGGGAAGAGTAAAAATCTTACAAATTACTGTAAAATCACATTCATTAAACAAAGAGCCCAAGTGGACACTTAGAGTTGGTAGATGTGATACTGATGGATATTCTTAACCCTTTGAACACTCGTGGTATTTTCCATGCTAGTTAAACTTTGACAGCAGTTAGAAGAGTCCATATTTATTATTTGGGGTAGACAGTCAATATTTTCAACGTGCAGCCTCGGGGCTGCACGTTGAAAATATTGATTGGTCTACTCCACACATTTACTGAACAGCCACAACCATTTAATGGCGTTGTGACGTATCATGTTCCTGGCCAGAAAAGCGGCCGCTAGGGTTCAAAGGGTTAATGCAGGATTATCTCTCAACTGGTTGCTTCTAAGTTCATATAAAAAGCCACATTTCCTTTTGTAACTTTTCATACAGACGATATCTATCTCCAGAGTTTACAATTCATACAATTCAAAATTGTACACAGAATATTACATACCAACGCCAGACTATATAAAAGTAAATAGTCCGAAACTGAGCTATATATCTTCCGCAACAATGTATACTAGAGAGTCTATTCAACATTTGGTCTTTAATAGTCCCGTCTCTAAATCAATTTTTCTAAACCTTTCGGATCTATTGAGTAACAGATATAACATATCGTTTCCACTTTCCCGCGAATCTGTCGTTTTGGGATATCGGGAAGTACAACACGACGATATTCGGAATATCGTCTTACTTGAGAACAGAACATTGTGAGCTTTGTAGGTAACACACATGCGTATGTAGAAAAATCCGCAATTTTTAATGAATCAGTATATCTAACAAACCGAAAATTGTGTTTTCCGGTTTGCCCATCGGGGCGGCCATTTTTTCGTTCGATATTGAATCCTGGGATAGTTGAAAATAAAATTAGCAACAACAACAAGACAACACACGTGTGTTGGTCGCGTCAATCTTTCTGAATAAATGACGTTTGGGCGGGAGTTAGTCATTCGCACCATTCGAAAAACCACGCGCTGTTGTTCTGGTTTGACATTAAAGGCGGTATTTGGACGCCTATTATTTAGTCAGCTGAATCAGCGTCCTGGACGGAGAAAATTGGTTTGTCGTCTGAAAATTAAGAACAAAGCAGGAACAATCGAAGGAGGTGTTTGCCATATATATTAAAGAGTTTACTGGTTAGTCTGTTTTTAAATTATAGGTTTCAGTGCTAATTGAATTATTTATTTTAACCGTTTTTTTTTCAGTCGAACGTTACTTCCCTTTACCCAACGTAACGGCCAAAACCGGCCAGCGCTATTCTCAAAAATCGCCAGTTAATTTTCATTATTTTTTCATTTTTTGTCTCAAAAACATAGGTTATGACCCCTCGTTGGAACGAGCTCGTCGAACTCGTTCCAACGAGGGGTCATAACCTATGTTTTTGAGACAAAAAATGAAAAAAATTAGTTATTCAAGAATTTTTTTTGAAAGTGTCGTCTGCTTTTCATGTTCGTTCATAAAACATGTTGCCGCAACTGAAACCCACTGAAAAAATGAAATTGAACATGATTCTATTTCTGCTGAGAGTGAGAGTCCCACATCCAGTGTAATTTGCCCCAATACCATATATAACATAAACCTGGTTACATGGTGATAATAGAGACCAACGAGTTTTTTTCCGAGCTTGTACCGACAGGGTACAACATCATACATGAAGCACGTGAATGCAGAGTGGGGGTATAGCACTTGTAACCCACAGTAGGCTAAAAGTGGAACACTTTTTATCGCCAACCAAATTTGCGAGGGGAACCCGTGTTACTATTTTTAGCTATCGTTAGAAACTCAAATTGTAATTGCGGTGCATGAATTGTAGAAAATTCCAGTGAAATTTCGGTTCCATTTCAAAATAGTCCATCAACGATTTCCGTTCCGCACAAATGTGCGGAACAGAATTTCATTTTTCCGTATGGTTTGGTTTTGCTATAGATGGGGATTTCATAGAACAGGCGTGTAATAAAAAGCAATCAAGCGAGAGTGGCAATCGGAAGGGCAAACGAATGAAGCTAACCCTTTACCCAACGAATCGCCCGCATCCGCCCGCGTAATATGCAAATTCAGCAGTTGAAAAAATATTATTTTTCAAAAAATTTCAACAAAACCATATCATGTGACCCCTCGTTGGAACGAGCTCGACGAGCTCGTTCCAACGAGGGGTCACATGATATGGTTTTGTTGAAATTTTTGGAAAAAAATTAAAAAATGATATTTAAAATAATAAATTTTGATATCGTCTGCGTTGGGTAAAGGGTTAAGATGACTGAAGATTCAAGATAGATTATTTTAATCTGCAGATCAAACAGAGAACGAAGTTTTAGCCCAGCCCACGAAGAAAGGTGCTAACCGATCATACTCAAGCAAAGGACTCAACGACGCCAAGCTACTGAAAGCAAGAGAAATCAAAGCAACCTAAAAAGCCGAGGCGCCAGCGTTCAACAAATGAATGTGTTTTATTGGCCAGAGTGAAGCAACAGGAAGAATGTCTACTGGAGAACAACAAGAAGTCTTCAACTAGGAAGAAGAAGGAGGAAGAACTACAGACCATACAAAGATGTATTCGGCCTTGGGCAATTGACTATGAACCTAACAAAGTGATTGTATACTGTGAACAATGTATCCGAGAACAGAATAAAAATAAATGAAATAGTTCTTCTCTCACTCGAGTAGAGCGAGAGGCTCATACGTATAAAAGAGTTATCGCTCATCAATTTACCGCAGAGTCCTATGCGCGTCTTGATCCCGGTGGCCCCTTTGTAATCAATGGCGGGTAGTATAACTCTGAACGAGGTCCAGAATCACGCAAAGTTCGACTTTATTAATCAGTATAATGAATGAAATAGTACTGAAGAAGGTGGAGAAGTTTCTCTCTTTGAGAACATTAGTAGCGAATGCAGTTACTACTCCCCTGAACATTTCCGTCCAAAGTTCAGCCATTTGGAGAATATATTCTCTCTATTTCACATAAACTGCCAAAGCCTTTGTGCTCTAAATGATTTATTATTTAATTTGCTTCAGTCACAGACTGATTTTGACATCATTGGACTTTCCGAAATATTTCATATTCCGAATAATACATCATATACTCTTCCCGGATATCAACCATTAATTAACAATAACCGACCCGACAATGACAACGGAAGATGAGATGTAGGCCTATTTGTCAATGGGGGCATTGAATTTTAAAATTCGACATGATCCCTCTGTCTTCATTCCGCATGTTTTGGAGTCGCTCTTTATTGAAATAAAAAATTCAAGAATAATATTGGGAGTCATATACAGACCCAATACCCCTCCCAAAGCAGACATAGTCCTGCCGCCAAACGCCATTTTTTCACCAAACCATGTTTTGTTGTAATAAGTATTTTTCTCAACGGTTTTTATTAGTTCAGACACCCCTCTTACTAATTTTTCTTACTGGACAGCTGACAGCATTGAGCATTTTTTTTAATTGGGCCTTAAAGTGAGGTGCTGTTGAAGGGGTCGAAAATTAATGTGGAAATTACAGATCCGAATGATTATTTCATCTTAACTCACTATATAAGCACAAAACGTGATGTAATTGTTTTTCGATATAGTAACTACATCTGCATTGGGTATTTGGTAGAAATTGAACGGATATTACACCGCTATTCATATCTTTCAACGCTATTTATATCTAACAACGCTCTTTTTATGTTTAACGCGTTTGGAGATTACGTATGACTGTTCTTTCTCTTTGATTTCTTAGAGCGAAGACACATTTTTGCAACTGCGCAATTGTGTCTCACTACACACCTCATAAACTTACAATTGTGTCTCGCCTTTTATCACTAGCGTTTCTATTTCTTCAACTTCACTCGATATATCATCAGATTTGGGCGACCTTTGCTTTTAAACGACATAGACAAATTCCGCCATGTCAGATGCTTGTTTTTTCTCAACCACGTTCGGTTGTGCTGAATCGAGGAGCAAAGATCCTCTAATGAACGTGAAAGCAAAGCGAATTGAGAATATACTCAGGTGTAGTATGATTTATAACGATGACTAACATATAGCTTTGCAACATGGGTACGATGCAGACCCAGATTTGACTCCGAGTTGCCATAGATACTGTGTTGAGAAGTATTTGCACCCGAAGAATGTGAAGCAAGCAAGCATTGCTCATAGCACATCCCTAGATTCTGATGCTCCGCCCGAAAAACGACCTAAACGTTCACATGACGAATTTACTTTCAGGCGTCATTGCATATTTTGTGGTGATAACTGCATAGTTGACCGGGATACGAAGAATCCTTCAAGGTGCAGGCCCGCCTACCTGTTTCGCCAAATAGGCACATGTACACCGCATATGTCAGTTAGTGATGAAATGGCATTTGTTGTCGTAGGAAAGATAAATGGTCCGAAGAAGTAAAGCTTCGAGTGTGTGGTGCTGTTATCGATTTACATGCTACCGAGGCTCGGTACCATGTTGACTTAGGTCGAAATTTACGAATCCAAAATCGGTAGAATCAGCTGCAAAACAGAAAATTGATCTTTCGTCACCACATAGTCAGGCCATACAATCTGTCATATCTTACATGAGAAATGACACATCCCCCACGTGGAGTTCTGTCGAATTATTTGATCTTTATCTGCAATCTTGTGGGACTTACAATTCCCGTCGATCATTTGTGTCTGATCTAGTCGATAGCTGCGGAGATGATATTTTAGTGTTGTCTTCCCCGGGAATCGCCACCGTTTTGGCAGACAAATCCAGAGCTAGCACCTTACTTAGGCACGTTAAAGAATCGGATGATGACAATATTGACAGTTCCATAAAGATTCTCAGTAAAGCAATTGGCAAAGAAATCAAAGATATGGATCATGACAAAGATAACTACGCCACTGATGTTAACAGCGAGAGCGTATCTTCGTTTGTAAGTGGTACACTTCTCACGTTACTAAGTCGTTTAGCTCCACAGTTGGACCACACATTACCTGCTCTGATGATAGGAAACATAGTGACATCAGCGTTGTGTGGAAAATACACACCGCTTCAAATTTCGTTGGCAACGCTGTTAAGAGATTCTAAAGAGTTGGTAAAAACCATACACGATTTTGGTGTTACATGCTCATATGACGAGCTATTGAGATTCAAAAAATCTGCGGCAGCTCTGGCTGCAAAGAATGCAAATGATACACCTAATTCGGATGCCAACAATGACCTCATACAAGTGGTTGTTGATAACTTTGATGCTGAAATTGCTTCTCAAAATGGGAATCTAAACACACATTCATTGGCAATCGTGATGGCTCAAAAGGACAATAATGATTCCGTTGAGTCTCAGACGATCCCAAGATTGAAAAAGTCAGATATGACAAAACCAACAGAGTACGAATTGGATGTTGTGCGTTTCAATGGACCCAAACGACCCGACATTTCCGCTTCACATGCACGAAACACTGTTCCCCTTCTTTCAACATTGTGCCGCAGTGCAATGTCATTACGCAGAGCGATAGAACTTGACTTCGCATTTTTGAAAGATATGGTCAGTGACCAGAAAGAACTGTCCAGAGTTCAATGGGTGTAATACCCGCATGACGAGAGATTCGGGTCAAGCAACGGACCCAAAAACGAACGCAGTATGCCTCCCTCTCATAGACATGACACCTGCTGATCCAGACACTATCATGACAGCTATAGAAAAGGCAGAGCAACTATCGTCAGATGCAGGACAGCCGTTCACTATATTTACTGCCGATCAGCAGTTATACAAGATAGCCGTTCAGGTGTTATGGTCTTATCCAGACAAATTCGCGGCATTTGTTCCTCGATTGGGTGGTATGCATTTGCTCATGAGTTTCATTGGTTCACTTGGAACGCTCATGGCCAATACTGGACTTTCAGATATACTTGAGTCAGTATTCGGTGGGGTTGAAAAGATGTTGACTGGGAAAAAGTTTCCAATGAATATGAGAGCCATGCGTTTGTTATCAGAAGAACTTTTGCGAACAGCTTTTGAGAATAATGATTTGCAATGTGCGGAAGATTTATTGGCATTGCTAGAAGAGAACGCGTGCAAAAGTCGCACGACAAAAATGTGGGTTGATGCTTTTTTGAAACCATGCTTCCTCATGATGTTGTACGTAAAATGCAAATTACGCAAGATATGGGCTTTACTATCTGCGGCAGATGCAAAATATGCCACCGGATATTTTATCTCATTTCTTGAAGGGTGAACATGTGATGAGACACATACCTGGTCTATGGAATGGCATATGGAGCGATATGTATATCGAAACTACCTTCATGCGATATGGCCATGGCAACTCCGGTATAATAGGGATCACATTAAAGCCAGAAACACTAAAAGACCTGGGCATTGAGTTTGCATGCATGTGGGAAGTTAGTTACCGGTATATCAAATTTGCGAGAAGATCGAGATAGTGACAAATTACAGATCGCACATAAGGAACAGGCCAAGTCTAGAAATGCTAGTGATTCTGTCGACCGTATGGGTCTGAGAACTAAACTAGGAATGTGTATCGACCCATTGGACCCAAACGGACACCCCGAAACCATAATTAACATCGCGACTGGTAGGATAGGTCCAACGTCTGTCAATGTTGATAAGATTGTCAGCCTCGGAGTTCAGAAAATACGGAATTTGAAGAGGCCTTCCCGAGTGGATTTTATGAGTCAATTTCGAAACCAGTACAAACTATGACAATCTTGAAAAAGTCGCTGAAGGTTCGGGAGGTCAAAATATATGACACTAATCTCATTTATTCCAGAGTTATCGGACTTTTATGTAGTTCACGTGAATTAGATATCAAACATATCCTTTCCTTTGAACTGTCACCACTACCAACCACCATATTTGATGAATCCGGGGATATGCGCGTGTGCACATCAAAATCAGTATTGAAAAATAAAACAGTTGTTGGGAAACCAAAAAGAATGTCTGGTGTGGATAAGAAATCTGCAATTGTTATCGAGGGCTGTGCACTGCTCTGGATACCTCATTGGCCCGTGTCTACCAAAACCAGACCGGCAACTGTTCTAGACTTAATTACAGCGTTTAAAGACAACATCAAACAGAAGTTGCGATCGAGTGATGTGTATTTGGTATTTGACAGATATGTTGACTACAGCACCAAGTGCGTGACAACGGCACACAGAAAGGCCGATAGCTACCGGGTGTTTCAACTTGTACCCACCTCCCTGCTACCACCACAAAAAACATGTGCTGACCGTAGTGGATAACAGAACGCAACTGATCTCCATTATATGTGATCAACTCACCACGGACAAAAGTTTTGCTGAGCAAAACACACGAACTCACAAACTTGTAATTACTGGCCAACATGATGTTCCGGTTGAGATTAGTTGTGGATCGGTGACAGATAGAGTAGATATGGCAACTAGTCACGAAGAAGCTGACAACATTATCGTTCAACATGCAATATTGTTTGCTGCAGCTGGATGTAATAACGTTGTGGTTGTTGCTGACGACACTGACGTCTATTTGTTGTTGCTGCATCACTACCTTGAACAACACTTGACGGTTGCAATGACTATGGAGTCACCAATCCATGGACGGGTGGTGATAGATATACCTGCCGCAGTTGATACACACAAGAAAATTGTTCCTCAATTGCTCGCTGCTCACGCACTTTCCAGGTGCGATACTGTGTGTGTGTGGGGGGGGGGGGGGTACTTTGGTATCGGCAAAGGGCATGTACGGATGGTTCTGCAAACTCGTGTGACACTGGAATCACTTGGTGAGAATAACGTGGAGATATCGGATGTTCTAGAACAAGCCACCAAGTTCATAGCATTGCACTATAGATCTCCTAAATCAACATCAATGTACGATGCTCGTTTGTGCATATGGAGAACACGAATTAGGAATCCGACTGCAACATCTGCTTCTAAATTGTGCAGCCTACCACCCACAACAGAGGCGTTTACTGAGAATGTCAAACGGGCCCACTTGCATACTTGTATATGGAAGCATGCCCTTCAACCTAACCCACCGCAGATGGACCCAACTGTATTTGGATTCGAGAAAGACGTGAATACAAAATCTTTGAACCCTGTGACAGTCGCGTCCAGCGTCAAGCTAGCACCTGATGGAATACTGAAGATGATTAAGTGCACATGTTCGAGTAAAACGCCATGCAAATATTCGAGGTGTAAGTGTAATGCAGCAAACATAGCTGTGCGTGCCGTGTTTCAGAGGACTGCTGCAATGAACAGATATCGCTGGCAGTAATGCGTAGTGATGAGTCGATCTAAGGAACTACACAGTCATTCAACTTGATATTCACTGCATCTTGTGTGGTCCTTATAAAGTACTTCACCAATGATATTTGCTAGCATCTCTCTTGTTACAATTTCTCGTACATTTCAGTTCCCATCTCCGTTTTGGAGTCTTTAACACTGCTGCTGAAAATAGCAAAATGTTACTAATTTTGGTAGCCATTTTGATTTTTTCTGGAAAATCTGGGGATAAGCTGACCCGCTTTGTGACCAACACAATCAGTTGGAAATGGCGTGCTGTACTGAATTATTCAGTAAAGATTTTTGACTTTCAATTTCAATATTTTCAGTGGCATCGGCGGAACCTTGAATTTGGGGCCATCTTAGGTTTTGGCGGTTATAAGGAAATTGATCAACCCTGCCAGCTGCCCAGCAAAACGAATCGCACGAGGAGACCATATAGTTATACGATATAGTGATACGATAAAACACCGAGAAAAAAACCAGGTTAAGTGTATTGGCGACTGGACTATGGGCAGATGAGTGTAGACTGTAATTGCTTTGTTACTTTTCCAATTTTGGGGACATTTTGGACGCCATATTGGGTTTCTCAAACAATTCCTTTGATCATTTATAACAAAAGAGCATCACCCCATATGGCTAATTCATATCGGTAATCATGGTTGGACATTTCAAAATAATAGCGCCTAATTGCCGCCTATATTTGTTTGTAAGAAATAATGATTTTTTGCCATATTTGCGGCCATTTTGGACGCCATCTTGGGTTTTGAGAGAATATATTTCATATGACACATGAGAGTTACAGTAGGTTTATGAAACTGTGCCGATATGTGTATATACCTTACATTGTTTATATATATAATATCGGTTAATTCCGACGGACATAACATAATTCGCAACTTTTTTCGGATTGACCGGATTATACCGGCGTTTATAAATAACGTGATACAGTGAGCAACAATCCACTTCTGGTGATATTAGAGTACCAGTGGGTGCAGAAATGGTCCCTCCGGTAAATAGAATTATATAAGCATGCATATTTGTCAACATCTTATCAACAATATGAAGGATACGTGGTGAAATCTCAAAAAAATGAGAAAAGTGTGACACATTGGCGGTCATATTGGATTTTGGTAATCTTATTTTGGCCAATAAGTAACAATTATATATGTGTACGATGAATCAAGAAGACAAATCTTCAAAATTCCATATTATCTTACCAAAAATTCCGATCCAAAATATATGGTGATATTGTATTTTTTCATAGCGGCCACCTTGGCGGCCATCTTGGATTTTGTCGAATAAAAAAAAATGCTCAACACTGTCAGCTGACCAGTAAGAAAAATCTCACCAAGAAGACCCTATAGAATAATGATCCGCCGAGAAAAAAACTTAATACAACAAAACCAGGTTCAGTGCCTCGGCGGTCGGACTATTAAATTTACCTCTTCGGTGTGGGTTTGAGACGCCGCGAGCAGTATGTAATGTAGTTTTGAGGGATAGTTTGTATGATCTCATTTGGATGATCTCATGTGACGTCATGTCACGTGACGTAGTGGCGCCATGTTGTGTTGTCATGGTAACCCGCGTAAGCGGCCATGTTGTGACGTCATCTCCATAGTGATACGTGGTGTTAGTACGCATGCGCAGCGCGTTTTGCTAGGGTGATACGTGTTTGCGTCGTCCATTTTGTATACTGGAGGCCGGCATCTTGGTTTCTGTGGTAGCACGTGATTGCTATGTTACCTAAAGACCTACAACAAGACAGGGTTATGTTCGGAGGATGTGTTCGATTGAATCGGAGTAATTTTCCGATTCGTAGAATTACCACAAACAACCCGACAAGTTTTAGTATTTCGAATTCTTTCAGAATTCACTGCTTCTATCTATCTATGTAATAGTTTTCGTTTATCTGGCCATGTTCCTTTGTCCTAGAGTATACTCCAGTAGCGTAGAAGACCCTATTAGTTGGAACAGCTTTGCTTATTATTACTATGTTTAGCTATTCTGGTCTATTCTTGTTAGTTCTGACCCTATTCCAAGTACTCTTGTAGTGGCCTTTATCTGCATCCTTTATATAGATTATAACCAACCAATCAGATTGCTTGATTTCCCATAATCTGTATGCAGAGTTATCTCCCATAATTACAATGATTCTCGTCACCTCTATATCCAATGGCCATATCCCCAGGCACTCCAATTTCGACATCCCTTTTTGGAAAACATGCCCTTCGGCACCCCTTTTTGTCGTATGAGGCCATGAGGGCTATGTAAAAACCCTCAATGAGTCCTCATTTATTATCACTCATAGCCTCATTGAGTTTTGAGGTTATGAGGACCATGAAAAATCCCTCAATGAGGTATAATTTGCTACGAATCTTAGCCTCATTTCAGTATTTAACAGCCATATCCCCAGGCACCCCAATTTCGGCACTCCTTTTTGGAAAATATATGGCCTTCGGCACCCTTTTTTGTCGTATGAGGCCATGAGGGCTATGTAAAAGCCCTCAACGAGTCCTCATTTATTATCCCTCATAGCCTCATTAAATTTTGAGGTGATGAGGACCATGAAAAATCCCTCAGTGAGGTATCATTTACTACGACTCTTAGCTTCATTTCAGTATTTAACAGCCATATCGCCAGGCACCCTAATTTCGGCACCCCTTTTTGGAAAACATGGCCTTCGGCACCCCTTTTTGTCGTTGTTGAATTGTGTGTTATCAATCCCTTTCCATACCCGCAAGTGTTGATGTCAAATCACGGAATCCAAAAAACGGACTCGGCTATGAATCTCAGTTACGGAATGCCTTATATGTATACAGGGGAAATCTGATTGAACATTTTGAAGGCTTGAGCGAAGGTATAGCCAGAAAGTAATGGATGAGATATGGGGCAGAATAACAGAAGCCAATAGTACTGGTACAAGGCCGCAATGGAACAAGACTGATGTAGAAGCTAATGATAGGACAGATAGACCATAGACCTGTAGTGGCCTTGGAGCTTTGGCGACAAGATGAAAACGGAATCCCATTTGTGGAATCCCTTTTTTGGAATCCCATTTGTGGAATCCCTTTTTTGGAATCCCATTTGTGGAATCCATTTTTCTGAAATGAGGCTAAGAGTCGTAGTAAATTATACCTTGAGGGATTTTTAATGGTCCTCATGGCCTCATACGACAAAAAAGGGGTGCCGAAGGCCATGTTTTCCAAAAAGGGGTGTCGAAATTGGGGTGCCTGGGGATATGACTGTTAAATACTGAAATGAGGCTAAGAGTCGTAGTAAATGATACCACATTAAGGAATTTTTCATGGTCCTCATAACCTCAAAATTTAATGAAGCTATGAACGATAAAATAAATGAGGACTCATTGAGAGCTTTTACATAGTCCCCATGGCCTCATACGACAAAAAAGGGGTGCCGAAGGCCATATGTTTTACAAAAAGAGGTGCCGAAATTGGGGTGCCTGGGGGATATGGCCGTTAAATACTGAAATGAGGCTAAGAGTCGTAGTAAATTATACCTCATTGAGGGATTTTTCATGGTCCTCATAATCTCAAAATTTAATGAGGCTATGAGGGATAATGAATGAGGACTCACTGAGGGTTTTTACACAGCACTCATTGCCTCATTCGACAAAAAGGGGGTGCCGAAAACCATATGTTTTCCAAAAAGGGGTGCCGAAATTGGGGTGCCTGGGGATATGGCTGTTAAATACTGAAATGAGGCTAAGATTCGTAGTAAATTATACCTCATTGTGGGATTTTTCATGGTCCTCATAACCTCAAAATTCAATGAGGCTATGAGGGATAATAAATGAGGACTCATTGAGGGTTTTTACATAGCCCTCATGGCCTCATACGACAAAAAAGGGTGCCAAAGGCCATATGTTTTCCAAAAAGGGATGCCGAAATTGGGGTGCCTGGGGATATGGCCATTGGATATAGAGGTGACGAGAATCATTGTAATAAGGGGAGATAACTCTGCATACAGATTATGGGAAATCAAGCAATCTGATTGGTTGGTTATAATCTATATAAAGGATCTAGATAAAGGCCACTACAAGAGTACTTGGAATAGGGTCAGAACTAACAAGAATAGGCCAGAATAGCTAAATATAGTAATAATAAGCAAAGCTCTTCAAACTAATATGGTCTTCTACGCTACTCGAGTATACTCTAGAACAAAGGAACAAGGCCAGGTAGACGAAAACTATTACATAGATAGATAGAAGCAGAGAATTCTGGAAGAATTCGAAATAATACAACTTGTCGGGTTGTTTGTGGTAATTCTACGCATCAATCGAACACATCCTCCGAACATACCCCTGTCTTGTTGTAGGTCTTTAGGTAACATAGCAATCACGTCCTACCATAGAAACCAAGATGGCGGCCTCCAGTATACAAAATGGACGACGGAAACACGCATCACCCTAACAACACGCGTTGCGCATGCGTACTAACACCACGTATCACTTTGGAGATGACGTCACAACATGGCCGCTCACGCGAGTTACCATGACAACACAACATGGCGCCACTAGGTCACGTGACATGACATGAGAATCACATGAGATTATCCAAATGAGATCATCCAAACTATCCCTCAAAACCACATTACATACTACTGCCGCGTGTTCTTTAACGTTGTTTGCGGCTATCACGGTGGTCTGAGCATTATCGTTTACTGCCGGTTTGTAACTTGTGGATATTCGCGTCGCGATAGCGAATCCGCGTTCAAATGCTTTCTACCTGTTTTATGGATGATTTCAAAATTATACCTTTGTAATTTTATCGACCAGCGGCCTAATCTGCCGCTACATTGTTTAAGGTGTCGTAAATATGTACTTTCTTTTTGAGAAGATAATTAAGAGGTGCTGCCTTTTTCGAAAAATTTAACACGAAACGTCGATAATAGTTACAGAGACCAAGGAAAGCACGAACATCTTTGAGGTTTTTTGAACGGGGGAACGAGGACACAGCGTCCGTTTTCGAAGTACCAACAGAAATACCATCTTTAGAAATAACGCTCCCTAAATAGCGTATTTCCTTTGCAGCGAAATCACACTTAGAAGGCTTCAACTTTAGATTTGCTCTACGCAAGGCCTCAAACAGTTGTGACAAGTGCTTGAGGTGTTCGTCAAAAGACCTAGAAAACACGAGGAGGTCGTCTACGTAACAGAAACATGAGTGACATTGTAAATCTCGAAGGACTTCAGCCATGACTAACTGGAAACTTGAAGCGCTATTCACCAAGCCCATGAAAAGTCTTTTAAATTGATGAACTCCCCTGTGGGTGACAAAAGCGGGTTTGTTTCTGGAATCCTGGACTAAATCAATTTGGAAATATCCTGAAAACATATCAAGACAAGAGAATATCGTAGACCTTGATTTTCCAAGGGTGTCGAAAACGTCCTCCAACCTGGGCAAAGGAAATGAAATGGGCTTTGTCAAGGCATTCAGTTGCCTGTAATCTACAGTGAACCTATCATGTTTTACCCTTTTCAAGTTTGCCAAATAAGATATTAGCGGGCCTTTTTATTTTAGAGGGAGGCATATATCACAGGGTTGTTATTTTAAGGTTATTCTAAATTTTAAAAATAAGTGAACAATTCGAGTTATTCAGAATGAATGAAAGAAAGAAACGTTTTAATAATCAGTGGCAGTAAACTGGGTAATTTTATAATAACACTTTGACCAGCCGCTGATTTGTCGCGGTTCTCGGACGAGAAGGCCTTGGTTACCCATGTACTCCCAACTGGGTAAGCGCATTAATTTAATTAAGTTCGTATTCGGAAAGCATTCTTTGTTCAGCCGCTGTCATGCAAGGACTGTATAAACAATGCATTCCAAATTAGAACTTATTGAAAAGTCAGTTCATGTCACTGCAAGTCACCAAAGCCATCTTTTCTAAATTAGCACCTTTGCCCAAATCAACTTTTTGATAAGTGATGCGCGCGCCTGTATAATACTCCTCGAGTTAACTTCAAGACAGACTCGTTAGGATGGAATAATCGTTAATTCACGCGGCGTAGTAAAGCGTTAATGTATTTGTGTGGTTCCGGTAAGCCGTCATTTAGTTTAAACAATATTTTATTTCACAACTCAGTTTCACATTATTATACAGATAAGAAATAGATTGACATTTCACATACTGGTTGTTATGATATCGGATTCAGCAGCAAGCTAGAAGCTTATGTAAGCTATTTCCGGTTATGAATTACCCACACAATGATATGGCTAGAAAGCTGTATGCTTCAAAATCTAATTTTAGTAGCTGAAATAAAATATTAGTGTTAAGAGAGAGAAAGATAAAGGAAAGACGTGCAAAGGAGAAATTGCAAGTACTGGAATTAAAGAAAATGGGGAAAGAAGGAATGAACTCACCTAAGGGGAAAAGCCGTCATTTGGACGACAGGTTTCCCGATCTGTTGATTTGCATCGAGGGGAGATGCCGAAGAAGGAGCGATGAGTATATGTAGTATTTAGCTTATAGTATTTGGTTGTAATAACACGTCGTAGTTACATAGTTATTAGTTAACAGTTTTAAGTGTATTAGTGAACCTGTGTTATTAGATGATCAGTTGTTATTATTGCGGGTTAGAAGCGCTATTAGTAGAAATCGTAGGTGATAAAGTAATCTAAAAGGTGAATTTTAATATTAAAGGTGATTCCCCATAATTTGGCAGACGCCACGGGATAAATACGCGTATGGGCGGTTGAGTGAAAAATTGCGTGATTTCTTATCAGTAGTTGCAGCTTCGACCTTTCTCTACGAATATAAATTTGGGAAACAATTTAGTTATAGATAATATTTTAATACTTGTTTTCGGTGGGATTCAGTGACTAGTCACAAAACTCATTTCAATTGTGGTTGGGTTTATTTATTTAGGATTTGTTGGCTATTTGTAAATAAAAGTATAGAAGATTTATATATATAAATTGTTGGATTGTTAATAGACTTTATCTTATTAATGATGAAGCCCTGGGTACCCAAGAGTTGATGAAACCTCAGCCCCCGCGAAGAAATTAGCCTGTGTTAGTTCATTACCGTTGAAAGCAATTGATTGAAGTGAGACGCTACTCTGTGGCTTGTGAATAAGCAATTGCGATCAACAAAGGGTGAGCTAGTGAAAGTCCCCGTCCCCTGTGAAAGAGTATCCTAGGTCCCCAGTAATGTTGATCAATCCCAGCCTTGGCCCTCTGCTGACAAACACCCTCTGGAAAATAAATATTCACTCTCTCCGAGACGTTGCCACGGCGGCGTTCCAGGGGACAGTAATCTCTATTTATCAGAAAGAGCTAACACCTGTATAGACACCTAATTGAGCGATGCCCCGGTGGAAGTAACGCGTGGTTCCACTTTGAAGGCGGACCATTTGGTCATAATATACCAGAATCATTATTTGCTCCGTATGCACCAACATCTACCATGTTAAACTGGTATTTTGCATCTACTAGAGCAAGCAATACAATAGAAAATGTACCCGTGTAGTTATAATACGGGGATCCGCTGTTGGCGGGGGCTTTCATTACCACGTGCTTCCCATCCAATGCTCCACAGCAATTTGGAAAATTCCACACAGTTTCAAACTCTTCAGCAATCATTTCGCATTCCTCTCTTGTCTGTGGAAACTTGACGTATTCAGCTGACATAATATCCCATATAGCCGTCACAACTCCAACACAATTTTCAGCTTTTGGCCAAAACTAGATTTCCAGCAAGTCAACTATTACGATCCATAATGTTTTTGCTTTACTGCTACATTTAACAGATCGGGCGAATGAAACTGACACGGAGCGACGCTTTTTTACTGTGCGTTATACAGAACGCACTTTTGATGCGATAGACTCGTATGAGAAATTCATTTACCACGGACTGTCCATTATCCATCAAAACAGAGGCGTCGCGATGACCGATTGGGGGTGTAAATCTAATTTGTTCCGACTGTCATGACTCAAGTGCTGATTGCTAAAATTTTCCAACTACGTCATCGAGGCATGCCTTCTTAGAATGCTCGCCTTGGTGATGTAGTTGGACTATGTGTCAATGGGGAGTATAGTTATAAAAAATTTCGTGTGTGGCTAAATACATGTAGTAGTCGTGATGCATGAGCTTCCCAACTTCTTATTTAATTAGCACGTGCTGTGCTCGAAAGTGGTCATGCTGGGACCCCAACACCCCCAATCGGCTACAGACCTCCCTTTGCACGAGACCGACTGTGTGTGTGACATAAGCCCAAGAAGCAAAAGCAAATAAAAGTACATGATTATAAGCAAAGACGAATGGAATCTAAGCGATCAGTCCAGATGAAAATGTCCCAACTGGAAAATTTCTGGGGTGCGGGCGGGGGGGGGGGGGGGGGGGGGGGGTTGGGCTGTCCATCCCTGACTTATATCGTCATGAAAATTTATCTTCCAAAACGTTATCTTCCTTGAAATTATTGGGCGCGGGTGGAAGGTCCGCAAGTAATTGTTGAGAAAACACCTATGACATCAAAAAAAAAGAAAAAAATAAATTCAAGTTTCCTTTCGCTACTTTTAATAAACGAAAACAACAGACAGCTCTCGGAGCTATCTGTTGTTTTTGTCTATTAAAAGTAACAAAAGGAAACTTGTTTTTTGTGGCAAGCTAATTGGAAATAACTAGGTCAAAGATAATCCATCATCAAGAATATCTGTCAGTACCACACCTTCAAACACAAAGGCCCACTTAGTTTCTTTGTTTAGCAAATGTGCCTTTATAGTAATTTGCAAGATTTATTCTTCCCAAGAAAAAAGGAGCAAATCTCACCGCCTAGACTTTTAAATTAATGGAAAGGAAACTGTCTGTATTATATGTCACAATGCACCCACTTCTGATGTAATAACAGAAAAAAAGTTAAAGCACATGAAAAGATTCTTAAAACGCGTTTTCTTTTTTTTAAAATTGGATTTTGACAGAGAATAATCGTCAAACGTTCAAACTGATTAGGGAAATTTGTCAAATGCCAGCTCATATATTTTTATACCACTCTGCATGAAAATTCCCAAAGTTTGCGAAATGATGAGCATAGCGATGATAAAAATTCGCTAACATTTCGAAATTTCAATCTTTATATGAAATTCTCATACCCTTAGTGTTAAATTTACTGACAGCCTTAAGACATTAAGGGGAGCTAACTTTCCCGTAAATCTCTTTCAATAACGAAATTTGTCATCCATACACACCTCCCTACACCCCCCTCACCCCCTAAGTGACGCCCCTACATCAAAATGTTGCTCATCTTAAATTTTATCGAGAAAACAATAAACGGACTGGACTATTTTATTGTAGCATTTCATCACCGGGATACATTTCTACAATGGCGAATAACTCGGAAGAAGTGTGCGAGCTGGCGGAAGAATCGAAAGTCATGACAGAGGAGATGCTTCAAATAGCTATAAGGTCAAAAGAAGGCAATGACGACATCACTGTGAATATTTTTCTGTGAAGTTAGGAAGTTTGATTGGTAAAAACTACGCAAGTGTAACATTTCGCGCCACGGTCACTACCGAACAGAACAGTAAAGAGAAAGTGTATAAGTTGTTCATAAAGGTAATGCACAATAATCCATTTTAACCCTTTACCCAACGTAACGGCCAAAACCGGCCAGCGCTATTCTCAAAAATCGTCTGTTAATTTTCATTATTTTTCATTTTTTGTCTCAAAAACATAGGTTATGACCTCTCATTGGAACGAGCTCGTCGAGCTCGTTCCCATGAGGGGTCATAACTTATTTTTTTGACACAAAAAATGAAAACCATTAGTTGTTCAAGAATTTTGTTTGCAACTGTCGTCTGCTTTTCATGTTTAGGTAAAGGGTTAAAAGAGTAGGCCTACGCTTTGGAGAGAAAAAAAATTCACAAAGAAAAAATAACGTATTCTCACATTGCAGCTGACATGATCAACTATCAAACTAAGCATAGAGTTTAGTCTTTTGGGCCGTCGGTACTTCACTTTTATTACAGAGTTGCTCATGACTCCAGCGGTATTTTGATTTTGGAAGCCATTGGGCCCCAAGGATACAAACTTGCTGATAGAAGACATGGGTCGAGCAATGTAGACTTGTGATGAACAAGTTGGCAATAGTTCACACCCTTTCGTACTCTAAAAAAGCTGAAAATCGTGATAATCTAAAGAAATACGATAATTTATTTCTCGATCTTTTTTGATAACTTCAGGACTACACATATGCACACAGTTGGTGAAGGGTGTCTCCGATAATTATAAAATTACAGAATGTGTGGAAAAGTTATCCAGATTAGACTTGTTAACAAGGGCGTAGCTAGTATTTCCTGTTGAGGAGGGCCATAATTTTTTTTTTTTTTTTTTGGGGGGGGGGGGGGCTGCCACAGACATATCCGAAGGCCGTTGGCATGATGGGGGTGGGAGGGGGTGGGCGTGGCCCTCACATTGGTGGGGTTCGTGGAGACTCCCCCGAAATCACACTAATGGGAGGGCCATACCCACCCCACCTCAGGCCTATGGTATTCCTCTCCCATTGGAAGGGGTTCGGGGCTCTGATTGAACATTCAATGCCCTGAGAGCGAATCTTGAACCCTTTGGTGCTTTAATTTTCCCATTTTGAGGGGGGCACTGTAATTTGGGGGGGGGGCATCCCCGCTTAGCCCCACATACCCCGCACCCCGACTTGGCAACGCCACTGCTTGCTGAGCACATTTAAGAAACTCGTGGCACCAGAAAAACCGTTTGCATTCATATGTCACGGAATCATGTGGTGTAACAATGTTCTTTTCAAATACTAGGAAGGAACTGACAAAACGAAACCTGTAGAAACCAAATGGTACGGTACGCCTCACCAACCACCGATTTGGCATACTTCTTCTCAAGTACAACGAGGAGCAGAGAACTGAAACACAAGCATGATCTCTTGCGTCTTTATCATTCCTCGTTTGAGGATTCCTTGAAGAAACTCGGTCTCAAGTTTGAAGAATTTACTTTCGATGTTCTTGAAAAACTTTTAAAGAGAAAATGATCTTTGGCATCTTAAAAGCATGCGCAGTATTACCAGGATTATTAACGCTGATGGTGCACTTGTCGTCAACCAATGCTAACCCTGCTTGCGTGGAGTTAGTACGTTGATATTGTTTGTAAAAGGTATTTTTTTCAACCGCTAAACTTGAAAATTACGCAGGTGGATGCGGCCGCTTCGTTGCTCGCCGTTACTCGACACTTGCTCGGTGGTTCCCACTGGGTACTCATCCACCTGTAAAACTGTCCGACACGAGGTTACTCCGGTTGTCTAAAGTGTCATTAAACCCCATAAAAAAATAAATATTCAGATTTATCAAATGACTCGTCCGTTTTGTTAATTTTAAAACGTTTGATATTTTGTTTTCATATTAATCAGTGATAAATAAAGCCTTCCGTCAATTTCATTGGTCAATTTCAAAACTAGACAATTTGCTTGGCTGAACAAAATACAACTGGGCCACATTTTCATAATTTGCATAATTAGAGTTGGGAGCTTTCATTGGTCAGTTTCAAAACTGGACAATTTGATTGGCTAAACAAAATACACTGGATCACATTTGCATAATTTCAGTGGGGAGAATTTACGTTATCTGTCCTATTTAGGGTGGGTTATATTGTATTAATCTTTTACATAACGTAACGGAAAAAACTGTCTCGCGCAATACAAGAAAAACGCCATTCATTTTTTTTTATATTTTCACTTTTTGCTTCCAAAACATAGGTTATGACCCCTCATTAGAACTAGCGTGTCGCGCTCGTTCCAATGAGGGGTCATAACCTATGTTTTGGAAGCAAAAAATGAAAATGTTTAGTTATACGAGGATGGTTTTTTCAAGTGCCGTCAGCAGCTCAAGTTAGGTGATGGGTTAAAAAGTCATACTAAGTGTTGCAACCAATTTTGTTATACCGCCCACTTTTGTTACACCTCACCAGTTTTGTAATAGCGATCGCCCATTTTTGTTATACCTCACCAGTTTTGTTATAGAACGCCAGCTTTTGTTACAGTTTGAGGTCACCATTTTTGTTATAGAAATCGCCCATTTTTGTTATAAAAAAACAGCTAGCCTCTTTTGTTATATAAATCGCCAGCTTTTGTAATACTTGAAATCAAAACTTGCATTCGCCCCTATTCTAACGTGTGTTTGATGAAAGTGATTTTGGTTGGAGTTGGGGTGTGTTTGAAACGTACATGTAAGGAAAAGGGAAACACAAATTCGTTTTTATTCGATGGCCTGCATGCTTGCCTGCTTGCCTGTTGTCTGCCTGCTGACCGGCCTGCCTGCCCGCTTGTCTGCCTGCCTGCCTCCTAGCTTTGATGTCCGACGATCACCCGGAAGCCCACCCGAAGCCCTCCCGCCCTCCAACCCGCCTGACCACCCGCTTGTCTGTCTGTCAGTCCGTTTGTCTGTCCGTTCAGGCTACTTCAGAAGTACGTGTGTGAACAAGTTGTGCGTACAGACATTACTTGTGCAAACCGGTGATTTAACCACTGGTCCAGTCCCCTCTTCTGAGGAGCGGCCCCTCAAAACACCCACTTTTGAGGTGCAAAAACGGTCGCAGGTGCGGAATTTTACCCGTACCTAACACTGAAATCACCTCACAAGTACATCCGTTCGTCCGTCCATCCGTCCGTCCGTCCGTGTTTACATTTTGTACCTAATGTGGTAAATCATGCGTCCAGGACGTCCTTAAGTTGTTTTTTGGGATAATGTGGTAAACCACATTCTAGTTGTTATTTTAAAATGTTTAATGTGGTATAATTTTTCATTTGGCGAAACTTACCTCATAAGGCCTTGGTAGACTTATAGAGGGTGTATGTCCAGTGGGGTCTAATATACTATAACAAAAGCTGGCGTTCTATTACAAGACTGGTAACAAAAATGGGCGATCGCTGTTACAAAACTGGTGAGGTATAACAAAAGTGGGCGGTATAACAAAAGTGGTTGCCACACGCGTGTGTGTCACATGATAAATAGAATATGAAATGAGTGTTGTTCTCATATAATATTTATGAAACTCGTCCGAATTTTCCGTTTGGGCTCGCTAGAGGCTCACCCAAATGGAAAATTCTTAGACTCGTTTCATAAATATTATATGAGAAAAACAGTCATTCCATATCCTCTATTTATGTTGGGATTAGAATTTTGTTTAATGATGCCATCTCCGAAACTATGTAGCCTAAAGAAAAAAATATTGTTTTAAAAAACTTGTGAAGCAGTGTACTGAAATCTTGCATCATTGGGGAATACTCCAGAGAAAAAAGAGAGATGTTTTGATGGGTCTTAATAATTAACTATCGGTGTGCTTTTGATGGGAGTTCTGGTAAAAAACATATGCCCGTGACCGGCAGTTTCCTTTCTGTCACTCCTTCTCTCTTATTTGTTGCATGACTCCTAGTTTTAAGGATAGAAATACTTGTCTAAAGAGCTATACTTGACAATGATATCTGAAGGTCCGAAAATAAAATGATGTGTTCATATTTTTCACACGAACGCTATGATGGTCGCCTATTTGAAAATATTTATAACTGTTATACCTCACTCTACAGAATGTCACCACTGAGTCGGAAAGGCTCGTGGTGTCTTAAAATGCAAGTTTCTTTATCCATTCAGGTAGGGTTCTCCAGCATTCCGTTCTTACGACAATTTTTTTCTCGCTTTTTGGGACACACTTGCCCCACATGGTCTGACGTGGGCAACGGTATCTATTTCAAACTCACTCGGGAGCATTGTGATTATTTGTCTCCGGTACTGTGGTAGTCATCGATTGAGTATTGATTACATTACAATCCATAGGTGGCTTGTTTAAGCCTCTACCCGCCAAAGCGACAGCATCCGCTAGCATAATTTTCAAATTAAGCAGTTGAAAAAAAATACATTTTTCAAAACATATCAACAATCCATATCATGTCACCCCTCATTGGAGCGAGCTCGTCGAGCTCGTTCCAATGAGGGGTCACATGTTATGGTTTTGTTGATTTTTTTGGAAATTTGTTTTAAAAAAATAATTAAAATAATAAATTTTGAAACCCTGTGCATTGGGTAAAGGGTTAATTGGCTGTGAATGCGTATAGGCCCATTCATATGGCTGAACCTTGCAGTTACTCTGATGGAGAGGTGCCAATTTATGTACGTGTGTACTTGAATGCTGATTTCACCTTTTCTGTGTATAGGTAGGCAACGTTGGGGGGTTATGGCTTTATGTATGCTTCCCTGCCTTTGCTCTCAATTTATATTAAAACATATCGAAACTGGTACAGCTCATCCTGATGTCATCATATGTGGCAACAAAATTATTTCTCTGAAAACTTGTGGTGTTCGTATCATTGATTCATTGTGTTTCCTTTCCATGAAATTGGCACAATTCCCCAAAACATTTGGTTTGACTGAATTAGCAAATTGTTACTTCCCTCCTCTGGCGAACATACAAGTTTAATCAAAATTACATTGGTCCTTATTTCGGTATAAATTTTACATGCCTGATTCTATGCCTCCACCCGAAAGAGGAGTATTCGTCATTTGGTACAATCAAAAAATGACTAGTAATGCTGCATTTAATTTTCAAAAAGAAATGGATATCTATTGTAAGTAAGATGTAAGATGTGGTAATATTACCGAGAGGCTGTGGTAAATTTAGGGACATATTGCTCATTAGTGATGGAATAGATCCATTCAAGGAAGCAGTTACTTTAGCTGATGACCATAATAAACCTTGGAGAAGAAATCCAATGCCAGAAAACAAAGTTGTTCTTATTTCATTCATTATTTATTTGTTTATTGGAGTTTAAAGACACTTTCGACAGCCACCAGGATCACCTCGTGTAGGACAGTTTTACGGGTAGAGAAAGCCAGACAGTACCCGGAGAGAACCACCGAGTAGCGACAAGTAATGAGAGACTCCTTAACGTACCAACTCCACAAAAGCGGGGTTAGCATTGGTTGAAGGAAAGTGCACCATCGACTTGCAGTACGCCTTAGTACACAGCGTCACTGTGGGCAATCGGGATTAAGTGCATTGCCCAAGGACACAACGCTGTTACCTCTGACGGGGATCAAACCAAAGACCTTTCGGTTTGAAATCCATTGCCGTATCCACTGAGTCACAGCGCTCCCCATTCCAGGCATAGGTTACCCAACTGCTGTGCGTGAAGGTTTGTTTGGGGTAAGGACAACATTTCGTCTCATGAGAACCATAACGTTCTATCTTCCAGAAGAGGATATAGACAGAACGTGATGTGTGTTTGAATCGGTGGGTGTTTTACATAACGAGTTGGAATGGCGTCGTCATATTTCGCTAAAATAAACACATTTTAATTCCGATAATTAAACCCAAAGGTGAAGAGTTTGTTTTGACTGAAGCTGTACTGATCATATGGATCGATAAAAGATCAAAACAACCTTTTCGGAAGCAGTGTTTGGTGAAATTCCTATCGCTGTTTACTAACAGTAATAGCCACCAAATCGTTAGGCGTGAATGGTCTGGTGCCCATTCACGCCTAACCATTTGGTGGCTATTACTGTTAGGAAATATATAAGTACAAATATGTGCAGATTTGCAAAACAGCTGGGAGAAAAGTTTTTAAAAGAAGTTCGAAGCATGTCAAGGTGTAGGAAGATTTACCGAAATAAAGTTGACCAATTTAGATATAATGGAATCCACAAAACGAGACGGAAACGGGACTGGGTTAATGTTCTGGTTGGAAATGATTGGGTTTTTTAAAAAATATTATCTAATTTTTGGCTAATTTTTTGCGAACCGACTTTATTTTGCTTTGGACGTTTTCATTTTCACACTATGCGACAGACGGTCGATGATTGTATAACGAAATTTGGAAACTTTTCGAAGCGCAACTAAACGGTGCGGTAAAAAAGCTCCGGCGTGTACATCACCCGTTGAATACAGAATCATTTATATCTTAACGGCGATTCCGTTGAATACAAGGGTTTAAAGTTTATTGGATGTGTACTAAAGAACCTTATGGTTCTCACACGACTAAATGCCATCAAATTACATTCCAAAATAGATCAACATACAGACATTGAGATAAATACATGGACATTTCGCCCATAAGTTCGTTCTCTGGTGGGTATCTTCCGTGCTTTCCACGGAGCCGGTGCTGCTGTACCTTTCTCCAGTATAGTGGTTAAATTGTGCTTATCTGTTTTTGCTATCAGACAAATGATTTGCTCGTCCGTTTTATTACAGTATACATATGGTACAACTGCAAGACCTGGTCAATTAAACCTTGCTGCATGTAAGCATTAGCCCTTTGAACCCTGGTGGTATTTTCCATGTCATATCAATGGCAGCAATTGGAAGAGTCCATATTCATTATATGGGGATAGAACAATTTATATTTTTAACGTGTAGCCTTGGGTCTGCACGTTGAAAATATTGATTGGTCTACCACACACATTCAGTAAGCAGCCATTCTACTTAAGGAAATTATGACGTATCATGTTACTGGGCCCGAAAGGCGGCCTCTCGGGTCCAAACGGTCCAAACGGTTAAGGATCACTGAAGCTGTAGCCAAAATGTATTCCAAATAATGAGTTTGTTATTAGTTAATACACAACACTTTCTAAAACAGAGCAATGAACTGTAAAATAACAGTCGAAGGCCGCCCCACCCCCCCCCCCCCCCCCACCCCATAAGAAACTCGACTGGGCCATTATAATTGAACGTGTTTGTGAGATTCATTCATTTCATTTCATCTATTTGTGGTAAGGTCAGTTTCAGCATCTTTGGCCACATCATGACCGCAACACAGGTATGAAGTCAAGTTCACCCAATCGTTTATACCTATGCTGCCCACCTCAGAGGACTTCCACCTTAGGCTTTGGTTTCGGATCATATTTTACCACACTTTAAAACCAGCTGGGTTAAAAATTAACCTAAATCAACTAGGTTTGGTGAATATGAACCCAATTAGGTTCATATTCGCTCAATCCTGTTGATTTGGACTGATTTTTAACCCAACTGATTTTAGAGTGCAGTGAAGCAGAACATTTTTACCACAGTAAACAAGCATTGCTCCACTTCCCGGGGTTCCCACGGGAGGGAGGGGGGGGGGGGGTGGACTAAAACATTTCCGCAACAAACATTTGAATTTTTTCTAAACTTTTGATCAGCTGAATATGTTTTTTGAAGATTTTTTCCAATTTAATTCACTTTGCGAGTGAGTTCCAAGATCACGGTGTCAACCTAGAACGAGTATCTTGATTTTTCTTTCAGAAAGTTTGTAAACGGATCGGAAAATGAGTGAGGAAAACATCCGTACACGCGCAGAGCATCAGGAATTCAGTTCCTTTCTCTCGGGGGTTAAATTGGAGGATAGGCTACCAAAGGTGTCGAGGTGCAGACGGAAACTGTTCTATGACACCTTCATCTCAATGGGGTCACCCATTTCATTTTAGTTCTGCCGCCACTGTCTTGGTGTTTAAGTTCACTTTCAGAATTTTTGGCTACATCATGACCGCAAGATAAATATGAAGTCAAGTTTAGCCAATCGTTCATAACTATGTTGCCCTTTTTATTAGGACGTCCACCCAGGCGTTGGTTCCGCGTTCTATTTTACCAGTAAACCATAACTTATTTACCACAGTAAACAAGCACTAATCCATTCATCGGGATTCCAACGGGGGTGTGCAGGAATAGAACACAAATCAGTATTCCAGACTTGTAATTCTTGTACTAGAAGCTACAGTACGTGGAGAGTGGTTCTTACTAATCGCCCGTGGAGTGGCGTTGTCACTCAAAGTATCACTTTCAAATTCTGTACATATGGACAAAAAACACAAACAATGTTTCAGCCAATGGACCTCCGGGTTCAACCCGGAGGTCCATTGGCTGGAACTTTGCTTGTGCTTATTATCCTTTGCAACACATTTGCAATTATTGGATGGGTGGAATCTCCACTCTTTGGGTGATTTTGTGGTAATACACTCTCCATACACTGTATTAGGGGATATAAATGCTCTCTATCTCAAAGTACTCACGTGCCAGTAAAATTATTAAACAGGTTACAAATAAAGGCATCTTTGAACATCCAGTATTTTAGAGAAACAGAGGAAATCTCTTTGGATGAAAGTCCTATACTCTCAACTGGAAGGTTCAGCTAGATACAATTGCTTTGTCACAGGACAAGATTTATCTTGTCCGTCTCAAGATTGCGTGCTGCAAGCGCACCTTCAAACGCACCTTGCATTTTGGTTGCCAATGGTCATCTATTGACCATATGCATTCATGTCCCATCCCTTTTTGTCTATGGGTGTATGCATTGGCTCTGAAATCAATTTTAAATTATAAGATTTCTTGCTGCG
This sequence comes from Pictodentalium vernedei, assembly GCA_031216915.1. Taxonomy (NCBI): domain Eukaryota; kingdom Metazoa; phylum Mollusca; class Scaphopoda; order Dentaliida; family Dentaliidae; genus Pictodentalium; species Pictodentalium vernedei. The sequence continues at coordinate 247,076,683 of CM062295.1, forward strand.
GAATACTTAATTGCATCGTTTGTTTCATTGAGGAAACAGTACAAGAATTCTTGATAAAGTTTAAAGTGCTTAGCAACAGAGCTACTCCCATATTTTATGAAGTTGGCGGTGGTGCAAAAGCTATAAGTATTGTTAATTCGATCAGATTCGAAAATCCAGAGAACACACGTTTGGTCCTCAGGGCTGAACTAATTAGACATCGATTATTTCGCTCGCCTATCATTCCCCTCAAACGAAAAAGGGCGACCGATTTTTCATTTCGCCTGGGATGCTAGACCTTCGATAAACAGAAAACAAGTTTACATGATTTCATCCTGGATATTATTTGTTAACAATTCAAGTGCCATAATCTATTTTATGACGACGCTAAAACTATTCTTTGGTTTTGGCACTGATCATGAATTTCTGCGTATGCAGCGTAACTTCTAAAAGGGCGGATTCAAGCTCTCACTCCACCCATCTAATTCCAGCAGCAATCCGACGCTAATATGGACTGTTTGTTTATCACTTTTCGTAGAGGTTACACACAAGACTATCTATCGTTGGTTTAATGTGTTGTTCCTTTAATTCCCAAAGGTGTACAAATATTCTTTCGTCCTCCAGTTATAGATATTTCAATCAATAATATATCCAGTTATAGATATTCCAATATAAATAAGTTATATACAATGGGCGACTCGCATTCAGTTGTTCAAATCTAAAATTATTTCGAGGTTTGCCGGCTGGATGTTTTTGCGGCTGACAAATTTACTTACAGCTGACTGGAAGAAATTAGCGTCTGGCTATGGCTTGGAGGTTCATCGACGACTCGCGGCGGCCACTTCGCGGGCTGACAGGAAGTATCAATGCTTATGACAGCAAACGTCTAAGTGTTTCGAGTTTGGGGCTTCAGGGGTTTGTTCAGACCCGTGCTACCCACTTTAACCCTTTACCTAACACCCTTTACCTAACACGAAAGGCAGACGAAACTTGCAAACAAAATTCTTGAATAACTAATTTTTTTAACTGTTTGCGTGAAAATCATCGGTTATGAAATAATAATGAAAATTGACCGGATTTAGCCGTTACGTTGGGTAAAGGGTTAAAGGACTGCCACTCGGGCATTGGCTGTCGGAACCTATTTTATCAATAAAGCAGAACTTGTTAATCAGAATATAAACAACTCCAACACCACTTCACGGGGTTCCAAACTGGCATGTCATTACAGGAGATGTAATCAACGTTAGTTTAGCGAAAACCTTTTGTCTTGAAATAATAGTAAAATATGGTAATGTGCCTCTGGTGGCTCAAAATCGCTCTGAAAGGGAGGGTTCGGACCTCCATAATATAACATTCCTTACATGAGTACCATCTGTCTGTTGATTTATACTTACTGGTTCCTAAACTTAGTATTTGAGGAGTAATGTGTGTCTCGGGTAGAAGGATGTCTGATGTTTTAAAAAAATTGATTAGTAATTTTCAACCTTGCTTCCAAAAGTGATAAGACATAGGGAACATATGGCTATATTGACAGAAAAATGGTTACCATTTGGACATTTGTAATCACATTTTACTGTGCTAATCCAGTCATTAGACACCTTGGGTGGCTCAAAATCGATCTGAGAGGGGAGGCGAAAAGAGTGGATAACAAGAGTTGGGGCGGGTTGAAGTCGATAAACACCGATGACTGCAGGCATATTCTATTAAATTCTGTTATGTCCCCATACTGTAAGGTGGATGAAACATTCACCTCAATAGAGCATTCCCTCCTCTACACTTTCTCTGCATCACCAGCTCTGACCCTAGTTACTGTTTGGGGTCACTAAAGCTTTCTGCGGAAGATATCGAGGGTGGATTATAATTATTTTTTTATTCCAGGTAAGTCAGTGGTGACATTTGGGAAATTTCCATAATTATGGATATAATCTCCTTTATTTATTATCTCCCGCCGACGAAGTCGGGAGGCGGATATTGAAATGGAGCCCGTCCGTCCGTCACAAACTTTGTCCGCTTAACTCCTCCTACAGTTGTTTTTATTGGATTGTTACGAAACTTGGTCTGAAGTATCAGTATCAAGTGTAGATGTGCATGTGATCAGGAATTTTCGATGGTTACGACCCTTGGTAATAGCAAAACTTCCGTCACAAATGCTTGTCCGCTTAACTCCTCCTGCATTTTTAATTGGATTTTTACGAAGCTTGGTGTGCAGTATGAGTATGAAGTGTACATGTACATATGGAAAGGAAGTTTCGATTCGAATGATTTTTCCAGAGTTATAGCCCTTGTCGACTTTGAATTTACCAAATTATATTGAAGTTTTTTGGAAGATATTTTCAGTTGCGATTAAGGAAATTAAATGATATTTGGTGAGTGACATTATTGGGTATGAATACACATGTCCCGGCCGATAATGAGATTGTTCCTATCACAACAGAAAAGTCCGGGATATGGATGTCGTTAGTTAGACTGTCTTATAAACGAGCAGCGGCGACTAACTGCCTGAAACGCAAGGTTGTAAGTTTACGACCTCTCAACCAACTGAGTATTTTCAAGATATTTTTCATGAAATCTGAAGAAGCCATGACTAGATTTTATGAAACATTCATCTAAATTTAAATCATCGGTGCAAAACTCCATTTAATTTAAAAGGGGAAATTTGATTAAATGTGCCCAAATTATACTTATTTCAGTGGCAAGAGAAATCACGTCCTGGCAGGAATATCTGCCAGCAGCATGCAAGGAGTTAATGACACACGTAGAGTTAGCATCGGTTGAAGGCAGATGTACCGTCATCGTTCCCTACGCATTAGTACATAACGTCACCGTGCTCCCACTTGAACAATCGGACAAGGACAGACAAGCAGATGAAATGAATCAAAATTGAACCGATAACTTTTCGACCTCAATCCCAATGTGATAATCAATACAACTCTCAATACTATCAAAAGCAGACTGTGGCCCTTTAAGTTTGCGTTTTGGATTCTTCACCAACGCAACTCCAGTTAACTTACAAAAAGGGCCCAGCGAATATTCGATAATCGAAATAATATTCAATTCAGCGATCGTATTCGATTCGAATTCGATTCGGCAATCAGTGCATCTATCGAGTATCTTTGATTATCCTTGCAATCTTTCTGTCGGAACGCACCGAATATCGGCGGGAGGAAAGCATGTTTTAAAAATAGGCACACATCAGCTTAAAAACGGATTCCATCTCGCACAACTCCACCTTCAGTGCCGTCGCTCGTACTAACTATTTCATGTGACGGCGACGGATATATCCGTCGCCAGCACATAAAATAGGGACTACGAGCCAGCATGGTTATGTTCCGGGCTAAAACACAATGTTTTTTCCCGGTAGCGGTGCCGCTAACCATTCTAATAAATTCGATTCGATATTCGATTCGATTCACGAGTATTCGATTCGGTATTCGATTCGATCGCATTCGAATATTCGCAGGACCCTACTTACTTGAAGGGTTTCCCTCAGAGGGGCCGAAGGGGTCCACCCCCGTTGTTAAAACTGCCTCCTTCATTGTGGGATTGTCGGGGGATTACCCTAGCTCCCTCCTGTTGAGTAGCCAAGGCCCATTTGTCAGGGAAATTCCTGGAGCCACCCAAGCTTTCTGATAGTAAGAGCTCACTCTTTTTGTTGACGTCAAAACCCTATCATACAGGTACGGATAACCCGACACCATTTGGTACATCTAATTCCACTAGAACGATTGACACATTTCGACCAAGTCGCCCAACTATAGCTGGAAATGACCCATTTGCTTTACAAACGTTCAGTCTTTTTTAAAAATTATGAAAATATTTGACTAAAACGAAAAAGATGTTGTCACAGTAAATCATTGAAATAAAATCATGTACAGAATAGGATTGGAAAACAATATTGTTTTATAAAACATGGCATTAGTTACCACCTTGACAATTTATCCCCATCCTCCTGGTCCCATTTCCCTTTCTAAATAGGTTGCCAGAGCTTTGTTGTTGGATCGGTGTATGTCTGTGTCATGAATCGGTGTATGTCTGAGTCCAGCAAGGTACAGGTTGCACCAATAGTGCGACACTCCTGGTACTGCCACCACTTTGTTTATTGGGATGTGAGGGGCGGGTTAAGACCGGGTCACGAAGATGCAAAGATGTCAAGGGTGTCATAATCTGAACCTTACGCGTCAGAGATAGTGACTCTACAGTTCTACCTGTAAAGTAATATGCTACAATTGTGGCAGCCTAGCTATGCCCCCTTTCCCGTCACACCTCCCGGCTCACCCATTTCAGTAACCTAGATGTTGTTGAAGAAAATGTTTGCAATAAACAAGGTGGTGGTAGAAGTCAATAGGCGAAAGCCTTTCAAGGTTATACCAATGGAGCCAAGTGACTTTCATGATTACCAAACGATCATGAAAGCAATACGATTCGATCAGGTCCCCTCCACAAAAATGCGAAGCACATTATCTGCGAGAAAAAAATACCCTCTTTAGTTGAAAACAAAACTTCATTCTTGAAGGAATTTACCGTCGGTGCTGACGTGGTTGATGTGGTTCCTAACAGAAAAAAAGGATCAAACTGCTGCAATTCTATTCACAGCATACTAATCGGCAGTTCACAGGCGCCCAGCAGTATTGCAAAAGACAGAAAACTGAAAGACATTAAAACCATGCTTCGTTATGTGCCAACCGTGGATGTACAGTTCAGCTATGAATTTCCTACTCATGGTATCACTCATTCTAGTAAATTGGTTAGTGAAAAGGTACACTCACTAAGGCTGTCCAATGCACGGGATTTCGTCATCTCATAGAGGTGATTTTATTTATGAACAAGAAAAAAAGAGTGACTAACCCTGTGCATTGCACAGATCTACTGTGACTGTAACTGTAAATTCCTCCCTTCATGGGAGCACCAATATTCCTATGAAATATTGTAAAGTTTTAATAGGTGTTTAGAATGATTAGTGATTTTTAGCATTTTAGATTAAATTCATTTTTGCTCCCCGGCCACGGTATCATTGATGATTCTGGTTCGTTCTAAATGTAGTGCATAAATGAGGTTTCTGGATAGCTGTTCTATGTTGTGGATTGTGCCAGCATTCAGCATAAGAGATGAAAGAGAGTCATATAGAGGATCCAGCAGAATTTGAAGGATTAGACTTGAAGGAAGTAAAAAGTCTGAGGAGAGATAGATCCTATCTTGCAAGATTTTATATATGTCTGTAATGAATTTTGTTCTTGTTTCTTCTAAGGTTGGACAGCTTAACCCTTTACCCAACCAATCGGCAGTTGAAAAAATATTATTTTTGAAAAAAATTTCAACAAAACCATATCTTGAGACCCTCGTTGGAACGAGCTCGTCGAGCTCGTTCCAACGAGGGGTCACATGATATAGTTTCGTTGAAATTTTTTGAAAAATTTGAACAAAATGAAATTTAAAATAATAAATTTTGATATCGTCTGCGTTGGGTAAAGGGCTTAGAGTACGTGCTCTCTGTTTTCAACTTGAATGTTGCATAATGTACAAAAGTTCGTAGTCACTTAATTAGTAGGTTTTGAGTTCTTGTATAGAGCTGTAAGAGCTTGTAGGTAATAGGTGCCAGTCAGAATCTTTACCTTCACTCTAGCTTCTTTGGATTCATGAGGACTAAATCTAGAATCAGGCCATACCAATGCAGGCTCAGTTAAATTCAGTGATGTGCCAGAGAGAAATCTCACCGATGACAATTTATTATTTGATATTATATATTGATGAAGATCTCCCCAGTGATCGATTAAAGTTGTTTTGATTTGTTTTTTTCTACATAACTGTTTTTTCTGGTACATACTGTATAATGGAATGAAAAGATGGTAGACTGTATTTGTTCAGTACTTATTGTATTTGTGTGACCCAACTTTTTGAAGATGGTTGTTTCAATGCAGCTTGTCGCTCTATAATTCTGTACTCAATTGACTGACTGTCTGATAATAAGTTTTTCAGGAGAGTAAGCATTTTTACCTCACCTGCAGTATACCTATCAGACCATAAACTGTGATGAGTGGAGTGTGTTTCGATAGATCTTGAATAATTCTAAGTTTTTCTTTTTGCCAATTCTCTAACATGTTTATTGATTTTCTGTTAAAAGCCCACAGTTCTGTTCCATAAAGGAGTCTTGGAATGATGTATTCCATCCCAATTCTTCTGATAATAGATGGATTAAGGGCCCTTTTTCTGTGAAAACCAGCTCCCAAGAGAGCATAAATAGTACGAGAAGCACAGTTTATTCTTTCTTTTGTTCTCTGTTCATTTACCTTTGAGTTTGTTGAGAATAAGATGCCAAAATGTGTACCACTGTTTTCTTTTGGTAGCTTGGTAAGCTAACATACACTGACTAACCATAGGCATTGCACTGTTCATAGGCTGTCCTATCACACACTACAGAAAAATATATACTAACTGAAGCTGGAAAAAGCCACAGGGTTAGTTGGATACATGTTAGGTAGGACGCAGGATTCAAGTAACTAATGGAAATACTTATACTGGATAGGGAAATTTTTTTATGACAATTCCACAAATAAAAAAATATTCTATTTTCAATAAATAGATTGTTTCTTATGGTTCATAGATATGATTACCTAATTGCTAATCGTCAGCCATTTACAAAAGGATTAAAAGCGCATTGACTAATGAACATGAACATTTAATTTTTTCGAAAATATGTTTGTTTGTTTTGGTAATACTGACATGGCAAAAGTCAAAACTAAGTCCACGGTCAGTTCAGTTGTAGTGTTCCTTTAAAGCACTTCTGCGGAATTATGCTGGCACTGGATGCATTTGGTATCGTTTGAAGCGCATGCGCTTGTATATATGGCTGCGCATCCATAATGCGTGCTTTGGATCTAATGATATGCGAATCGTGCGGTGTGGTTCCCAACCAACCACTTTTATGTCGGCTTCTTTCTTTTAACCCTTTACCAATTCTTACCCAACGCAGACGATATATTTTTTTAAATTGTTCTAACAATTTCAGGAAAACCATATCATGTGACCCCTCATTGGAACGACTTTGAGGAGCTCGTTCCAATGAGTAGTCACATGATACGGTTTTCTTGAAAGGTTTTTTAAAAAAAATTCTTTTTCAACTCCTCAAATTGTAAATTACGCTGGCGCATGCAGCCGATTTGTTGGGTAAAGTGCTAAAAATGGTTTATGAGGAGAATGGTACAGTTTGGGTTGTTTCACGTTAAACGCGTGACAACAACATCCATAGTTCAAAGAGCCTAGTTCCGTCAGTGGAGGAAGTTAATACACCTCAATGTTCAATGATGAGGGTAACCGTGAACTTGCTGCCACGTTTGCTGCCAGTCCGAGTATGTTGGATGTTTTTTTATGATTTCAAATGAAGTCTTTCATACTGTGTGTCATTATCGGGAACCCAGAAGATTGTAAATTGGAACAGTTGTTAACCAGCGCGAATGCCCGTCCGAGTATTGTATACAAAATGGGGTTTCACCCCTAGTTAGATATCTAGATTATCTATCAATTCATATAATGCTTTTGACGTCGGGTATTTTGCTAAAAATTTAAAGGAACAAACAAAGGTGAAACAAAAAGCAGCTCGATTGAACAATATCCAACAAATTCAGATATTACCCATGATTTTTTTCGGTGGAAAAGTCAATCTTTTCTTTCCGTTTTGCACAAGATTACATTGACATAATTATGTGTGGAAGAAATTGAAATAAGTGGACATGGAACATCCAGAGCTCATATTATTGTCCAAGTGTGAAGTGTTTTCCACGAGAAAAAGTCGATTTCGTGCTCCCTTGTTGTGCTCTGTGTCATATATCACATACATTTAGCACAAAGAACTATGTGTCTGTTATTCCAACTTGGTATCAGAAGACGGTTCACGTCAAACTCACATGTTATTTTAGTTCCATGTTGTTTCGGGTTAAAAAATACCTATCCCGTTTTCAAGTAATGAGTCATGTGCCATCTATAATTGTGATAGAGTGATATTATGTAAGAAATAATGATAAAAGAAAAATGAAAAGTCACCAAAAAATATGTTTTTGATTTCCATCAGACTTTCCCAGCACAGGATTAATAAAGGTGTAAATGTTCCCAAAGAGTATAGCAAAAGAGGCACAAGAAAACCCACTACAATAATGGAGTCACATAAACCTGAAAACATTCTTCAATTGGAATGATGAAAAATTGAGATATTTATGTTAACCATATGTGGATGTAAAGTAATGCTCCTGATAATTTTCAACTCAAACATCAAGACAGGGTGAATGGTCCAAGTGAGGGAGCTAATAGAGAACTACTCATTGGAGATCTCGGACCTAGACGATGGGGCAAACCAGGGTAAAAGAATCGTCAGGGAAAGGGTCATGGAGGATGGTAACCTTAATTGGTGAGAGGGGGTCAAATCAAAGAGGTCTTTGGGTGGCCTGGGTGACAAGAAGAAGTCTGGTTTGAAAAGTACCTTGATGGCACCTTTGGGGGGGGGGGCACTGTTGTTCAAGCTTAGGTCTAGGTCCCTGGAGCTCAGGGGAAAAATTGGGAAAAACAGTGAAAAAGAGTGCCAGATATGCAATTTGGGCGTGGTGGAGACCCTGGAACACTTTCTTCTAGAATGCCCAAAATACCAGTCTAAAAGAATAAGATTCACTGGGAGTATAATGGGGAAGTGGGATGGGAGAATGAAGGACATGTGGTTAGTGGGAGACTCAAAGGAGAGGGTTAATATGCTAATCGGAGAGACTGGGAAGAATGGGGCAAGGGATGTCATCAAGCAGTTCGTCTCCGAGTGTTGGGAGGAGAGAAGAAGCGTGGGGATGGGGAGGCAGTTGGGAGTACAGGGGTAGCCAAGGCCTTCTCATCCGAGAATCGCGACAAATCAGCGGCCGGCCAAAGTGTTGTTATTATTATTATTATTATTATTATTATTATTATTATTATTATTATTATTATTATTATTATTATTATTATTATTATTATTATGAGAGTTACGGCGTCCATTTAAAGGTCGCTGCTTATCACAGCATGCTTTACTAGTCTCACTCAGTTCACATGTTCTGATCCGTCAACCTGTAATCACAATTCACACTGGTACTTCTGAAATATATAAACCGTCTCCTTAACCCTTTACCCAACGTAACGGCCAAAACCGGCCAGCGCTATTCTCAAAAATTGCCAATTAATTTTCATTATTTTTTTCATTTTTTGTCGTTGAGCTCGTTCCAATGAGGGGTCATAACCTATGTTTTTGAGACAAAAAATGAAAAAAATGAGTTATTCGAGAATTTTTTTTGCATGTGTCGTCTGCTTTTCATGTTGGGTAAAGGGTTAAAGAGACACCGTGAAACTCACACACATGGTTGTACTCTTTACTTTCTTTATTAGTTTAAACAATATTTATTCATGAGAGAATATGATGCATACATATAATAAACTACAAGATGATTGTCATACAGAGTGCACAATACAATGGTATGCATTAAAGTAGTGAGTCAAGGACGAGATTTGTTGAAAGGATTCAGCAGTAAGCTTTTAGCTTGTATAAGCCGTCTCCTTTGGATTACTGACGAAATTTAATAGTAGCTTCAGACACTAAGTAAAATATTGTTTAAACGTGAGCACCAGAGAGATTAAGGAGAGCAATAGAGAGAACAGGAGAATGAGATGGGAAAAGGAACTTAACCCCTTACCCAACAAGTGTAGCAGACGACACTTGAAGAATAAATTTTTGAATAACTGGAAATTTCCAATGTCCGTCCCAGAATCACAGCTCATGACACCCCACCGGAACGAGCTTATCGATTTCGTTCGGGTCATAAGCCATGTTTCCGAGACAAAAATTGAAAATATAAAAGGATTTAAGTAGCGATTTTCATGGATAACACTGACCGTTACATTGGGCAAAGGGTTAACTAGGAAACATGGGAACAACCTGAATTCAGCGTTCGCTACCAAAGGATATTCAATAGGGCAGCCTCGGTGAATATATCGGTGATAGTGTGACAAGTAACACCGGAAAAGTCAATGAGTGCACTGTTACTTATCAAAGCGTCCACTCAGCATGATAAAGTCCTGCACGGCTCTAAAGACAATAAGGTTATCATTATTATTCAATCGTTCGGATCCAAATAGTAGTGCGGAGGGCTCAAGAGTAAATGGCAACGCATTGATTGTGGAATTACGAGCATCGTCATAGATTGGGCAGTGCACGAGAAAGTGCTCAGTATTTTCGAGATCCCCACACTGGCAGCGTGGAGATGGTGAGAGATGGTTATCGTATAACTGAGCGTTGATACTACTGCAATGCAGGCGTAACCTGCAATGATAAATTTGTGCAGCACGAGATTTGGCTCCACAGTAAAAAATTGGTGATCGAAGTTCGCACTATTTATAAACGTCTTGAAGTTTATGAGTGAAGAATTTTCTCTTACTGAGGGGGGTAATCCATTCCACTGGTCGGTAACCTTCGGGATAAACGAGAACTTATATAAATTGGTGTGACAAAAGGGAACACGGTGGTTGTTTTCCGATCGGAGATTGTGGCTTAGGGTAATAGAGGAAATAATTGGTGGCACCTTATTGGAGATATAAGGGGGTGTTAATTTGTGATACATCTTAAAAAAGTGGATAAGCTTGTGCTTTCGGCGTCTTTCTTCCAGTAAATCCCATTGAGTTTCTGTGTAGAGAAGGTCTTTACTGCAGCTCACAGTGGCACCAGTAACTATTCTTGCTGCAGCTACTTGTATTTTCTCCAGGTCAGCAGCTTGAGTTGCTGAGCAGTTGTCCCAGACAGAGTCAGCGTATTCCGAAAGAGGTCGGACAAATGCGAAGTATATCTTTTCAAGGACTTTCCGATCAAGTGTAAACTTATGGGCCCTGAGTATGTCAGTACGTGTCCAGGCTTTAGCGCACACACGATCGATATGGTCGTTCCATGTACAACCTTTATTCAAAATTACACCCAGATGCTTGTGACTACTCACCTCGGAGATTTGAGTTCTGCTTAAATATATAGGTGGGTGCACCGGAACGTTACTTTTACGTGATATGATCATGGATTCCGTTTTAAGGGGGTTGAACTCAACGAGCCAAGTTTTAGCCCAGTATTCAATTGTGGTTAAATCGCGGTTGAGTATGATGACACCTTGGTCAGGATTCTCAATTATAAGATAAAGGGGTGTATCATCTGCGAATAAACGTATACTGCTAAGTAGGTTTTCAGTAATATCGTTGATGTAAATCAGGAATAACAGGGGACCAAGGATCGAACCCTGTGGAACACCAGACGTTATTGGTTTCCAAGGAGACGCCTCAGAGGCTACAAGGACGCGCTGGCACCGATCAGAAAGATAGGATTTTACGAAACAAAGTAAGACGCCAGATATTCCAATCCTCTCGAGCTTGTGAATACGACCAACATGCCAAACCTTATCAAATGCCTTGCTAACACCACAAAAGACGACTCTTACTTCTTTCCCTTCGTCAAGAGCATGACAAAATTCATCATAGAGGTCTGTCAGTTGTAGGACCGTAGAGTCATCTGGAGTAAAACCAGACTGAAACTGGCTTAGTATATTTTTATCACATAAAAAATGCCATAATCGTTTGAAGATACATTTTTCAAATAGTTTACCAGTACAGCTAAGCAAAGATATTGGGCGATAGTTAGTAACTATATTAGAAGGATTCTTTTTCAACACCCGTGTCACATTGGCTTTTTTTCCATAACTTTGGAAAGTAACAGTTATCTAATAACCTATTGAAGAGGGCTGTAAGTGGGTCACACAATGAGTGTTTACATTCTTTTAAAAGCCTCGGACTTATAAGATCTGGACCAGACGCCTTCGATACCTTGATACTCTTGATTGCTTCATACACTTCCTTGCTTTCAAGTGTTATCTTGTCAAGCGATTGTAGGGCAGGCAGGGGTGAATCTGGCAAGGATGCATTAGTGTTATCCAATGTCGAAATGGAACAGAAGTAATCATTGAACACTTCCGCCTTTTCGAGATTGGTTGAATAGAGTTTGTTTAGGTGACTTATAGTCGGGATTCCAGGGACATGTTTACAGATAAATGTTTTTAATGTTTTCCACCATACTGACGAGGGTGTTTCCGAACAACTTAGTTCTGATTGGACTTTCGATATGTATGTAGATTTAGCTTTCCTAACAGCTGATACGACGTCATTTCGTTTATGCTTATATCTCACCCAGTCGTGTAGTTGACCAGAGCGCTTTGCTCTACGGTATAATCGTGTTCTTTGCCTAATCAATAATCGAATTTGATTATGCATCCATTTAGGCTGGTTAGGCCTGAAGGTTATCAGTTTGTTGGGAATAAATTTAGATGCCGTTTCGAGTAATTGATCGGTGAAGGTGGATACTATAGTGTCCGGGCACGAATGAGCAAGCAGTCTTTCCCAGTCTACGTCATTGTATGCCGTGTTCAAACCGTCAAAGTTTCCCTCAGCATACAACCATATGCGTCTCTTAAAGTTTTTAGGCTTTTCTTTCCTGAATTCAATGGCAATATAAATTGGACAATGATAGCGAGTCATGTCGGGTACAAGTGGTTCTAGTGCTTCACATTCAAGTACATTTCTTTATTACATTAAACATGGACATGTTCAGCATACAATAACATAATATTCAATGGAAAACTGTGTACAGACATACAGAATATACCCAAAGTAGCTTGGTGTACCAAATGTTCACCACGAGTGGTGAAGTGGTGTTAATCGCGAGCCTTTGGCGCGCGGTTAACACCACTTCAAAAGGAGTGGTGAACATTTGGTACACCAAGTTACTTTGGGTATATTTTATTTATACCATGATCGTCAGATTAATAAGAGTTTAAATGTTAAATAAATCAATATTCACAAGTGCGAATCTGTTTTTGTTTACATGAGCACCGGTGGTCGGTACTTCCGCTGGCAATTTTATCGCGGAAAAGAAATAGAAAACGAAACGCACAAATTGCGGGGCCTTTTTCATTTTAATAACATAATAACATACTTTTTCGACTAATGAATGCTTTATTAACATGAGGCAACGTTTGTTTGTTAATCTTATGAGGTAAACTTATTTAAAAACGTAATAAATAATTACCGACCCGCGGTCTTCCGGTTTTTACATCACCCCATTAGCCTACGATAATTGTACTGGCCTACTAAGGAATGCGTATATTTTTTTTTTATTATTCGGAAACACTGTTGATTCGATTAGGATTCGGAAACACAGTTGATTGACGGGTCAAAGCAATCCGAGACAGAACTCTTGGGAATTTGATCCACGGTGTGGAATTCTAATGTAAAGGATGTTAATATAACACAACAACTACCTGCTGTCTGGATCGACTTCATTCAACTTGAATTTAAAACTTGCCATTTACCATTCTATCTTATTTATTATTTTGATTGTCTAGGGGATGACAGGAAGACAGTCACAAGGCTATGTCATTCCCCACAGTATACATTTATACATCATTCAATAATTTTGTAACTTTACTCTCTCTCTCTCATTTGTATTTGTATGCTGTGAATAAAGATTGAATTGAATTGAATTGATTCCATTTCACTCTTCATGAGGCGACGGGTGATAAATTTAGACAAGTTTGCATTCAAGCAGAGATTACCAAAAGTCAACATGGATGTAGTTCCACTGTATGTGTAAATTTAAACTACTGAAATCCCATTACTGGCGTGTTCGCCACGGTTGGTGTGTAAAGCTAAAATGTATGTCTTCGGCTTTTTATGTATAGTAGAATAGGTAATCAAGGTATAAATTAACATTAAGCACAATTTGAATAGCAGGAAGGGTGAAGAGGGCCGAACTGAGCGCTGTTTTCATCACTTAATAGTGTGTGATAAGAGGAGAAGTTAAAATCTTCAAATTAAATTAATTCAGAAAACGATCGCGTTTCTTAAAAGCAAGATAGATAAATCGAATTAAACTTTTGTTTAGTGGCCCAATGACAGAATAGGACAGAAGAAATGTTCTCCGAAGTTCTGTATATAATGGGCAAATAAGCAAAAAATGACACTCATTTTCAATCTGCCGCCTACACTACAACAGAGACAATACCGACTGTTTCATTCCAGCCTCCGTGTTCTGGTATCTTCCAATTTCAATTTGCAACGCGTGGGAAGCCAACCTAAGGCGGATCACTGATCCCGTAAGGAGGGGGTCAATGACACGACTCAAATAGGCTTCGAACAAAATTTCAGACTTAAATAACATATTGTTGCTTAACCCTTTACCCAACGCAGACGATATCAAAATCTATTATTTTAAATATCATTTTTTTTATTTTTCAAAAAATTTCAACAAAACCATATCATGTGACCCCTCATTGCAACAAGCTCAATGACCTGGTTCCAATGAGGGGTCACATGATATGGTTTTGTTGAAATTGTTCGAAAAATTTAATTTTTTCAACTGCTCAATTTGCATATTACGCGGGCGGATGCGGGCGATTCGTTAGGTAAAGGGTTAACTTAGATGAATTTCTCAATTTCGCAGACCAATTTTATCTGACACAATCATAAAGTCTTAATTAATTTCAAAAAAGAAAAATGTGGAACCATAAGATCTGGAGCTAGCCAAACACCATACAATACAAGTTACAGAAATATCTCATTTCTTCACCATTCCATTGGGACACAAAAACACAAACGATTTGCAAAACTGAAATTCTACACGAAATGACCTCCCCCTCATATTTTAAACCTTGTAATGGCCAATATGTCTTATATGCAAGTGTTTTTGACTTTCGAAATTTTGACTCTGGTCCACCTTTCGAAATTATTGGTCCCGTCCACATTTTGGGCATTTAAATTTACATATGATTTTTAGGAATTCATTAGAGGGTCTAAATAGTGATTACGAAAAGCTGCAATATGCAATCAATAACCACAGGGGGTGAGGGGGGGGGGGGGGGGCTCGAAAGGCCTTGGCACATATCGTGAACCTCCAATGAGTTTCAATTTGATTTTCAAGGATGCAAAGTTGGTAATATCATATTATGCGGGAGGGACTGATGAAATTCCGAACGAATTCCTCAAAAATGGAGGGGAGGCACTTATTGAAGTCCTGACAAACCTTTTCAACCTGGCTCTGCGAAAGCAAGAGGTCCCCAGAGAGTGGAGGGAAAGTAAGGTGTCGTTCATACACAAAAAGGGGGATAAGGAAGTTCTAGATAACTATAGGGGGATATCAGTTAGTAGTAACATCGGAAAAGTATTCTGTAAGGTCATATACAGTAGACTAGAGGAAGTTATTGAAGAGAAAGGTTTTCTAGGAGAAATTCAAAGTGGTTTCAGGAAAGGACGAAGAGTCACTGATCACCTATTTACACTCACCCAACTGATAGAATCAACAAAGGCTGAAAAGAAAAAGATGTTTCTGGCATTTCTAGATGTGAAAAAAGCGTACGACCGAGTGTGGAAGGTATGTGGCGAAAGCTCGAGGGCATCGGACTGGGGGGTGACTTTGTGGGAATCATGAAAGCACTGTATACAGATGTGCAAAGCCAACTCAGTCTAGGGAGTATCACTACAAAACGAGTCCCTATGGATATAGGCCTCAAGCAGGGGTGTATCTTTTCACCGATTTTGTTTGCATTGTATGTTAAAGATTTAGGGGACGAACTAATTCAGAGTGCGGAGGGGGTAAATGTTGGAGACATAAAGATACCAGGCTTATTCTTTGCGGACGACATGGTGTTAATGTCTAGAACTGAACAGGGGCTAGAGAAATTGCTGGAAATTGTTGGTAGTTATGGGAACACTTGGCGGCTCGAACTAAATGAAAATAAAAGCAAGGTAATACCCGTTGGACGTAAGGTAGATATGACGAAGAGATGGAGAGTGGGGGAGTTCTCAATCCCCGAAGGGGAAAGCAAACAAATCACTGTAGGAGAAAAGAGAGAGTATGAGTATCTAGGGGTAAGCATAAATATAACGGGAAGAGGGGTGTACAGAAATTACTCAGCCAAACTGATTCTGAAAGGGAAAAGAATTCTGAACCAACTAAAACTTTTAGGGAAAAATAGTTTCAACAAGGTCTTTGTGGGGAAAACACTATGGGAGAGGGTGGGTTTACCAAGTATAACGTATGGCACGGACGTGATTCCATTAAACCAAACCGTTATTAAGAAGTTGGAAAGTACTCAGAATGATGCCGGCAGATGGATAACAGGGTCAAGTAATGCTGCACCTTTGGAAGCAGTAAGGGGGGAGCTTGGGTGGATGAAAATCAAGGACAGGGTAGATTTGGGAAAACTGTGTTACTTTAACTACTTGAGAAACCTGCCTGACAACCGGTGGTGCAAATTGATGCTCGATACCATTTGGAATTCTAATATAGAAACGGGGTGGTCAAAACATGTGAGGGAACTAATGGACAATTACTCTATAGAGGTCACAAACATAGAAGTAGGAATGAAAGAAGGCAAAAGGTTTGTCAAAGAGAGAGTCATGGAAGATTGCAATCGAAACTGGCGAGCAGGGGTTAGCGTGAAAAGATCACTGCAGGGGTTACAATATAAAGAAAAGCCAGCTTTTGAGAAGTACCTAGATGGCACCTTTGGAGGGTCACTGCTGTTCAAACTGAGATCAAGATCACTGGAGCTTCGGGGAAAAATTGGGAGAGATGGGGAAAAGGGATGCCAAATGTGCCACTCTCGAGTAGTGGAGACCCTGGAACATTTTCTCTTGGAATGCCCACAGTATATACCTCATAGAATAAAATTTACTGGAAGAATAATGCAGAAGTGGGGTGAAGAAACAAAGGATAGATGGCTGAAGGCGGACACGAGGGAGAGGGTAGGAATGCTTATTGAAGAAATTGAAAAAGAGGAAGTGAGGGACACTATTAAGCAGTTTATATCTGAATGCTGGGAGGAGAGGAGGGGAAGAGGGGGTGGGGTGCAGGGGGAATGATGGCCTTCTCTTATGAGGACCGCGACAAATCAGCGGCTGGCCAAAGAGTTATTATTATTATATCAGCATGACCACCTTTCAGAATTTATGGCTCTGTTTATTTACTTTAGTTTTAGATTATACCATGCTCCTAAAATGAAGGAGGGCCAAAACTTTTGAAAGTGGGTGACGAAATGCTTGATGAACTTCGGTAATGTATTAGGGTATTTTATAAATGCAATGTTCCGGCAATTATGAAAAATGCGTTCTGTGACCCTTGGCATGTCAAAATCTGGAATAGCTTGATCTCCACGAATATCTAGCACTGCTAGCAATAACTCTTCTTGACAGCCGCACTGAACTCATTTTACCGGTGTGCAACTCCCTCGGCTACGCCCCGCCAACAATGCCCACTGTGAGTTTTGAGTACTAAATTTCAAATCTTTCCCGGAGGTGGACCCCCGGATCCGTTACTACGAGAAGGCTTCCCAAGCAACGCGTCTTGTGTCGGTCATCGCTGCACATTGAGTGTCCGTTCTGAACGGGAGTTCAACGCGCTGCGTTGGTCAACTCAAGACGCGGGAGCCGCTCCCACACTCCTTAATTTCGGAATACAACACGGATATAAACTCTGTGCTCAGTACACGATTCGTTAGGTAAAGGGTTAATATAAATATGTGATAGAAAATAATCATCGAAGTGCGTCAATAAGGCAGATGCAGAAGAGGCCCTGGCCAACAAAATAATGACACGTATTGAATTGTTAGTTATGAATAAAGATTTCTGAAATGAGCTGTAAAAAACGCTGTTACAAATGAGGTAAATTAATGACAGCCAGCTCGGCAATTAGCTGCAGTAATGTCAATGTGAATATATTTCACAGTAAAAACGGCTGCTGCTTGAAGTACAATCATGCGAAGAACTAATGGAAGAATGTGTAACCCAGGGGCGCTAACTTTCTTCAGAACAAACGCATTTTACTCTTCAGTTCTTGCCCGTGGCGAAATATGACTTGTCTAAAAGTTGTCTTGCAAGACACAGTGGACTACTTACTCTTTTGTTCCTGCAGACATACCACTGCAGGTTACAAAATTAATTATTCTACTCTTGGTGACTATTTAGTCACCATTTTCGTGATGAAATATCATTTCCAAAGGCACTGCTTCCAGATAGTACAAAAAGGTCGTGATTGCAAAGAAAATACGGAGGTTAATACTGTACAGTAGTGTTACCGGCTGCAATGTGAAGTACCCTAGCGTGTACTATAAGCCCGAATCTTAACAGGCGCCTAGCTTTTCTAGGATCGTGAATATGACATGGGTTTACAAAGTGATGGTTTCTCCCTTAATTTGTATGGTAGCCTGACAAATATATTCAACGTGTAGCCCCAAAGAGGCACGTTGAAAGTGTTAATTGGGTTACCTCAAATAACGAATATGGACTCTTCCAACTGATGGCATTGAACTGAGATGAAGATACCATCAGGGTTCCTGTGTTTAAAGGGTTAATGCAAGCATGTTGAATGGAGTGGTGATTGCCTCAGAATCATATCAACGATGAGAGACTCCAACTGAAATTATTTCTGACAGGACTGGATAGAAAATGTGTACGGTAACATTTTGGATATTTTGGTTCTAGATGAACTCCTCTCTCAACCAAACGGCTTTGTAGGTTTATATTCACTCCACCTAGTTAATTTGGCTTGTTTTTTTAACCAAACTGATTTTAGAGTGAAGTCGAAAAGTTTCCAAATTTCGTTATACAATTATCGATCGTCTGTCGCTTAAAAAGTTTCTCCCAGCTGTTTTGCAAATTCGCCCAAATTGTTCTTATATTTTTAATATCAGCAATAGCCACTAAATGGTTAGGCGTGAATGACACTAGCCGAAGAGAAACAGCGATACGAATTTCATAGAAAAGATAACGAATGTAATTTAGACTGGTTCCCTAAAGGTTGTTTTGATTTTTTATCGATCCATTTGATCAGTACCGCTTCAAACAAAATTAACCGACTCTTCATCTTTGGGTTTAAACATCTGAAATAAAATGTGTTTATTTAAATGGATTTTAATGCATGGGGATGTGTAATAAGCAGAGAACAGGAAGTGTGTTTGCATCGGTGCGGCTCTAGCGAAATATGACTACGCCATTCCAACTCTTTATGTAAAACACCTACCGATTCAAACACACATCACGTTCTGTCTATTTATACCACTACAGCCATGACCTTGTAAGTTTTTGGTGGGTATTCCGCATTTTGGGATCAAAGACACCACACGTGATGCAAAACACTCGGGAATAATCGAAACTCGGTGAAATATGTTATAGTGAGATGAGGTTTCTCTGAAAAGTCAGACATGCACGTTTTGCCAATACTTCATCATATAATGAGCTTATAAGCCATCGGAATAGCATGAAGACTTGGATCTGCGATATGTGACAAGTCATCCTCATGACGAAGTATCATTAAAAGCTTATGAATTCCATTGTTTAGAGTTTTATCATACGAAAATGTCAACAAGTGTGTCATCACGTGACTTATGATTGAAATGGATAACTTGTGTTCCGAACGTTTCTTGTTGCAGCCATTTCAAAAGTACAAACAGCATCGGAGTATAGGTGTTTGTAGTCTTGTTAGGTGTCAATATATGTACTGCGTAAGTAATAGTTGTTATCTCCCTCTCTCAATCGACAGATTGTTGCGTTCGAAAATAGACGACGAAGAAACAGAAACATGTTTTCTCGAATCCATAATAGTTACTAAAATGCAATTGAAAATTCATTTTATACTCCATTTGGTACCTTCGACATTTATCTCAATTATGGTATAAAAATTAGTAAACCTGGTGACTTGGTTCGTTTTTTCTTTAAATCACTCAGCTTGAAAATTGACTTTCTCGTGCATTACCTGGATTTAATATACCTAACCACATTTAAGTATATGCCTTTGTCTGAACAGATGAATTAAATATACAATAATAACAATTATTTGTTTTTACAACACAGCTTTCAACGTTCGTGCATAATTCATAAAGAAACGGGTGGCTCTTTGTTACGTTTTGTTGCTACCAGTTTGTATGTCATTTCTGTTATTCTCTTTTTAGACAGTTTGTATTATTTATTTATGTATTGAGGTGTAACGACGCTTTCAACACAGAGGGTCGTCAAATCGTATCGAGCAGTTTTAACCCTTTACTTAACATACGGGCAAAAACGGCCAGAAAATTAACCAGAATAAGCCTACCACAGCCTAAAATATCTCTGACCTTTCTCAATAAAACCATACAACCATGAATATCATTAGAACCAGCTCGTTGAGCTGGTTCTAATAATATCCATATTGTATGGTTTTATTGAACAAGTGTGAAATTTCTTTTGGAAAAATGAGAAATTCAATTTATTTTTTAAAAATACTGTGTTAGCTAAAGGGTTAAGCGCGAAGGAAGTCGGGGTATTGGATGAAAACTACCAAGAGGTGGCGAATAACTGTCGAACTCTCCAACTTACTAACGCCGCACAAGCAGGATTAACAGCTTTTGAGGCATGTGTACTATTGACGTCCATTACGCACACATCAGCGTTGTGCACTAGAGCTAGCGTCTTCCCAGCTAGGCAGTTGGTAATAAGTGTCTTAGCAAAACACAAAACTGCTCTCAGAGGACTATATCGTCTCTTGAGTGGTCACGGCGCGATCTGCAATAATAACGTGTTGCAGATGACGCCTTGTTGCGCTCAAAGGGGGATATTAAGTTCAATAAAAGGTAAAAAATGAGGTGAAAACAGCTCAGTACGCCATGCCTGTTGTAAATATAAAACTGCATAAATCTGGCATTTTCGGATTCGAATTAATCCCGAGCATGGTAAGTAGCAAAGCTTCGATATTCGATTCGATTTCAGATCTTAAGTTGAAATTAAGTTCGATTCGAAATCGGCTGCCCGATGCGTTTCCCTTGGAATCTTTCAACTGGAAGATGGTTTGGTATCATTCATCTTCGTCGACTCACAAAACATGTAGGTCAGATGGAAATAGCGCATAAAAAATGTTGAAAACAATGACTGAATGTAATGTCCATTGTATTAACATAACCCGCATTGGCACTCATGCCACTGCCCATTTTAAAGTCACACTACTCACTACCACCGTCGAAAGCAAATTTAAAGTTTCCAAGCAATGTCGATGATGAGCCATTGCTATCGTCTAGCCCCGTTCAATGCACGGAACCGGTAATGCTGTCACTCGTTTCTGTTTTTCTCCTGTAACCCTAACAGGGTAATATTCCAACTACATCATCAAGGCATGCCTTCCACGAAGGCATGTCTTGATGATGTAGTTGGAAGCGTTTATCAGTCGGGACTTCATCCATCACATTCGGAACAAATCGGGCTTACAGCACCACCATCCCTCAGTCGGTCATCTTCAAAACGTCCCTCGTTCGATTCTAGGTTTGAATTGATTTCGCATAACAGACCGATTCGATCCGACGTGAATCAGATTGGGAATGTGTTAATGGTACGGTCCTAATAGTAATTATGAAAAAAAGGATTCATAATAGCTTTTCCAAACAGCAAAAACATTAAATTTATGCGATTTTGTTCACTGCAGATGGCATAAACCAAATCTTTGTAGAGTTCTACCGATTAAGCTTACAACAAAGAGTTAACGTTAAAGATGGGTAGAAAACAGCGGTTTTCGAAGCTTGTCCCGATATGGGATGTGCGTGCCAAACCTTCCCGAGAAATATATATAAAAGAATTTGTTTTTAAATTTCGACGCTCAAAGTCTCATCAACCCGACATTTTAAAATTAAATTTACCGGGGCCTCAAGTGAATATATAATAGAGCCGTAATTCCTGAAGGGAAATGATTGATGTGTCCCAAATGTTTTCTTAGTCCGGATAACCTATTTCGAGTGAAAACCTTGCTTGCCTTCAATTAAAGCAATTTCAGGTTTCGAATGTTTCAGATACAGCTGAAAATAATGTCTGCATGTATTCAAGAAGCAGCAACTGTAAAATGTCAATTCAACGCTTCTTTTCAAGCTATGCGTCCGGTGCAGTCGCTTCAGGAAGGAAAGACACTGATCGGTCGGGGATTAAACCGTAGAACACTGAGGGTGAATTGCGTTCATACAGTAATTCACTATTCACGCATTTTGTCTGTACTTGATGCCATCATCGGTAGATATTTCCGGAGAGAGCTCACTGAGTTCTGACCACACCGCAGATGACCGTCCTTGTCAGAATACTTTACAGTAACGAAGTAACAGGTGGCAGAGCAGTAGTTGTGGGAATTGTTACAACAGTAGTAGTAGTGGCAGTTATATATTTCTTGTTGCATGTGCGTCCCGTTAACAACGTTATTATAATTCAATTTAAACTAGTTATCGGTCCAATGGACCTTGTCACCTAAAAGAATCAGATGTGGTGGATAAATTGCGTATTAGGAGGGGAGTGATGGACTCTGCTTCAGTCCAATATTATATATGCAATATTGGTTTAAATTTTATAAGATCAATCTATCATAATAAAAAACCCTTGAATTCTTACACGCGGAGTAAATTTTCCCTGTATAAAAAGATGAAATTGAAGCAGATAATATGCCGTTTCCAACAAGAACAATGAATATTCATCTGGTGGCCACGTGCTTTAGTTTCATAGTAGTTTCATAACCCTTCACAGCAGTCTTACTGGAAATTAGCAAGAAGGTGGCGCACAGAATTTTAACTTCTAAGATGCGACCAAAGACTCCCTCATTTGATTTTTCCCTTCTGCGGAGATTAAAGTGAAGAAAAAGTGCACATTTTTGGATCCATGGTCCAACACCTAACCATGGCGCCAGAAAACCTCTCGTTGCGTCTTTTCAACACAAGAACACGTCCGTCGAGGAAATCTAGAACAAATCTAGACTCGTCAGTGAAGAGAACATTGGCCCACTGGAGTGGTATCTACTCGACGTGTTCTCTGCACCGCATTTGCCTATGTTTGGGCTTCAGAAGAACACGCACACGGCTCGCAAACCTGTGTCATGCAACCTGTTACGTATAGTATGCCTCGGAATTCTGATGGCCGCTGAATTTTGGAGGGTATTATGGAGAGTTGTGGTGTTCACGGTTCTATTCCCATTGGCAGTGGTAACGAGGTAACGGTCCTGTCGATGTGTTGTCACCCGCCGACGACCACCACCGCTCCTCGGCCGAGCACTTCCGTGTGCATGGAAACGGTTCAGGCCGTGGATTCCACACTCTGTGACACGCAGAGTTGTGCAGATATCCGTCTCTGTGAGAGCCCAGAATCGAGCATTCCCACCCCTCGAATAGTTCCTCGGGACTCACATAACATCGGGTGAGCATTGTAAACGCAACCAATGTGACAAAGAGCATGTGCAAGGGCCATTTTATAGTCGCAGTTGAGGTATCATCCCGAATTCGAGAAATACGTGTTCCTGATCTCGTCACGAAAAAACGCTAATTCTCTTTATTGAGCAATTTTCACAACGCAATCATGCACGAAGGCGACTTGGCGACATTCGGTTATCATACCATCATCGAAGTAAGCTACCATAGGCCAAAACTGGCAATAATTGCTAAAGTGTACACAAATATGATGATTATATGAGTGCTCCTCAACAAAGGGTGAGTAGTGTATATCACCGACACGTTTATTAACTCTTTACCTAACATGAAAAGCAGACGACAGTTGCAAAAAATTCTTGAATAACTAATTTTTTACATTTTTTGTCTCAAAAACATAGATTATGATCCCCCCCCCCCCCCCATTGGAACGAGCTCGTTCCAAAGAGGGGTCATAATCTATGTTTTTGAGACACAAAATGAAAAAATAATGAAAATTAATTGGCATTTTTTTGTGAATAGCGCTGGCCGGTTTTGGCCATTACGTTGGGTAAAGGGTTAAGAGATGATGCACAAAATGGTGTATACTGTCTCTTTGCATTGACCTCTATAAAGACGGTTGTTTTCGCTTGGTGTCAAATGGTGTGCTTCACACGACGGAAGCAGTAGGGGGTGTGCTTTTGCGAATATTTAAGGGATCTAATCAGGGGAATCACATGTTACGTTACAGGTGTCGGGTTGTCACGCGGCTCCGTGCTTCACATCGATGGTGATGCACGTCGAGGTGTACTGCACGTCGATGGTGGTGTATTCAACCAATGCTGACCCTGCTTGTGCGGAGTTAGTACATATGGGAGTCTGACAGTTACTCTCCGCTGCTCGGCTGTTCTCTCCGAGTACTCCAGCTTCCGCCAACCGTAAAACTGTCCGACATGAGGTGACCCTGGTTGTGGAAAGTGTCGTTAAGCCCCAAAAAATAAGTAAATAAATTTTGAAACGCGTAGTAAATCACAACTGTAGTTAACGCAGTAGCGCCGTGCTAAAATATGATCCCGTTTTAAACATTTTACTGGAATATATGTTAGACTTATGTACTCTATCATTTTACTTCATAAAGTCCTTGTAATCTTTAAAATTGGTGATTTTAAATTCACCGGACATAGTTTCAAGACCTTTTTTGTCTGAAGTGATATGTTAATTAAGGGCGAAAGGAATATGCTATCACCATTAATAAATCCGTTCCTTGAATGCAACAAGGCGCCATCTGGATTGCATACTCCATCATGGTAATAATAATATAATAATAACACTTTGGCCAGCCGCTGATTTGTCGCGGTTCTCGGACGAGAAGGCCATGGTTACCCCTGTACTCCCAACTGCCTCCCTATTCCCACGCTTCTCCTCTCCTCCCAACACTCGGAGACGAACTGCTTGATGATATCCCTTGTCCCATTCTTCCTAATCTCTCCGATTAGCATATTAACCCTCTCCTTTGAGTCTCCCCTAACCACATGTCCTTCATTCTCCCATCCCACTTCCCCATTATACTCCCAGTGAATCTCATTCTTTTAGGCTGATACTTTGGGCATTCAAGAAGAAAGTGTTCCAGGGTCTCCACCATGTCCACGTTACACATCTGGCACTCCCTTTCACCGTCTTTCCCAATTTTTCCCCTCAGCTCCAGGGATCGCGACCTCAGCTTGAACAACAGTGACCCCCCAAAGGTGCCATCAAGGTACTCTTCAAAACCTGGCTTCTCTTTATCACGCAGGCCACCCAAAGACCTCTTTGATTTGACCCCCTCTCGCCAATTACGGTTACAATCTTCCATGACCCTTTCTCTGACGATTTTTTTTACCCTGGTTTGCCCCAACGTCCAGGTCCGAGATCTCCAATGAGTAGTTCTCTACTAGCTCCCTCATTTGGACCATCCACCCCGTTTTGATATTTGAGTTGAAAATTCTCAGGAACATTACTTTACACCATCGGCTGTCGGGGAGATTTACCAAATAATTAAGATAACCGAGCTTCAACAGGTCTATCCTGTCCTTGATCCTCATCCACCCAAGCTCACCCCTGATTGCTTCTAGCGCTGCGGCATTACTCGACCCCGTTATCCATCGGCCTGCATCGTTCTGCAGGATTTCCAAGCTCTTTACGGCCGTCTGGTTTAGGGGTACCACTTCCGTACCGTATGTTATACTTGGCAGCCCCACCATTTCCCAAATGGTTTTCCCCACGAAAACCTTATTGAAACTGTTTCTCCCTATAAGTTTCATTTGGTTAAGGATTCGCTTCCCCTTCAGAATCAATTTATTTGTGTGGTTCCGGTAGATGCCTCTTCCTGTAATGTTTATATTTACCCCCAAATACTCGTAATCACCCGTCTCTCCCACACTGAGGAGTTTGCTGCTCCCTTCCGGAATGCAGAACTCACCCACTCTCCACCTTCGAGTGGGGTCCACTTTGCGACCCACAGGTATAACTTTGCTCTTGCTTTCATTAAGTTCGAGTCTCCATTTGCTCCCATATTTCCCAACAATTCCCAGCATTTTCGTTAGCCCCTCTTCGCTCTCTGACACTAGAACCATATCGTCTGCAAAAAATAGCCCTGGGATCTTCACGTCACCAACTGCTACCCCCTCCTCGCTACGCAGGAGTTCATCTCCTAAGCCTTTGATGTACAATGCAAACAGGATCGGCGAAAGGATACACCCCTGTTTTAGGCCTATCTCCATAGGCACACGTTTCGTTGTAATGTTTCCCAGGCTAAGTTCACTCTGTACATCTTGATATAATGCTTTCATAATTCCAACAAACTCGCCTCCTAAGCCCATAGCCTCCAGCTTGCGCCACATACCTTCCCTCCATACTCTATCGTATGCCTTCTTGATATCCAAAAAGGCCATAAACATCTTTTTCTTTTTTGCTTTTGCGGATTCTATCATTTGGGATAGCGTGAAAAGATGGTCAGTAACTCTCCTTCCCTTCCTGAAGCCATTCTGGATTTCTCCCAAAAAACCCTTCTCCTCAATTACCTTCTCTAGTCTCCCATAAAGGACTTTACAGAAAACCTTTCCAATGTTGCTACTGACAGAGATCCCTCGATAGTTATCCAACACGTCTTTTTCCCCCTTTTTGTGAATAAATGTCACTTTGCTTTCCCTCCACTCCTTTGGGACCTCTTGTTTTTCTATGGCTAAATTGAATAGGGCAGTTAGGCTTTCCAAGAGTTCCTCTCCCACTTTTTTGATAAACTCGTTAGGAATTTCGTCCACCCCTCCCGCTTTTCCATTCCTCAATTTTGAGATCACCCTCCGCACCTCCTCAGTTTTGATTTCGCTGCACACGAAGTCCGAGAGATTTTCCTCGACCTGGTTCGGACACTCCGGTGGGTTCCCCATGCCCCATCGCTTATCGTTTACCTTTTCCGAGTGCTTGACTAGTTCTAATGCGATTTGATCTCGCTCTTCTGTAACTCTGCCAACTACTTTAATGCTCTGTTGGTTATTCCCTTTGTTACGTTTGTTCACCCATTTCCAAAATACGCTCGAACTCGAACCCCCTGTCGTTCTTATCGTCCTAATAAGACTGCTATTTCGCACTCTCCGGTTGTCGTCTTTTATCTTGTTTACTTTATTTCGTGCTTGTTGGTATTCTTCCTTTGCTACCATGGCCTCATTGCTTTCCACCCCTTCAAGTTTTCTACTTCTCCTGTATGCAGCACATTTAGCTTTTCTAACCTTTATGGCCCTTTTCAGTTCTTCGTTCACTCTGTACCCAAGTTCCCGTGTTGGCACCCTAATCTTTCCTACACTTTCCTTCCCTGCCTCCACTAGGCTCGCAACTATGGCGTCGGCCATCTTCTGGACACTACCCCCCTTGTGTACGGCTGCAAGCTTTGGTTTCAGTTTTTCTTCGAACTTCACCCAGTCGGCATCCTTTTTGAGTTCCCAAATATCCTTGAAGCTTCCTTTCCTTTTCTCTAGGTTTTTGGCCCTCATCGTCACTGTAATCAAGTTGTGATCACTATCCAACTCCATTTTGCCCTCATAATCCACTTCTACCCTTATGACCTCCCTCCATAAATTCATATCAATGAGAATGTAGTCAATTATTGATTTTCTGTCGTTTCTCTCCCAGGTCCATTTCCCCTTACATCTAGCGTCCCTGTTCAGAATCTTCAGACCGAGCTCATTTGTGAAGTTCAACAGCTTCCTTCCATTCCTGTTGACTTTCTTGTCCCCACCCTCTATGCCTTCTTCCTTGTCACCTATGTGTCCATTAAAGTCGCCCATCAGAATTATACCGAGCCCCCTGTTTTCTAGTTCAGTGATATTGGACCTTAGTGTTGAGTATATCGAGTCATTCCACTCGGGTTTACTTCCCTCCACCGCACAGTACACAATCCCAAGGGCAATACTTTTGTTTTTCAGACTGATCTTTACCCATCCAATTTCTTTTGACACATCAGCCGAAGTGATAATATCTTCCAGATCTGTAATCAGCGACGGTTTTAAATCCTCTTTAATGTACATGCCTACCCCTCCCCCGTTTTCTGGCCTTCCGTTCGCCCTACACCTATCCACACACACCCGCTTACTTGGTCTACCCGTTCCTCGTGTCTTACCCACGTCTCGCTTAAGCCCATGACATCAAACTCCTCTGCCTCGATCAATGTAGCAATTTCACTTACTTTCCGGTGGAGACCCTGGATGTTGCTATAACCCACTTTCAGGGTACCGAGGTTCATTGCCTTCCGCCTATTGGGCCCATTGTTTTCTGGTGCTAGTCTTGATAAACTTATTCTGTCCCCCTCACTCTTGTTCACCCCACCTATGTCCACTCTCGTTATACTTGCCTCTGACCTCCCACCCCGCTCCTCTCCAAAAAAGGCTCTGCTACCCGTAGAATTTTATCCCCTAATACCCGTTTCCCCGCCCTGCTAAGATGCAGCCCGTCACGCCCGTACATGCTCCCATTGCCCCAAAACGTGTCCCAATGGTCGATAAAGGGAATTCGCAGATCAACACAGTAGTCCTCTAACTCTTCATTTAGCGCCAAAATCCTTGATTTCCGTTCGTCCCCACCTCCAAGGACAGGAAGGACCCCGGATACGACTACCCTTGCATTCCTACTTAGCAGTTTGCCGACTAAGCCTCTATACGACTCCACCAAACTTACTGACCTTCTCTCCCTGATATTGTTGGTCCCCACATGGACCACCACTACCGGTTCCGGTCCTGACCCTGCCACAATGCCATCTACCCGGTCCCTGACATCCTCCACCTTCGCCCCCGGAAAGCACAAGATTGTTCGATTGGAACTATCAGGACCACAAACTACATTGTCAATCCCACGTACAATGCTGCTCCCCGCTACCACTAATTTTCTTCTTCTGGCCCCAGTTCCTATATCATCTGCACCTCCTCTCGTTTTGCAAGCTCCTGGCCCCCTCTTTCTCTTGACCGCCCTCCTTACCCCGACTGGCCTATCATCATCAACAACCATCTCACCCCCCACACTTTCCCCCTCACTCTCGTCCCCAGGGGTATCAGAGTCTAAAACACTAAACCTGTTTTCTAAACACCGCCTAGCAACCATGGCAGCCTTACGCCGACTCTGGCTTCCGGACTCGACGCAGCCCTGACCTGACGCCACCTTCCGAATTTTCCTACTGGAACCCCCCTCCTCAGTTACACCCCCCACATCAAGCATTATTCCCCCACGTTTCCTGCTTCCCAGTTTCCTCCTTGAGTCCACAACGACCTTCCACCCACCTTCCACCTCACCATCGTAGGTAACCTTCAATGGGGTAACTCCAGATACACCGGCCCTCCCCAACCCCCCTCTCAGCTCTGCAATCTCCCGCTCGAATCCAACACACTTCTCTAACAACTGTAAAATATCCCTGCAATTCGCACATACCCCACTACTCTCCATTGACCGACCACCACCATACCTCATATTACACTGTCTGCATGCCTCCGAATCCTCACTCTCCCCCACCTGCACCCCTCGACTCACCTCCCTCAGACCTCCCTTAACACCCATACTTACCTCCGTCTGAACACCCGTCGTACACTTACCACTCATGATTACAAATAATTACAAAGCCAAAATTACAAAGAGGAACTAAAAATTTGAGAAAGCGGTCGAAAACGTAAACACAACAAAACAAAACACCGAAAATGACCCGCGCGAAGATAGGGAACACGCAACTAAAACCCGACAGAGAAACTAAACTAAACACTAATATAACTATCTTTTATTACAAATCACACCTATACAACACTAAAACACTATATCGATCAGCAAAAACACCTGGAAGAAAAGTATGAAATTATTAAAGCTAAATTTTGACAACTGAAATGGCTATACTCCCTGTTGGTTTCCGAGATGGATACTTCCCAAATGTGATGTGCAACGGATCGTTGATTTCGTACCCGTCTGACTTATATCGACTGTATTCCACTTGTCACCCTCTGGAGAACTACAGGCCAAGAGGAAAAATAAGAACAAACTCGTCCGTAGAAAGGCATCTGTAAACTAGACTTTATGATTCTGGAGAATCATGGCTTTTCCCGATTAGATTCCATGATTTTTCATGACCCCACAGTGTCTGATGAATTGTTTTTAACTGTCTCACATAAGATACGTCATTGATGTTATGAGACAGGTGAGTATTGTACTCTCAAATGACTCGGTCTGATAAAAAAATGTTTAGGTGAAACCCATCATTAACGGTAGAATGGGTTAATATCAATATCAATGTTTCCCTATCAGCTTTGTGTCCGGTAAAAGAAGTTACGTTTCTCTGTGGCATTTCCATTTGATGTTGTTGGTGTCCAAAAACAGACTATTTCTTCAAAATATTTTACATTTAGCAGCCCATGGAGGGTTAACAAATGCCTACCTGAATAATTTATCCATGCAACTGGTCATGTGACACCAAGACCTATCAACGGCCATTTTCTCTTGAAAACCCCACAAGATGTTTGTAAAGAAATCCAGGGAAAACGATTTTTTAAGCTTTTGATGGGTATCCCTGTTAACCTCCCCAGCAGGTGTTAACGCTTGGTTTTTTGAATACCCTTATTATTTACAAAATTGGTCCTCTGTGAATTCCACTTCCAACAAAGGAGATTATGTTTATCTCTCATGTATACATTGGGTGCTGTGCGTGTCCGAAAACAGCCCAGGTCAACAAAATGACGATGCTTGGCAGCTTGTAGATGGTTAATAAACGCTCACCGGAGTATTTTGTCCATGTAACTTGTAATGCCACATAAAGACCTACGAATAGACAATTTGTCTTGAAACCCTACAAGTTACCATTAGGGTAATTCACAGAAAATGGGAATTTAAAGCTTTTAACGGATATCTCTCTTTAGCCCGTCCAAAATGGGTTAAGACTTCGACTTTTGAATTCCCTTACTACTTACAAAAATGTTTCGTATAAATTGTGCGCTCGATCAAAGGAGGCACTTTTCTTTGTGGTGTACCCGTTGGGTGCTGTTGGTGTCCAAAAACAGCCCATTTTATCACAATTTTGACCTTCAGCAGCCCGGGGAGGGTTAACTAATGCTGACCGGAATATTTTGTTCATGCAACTTGTAATGACACATCAAGACCTGCGAATAGCCGATTTGTTCTTGAAAACCTACAAGATGTTTTTAAGAGAAATCCGCAGAAAACAGGTATTTTAAGATTTTAATGGGTATCTCTCTTTAACCAGTCCAAAATGGGTTAAGACGTCAAATTTTGAATACCCTCACCACTTTCAAAAATATTTTCCGATCAATTTTGCGTCCGATAAATGAAGGCTTCTTTCTCTGTAGTATACCGTTTGGGGGCTGTTGGTGTCTAAAAACAACCCATTTTGTCACAATTTTTACGTTTAGCATTTCGGGGAGGGTTAACTAATGCTGACCGGAATATTTTATCCATGCAGCTTGTAATGTCACACCAAGACCTGAGAGTGACTAATTTTTCTTTAAAATCTACAAGACTCGTTTAGAGAAATCCATGGAAAACATGAAGTTTTGAGCTTTTTTGGAGTATTGCTGTTTAACCAGCCCCAAACGGGTTAACGCTTGGTTTTTGAACACCCTTATTACCTACAAAAATGATCCTCGGTGAATTCCACTTCCAATAAAGGAAGTTATGTTTATCTTTCGTATATCGTTTGAGTGCTGTGGGGGCCCGAAAACAGCCCATTTCATCAAAATTGGATGTTTGGCAGCCTGTGGAGGGTTACCATATGCACAGCCTAATATGTCATATGTATCAATGGTCGTGTTACAGGCAGTTCTAGCAATGATGAATGTTTAAAAAAAATCTACAAGACGTGTTTCGAGAAAGTGGCGATAAACCCAAAATTTGGCAGTTTTTTGCCAATTCTGACGACATAAGGGTTAAATTGAAAATTCCGCCTCAGTACATTTTTAGATTTTGTGCCTCTCTATGAGTGTGCAAACTTTTGTGAAAATCGGTTCGAAAATGGCTTATGAATCGTACGGACAAAATGTGTGAAAAAAAAAAATAATAATAATAATAATCCGTAGAAAAACAATAGTCTTTTCCAGAGGGAAAAGCCTCATGAAAACATCAAGAGCACAAAGTAAGAACTCCATACAGTGGCGCAGTGGAACTGTGGGTGGCCAAAAAGACGTATAATACCAGTACATAACAAATGAGCATTTCAGGGGGAAATTCATCATCCACATATTGTGCCCAAAAATGTAGGCAAGAAAGAAAACTATATTACAATTTTGGAAATGATTTCAGTGGTTATAAACAGACTCACGTGTATTAAACAAGTTAAATGAGATGGGGCAAGGTATATTACGTTGACCGCAACCGGATGCATTATGGAACTCATAAGCACGAGGAAACGGCAAGACATTTTCAGTATCAGAGGGAGAAAAAGTCACATGTAGCACGATAACATTGGTCTTTTGAACACCAACAGCCATAAGTGATACCATGGTAATAATAACACTTCGGCCGACCGCTGATTTGTCACCCTTCTCGGGTGACAAAGCCTTGATTATCCCTGTGCTTCCAAATACCCCCATATCCCCACGCCTCTTCTCTCCTACCTGCATCTGTTTGATGATATCCCGTACCCTATTCTTCCTAATTTCTCCAACAAGCACACCAACCCTCTCTTTTGTGTTATCCAATGACCACATAGCCCCCATCTCTTGTGGTTGTCGGTGTTAAAAATATCAATGGACATAATAACCTAAACGAATCCGGGAAACCATCCTACGAGAATTACTCTAATTGGGATAGGTGAGTAATAATTAAAGGTTGTTACTTGGTTAGTTTCATATCGGCCCGAGGTTACTTCATATCAGGCTGAGACCAAAAATCGAAGGCTGATGTGAAGTTACAGAGGACCGATAACTCGGTGGATATGAAACTGATCAAGTAATCACCTTTTTATTTATTAAACCAAAACAAATACAAACTATTCTCAGATTTGTTGTAGTTTTCTGGCAGTGTTATTGCTTCTCATTCTTTTCACAAAGTCCTCTTCTTCTCCCAGCGACAGTAGAGTCGCCGTGGCCTGGTCGTAATCCACGCGTAGGCAGTGATGTGCACGTATGCGTTTACCGGGTAATAAAAATCATCAGCAGCAAAAGTTTAATTAATGATGCACCATGTAGTATACGGTGCTTCATTAATTACATTTTTGATGATTATTCCTATAATTAGTGTTTGTAATCTAATATTATTGCTCCGTGGAAATTTTGCCCACCCGTGGAAAGTGACCAGTACACGGTGTAAGCTATCCCAACATCTCAGCTTCCTCACTGGGGAAGCCGCGACCTTCTTACAATTGAATTACCTCTTCCGCCTCTTCGACTAATCCCTGCTTACGACACTGAAGTTTCTGTACAACTTTCCTTTTCATTCTCTTCATCCATCTAATCCATACTTTTTACCATCATTTATTCCTTCCCATACAAAAACCCGATTTCAAACCACTGCATCATGCCTGGTAACGCCAATTTTCCTGACTGCGTTCGATGAATAACTGTGAGCTCGTTGTAAACCAATTGATTGCCTACAGTAACACATCAAGGTGGGCAGCTCCAACTTGGTTCATATCTGCCGAGATCGGCGTCATGTCAGCCGAGTTTTAAGTCAAATCTGCCTACTTTGATGAATGGTAATTCTGTGAAAGATAATGAGATCAAATTAATAAGGTTTGTGTGCTGATTTTCGGTTTGATGAATATATTGTTCATCAATTATTTGTGTTGGAGCGTTTATTTTTTCTTTTTGCATAGACTATTTGCACATTTTAACTTTGATCTTGGTTTGTTAAAAGAAATGTGAATGTTCAGTCATTCGCCTATTAAATTAATGTTGTGCTAAACGCTCCCAAATGGCATAACGGAACATTATTATACGTTTGATTAAATTTTGATTGCGTGGACCCAGAGGACCTCCGATATACTACGCGATTTTACCTTTTTAAGCTGTTTTTCAGAACAGATGTTTCTCAATCCGGAGTAATCTTTAGGACTCGCTATTATAGTAGCAACTAAGCATTGAATTAAATTGTTCTGCATTTACTTTAAGCATCACAAATTTAAAAAGCATTCCGAAG
This sequence comes from Pictodentalium vernedei, assembly GCA_031216915.1. Classification (NCBI taxonomy): domain Eukaryota; kingdom Metazoa; phylum Mollusca; class Scaphopoda; order Dentaliida; family Dentaliidae; genus Pictodentalium; species Pictodentalium vernedei. Next base: position 247,110,561 of record CM062295.1, read on the forward strand.
GAATAATATTTAAATTTACACATTATGCATTTATTTATTACAATGTGTATGCAGGCCTTTTCCCGATCATTGTCGACGGTGTTCTCCATTCCAGTTTCATATTTTCGCAGAAAAATCAATGTTCGTGCTGATTCGTGTTCCAGTTTTGATGTATAAAAACATATTGAAAGGATCAAACCACTGAAAAAAAAATAACAAACATGTTGTTGAAACGTTCGAGCCCTTCTGAGATATATACAGTACGGCCGCCGTGGACTGGTCACTTTCTATAGGTGAGCAATATTTCAACGAACGCAATAATATTAGACTCCAGACTCTAATTATAGGAATAATCATCAAAAATTTAATTAATGAAGCACCGGGTATAACCCGGTGCTTCATTATTTAAAATTTTGCTGGTAATGATTTTTTTTTCTGGTAATGATTTTTATTACCTGGTAAAGGCATGTGTGGACAACACTGCCCACTCGTGAATTACGACCAGTCCACGGCGAGGGCAATGTAGCATTTTTTTTTTAATTAGGGTTTAACGACACATTAACAGCCAGGGTCACGTCATGTCAGTTTTATGGGTGGAGGAAGCCGGAGTACCCGGAGAGAACCACCGAGCAACGACGAGCAGCTGTCAGCTCAACACATCGTAACTCTGAACCGCGGCACAGGCAGGGTTAGATTGGTTGAAGACACGCGCACCATCGACGTGCAGTATGCCTTAGTACACAGCGTCATCGTGCCCCCATGTAGGCATTCGAGGTTAAGTGCCTTGCCTAAAGACACAACGCGGGAGCGCGAATCAGTCGCTGAAATGGTCACCCGTCCAACTACTAACCGCTCTCGACGTTGCTTAACTTCGGTGATCTGACGAGAACCGGCAATGTAGCATTCATATTTGTCTTATTCCATCATAACGGACAATATAATGGTCCAGTGTAATTATCAGGCGAGAAAGGAAGTAACTTGTTATTATTATGCCCCCGATCTCGAATGAGCATGGGGAATTATGTTGCCACCATGTCGTCCGTCCGTCGTCCGCCCGACCGCCCGCCCACCCGCCCGCCCGCCCGCCCGCTCGTAAACGTTTGATTTCCGTTAATTAGCTCAAAAACTATTCCACAAATCATTCTCATCTCTTGATGATGTGTTGAGGGTGGGTACTGGAAGGTTCCTTTCGATAATATTCGGATGCGATAATCAATATGGCTGCATCGACAGCCATATTGTTTTCGACATGTCGCCATGTTGATTTTGGTTTCGTCATTTAAATTGAAAAGACCTTCACTAAGCATTCTCATCTATTCATGGTGTGTTGAAGGCGGTTAGTATGAGATTGCTTTCGAAAACTGTCCTGATACGATATTCAGTAGGGCTGTCACGGCAGCTATCTTGATTTTATTTCCCGACAATAAACTCAGGAATGCTTTGGCTGATCAGTCTCATATTGTGTTTGTGTAGTGAGAATGGACAATGAAAGGTACCGTTCGATAATTATCCGAATTCTATATTTGATATGGCTGTTTCTAGGCAACAAACAATGGGTTAAATCTACTTTGAATTTTATGGTGTCGAGCGAGCTAAAAGAAGGGAAAATGTAGTTTTGCTTGTGACAATCTTTCTAAAATACTTTTTTTATCGACCTTATAAAATAGTAAGGTGCTGTGGTTCAAAATAAATAAACCACAGTTTTTGTGTGGTGACATAATTGTGCAGTTTTCCAGGTGTTCTGTGAACTTAGACACGGCCTTTGGCCTCAACCAATTCACAACATATCATACAGCACAAAACGTGTTAGAAGTCTATTTCAATGCAAAGGCGAACCCCAAAAAGAAATGGTTTGGTTTAGGTTGCAGGCGACAAACATTAGATTCCATTCGGGGTTTTTTTATGAGAATTTTTTCTCCTTCATCTTCTTTTTCTAGTTTGTATAACAATGGCACATGCATGCTAAATATCTGTTTCAGAAACCCGATGACCCGTGTTTTAACCATAACCGCCCAAATATTAGCAAATATTTATGACAATGTTTCGTGAAATTCGTCTTCAGTGTGTGTGAGGGGGAGGGCGAGGCCCGCGGACGTTTCAGCACACAGACGTTTCAACCTGGATGTTTCTGACCCGCACAATTTCCACAACTGTTCAACGGAGCGTATGAGAATATCACGTGTCCGACAAAAAAGCTTTCCCTTTCACTCGTCGCCTCGAACATTTTTGTCAGTAATAATAAACATTCGGCCTCAAAAGCAAAATGAGAACAATATTGTTTCATGCGAATATTCCGAAAACTTAAAATAAAACATGTGCACATACCACCAACATCAGATTTCACAGGCAGGGTTAGATTGGTTTAAGACATGCGCACCATCGACGTGCATATGTCTTTTACTGTCGAGAAGAGGGATCTGTTGTGGTGTTTCTACACCACAGATTCGTTATGGGTTCGAGAAACATGCAACCTATCTCGTTATATGAAATGCCTCTTCAACGAGACTTATTAAAGCACCTGTACAAATTTGAATATTGTGTCCAAGATTCTGCAAGACACACAACACACAACTGTATTGAATAAAACACTTATAAAGTCAACTTGTGTCCCACAATAATAACGACGCGTAATTTCCCAATGTCTTTGAATTGATGCGTCCCAAATGTTTGAGTTCAATCGAAGGGAAATAACTCCAAATTGCTCTCGTTCAATAATAAAGAAAGATATGTTTCTCTAATTTATTACTTTTATCAAGGTTTTCGTCACTGGAATACCGTTTGGGGAGAATATAATAAAACAAAACTCGACACATTGAAGTGACAGGGTAATAAATTCGTCACACGGTTTTTCAGCAGGATGTATGGGACTGTACTACCCTTCTGAGATTCGTATTTCCTTCTGCTTTCAGCCTCAGGAAATAAGAATCTCAGAAGGGTAGTACAGTCTCGTATACCCTGCTGAAAAACCGTGTAACTAACTAATAATATTAATTTGTTATAAGTCTCCATTGTGAAGTGTGAATGGTTGATTGCTTATTTGATAGTCATTTTATTGATATTGCAAGCAAAAATTTTCTCTTGGTCGTGATCCCAAAACGGTAAGATCAAACAAATTCCATGGTTAGAAAAACAAACTGCACAATCCGATAATTACGAATAGAATTTGATTGGTTTTATATTAAAAAAGTTGAGGTTTTTCGTCCACTTTTGAATGCAATGATTATTGAAACTTTGGTTGATGATATTCCAGCTTGATTTCCAAAATTATTTGTTTGTTTTCGTTTGTTTTTCAAGTTTAAGCTTTTTGTTTTCTATCCAGATAGAGTTACTGATAAAATTACTCATAAAATTAGATTTACATTGAAAATAATGGGCCTGTGTCATTTCATCGCCTGAGTGCTAGATGTTCTATGTCCCATAAGGGACATAGAACATTCTAGCACTCAGGCGACGATTTGGTATTATATTAGTATATTGCTTATAGGGCATGACAGGTCTGCATATTGACCCAATGGGGCACAGAATAACATCTGCCAGACTTGATTGAGATACTCTCATATCTTTCTATGAATTCTGAAGCTTAATTTTAGTTTGGCAGATGTTGTTCTAGGCCCTTCCAGCCCAGGTTTTGATTCATATTGATAATTAAATTGAATGTAGGAGGAAATGCGAGCGACTCTTTTCGGGTTTACTTTACGAAAAAAAGAAATAAATAAAAATAAAAAAACGCCCCCCCCCCCCCCCACCCCACCCCCTTATTGATTTCTGGAGACCAGATGCCTGTTTATTTTTTTAGCCTAGAAGGTTAATTAAGTCTTAGACATCAAGGCTAATCCTTTTAACTACAAATTGGTTGCATGTATGAGAGTTGCCGGTGGCCCGTCAGCGAAACAAGAATTATTACCAATTCAATTCAATTCAATGATTTATAGGGCCCTGCGAAACTTCGAGATTCGATTCAATTTCGGATCTTAAGTTGATATTCGGTTCGATTCGAAACAGGCTGCGCGATTCGTTTCCTCTCGAATCTTTTTCATAGGAATAAAGCTTGGTACTAGCCAGCTTCGTCGTCTCACAAAACGTATTGTTCTGAAGGAAATCGTGTACAAATAATGTTGAAATAAAACACTAAGTGTAACTTCAGCTACATTAACGTAAATAACATCTGCACTCATGCCACCAGCCATGCTAATTTCAATACCACTAGTCCCTACACTATTAAATGCAAATTTAAAGTTTCCAAGCAATGTCGACGATGAACTATAATCGTTACAGGGTATTATTCCAAATACATCATCAAGGCCTGCTTTCTACGAAGGCATGCCTTGATAATGTAGTTGGATTATTTTATCAGTTGGCACTTGAGCCATCACAGTGGGAACAAATCAGGTTTATAGCACCCCAATCTCCATCGGTCATCTTCAAGACGCCACTGATTCGATTCGAGGTTCGATTCAATTTCGAATAATAAAAGTCATTCGATTCGAGTGCATGTAAATGTAGGATTTGAAAAAATAGAACAATAATAAAATAAACTTCTCAAATAGCAAAGTACCACAATAAATAGTGCGTAAACCAAAAACATTTTACAACACATTAACCCAATTGAACCCATATAAATTTTGATATTACCTCAAATGAACAATGCGGCGCCTCATCCAGATATTTGCTCTATTGCACAGCTGGCGGCTCCCCGAATGAACGAGCCGAATCTCACTCATCCCCAATAGCTAAGAATATTGAAGATACTTTCTCCCGATCATTTCAGGAAGATAAGGTATCAAAGAAGAGAAGGGAGGGGGCAAGATGTGTTTGGCACTGAGAAAGTCACACTCCATTTCCAGGTAAATTATTGGTGAAATAACAGAGACGAAATGCCCGAGTCCCAAACACGAGGACCAACACATCCATGCGGAAACGTGTACGGACCGAAACGCCCTACATTCCTTTAACACCATAAGTATTTGGTACTGCACCTAGTGTTCGTGGGTGTGGGTGAAAGATACAGCAAAAGTGAAGCCTTCAGAATACCATTCATTTATGTGTGACTCGTTGGGGTTTGCCGCCATGTATCACCTGAAGCTGTGTTCTCGATATATATTGAACGAAAAAGATGACGATCATTTTTTAAAGTATAAAAAATAACTCGGTGATTCCTGATTACCATATCATTTGTCATACATTGTGTGTGAAGTAATTTGACTTTTGTGGAGGGCAGCTAATCGGGGTTTCTATGAAACCATCGAGAATAACCATTTTTCGACATTAACTGAAAAGTTTAATTTTACACATGTTGAAATACCCGAAAGAAGACACTCACGTGTATGGCAGGCTTGTTTCTCTACGACAATGATTCAAACCAGCATGCCTAAACAAAATATTACTATGTACTTTATTGTGGGGCCAAAGTGCCAGTGAAATATTGTGGCAAACTTTCCAAGCAATTGTTGCTGTTCAGTAATGGTCACAAATTAACAGATCAATTAGTATGACAGCCCATCTGGGCGGATACTGACAGCTGGGTTTTCTAATGCACTAACTGTTCACAATCGACTTCATGACCCGCAGAGAATGGGATCACGTTTTTTTTTTTTTGGCATGTATGGGGTTGAGAGAAGACGAGTAAAATCGCGGCTGAGTAGTTCCGTTTTGATGGTCTCTCAAGTGTGGTGGGAGGAGTGTATCTATCAGTGGTATCTGACTGGACAGAGAGGCACATATAAAATCCGCCATTCTTTTATACGTCTCCACTATGGAGAGATTAAAGTCGATTTCCGGCTTTTGGACGATAGCACGCGTCCCATTCGTGTTGAAACAGTGAAACAATAGCCGGATGACGAGAACACTCAGTGCATGAAGTGAGCTTCAGCATGTACTGACCTGCATCAGAGAGACCACTCATGGGAGACACTTCCGCTGCGAATTCTGTTCAGGAATGCTCTTGCCTTAATGATCCAGAATTCGAAAATACTTTTCGTGAAAAATTGATCGTTATTTCACAAATGATCATCCGTTGGGGCATCGGAAGGTTAAATACACTGTGTGAAGCCGTAATTTAGACGAAAAGAGGCAACGTGACGCACTGATAACGTTCGTATGAGATGCATTCTGTGTGTCATCATATGAGATTTCACTTAACCCTTTACCCAACGCAGACGATATCAAAATTTATTATTTTAAATAGCATTTTTTTTAAATTTTTCAAAAAATTTCAACAGAACCATATCATGTGACCCCTCGTTGGAACGAGGGGTCACATGATATGGTTCTTTTCAACTGCTGAATTTGCATATTACGCGGGCGGATGCGGGCGATTCGTTGGGTAAAGGGTTAACGTTGAACCCGTGAGCCGCTTTTCCGAAACAGGAACATTATACGTCATAATATCATTATGTAGAATAGCTGCTAAGTGAATGTGTGAGGTGAACCAATCAACATTTTCAATGTGCAGCCTCAAGGCTGCACGCTGAAAATATGAATTGATCTATCCCCAAATAATAAATATGGAATCTTCCAAATGCTGCCGTTGAGCTGACATGGAAAATACCACCAGGGTTCAAAGGGCTGAAAATAGGAGGCATGTGTTGTCTTGAGCGTTTCATAACGGAAATTCTTCCGGTTAAAATCAACAGCAGATGGACTTATCTTGCCATAATGAATTAAAACGGCAGTTAATCTTGTATATTGATGTCAATATTATGCATCGTGCAAAATATGATTCTTAACGTTTTCCGTTCAGCATATTTAAAGTGCATAATCACATCCCATGCAGGACAAAGTTTGGAAAGGGGCACATGCAGGATTGAAATTCACGGAATTCGATTGCCCATGATTCTGCAATTTAGGCATTACATTCTAAAATCAACTGGGTAAAAAATAAATTCAAATCAACTGGGTTGAGTGAATATGAACTCAATCGGGTTCAAATAAACTCAACCCAGTTAATTCGTGTTGATTTTTAACCCAACTAATTTTCGAGTGTTCACGTGTTTCAACCAAAGCCTCGCCAGAACCAGATCTTAAATTCTTAAAATGATGAGTGAGAGTATGAAAAATATGAATTGAACATTAGTAGTATGTCATGCACGTTTGAGGTAAAGGTTGCCGGACTCCGGTGCCGGACCCCGGAAGTGACGTCATGTCACGTGACGTAGTGGCGCCATGTTGTGTTGTCATGGTAACCCGCGTGAGCGGCCATGTTGTGACGTCATCCCCATAGTGATACGTGGTGTTAGTGCGCATGCGCAGCGCGTATTGTTAGGGTGATACGTGTTTCCGTCGTCCATTTTGTATACTGGAGGCCGCCATCTTGGTTTCTATGGTAGCACGTGATTGCTATGTTACCAATGGCTTCTAACAAGACAGGGGTATGTTCGGGGGGTGTGTTCCTTTGTACAGGAGTATTTTCTGGAACGACTTCCCTGGATAATTACCACAAACAACCCGACAATCCCCCCCCAAATCACCAAAATCCACCCAAAATCACCGAAATTGACTTTATTTCCCCAATTTATCGGCTTAGCACGTAGTGCTATGGTACTAAGGGGGTACAAAGGGGTGCGTTCGATTGAACAGGAGTAATGTTCTGGCTTAGAATTCTCCCAAAATCCCTTTTTGGATCCCTATCCCATGACGTTTTTCCCTATTAAAAATAGCACGTAGTGCTATAGGACAAATTTACCCAGAATTTTCTGCTTCTATCTATATATGCAATAGTTTACGTCTATCTGGCCATGTTCCTTTGTTCTAGAGTATACTCAAGTAGCGTAGAAGAGCCTATTATTTGGAACAGTTTATCTTATTATTACTATATTTAGCAATTTCTGGTCTATTCTTGTTAGTTCTGACCCTATTCTGAGTATTCTTGTTGTTTCATTTATATAACTAACCCATCAGATTGCTTGATTTCCCATAACCTGTATGCAGAGTTATCTCTCTTGTGTATAATAAAAGCCTATATCCAATGGCCATATCCCATGGAATCCCATTTTTTTTGCAAAACACCTGTGGCTATGGAATCCCTTTTTTGTCGTATGAGGCCATGAGGGCTATGTAAAAACCCTCAATGAGTCCTCATTTATTATCCCTCATAGCCTCATTGAATTTTGAGGTTATGAGGACCATTAAAAATCCCTCATTGAGGTATAATTTACTACGACTCTTCGACTCATTTCAGTATTTGAGGATACCTATGGCCTGGTATTGTATTATTCGAGGATACCTATCGAGGATATCTTTAGGAGAATGCCTTTTTGTCGTATGAGGCCATGAGGGCTATGTAAAAACCCTCAATGAGTCCTCATTTATTATCCCTCATAGCCTCATTGAATTTTGAGGTTATGAGGTATAATTTACTACGACTCTTAGACTCATTTCAGTATTTGAGGATACCTATGGCCTGGTATTGTATTATTCGAGGATACCTATCGAGGATACCTTTAGGAGAATCCCTTTTTTGTCGTATGAGGGCTATATAAAAGCCCTCAATGAGTCCTCATTTATTATCCCTCATAGCCTCATTGAATTTTGAGGTTATGAGGACCATTAAAAATCCCTCAATGAGGGATTTTTAATACGACTCTTATCCTCATTTCAGTATTTGAGGATACCTATGGCCTGGTATTGTATTATTTGAGGATACCTATTGAGGATACCTATCGAGGATACCTTTTGGAGAATCCCTTTTGTGTCGCATTAGGCTATGTAAAAACCCTCAGTGGGTCTAATGTAGTCTTATCAACCGCTTCCATCTTGTCGCCAAAGCTCCAAGGCCATTACAGGTCTATGGCCTATCTGTCCTATCATTAGCTTCTACAGCAGTCGTGTTCCATTGCGGCCTTGTACCAGTACTATTGGCTTCTGTTATTCTGCCCCATATCTCATCCATTACTTCCTAGCTATACCTATCTCAGTCTCGACTATAACATTGATCAAGGTTGAATCACATTTCCCCTGTTTACATATAAGGCATTCCGTTATTGAGATTCCTAGCCGAGTCCGTAAAATTTGGATTCCGTGTTTTAACATCGACACTCGAGGGTATGGAAAGGGATTGATAACCCCCAATTCAACAATGACTACAATACTCTGAACAAATACAACCAACCACTACAAAATAACAAAGGTACAGATCCAACATAACCAATTGCGAACAAAACAAAGGGAAAGAATGTCAAACTAGTCGGATTGATCGAACTAGTTGGACAGCATGAACAGATCTGATCAAATACAATCAAGATGGAAGTGAACAAAACAAAGTGAACAAAGATCCAATGAAGTTATCGAAGTGAATTGACCATAACAAAGTTTTCAACTGAATGAACTATAACCCTTAAATATAACCCAATGTTAACCCCCTTAAATTGAACAAGAGGTCCCAAGGGGCCTGAGGGCGCTCACCTGACATGGTAGCCTAAATATCAACCCAGAGAATTGATTTCAACAAGTTGCATCTGCTCCTCCTAAGAAAAGCTTATACCAAATATCCAAAGATTCTAACCAGAGGATCTAAAAAAAGAAGATTTTTAAAGAATATTCCTCATATTGGACTAAGTTATAATTCGGGCTCCCACAGGGACTTGGCTTTAACAAACTTGAACCTCACCCCCTAAGGATGCTGCACACCAAATATCAAAACATTCTGACTGCTGGATCTGAAGAAGAAGATTTTTAAAGAAAATTCCTCATTTTGAACTAAGTTATAATTCAAGCTCCTACATGAGTCCAAATATGGACCTAGAGACTTGGCTTGAACAAACTTGAATCTCACCCCCCTAAGCATGGTGCATACCCAATGTCAAAAGATTCTGCCTGCTGGATCTTGAGAAGAAGATTTTCAAAGAAATTTGCCTGAAATGCACTAAGTTCGAATTCAAGCTTCTATAGTGAGCCCAAACATGAACCTAGGGAGCCGATTTGAACAAACTTGAATCAGATCCATCCACAATGCTGCACACCAAATATCAAAAGATTCTGCCTGCTGAATCTGGAGAAGAAGATTTTTTAAGAAATTTGCCTGAAATGCACTAAGTCCGAATTCGAGCTTCTATAGTGAGCCCAAATATGAATCCAAGGGGCCATTTTGAACAAACTTGAATCAGATCCACCCCTCAATGTTGCATACCAAATATCAAAAGATTTTGCCTGCTGGATCTGGAGAAGATTTTTTAAGAAATTTGCCTGAAATGCACTATGTTCGAATTCGGGCTTCTATAGTGAGCCAAATATGAATCCAGGGGGCCGATTTGAACAAATTTGAATCAGATCCACCCCACAATGTTGCAAACCAAATATCAAAAGATTCTGCCTGCTGGATCTGGAGAAGAAGATTTTTGAAGAAATTTGCCTGAAATGCACTAAGTTCGAATTCGAGCTTCTATACTGAGCCCAAATATAAACCCAGGGGGCCAATTTGAACAAACTTGAATCAGATCTACCCCACAATGTTGCATACCAAATATCAAAAGATTTTGCCTGCTGGATCTGGAGAAGAAGATTTTTGAAGAAATTTGCCTGAAATGTACTAAGTTCGAATTCGAGCTTCTATACTGAGCCAAAATATAAACCCAGGGGGCCGATTTGAACAAACTTGAATCAGATCCACCCAACAATATTGCATGCCGAATATCAAAAGATTTTGCCTGCTGGATCTGGAGAAGAAGATTTTTGAAGAAATTTGCCTGAAATGCACTAAGTTCGAATTCGAGCTTCTATACTGAGCCCAAATATAAACCCAGGGGGCCGATTTGAACAAACTTGAATCAGATCCACACCACAATATTGCATGCCGAATATCAAAATATTTTGCCTGCTGGATCTGGAGAAGAAGATTTTTTAAGAAATTTGCCTGAAATGCACTAAGTTCGAATTCGGGCTTCTATAGTGAGCCCAAATATGAATCCAAGGGGCCAATTTGAACAAACTTGAATCAGAGCCAGCCCACAATGTTGCATACCAAATATCAAAAGATTCTGCCTGCTGGATCTGGAGAAGAAGATTTTTTAATCTTTTTCCCATTGCCTACAGTGTTAAAAAGTGCTGACTCTGCACTTTTTCAAAGTCCTGAAAAAAGTACCTTGTGATCAAACCGATAGGGATTTTTTTTAACCATTCTATTCTACTGGATAAAAGTAAGCTTTATACAAAATAAGAATTCTCTGTGCCGTGTAGTTTTGGAGATTTGGCAGTTTTAAGGTTTTTCCTATTTTTAGCTCCCGAGGTTCCCAAGGGGCAATGAGAAAATTTTTTTTTGTATCAATCAACTACTTCTGACCCATTATCATCTCATGTCAAATTTGGTTCAAATCGACCTGACGGTTCTGAAAATAGAAATTTTAGGCGTGGCCAAAATTTTTGCCCTTCCCGTAACGAAGGCAAATAATGCCCGACAAACTTCTCTTGAACAAACTTGAGTCTACACCTCAAAAGGAAGCTGCATACCAAATATCAAGTCTCTGCTATTGCTGGTTCTTGAGAAGAAGATTTTTTAAGAATTGGAGCATTTTTGCCCCATCCCTCTGCTCAATACGAGCTGAAACCTAATTTGACAAAAAATCAAAATGCCCTTATATAACCCCTACTCACGTGAAATTTCATTAATATGCGGCCAGTGGTTTGGGAGAAAAAGGCCTAAACACCACCTTCACGACGGACGACGGACGAAAAGTGATCAGAATAGCTCACCCTGACTTTCAGTCAGGTGAGCTAATAAACCCGAATGAACCCTTTGAACTGAATGAATGAAGGTATTAACACCCCTTTGAAGTCCAGAAAGTTTTTGAACTATAACGCAATGTTAACACCCTTTGAACTGAATACATTTTTAAACTGAATAAATTTTAAACTTAATGAACTACAACCTAGTACACTGAATTCTTCCAATAGGGAAGGGGAATACCTTCGAGTGTCGATGTTAAAACACGGAATCCAAATTTTACGGACTCGGCTAGGAATCTCAATAACGGAATGCCTTATATGTAAACAGGGGAAATGTGATTCAACCTTGATCAATGTTATAGTCGAGACTGAGATAGGTATAGCTAGGAAGTAATGGATGAGATATGGGGCAGAATAACAGAAGCCAATAGTACTGGTACAAGGCCGCAATGGAACACGACTGCTGTAGAAGCTAATGATAGGACAGATAGGCCATAGACCTGTAATGGCCTTGGAGCTTTGGCGACAAGATGGAAGCGGTTGATAAGACTACATTAGACCCATTGAGGGTTTTTACATAGCCTAATGCGACACTTGAAAAGGGATTCTCCAAAAGGTATCCTCGATAGGTATCCTCAATAGGTATCCTCAAATAATACAATACCAGGCCATAGGTATCCTCAAATACTGAAATGAGGATAAGAGTCGTATTAAAAATCCCTCATTGAGGGATTGTTAATGGTCCTCATAACCTCAAAATTCAATGAGGCTATGAGGGATAATAAATGAGGACTCATTGAGGGCTTTTATATAGCCCTCATGGCCTCATACGACAAAAAAGGGATTCTCCTAAAGGTATCCTCGATAGGTATCCTCGAATAATACAATACCAGGCCATAGGTATCCTCAAATACTGAAATGAGGCTAAGAGTCGTAGTAAATTATACCTCTATTGGGGATTTTTAATGGTCCTCATAACCTCAAAATTCAATGAGGCTATGAGGGATAATAAATGAGGACTCATTGAGGGCTTTTATATAGCCCTCATACGACAAAAAAGGGATTCTCCTAAAGGTATCCACGATAGGTATCCTCGAATAATACAATACCAGGCCATAGGTATCCTCAAATACTGAAATGAGGCTAAGAGTCGTAGTAAATTATACCTCTATGGGGGATTTTTAATGGTCCTCATAACCTCAAAATTCAATGAGGCTATGAGGGATAATAAATGAGGACTCATTGAGGGTTTTTACATAGCCCTCATGGCCGCATACGACAAAAAGGGATTCTCCTAAAGATATCCTCAATAGGTATCCTCGAATAATACAATACCAGGCCATAGGTATCCTCAAATACTGAAATGAGGCTAAGAGTCGTTGTAAATTATACCTCATTGAGGGATTTTTAATGGTCCTCATAACCTCAAAATTCAATGAGGCTATGAGGGATAATAAATGAGGACTCATTGAGGGTTTTTACATAGCCCTCATGGCCTCATACGACAAAAAAGGGATTCCATAGCCACAGGTGTTTTGCAAAAAATGGGATTCCATGGGATATGGCCATTGGATATAGGCTTTTATTATACACAAGAGAGATAACTCTGCATACAGGTTATGAGAAATCAAGCAATCTGATGGGTTAGTTATATAAATGAAACAACAAGAGTACTCAGAATAGGGTCAGAACTAACAAGAATAGACCAGAAATTGCTAAATGTAGTAATAATAAGATAAACTGTTCCAAATAATAGGCTCTTCTACGCTACTTGAGTATACTCTAGAACAAAGGAACATGGCCAGATAGACGTAAACTATTGCATATATAGATAGAAACAGAAAATTCTGGGTAAATTTGTCCTATAGCACTACGTGCTATTCTTAATAGGGAAAAACGTCATGGGATAGGGATCCAAAAAGGGATTTTGGGAGAATTCTAAGCCAGAACATTACTCCTGTTTAATCGAACGCACCCCTTTGTACCCCCTTAGTACCATAGCACTACGTGCTAAGCCGATAAATTGGGGAAATAAAGTCAATTTCGGTGATTTTGGGTGGATTTTGGTGATTTGGGGGGATTGTCGGGTTGTTTGTGGTAATTATCCAGGGAAGTCGTTCCAGAAAATACTCCTGTACAAAGGAACACACCCCCCGAACATACCCCTGTCTTGTTAGATGCCATTGGTAACATAGCAATCACGTGCTACCATAGAAACCAAGATGGCGGCCTCCAGTATACAAAATGGACGACGGAAACACGTATCACCCTAACAACACGCGCTGCGCATGCGCACTAACACCACGTATCACTATGGGGATGACGTCACAACATGGCCGCTCACGCTGGTTACCATGACAACACAACATGGCGCCACTACGTCACGTGACATGACATCACTTCCGGGGTCCGGCACCGGGGTCCGGCAACCTTTACCTCAAACGTGCATGACATACTACTAACATTTGTCACCATCGTTACATCAAATAAACAAATAATGCTGCCGATGCCTCCCCGCTAAGTGTTGTCGGTGAGTAAATCAATGTGCGTACTCCGCTTCACTGTTCGCGCGGTGTCAAAAGAATATTAATGCAGTTTGCAGAGATGAAGTATTCCGTTTAATGAATAAACAATTGCAGACAGCATGGAACTCCCCATACGGAGCATTGCTGTTTTAAATGGATAAAAGTTTTATGGCCGGGTGCAAAAAACATGGTCGTGAGGGAAGCCTGAATGACTTAATTTTATTCTTTGACTAGTGGCTGATATCGTTGGTATCACAAAACAGCCACGAATGCGCATTCGCTCCTTCGTTATATCACATGTAACAGACAAACAATACACTTCTGTCGATATCTGAAAATATCTTTACCCAAAGTTGAAATGTCACTAGACTCCCAACCTTCCTAAACAAATAATGTAAGTTCTTTGTAATAGAACTATACACACCATTACCGCAAGAGCGCCGAAAGCGGGAGCGTAGGGGGTAGCAACCCCCTTGCACTGAAACTAAGGTGCAAGGGGCAGCGAGTGCCTTTTTCGCCAGAAGTGCACCAGTGGGAAAGACTCAATTTTCCGAGAACTGGAACTGAGAAACTCTCGTGTATTCATTTCTAACGTATTTTACGTGTACCAGTGCCAGTGTGTGTGTGTGTGGGGGGGGGGGGGGGGGGGGGGGTGGGGTCTAAACTCATACCCAGACTCGAGAGCCCTTTGATACCCCCGACCTCGGATGCGCCATTGGATGAGTTCTCTCTTTGTAGATGCGCACTAACATATTCCACATGGCAATGTGACTCATCTTTTCCTCGTTCTCATGATCCTTAAATATCTTCAGATAGGATATTTTTTTTGTTTTGGGGGTGAGGGGTAACTAATATATTTTCCGAATGTAATATTCAGACATTGAATTTACAATCGATGGAGTTGACAATGCCATTGTATAATTCCTGGTACAGTGCCCAATGGACATTGCTAAGGGGTCTCTGATGGAGTGTCCACCGTCTGATTTCCAATTGCACCACCCCCCCCCCCCCCCCCCTTCCCGGTTTGGCAAAATTCCTACTTCCACTAGATAATTCCCAACAAGTGGGATACGCCATTACACCACATCCCTGAGTCAAAAGGGGTTTTAAGATACAGAATTCCATTTGTAAAACCAACTTGACTCTAAATGTTTCAACTAAGTCTCTCAGTAGTCACAAATTCCAACTACAAATTAATACTTGGGCGGATTGTCACGATTTTTCAATCAGTATTTCGGGAACTTTCACTACTTTTCAGGTTACAAAATCCATATTTTGTCCAAATTCTAGACATGTTTGGAAAAATTCCACTTGCGCACTATCTGAAAGTTTCAAACTTTTCCAATTGAGGAATTAGAATTTCTAACTATTGTAAATTTGACGACTGATTGGACGGTGACCCCCCCCCCCCCCCTTCCTCCGTTGTTGCCTCCCTGAGAGTGCCATGACATTTACTACCTCATTGACTATTCCTTCGCCACAACATAACTCTGGAAATTTAATTGTGTATAAATAAAATATACACGTAGTAATCGCACCGGCACTCCAAATCGGCCATGCTGGGACTCTAATGGCCCGATCCGGGAACTACAGACCTTGTTTTGTATGACCGACTGTGTGTGTGGGAGACATAAGCCAAAATATCAAATCAAGTCTTGAACATGCGCTCTAAAATCAGTTGCGTTAAAAATTAACACAAATTAGCTGCGTTGAGTGAATATGATCCCAATTCTGGAATCAACTGGGTTCATATTCACTCAACCCAGTTAATTTTGGTTGAGTTTTAACCCAACTGATTTTAGAGTGTGATTACTAGACAGAGAGAATCGATATCAAAAACTCCAATGGAGAGGAAAACGGCCCGACTGGAAAAACAAAAAATGTTGGGCAAATGTCGCACAACTCAGTCTTCCTCACTAAATGATGCAAATGGATTTCTATGAAGTTGTACATCTCTTCGCAAGAAATGTATTAAGAGAGGGCCAGCAATGTTTTACCTTCGTCTTGATAGTGTGACAACAACATGATTCTGAAGGTAATTTTGATTTATTCGAAGTCAAACAGGACTCATTAACAGGCCCAAGTGTCGAGAGCCACTAAGTGTGACGTAAGGGCGGTGCGGGGGGGGGGGGGGCAGAAGGGGGGTAACAGTTCTGGATGGGTGTAGAATTAAATTATTACAGAACTTCCCCATAAGTACAAATAGATCCCCCCAACACGCTGTAAAGTGTGTGTGTGTGACTATGTCATTCAGAGAGTCGGTTTCAAGGGGTTAGTTAGCCCCGGGGAAATGGCAATGAACCTTAAGGTCCGACAAAATCATATTACTAATGTTATTAACAGAAGTGGAGAGAGTCCCAGGATTTACTATATGATTCCTCATACCCCGTGACGTCAGTATATGCACCAGGTTTACTATAGGAATTCCCACTGTAAAATCCGGTAGATCAAGAGTGTTTGTTGTGTGACAAAATGGAGGAAAGGAACCACTTTTCTAAAATATGGTCTACTTTGATTTTGGTGACTGGCGTTTCAGTAAGAAACCGTCAGGTACAACAGCAAATGTACACTATTCGTGAGGGTTTGAGGGACAATTTATTTGAAGACATATTGGTAAAATTGGTACAGAAATTCCCGAGATCATCATGAATGGAAATAAAACTTTTTCTCTGAAAGCTTGCGGTCCTCCCACGATTGATTCATTGAGTTCTCTTTTTTTAAATTCGCAAAATTTCTCAAATCATTTGGCTTGACTGAATTAGCAAAAGGTTATTTCCTCCATCTGGCAAACAAACAAGCTTATCAAAATTACATTGTTCGTTATTTAGATGCCAAATTTTACATGTCTTTTTATATGCCTGAATCAGAAAGAGAAGAATTCAACAAATGGTACAATGAGAAAATACCGGTAATGCTACTATTAATTTAAAAAAATGGGTATCTACTGTAAGTAACAGGTGGATATATTACTGAGAGGTTGTGGTGAATTTAGGGACATTCCATTAGTGGTGGAATAGTTCCATTCAGGAAAGCAGTTACTTTAGCTGGTGCCTGTAGAAGAAATCGAATGCCATGAAACAAAGTTGCTATCATTTCAGACATGGGTTACCCTAATGTTGTAAGATGCTATATAAAGAGTTTACAGTTACCTGCACAAGAACAAGACATGTACATACAACATGCACTAAATGGTGGTGACGTCAAAATAGGAGATTGCATGTATATGGATTTCATAGAGACACAAACACAATATACAAATTCCATATCTCCAATACTATGTATGTGATATGGGTGTAAACATGTTATCCTGGTAGATTTTAGAGAAATTCAGTCAGTTTACAACGCTATTAATTTCTGCACAAGACACAGTCACATATACACCACTTCAAGCCTTGGGATATGATACACATGTAGTATGTGAACATGGATTTGATAAAACATTTTTCCAAACATGGCTCCTATTCAACAACGTGAAGGTTTATTTCAGGAGTAACAAATTCCATTAAATTACATTACTGAATAGATCAAAAGACATGCACCGAGACAGATGAAAAACATTGACCTTTGCTCAATTCACCTGTACGTTAAAACACACAGGGAACATCCAATAGGTCATCAAACTTAAAGGTATCTAATTCGGAAGTGTTTTTTTTTCTTCTGTGCGGATCTATTCTCTTGCTAATATATAGGAGAATGTTTTAGGCTCTGCCCCATACATTGTAACAAGGCAAAGACACGTGAACAAATTCCGATGACCAAAACAATAATTTAGCACTCTACCGGTCAATGAACTGGGAAGCCAAAGATATTCCCTTACAAGAACGTATAGTGTTGTCTCCAAATTGTCCTTACATCACACTTAATATAAACTGTACATTTTACAAACCACCAACATATATGCACACGCCTCCAGATTATAATATTAGAACGTTCCTTTTCATGTTCTATCGGTCGATAGTACCTGAGTTTGTGTGATTTCTGAAATAAAACCTTCAGCAGCGAAGCTGCTTCGGGTTTTATTTCAGAAATCACACAAACTCAGGTTCTATCGACCGATAGAACATGAAAAGGAACGTTCTAATTATTTTATTATGCCGAACAAAAAATAGCTTTCATTGTTAAGCGTTAACTGCAACATGCCATTAATCTTGTAATAACAATGTAGTCGGATCCAAAAACATGACGTCATTTCGAACGAATGACGTCTCTTCAGGAGTTTCTAGATCATCAAATTCGAAAATGACTTATCACAAGTGCCGTCGCTTTGGGAGATGTTATATCACCAAATCCAGTGTTTACAACTGTATCATGCTGTTCATGTTATAATTCATTATTAATGCTTGTGTGATAAGCGGTATAATGGAATATAAATTCATGTTTCTTGGACGACGACAGTTGTTAGAATTAAGCGGAGTGAAACAATTTATTTTGAACTTGAGGCGGAGGCTCAGTGAGGTCGAGGAGTACTAAACTTGAGGAAATATAATTGATTGAAGTCATAACTCATATTCAGGATTCATTGAAGTGGTGAACAACGCGTGAGTTTTTAATATTGTATTTCTGATTCCTTTGAATTCATTGTTTTCAGTTAAAATTGAAAACACACCCACTGAAGATGATATATTTGTTGGCAAGTTTGTGTCTATCGGTGACGAAAAAAGTTAAACGGACACGGCGCCAGCGTTTGGTGTTGAGAAATTGAGGGCGTACGTAATCGACGCTGATCAATCGAAGTGGAGCTTACATTTTCGTTGTTCTCTTGTCTCCAGGGAAGAACGTACGATAGTACCCGTGTTTTGCCCCAAAACTCCAGTACTATGACTTTTAGAAGGTGTCAAATTAACCAGTCACTGCTGGTGTTACAAACGTGAGGCATAATAAAAAATATTAGAAGTGATGTATAATTGATTCAATTTAGAACAAGTTTTTTAATGATTAAAATATACGACACACAATGATGTTGAAGTACAGTGTCAATAAGGTCAACAACAGAAATTAAAATTTGTGAGAGTCATATTGCAAAATATCAACTTATTTCACACAGGTTATTGTCAATTACGCTATTTTAATTACTGGAATTGCCCATATCAGTTCAGAGAGTCATAAAAAAACGAATTGTTGCTAGTATTATTGAGCAGTTCTTTTATGATATATTCTTCCAAAACTAGGTCTAAATTCTCTGAAACAACATGAAATGAAAAATGAATTCATTTTATATGAAACTTTTGAGTGGTAGTTCTATGGACAAGTTTCCAAACAAATACAATGTTGTTTTCAAACAAAATTGCCCAAAACCGATTCATCTTGATACAGAACAATGTCAAGCAGGTTTAGTTGAAGTGGTTTTACCTTCCGAGGCCAAATATGTAACAGATAAAGAAACAAAATTTCAAATCAATGTGACAGATGCTAAAATTAAATCATCAAGAGTATAGCTGCTGTTGAATTAAGTATTTTATCAGGTGCATAAACAAATGATGAACACGTCATACATGCAATTGAATCAGAAATTCAAGAAAAACTTATAGAGCGATATATTTAGAACGTTCGATGTATTATTTCTTTGAGATATTCACCTTGATAATCCCCAGTAAAAATAATAGGGTACAGTTTTGGAAAAGTAGTGATTAATTGCCACTAAGTTTTTTACAAAACAAATTGGGATATAAAAATATTTTTCCAGTAATGTTTCCCAGCAAATCGAGAGTTGCATTTAAATACAATAAACCATATCCCAAGAATTGCAATAAGAAATGTTGTACCATTAGTAAAACAAGTTGCTAAAAAGAATTTCGAACTTTAAAGAAAGAAGATTTGAAACACAGGAGTTGAAAAAGAATTTTCAACAAAAAGGTAAGACACACTTGAAGACGTAATACTCACTCATCGAACAAATTTTGTGAAATCACTGGGTGAAGGTGCATTTGTTATAAAAAGGCAGAAACGAGAACCATTCATCGAAACACATATTGTGCCAGAATTGGAAAATAGCACGCTCCTGATCACTTTATAGGTCGAACACGCGTGGGTGCTACATGATCTGACACTGGGGTGAATTTTTCGCTTATTGGGACACGTCTGCCCTGTTGTACTCATATGTTTTTTATTAATAGTTAGTGGAGACATTGAGCTGAACCAAGGAGACACAAGCAGCAATATATCACTAGTACATATCAATGTTAGGGGATTTAGGAACAATACCGAAGTGATACATGCGGAGCTCGGACAACATGATGCCATTGCTGTTTCTGAATCTCTTCTAAGTCCGAATGTTGGCTCTGAAGGTCTCAAGATAGAAGGATATCATTATCCTCCTATACGGAAGGACCGTGAAGATGGCCGCGCCGGCGGAATACTAGTATATTTGAAATTGGGGTTAATTTACGATCGGAAAAGTAATTTGGAACTTCCTGGATTGGAAGCGACCTGCATTGAAATAAGAAGTAACAATCATAAACTTTTACTTGGTGTTTTTTACCGCCCAACCTCGGCACGTGTGTCATACTGGGATCTCAGCGATGAATCGATATCATTAGCTAGAAATGATTTCTCTATGAGACGTGTAATTGTCGTTGACTTCAACGCAAATTGACGACCGACAGTCCATCCAAGGATTAGAAGACTTGAAAATGCACATAACCTTGTAAGGTTGTTAAGGAGCCAACTCGAATCAGTGAGAACTCGAGTAATCTAATAGATCTAGTGTTCACCTCTTCCCCGAACCTGATCTGCAGTATCGAAGTCATTCATCCTTTCTGCAGCGATCACCATGCCATTAATATTAACCCTTTACCTAACGAATCGCCCGCATCCGCCCGCGTAATATGCAAATTGTACAGTTGAAAAAATTAAACTTTTCAATATATTTCAACAAAACCATATCATGTGACCCCTCGTTGGAACGAGCTCATTGAGATCGTTCCAACGAGGGGTCACATGATATGGTTTTGTTGAAATTTTTTGAAAAATTTAAAAAACTTGTATTTGAAATAATAAATTTTGATTTCGTCTGCAAATCTAAATCTACAAATCTAAATCTCCCATCTTATAAAAGATTTGTTTGGGATTACAGAAATATGGATACAAATGGTTTGTCACAATCACTTTCGAATTTTGACTTGAATTCATACTTCGAATCCGGCTCAGTTGATGATATAACACAAATACTAACAGCACATGTTATGGAAACTGTGAGATTGTTTAGTCCATCTAAATCGATCTTAATTCGCCCAAGCGACAAACCCTTGATGACATATTTTGTAAGAAGACAAATGCGTGTGCGTGAAAGGGCATACAAAAAGACAAAAAGATAAGAAGAAATAGGACTGAAGACTGGCAAAATTTCATGAGGATTTGAAATTATACCATAAATTATGTTAGGCATGCGAAAATACTTCCGTTAGTAATTTCAAAGAATCTGTATTTATAAGAAAACCTTCCTCTAAGCAGTGGCGGAAGAGTTTGAAAAGTTTTACCAAACAGCAGTCTATGAGTGCAGTCTTTCCCCCGCTGCTTGAGGATGACGAACTTATAAACGAACCTGAAGATATTGCGAACATTTTCAATAATTATTTTACAAGTCAGTGTAACACTATATTCCACAGAGAACTACCTAGCTTTTTTAAGTGTTTTGGGTCGGTAAAGACTATACAAAGTGACGAGGTGGAGGTTGAATTATTGCTTTCAAAATTGGATACGACAAAGGCTAGCGATCCTGATCAAATAAGCAATAAAATATTGAAATCTTATACCAATCCATAAAAAAATATCACAAAACGATAACGAAAATTACTCCCTCGTGTCGTTGACTAGTTGCGTTAGTAAGGTACTAGAAAAGATAGTTTTCAATCGCGTATATAGCTTTCTTGTTGAAAACAACCGCCTTATTGACTTTAAGTCTGGCTTCAGGCCTGAGATCATACAATATATGAATTAACTGCTATAGACAGTTATATAAAATCTGCACTGGATAAAGGTACAGAGATCCGCTTTGTCTTTTCTGACGTAAGCAAAGCATTTGATAGAGTCCGGCATGGGGATTTGCTGCACAAGCTGGATGCTACTGGGGCAAGGGGTGGACTTTTAACGTGGTTTGAAAGCTATTTGACTGATCGTACACAAACAGTTGTCATGAATGGTAAAAACTCTGCAAAAAACTGCAATCCTCGCTGGAGTTCTCCAAGGATCTGTTTCAGGACCTCTCTATTCAATATTTATATAAATGATATCGTCCATGATCTCCAATCGAGTATAAAATTGTATGCAGATGACACGTCCTCATTCATCCTTGTAGAGGATAAAAATAAGACTGCAAATATATTGAACAGTTACATCGAATGAATTGGTTTATGGTCAGATACTTGGCAGGTGACTTTCACCCCTAGCAAAACGGTAACCCTCAGCTTTACAAGAAAAAATAATCCAAATTTGAAGCCGCCACTCTATTTGAAAGGCTTTCTTATAACAGAAGTTGGCGTACACCAACATCTGGGACTATCGTTTCAAAACTCGGGATCGTGGAGTAATTATGTAGATGGTATCATTGATCAAGTCAGTCCAATGATAACCGTAGTTTAAAATATAAAATGTCCAGATCAGCTTTGGAAACACTGTATACTCATTTCATACTCCCTCTTTTTGACTATGCCGATATTATCTGGGATAATTGTCCTAAAAACAAACTAGATGAACTCGAAGCTTTACAAATTGATGCCCTTCGAAAAATATGCGGCATTCCCAGAGGCACAGGTCATGAGCGTATCTATCGTGAAACTGGTTTTATTACACTACAAAAACGTAGAAAAAGACACAAAATAGTTACTGTGTTTAAAATTATGACTGGCAATGCGCCTCATTATTAGAGCAATGATTCCGCCCCATGCATTGGAATATACAAATTATCCATTTCGTCCATCAAATAATCTACGTGAAATACAATGTCGGACTAAACTTTATTCTGATTCTTACTCTGGATCACATGGATATAAATATGAGAACCAGTGAATCTCCACAGCTACTGAAAAACATCCCTAGAATAAACGACACAGTCATTCCAGAGTATTATCATATGTGCGGGAGGAGAGTCCAGATATTACACTGCCAGTTAAGATTAAGATGTAGCGACTTGAATGGTCACATGTATGAAAGATGTCTGAGCTATGACACGAAATGTACCTATAAACACGAATATGAGGATTCTGAGCACTACTTTCTTTTCTATCCAATCTATAATTCCCAAAGAGAAATTATGTTTCAAAGTAAAGGCTACATCATTTAAGATATTAGCATTATCTTATCAGGAAATGAAACAAAAACAAAGTAAGAAAATGCTCGCATTTTTAGAGCCGTACATAACTATACTGAACAAACGATGAAATTCCAATGAATATGCGAATGGTAGAATAAGTTACCTCAGTCAGTTACTATATGCCAATATCCGATTGAAGCGTCCTATCCAGACTCATGCCACAAGTTAGTTTGACAGAAATTTTGATTGATAAGAGTCTGTGTCTAGAACAAACTTCCAACCCCACTTTTTTACTCTCCATTATTGGTAAAATATGAATGTATATTTTATGTATCGGTGAGGTATATATATAGATAAATGCCTGTTTACCAAACCCTTTCATGACGAATAAAATAATATGGTTTATAAAAAATCGAAACACGGCCAACTGTCGAGAGGGCCCCTGCCAAGATGAAAATGTTTTTTCTTAGTTTAATGTAACAAAAGTCTTGGTAACATTTGGAAATTCTATTGATGAAGAAAAGTTTAAAGATGCTAATGAAAATTGTTCAATTTCACCAATATGTTCTATGCAACTTTTTGAAATGAATGGAAATTGTTTGTTCAAACACTAATTGGAGTTGGGAAAGTGAAAAAAGTGTAGCCCATTTTTGAAATTCTGTGTAATTTGACGTCAGAACATTCGGCTTGTAATGTCAATGGGCATTAAAATGGAACGAGCGTGCATTTCAAATAATGACCCAACTCTGTGTGAAATAGTATTATAGTATCTGTTGGATTTTGGGGGTTAGGTGTGGTAAACAAAATAGAAGAGTACATTCCCAATGTTGTTACCTTATATGTCAGGAATTGGACGTTGGATTTTTAATTATTATTTTTTCCAACTTGTTATTCTAGATGATGAGTACTAAAAGCTCCCTGGATTTCAACTGTATGCGTGAAATTTAGTTCTGACGTTTACCGATTCTTGATCGCCATTCTTGTCATATTATTAGTTATTTCTGGCAATGTTGTAGTTAACGCCGTCCGCTATTCCATTTGCCTCCTATGGTATTATTATAGTGTTATGCATTTTTGGCGGTAGATCTGTCACCAGATGGGAGGTGGTAACCCGTGTCGGTATTGACGTGATATCTCCAGTATTTGGAGTTTGATTTTTTAACCCTTTACTCAACGTAACGACCAAAACCGGCCAGCCCTATTCACAACAATCACCACTCAATTTTCATTATATTTTTTTATTTTTTGTCTCAAACCATAGCTTATGACCCCTCAAATCATAGCTTATGACCCCCCATTGGAACGAGCTTGTTGAGCTCGTTCCAGTGAGAGGTCATAAGCTATGGTTTTGACGCAAAAAGTAAAACACAAAAGTCATTCAAGACTTTTATTGGCAGTGCCGTCTGCTTTTCGTGTTAGGTAAGGGGTTAACAAACTTCACCTTGTTATTCGGGTTGATGAGTAACGAATGTTCCCCTGATTTCATCTTCAATAATTTGTTGTCTTTGCCCGACCCTCAATAGCCATTAACGTCAAAGCATTAACTAATTTCCGATAACGCGGGAAAAAGTGAGGCAATTAACGCGATCAACAATTCCTTTTGGCGCCTGGGATATTAATTGCTATGTTTTTTAGTTTTTGGGGTAGGGCAGTCACCTTATACGTGGGTATCTCGGGACATGAAGTAGTGTTTGTTTACTGCAGTAAGCAGGTTCTGTTTTACTGGTAAAATAGGGCCTGGTAACCAATACCCGGTGTAGAAGTCCTCTAAAATGGGCAACATGGGTATAAAAGGTTGGATGGACTTCACTTTATATCTGTGTTGCGGTCACGATTAGCCACTGTGCAGAAATATGTGACCTTAAAGTTCCATGGGCGTACGGGGCTTCTCTCTCTCTCTCTCTCTCTCTCTCTCTCTCTCTCTCTCTCTCTCTCTCGTTCCTTGCCCGGATTTTTAAAGCTGGTTTGCCCGAATCCAGATGGGGGAAACTGCACCCCTGCACCCCTGGCTCGTACGCCCATGCCTTAAACACAAATAAATAAACCAGTGAGGGCTGTCACATTGCGGGTATCCATTTCAGTGTGTCTATTCCACTGACATTTACAAAAGCAAAAACCTCCATAGAAGGTTCAGCTCATGGAATACTGTATTCTTCACAGTAGTCCCAAGAGCTGAAACTTTACTTGTGTTTGGAATAATTTTCTGTAAAATAGTGAAAAAGGAGTGAAAATATTGTGCAACAGTATTATTACGTGTCAGAATGCAGGATTGGTTGTTCTATTTCACATATTATTTTGAAGGGTTAATTGGAAGTTATTGCTTGGTTAGTTTCATTTCGGCCGAGGTAACTACATATCAGCCTGAGACCAAAGGTCGAAGGCTGATGTGAAGTTACCGAGGGCTGATATGAAACTGAACAAGTGATGACTTTTTTATTTATTAAACCGAAACGAATAATTACAAAATGTTTTCATATCTGTTACAAGTTTTCTGGCAGAGTTAACCCTTTACCTAACGTAACGGCCAAAACCGGCCAGCGCTATTCTCAAAAATCGCCAATTAATTTTCATTATTTTTTTCATTTTTTTTGACTCAAAAACATAGGTTATGACCCCTCGTTGGAACGAGCTCGTCGAGCTCGCTCCAACGAGGGGTCATAACCTATGTTTTTGAGACAAAAAATGAAAAAAATTAGTTATTCAAGAATTATTTTTGCAAGTGTCGTCTGCTTTTCAGGTTAGGTAAAGTGTTAATGTTTCTCATTCTTTTCACAAAGTTCGAGGTTTCATCTTCTCATAGTCCAGCTATCAGAACGTCTCCGCCTCCCCACTAAGAGAACCGCGTCGTTCCGACTGGTGAACTATCTTTTCTCCCACGTCGACGAATCTACGACACTGAATCTTAGTTTGCATTGAATTTTATGTACAACTCTCTTCTTTCTTCTCTTCGTCTACCTAATCCTTACTTATTGCCACCTTTAATTCCTCTTCATACAAAAGCTTAGCTTCAAACACTCTATTACCTCAGGTGTTAACAATTTTCCTGACTTTCGGCGAAAACAGTGGACGATTTCCACGTGAACAAACTGGTTGCGCCTCTTTTCGAATCCAGGCAATCAACTCTAGCTTGGTTCATATCGGCCGAGATCGGCATCATATCAGCCGAGTTTGAAGTATCTACCGAGTTTAATAATGGGCTATTCTGGGAAAGAAAATCATAACTAATAACTAAATTGTTATATTCAGCCAATTCCTTATCAGTGTTACTGGTGGAGCGTGCTAAACTATTTTACAGAGGTGATTTGTAACATGAGTATTTTTTTTCCTCAAAGATACCATTCTACCAGACGTAATTCGGAAATATGAGTTTGTGAAAAGTTAATTTGTTACAATTTGTCGGAAAGTACCCGTTGACACCCTCCAATTTATTCTCCAAACAATCATGTGTAAATATGTTTTTTAAGTTCTGAACAAATAACAGTTTGTACTTGTGAACAAAGAAACAACCTAATGAATACACTGTGCTGCCACTAAAGTGGTTTTTGGCCCTTTTCAATAGAGAAATGATGGTGGCTTCTAGCACTTAACCAGTAATACTTGCGGGGTTATTTTATTCATATCACTGATCAAGAAATGAATTTATTATATTCGGAAGTGAGAGGCCTGAAAGATTTAGTGTCTATTGTCCAAAACGGAAGCTTTGCAACGTTATATGCTCCATGTAGAAACACATTTTTGATTGTTTGATTGTGGTTGGTGGTTTTGCAAAAAAATTATCAGAACATGGAAGAGTTACTGGATATACCCTCATGATTTCAATATGCCAAGAGGTCTACTTTTGGAGATGAAGAGATAATAATGGCAATGTCTGGTTAAGGTTAGAGATATGCAATACACCGAGAAACCGAACAAATACCAATGTCAGGAGGATATTTAAAAACCGAACCGAACCAATCATTAAATACCGAAACCACCTGTATTTTCAAATTTTCCTACATTCTTTATTTATAAGGCCTAGTTTTGTTTAGAGGCAGTGCTGTCTACAACAATGCCATCGCAGCAGTGGCAAATCTCAGCTTCAACATGGTTGTTCATTCCAAACAAATTTTGTATATAATTTAATGCTGTTGTTTTTTTCTGTCCCTTTTTGGACTTTGAAGACGATTACATGGATTTTGCCAAAGTCTTTTGGACGACTCCTTGAGCATTGCTTATTTGCACAGGCTAATCGAGCACGCACTGAGAGACCACAAGCTATGCTTTGGAAACGTAAATTTAAAACGTAATATTTGGACAGGGGGGCGAAAATATTAAAAGAATGAGTTCCAACCACGCCCTGATCGTCATGTTAGGTGATGTGTTTGTGTGCACTTAACTGCTTGTTATTCGATTTGTCATCCTCGATACAAAAGCTCTTATTTTTGGAGTCCGTGTGCGAATCGCGGTGTTTGTGGCGAACAACTCAATACACTAGTATTGTGGCAAATTACACAATGTGGGCCTATGGTGAGATCAGAGTGATTTCAGGGAATTCGAGAACTACCGCCACCACTTGGTGCCTTTAGTTTACTGATGCCCTAAAGTCGTCCAAATCGATTCCTAGATCACAAATGTTTCCGTTATTTTCTGGTTTCCAGAACGCCGCTTACCTTTCAGGCTCTACCACATTCAAATTCTCTCCACATCCCCTGTCCAAAAAACCCACAAAAAACAATTTTTTATGAATTGGACTGGGTGGGAGCGCGGTGGCTCAGTAGGTATAGATGCAGGCTGCAAGCCGAGAGATCCTCGGTTCGAATCCCACCTGCGGCGACCGCTTTGTGTCCTTGGGCAAGACACTTAATCCCAAATGCCAACTTGGCGGCACGGTGGCGTTGTGTACTAAGGCGTACTGCACGTCTAGGGTGTACTTGTCTTCAACCAATGCTAACCCTGCTTGTGTGGAGTTAGTACGGTACCTTGGAGAGTCTGACAGTTGCTCGCCGTTGCCCGGTGGTTCTCTCCGGGTTCTCCGGCTTCCTCCACCGCAAAACTGTCCGACACGAGGTGTCCTGGCTGTCGAAAATGTCGTTAAATCCCAATAAATAAATAAATAATTGAACTGGGTGGCTTTGGCCAATTCGATGAGAAATAATTGGATTAAATCAGATAATTATCAGTTAAGACGTTCCAGGTTACTAGTGACCGGTCTGACAGCCTTTGTGTTACACCTCGCACTGAACTTTCCCGGAAACTGAAGTCCATCATTTGGGTACCTTCGTTCTTCGAATGCACTCAGGCTCATTCGAACTATATTAGTGCGGCCTTTGATATGTTATATTTTGTAATTACGTATCGATTCTATTTGAGATGTCGGTCGTGATGTTTTATCGGGCCTTCATTGAATCAGTTTCCACCCCAATTACGGTAACAGTCGAACTAGATTGACAGATGGTGAATGCTGGTTGTCGAGGACAACTTACCAATCAGTTTAAAATGCGTGACAGGCCACGCCACGTCTTGTCAATAGACAAACATCGCAGAAAAGGTATTTAAGTGCAACAAATGATATGTCCCGCATCATAATGACAGAATTATTTCCGACAGCATATTTATTTTAGAACGGCAATGTTAGTGTAATAGTGTAATTAGCAATAAACGATTTCGATATTTAAAACTCGTAGTTTAGCAAATCCTCCATTGGTAAAATTATTAGCAGCTGGATATTCTGAGATGTTCGTGTTTACTATTGGATTGTTCGTTTTATTAGCAGGTGAGCATTTCCATGGCACACTCTGAAACAATCGGTTTTCTGCAGAAATCACAAGGAGTCAATAAGGGAAAAGGGGGAACCTGTCTACGATAGTCAAAAGTACCTTTCGTCAGTAAGATCACCCCTGAAGCCTCTGCAGCTCAATCTTAACACTTAGAAGCCGGGTAATCAGAATGAATTTATTGAACATGACATACCGCGACAAACTAACAGTAAGCAGGTG
This sequence comes from Pictodentalium vernedei, assembly GCA_031216915.1. Taxonomy (NCBI): domain Eukaryota; kingdom Metazoa; phylum Mollusca; class Scaphopoda; order Dentaliida; family Dentaliidae; genus Pictodentalium; species Pictodentalium vernedei. The sequence goes on from CM062295.1 coordinate 247,139,942, forward strand.
CTTCTAGTCAAGTGTCGTCTGCCTATTCAGGCAGACGATAATTGACAAGAAGCACCTGCTCAGTGTTTAACCCCCCCCCCCCCCCCCCCAGCCCAAAGATAGCCGAACCGTCACAGCCAGATTACCTGCCGTATTACATCACAGGCAAGAAAACTCGACTCCCGACTTCTAAGAGGTAACAAATTCCTGATTCGGATACAACATAGAGAAACGTCACGGGTCTTGCCAGTTCCTTTGCTCGCAATGATTCGGATACAGATTTTCAGGATTTAGACAATTGTCAAAACAAATGGTTATTTGATATTTTAACCCTGAACTTACACACCCACTTTTACTGTATATCGAGGTAGTGAGTTATTGAGTCGGAGAGTTGCTCGCCGCTGATCGGTGGTTATACCCGTGTATTCCGGTTTCTTCCACCCGCTGTTGACCCTGGCTGTTGAAAGTGTCTTTAAACCACAATTAAACAAACGACCAAACCATATATCGAGGACCCTTTTTAGACCCGTGCGCGAGGAGATTTCACAACAGTTCTAACACACTTGCAACTTCTGTGCCTTCTGATTAATTGTTGGAAAGAGTACTCTGAGATATTTATACCAATCAATCAGATGATTGTGTTAATCTGCCTAAGAGTATCACAGTAAAATACTGGGCAATATTCGTGATAGAAATCGTAAATGTTAATTTATCTGTAATAAATATCCCCGAGTGAACCCAGGGAAGTGAAGCAGTACTTGTTTACAGTGATTAAAGGGTCTCTTTTACTGGTAAAATAGGACCCGGTAACCAATGCCTGAGGTGGAGGTCCCATAAAATGGGCAATATGGGTATAAACGATTGGTTGGACTTGACTTCATATTGATGTTGCGGTCACGATTAGCCATAGTGCAGAAATATGTGACCATAAACACCAATTAATATTTACTATATAACTAAATCATAGATACTTTACCAAAGTATTTCTCGAATTTTCTCCATTTAACCCTTTACCCAAATACACACGACATCAGAATTTATTATTTAATTATTTCTTTTTTACAATGTTTCAAAAACATTCAAGAAAGCCATGTCATGTGACTCCCTCACTGGAACGAATCGATGAGTCACATGATATGGGTTTCTTGAAATTGCTTTATTTTTTCAAATTTGTAAATTATCCGGGTGGACACGCCGATTCGTTACGTAAAAGGTTAATTCATACACTTTCCCGTAGTACCCCTGTTATCATATACTATATATCTCGTGACTTTCCCTTCCTCTGAGTGGCTGAGAGGTACTGTACGATTTTCGATAGTTTTACCCATCGAGTCTTTTAAAAATAACCGTGTACTATTTCCGTGCAGTGTACGCATTCCAAACATTGCCATGGAATATTCAGGGACGTTCGACTCACGCCCTTTTAAGAATTTTTTCCGGCATTCTGTATTGTTATTTTAAATTCAAAACTGAAAATGCATGCCTTGGAGATGGTCGCTGACAATAATTATAGGCATACAACGAAGTTGGATTACAGTACAGTCGTCGTGTATTGGTCGTAATCCACACGTGGGCCGTGATGTCCAAGGATACGTTTACCAGGTAATAAATATCACCATCAGCAAAATTTTAATTAATGAAGCACCGGGTTGTACACAACCCGGTGCTTCATTATTTAAATTTTTGATGATTATTCCTATAATTAGTCTTCGGAGTCTAATATTATTGCTTCCGTGGAAATATTGCCTACCCGTAGAAAGTGACCAGTCCAAGGCGGCTGTACAGCACTTATTGGGAGCGTTAGCCATTTTTCTATTTTCACTCAGCCTCAATTTAGGGTACTTACCCTTCTCTGATTTTGATGAAATTTGGACCTTTATTTCTCGTTCTCACGGCTACTTTAGATTTTTCTTTCTATACCTTTATCCTAAACAGTACCCAATTTAGGCTTTTTTTCTAAAACTTTTAACTTCAACGCCTGTATCAAACAGCCCACTTTCAACCTTTGTAAATCCCATCTCTGTCAAAAATCATATCTAAAACTGTGGTACCGACCTGGAAATTCTCAACGAGTTATGGCCGATTTTTTCAGGTGACGTTATTAAGTTTTGCGTTTTTGTATGTTGTAGAGCGCAAACAATTATTAGGTTTTAACGTCACTTCAAATTTCTGGCTTTTTATGGACATTTACGCTTAAAAACGCTTATTTTCTAAAATTGACACCTTTCAGTAATACATACAGCTATAAAATTTCGTACCTTATAACTTGTGGATGTCTGTATTAAATGCAGTTGTAAGAATTTCAAAGTTTAAGCTTTTCCCAAAATAACGTAAGATTGATGGTTTTTTTTATTAACGCTTAATATCCACCATGTAATTCAACTTTCCTTGTCAATTTTTTTTAAATATACTCTCCAATAAAAAAGATACCTAAATATACATACACTTTTAGCCGACGAAAAATTGTTGTGATGGTCGGACGTCAACGTCGCAAAAATTAAAATTCGTCCGATTTTCATAAAAATTTTCGTATGTTGTAGGGCTCAGTTTATGGATTTTTTAATTTAACGTTACCTTTTAGGTTTTGACGTAACTTTATGTTTTTACACCCCCACCATCTGGTAACAGCCTATCGCAATATCTGGTAACATTTTCCACTAAGATGTATTACATTCACCTCCATTTATAACTACAGGTTGGCCCTCAGGCATTACATGTCCACGGACGCATTACAGAGATCGTTATGTCATCAAATGTTTCAAAAATGCGAAACACGCTGCCCCTTTTCCCTTTGGTGACAGACCTACCTCTATATCTATTAAAACGTATCACTGTAATATATTACATGCAGCTCAATTAATAATTAGGAAGGTGGCCCCATCGCATTTATATGACCACGAAAGCAACAGAGGTAACGCAATGACGTCAAATGCAGTAGAGATGCGAAAAGCGACACCTCCTTTTTTCAGTCAGTCACGATTTATGATACTTGTATTCCGATGAAATTTGGCACACGTATAGACATGTGTTTCTAGTTTTCATGTCTGCTTTTGATGTTTGATTCTATGTCTTTATCAGAAACAGCGCACACTTTCGGGCGTTTTTTTTTCTTAAACGTTTAATTGCAACGCCTTTACCAAGCATCCCACCTTCAACTTTTGCAGACTCCATCCAAAAATGTTGTAGCGACATGGAAATTTCTTCGTCGGATGACTTCTGGAAATTAGCTTGCGATTTCAAAATAATTTAGTTGGGATTGGAATCCTTATGGTAGCAAAATGCTACCTCGATTTGCTCTATATAACATACTACTCAATGTTTGATAAGTACCCTACTCATTGACATATTTTTACATAAAAGTTAAATGTGCATATTTTTAGGTTTGTGTATTGAGGTTTTGCGACACTTTCAACAATCCTGGTAAAATGATGTTGGACAATTTTATGGGTGGGGGAATTCAGGATAACTCCAAGAGAGAACCTCTAAACGACGGTGGGTATCTGTTGGACTCTTCAGTTTACTATCCTGGCACAAGTAGGGTTAGCACTGGTTGAAGAAAAGTGTGCCGTCAGCGTACAGTGCATTGGCAAAAGAGAACCTATATTTTGGCATAGTCATCTCTGCGCCGTGTAATATTTATAATATATAAATGGCAGATCTCGAACGAGTCCTCAGCTTAAAGGCACTTTACGAGACAAGTGAACAGGAGACGTGGTGAAGATTGGTTTGCCTGGATCTAAAAGATGATAAAAGATGTCAAAATGGATTGAGAAGCATACAGTACTTCTACTGAGATCTCGAATTACGCTGTTGAAAATAGTACCTGGCTTGCCTGAGCATCCGCTACACAAATAATTTCCTATAACATAGTTGTTTTGATGTCCCCAAGGCCAGATATTCACTGAAACAACGGTCTAAAACTCAAAGGCCATTTTATTTCGATGCAAAACGTAAACAGACGACCAGATCAAATCCTAGTTTGGCGCAAGAATACAAATACATACAGCTGGAGTTCATTTCCACAATGTTTCTGAATGGTTGTGTAATGCGAGTTCCAAAGTATGGATTTCATTGGCAGAAACAGTCGCATTATGCAGCTGGATCAAATGATAAAAAGATGTTAGAACCTGCTTTCTGAATCTGATTGTTGGAACATTAGACAATTGAACACAAGTGATAACAGAAAGGGGTGCGTTCTTGATGAAAACGAAAGCATTTTTACGCGTGCACATGAGAGATTAATTTTTTATTCTTCAAAATGTCAAAAGCGTATTTGTACATATCAAAATACGTTTTACCGTGCCTGAACGCGGGGTGCAAGGGGGGGGGGGGGGGTGTGATGTCGGGAATTCGGGGTACAAGACTTCTGCCCCGGGAATTTTTTATACCGTTTGATGGGAACAAACAATTTGTACAAAGAGAGGATGAAAGTATCAGCTCGTGACAAGGGTAGGTTGTGTAAATGCTTCCATTTTCTTTGCATGAGACAAACCAATTTTAACAACATTTTTCAGTTTAATATCTCATAAGGTTCAAAGTTATCTTGCACACACTATCATTTTCACACTTTGCGTGTATATATTGAAATAACAGAAAAAACATATGTACAAGAAATAGAAATATCACTTTTTGTGGTGTGGTGATATAATTGTTCCGGTTTGCATGAGTTGGACGAGGCGAAAGACCAAGTCTAATTCCACAGGACCCTGCAAAACTGTGCAATTATTTTACTGGGCACCACATGGATTGTGATATATAGATTTTAAGCCGTAACACTATCCTATTGTTAACTAAATCCGTGAAAATCTTACTTAAAAAATTTGCCCCAAGAAAAAGTATATTTTTATACTGTTCTTCTTCTCCCAAAAATAGATAGATAGAACCCATTATGCGTTTTTTCGAGCGTTTTTTGAAGATGTGACACATATCTTGAGCTGAAATGTTACGGGTAGGTGGCAAAGGACTGGATAGGCGTCACCACGCTATTTGTGCTTCTGGTGGTGGTAATATCTTGAGGCTGTTGTTAATAACTTCTTTGTTTACGTCAATCCTTGATTCTAGCAGATAAAAGCTTAGTGCAATAATTATTAACTATTAATTATCTGCAGGGCAGTATATGCACAAAACGACACGCGTGTGTGAATGGGTTAATCGATATGACACAGGTGCCATATCGATTAACCCATTTACACACGCGTCTCGTTCTGTGTTTATTACACGCCTTCACTTCTATAAAACAATTATTAGAAGGACACTCCGCAATTCATTTGACAACTATCAACACAAGAACACATTTTATCGCCAACCAAATTTACTAGGGGAACCCGTGTTACTATTTTCCCCCTGAGTTCCAGTGTGTTCTACTAGCACATTGAACACATTGTAACTCAGGGGATGTGTTTTTAGCTATTGCTAGCGATTCAAATTGTAATTGCAGTGCACGATTTGTAGAAAATTCCAGTGAAATTTCGCTTCTATTTAAAAATAGTCCGTCAACGATTTCCGTTTCGCACATGTGTGCGGAACAGATTTTCATTTTCCACATAGAAGAGGCGTATAATAAAACCTGGAGTATTTTATAGCAGACGCGTGTGTTTAATCGAGATTTGATGTTATGGGGAAATTTCTGAATGTATGTATAGACAGAAGCCTGCTTGACCCGGTTAATGTCGCGCCACTCATATGTACCATTCAGTTATGGGGTGGCAATGAAGTCGCACAAAAAAACTGCAGTGTTCCCGGGAATGGAACGGCTAGTGTTAAGTTAGGAACTCGTGTGGCCTAACCTGGAGAACTCGCTTTAGCTTCAGCTCTGATGTTCACATTGGGAACGACAAAGAGGTGTACGAATGATTTTACAAGATAACCACTTCTATTTATTTCACAACTGATAATGATAATGGTTGAGCTTCGTGGAATGATCTGAGATATATACAATTAATAACTTACACATCTAATTACCACTTAGTTGCAATATTAGAGTACAGATGCCGCAGATTATAGTAATTTCAGCCCAAGAGTCAATACGGACCCAAACCTGTCTTTGGATAGAGTTCTACAATTAACGTTTCTCTCTCTCTCTCCATGGGGCGCGGTGGCTCAGTAGTAACGACATAGGACGTCAACCCGAAAGGTCCACGGTTCGTTTCCACCAGGGGTAACTGCGTTGTGTCCTTGGGCAAGGCACTTAATCCCGATTGCCTAAGTGGGGGCACGGTGGCGCTGTGTACTAAAGCGCACTGTTTATTGACAATGCACTTATCTTCGACCAATGCAAACCCTGCTTGTGCGGAGTTGTTACATTGGGGGGTCCGTCAGTAGGTCGCCACTGATCGGTGGCTCTCTCCGGGTACTCCAGCTTTCTTCACCCGTAAATATGCCCGATACGAGGTAACCTTTGCTGTCCAACGTGTCGTTAAACCCGAATAAAAAACATTTCTCTCAAAATGCTTGTGCTATTGGTGGATGGCCTGCAACCAACCCCTTTCTCTGAGTATCAGTACGGAAGGGATTAAATGTGAGCGATTTATACTTTTTCTAACAAAGGCCAACTCAGTAGGTAGAGGCGCAGGCTGCAAGCCGAGAGGTCCTCGGTTCGAATCCGACCTGCGGCAATCGCGTTGTGTCCTTGGGCAAGACACTTCACCTCCATTGCCCGCGTGGGGGCACGGTGACGCTGTGTACTAAGGCGTACTGTACATCGGTGGTGCACCTGTCTTCAACCAATGCTAACCCTGCTTGTGTGGAGTTGGTATGTTGGGGTGCTGACAGTTGCTCGCCGTTGCTCGGTGGTTCTCACCGGATACTCCGGCTTCCTTCACCCGTAAAACTGTCGAGGTCATGATTAGCCATTGTGCAGAAATATGTGACCTTAAACACCAATAAATAAATAAATAAATAAATAACAAGGCCAAGAATGTTCTGAGCGATGCCTAACCTTTCTTGGGGCAGGTAACTTATTGACCAGAAATAAACAAAACTTGGACTTGGATGGTTTGAATTCACTGTGGTACTTAACATTGTCCTTTGCTCCCATGAAATAAATCATCCGATCACTATCGGCAGCCCGCGTCTCCATTCCTTTGAAACACCACACACACACTTCTAAAGCATGATGGAATCCACCCCCGAAAATAATTTCAGTGCTATCTTAAATACCCTAGGTAACTTGAGAAGTGTTATCTCCTATGGCAACAATTTCTAGAATATCTCCAGGTCAATTGTTTTGTGTAAAAATGAATTATCATGCTTTCCTCTTTCCCTCAATAATTAAGTTATTGTTATTGTTCGCTAGTGATTAATTTCTTTCGTATTGGGGCTATAAAAACAGAGAGCATCTCTGATCTGAAAAGAGGTGAAAAGACTTTTTAGGACTTGAACCTGTGTTCAGATTAGGAATCAGTGCTCACACTGGCCTGAAACAGTCTGGTGCCAAATTGCAGTCATTGTGGATATTTTAGTGCTAAACAAAGTGTTTTGGAGTCAAAACGTTAATCGGAGGCGGGGGGGGGGGGGGGGGGGGGGGAGATAGTGTTTTTCGCTGTCTGATCCAAAGAATTGATCGAGTTTTGAAACATGAACTGGCAGTTATTTCAAGGATGAACGGACATTTGGTCACGGAAAAATCCGACATAACTCGAACGTTCTGACTAAATCCCCGGTAGGCGAAAAGGGCGGGGTTGTATTTAAATAATAACAGATTTATTCATCAACAATTTGTTAATCCAATGGGCTTAGCGGATCGGGAGTCTTTACAAAAGGTGGCATTTAATCGGATAAATACTTCATACCGTCACGAGTTACTCGCGTCGGTATGAAGTATTTATCTGATTAAATTCTGGTTTTTTTGTAAAGTTGATAAAGTACAGTGTTTTAGTGAAGAAAAAGCAATGCCTCATTAACATTCACTAACAATAAACGTTGAAAGTTTGTCCAAACACTAACACCAAGGACTGACCTGAGCATTTACAAATAAGAGCCAGGCCTGGAGCCTACCTTTGAAGTCTAGAAGCTAAATTTGCACAGAGTTTTAAATTATTGCTACTTGTAAAAAAATTGCACGTGTTTTGTCTTGTTACAATTTATGGGAGAGTGTCTATAGGCACTCTCCCATAAAATGTATCAAGGCAACTCCGCACATATGATATCATTTCACTTCAATGTTAATATGAAGCACATGTACAGAACATGAAGCATTTAAGTTGCAGCACCTTCAGACCAGCATAAAGGACCAAATATGAGAACCAAACATTTGACTATAGTTATATTACTTTTTGATAACGATCTTCTGGTTGGAAGCTTCTAGTTGTGAAGGACATACATTTGTGCATTTATTTACATTTTTTATCATAATTGAAGCTGTTTCTCAAATGATTCGAAAGTATTTCTATTACACCACAATAACCATTTATTTTCACAAAAGTTCCAAGTCAAGTCTTGGCTACCTCAGTGACCAATGGAGGAAATTGGGTCTTATGGTTACAAACTAACTGAGAAGCCTATATTTAAGATTCGGAGCCAAATCAGAATTTTACATTTCAAATTCACAATTGCTACTTACTAGGTCGGTGCCTAACTGACACCTTATTGACAAAATCACTGGGTTTGTGAGTATTTCGTGAAAATCGTTCATTGTTTCCGCTTTTATTGCCAGCTGATGGTTTTTTTGGTGCCAAAATTTTAACCAACGAAGATTTTTTCGCGCAAATAAATTCTTTTTTGGTGCAATTTACGAAATTAAACATGCCCTTACCTGCACTTGCATGAGAACACAACAACTAGAATTTCCCGGTCTACTGATATATTGTTGGTCCCTAAAGTAACAAATATATGCATAAACTTACTCTGTATATATTTTTCCTCTTTGCAGAATAAGGTGGAAAAATGTGTTTTTAATTTGGTGGCAGTTTTGTCATGTAGCTCACCAATACTTTTGTCAATTATCTTCTGTGTGACTAGGCATTTCAGAATCGCCTTGCCAGCATACCGGACTACTGTTTATGACCTTGGGCAAAAAAGTTAAACTTCTTTAATGATGAGATAACAAAGACACAAAATTGGGAGGTCTAAAAGCTGCGTTTTCAAAGGTCTGATGTTCATATTATCATCGGCGATATTTGGAGATTAATAATAAACAGGAACTGAAAAGTCTACCTGAAAGCCAGCTCAAGATATAGAGAGTAATCGCCTGACTGGACTGATTGCGTGAAATAATTCATGAGAGGTGAGGGACGTTGTACAAACACAAGTGCGCGAATGCGCACGAGTGTTTTACAATATAGTCCCTCGCCTCGAATGAATTATTTCACGTAAACAGTCCAGTCAAGCGATTACTCTGTTTATTACTTTTAATTATTAACGATAATTATATTGTTTAACCCTTTGCCTAACGTGACGGCCAAAACTGGTCAGCGTTTTCTCAAAAATCGCCAATTAATTTTCATTATTTTTCATTTTTTGTTCCTAAAACATGGGTTATGACCGCTCATTGGAATGAGCTCGTCGAGCTCGTTCCAAGGAGGGGTCATAATGTATGTTTTTGAGACAAAAAAATGAAAATAATAGTTATTCAAGAATTTGTTTTGCAAGTGTCGTCTGCTTTTCATGTTAGGTAAAGAGTTGAAAAAAACAAAAAAAACAAACAATGAAGTCCCCATTACACCCACGGCAAAGCGTCTTCGTTTGCGCGCGGATACATGGGCCAGTTGTTGATTGCATAATTCACTTGTGAAGTTATCGTTTATAATCAAACCCGGAAATCCCAGTAAATTACACTTTGGAAAGTAATGAAGAAAAAATAAAGAACCAAATGATTTCTTTTCTGCATATTATTTTATTATGTAACTAGATTATGACGACAAGACTGTTTTGGAAAAGATGAATAGCAGGTCGACGCAATTCAGTAATTTCAAAAAGCACGTAGCTTCTGTCTAATTTATTCCAAAGACTATGTAGGCCCACTCCCATGGACAGGTCACCCGAAAATACGAGAAGTAGAAGCGGAAACGGGGATGGAGTGGTTGAGCTCTCTTTTCGAACATTTATTTTTACGACGGAATGAGACAGGATTTTCGTCGTGGTAGAAAAATTGATGTTTTATGATCATCAGGGGTCAGATCTAACTTTTTTAGCAGTTGTGTGGCGCAGAATTCTTCTTTCGTTTAAGTTTTGTGCCTTCATAGTTATTTTATCTATTTGAGAAGGCCTAGTTGATCTATTTGGTGGAGTCACTGTTTCTTGTCGCTGTCGCCTATATTCGAGGTATACAACACCAGCAAGTACTGTAAAAATGCCCCTCAAAGGGCTGCCTGGCAACTTGATAATGTGAGTTTTATCTGTAAGATGTGGTAATCAATTGGTTTGAAGCCTGGTGATCATTCGGTGAAATCTTCAGATCAGAAATGATTCAAACTCGTGCTACAAAGTCTAATGAACTGCTTACGTCTGCACCTGTCCATAAAAGTACTGCCTGGCAACTTGATGAAGTTAGTTTTATCTGTAAAACATGGATTTCAATTGGTTTGAAGCCTGGTCAACATTCGATGTAACTCTAGGATCAGAATGATTCAAACTCGTGCTACAATATCTAATGAACTGCTTCCTTCTGCGCCCGCCCCTCAAAGTGCTGCCTGGCAAACCGAGAAAGTGATTTGTATTTCTTACACATGATAACCAATTAATGTAACACATGATAAAAATTTGGAGTTGCGATTTAATCTGAATGATCCAAACCAGTGTTATAATACCAACTACACTTTCTACTCCTACCCTCCTCTCTTTCATCATATGCTGCATGACGACTATACGATGTAAGTTTTATTTGTAACACATGATAATCATTAGGAGTATAGCCAGGGATGCAAAAAATGACTCTAGACACAACTCAATATAAACATGCTGTACTTTTACAATATGAATGATTTATATCTGTGTTATATTATCTACTAGACATTCTCCCATCATATGCTGTGTGACAGCCATATAATGTCAGTTTCATTTGTAACACATGATAATCACATGATGTGAACTTGCAATCAGAATGATTCAAACTTGTGTTACAGTACAGTTGCCGCGGATTCGTCGTAATCCATGCGTGGGCAGTGATGTCTGCGTTTACTAGGTAATAAAAAGCATCAGCAAAATTTTAATTAGTGAAACACCGGGTTGGGCCCGGTGCTTCATTAATTAAATGTTTGATGATTATTCCAATAATTAGTGTTTGGAATCCAATATTATTACGTCCGTGGGAATATTTCCCACCTGTGAACGTGACCAGTCCACAGCGACCGTACTGTATAATGTGCACCAGTCTCCTCTCCTTTCCCCTTCCATCATGTGTTGTGCGGCAACTGTATAATGTCAGTTTTATCTGTAACACATGATAGTCATTCGGTGTATAACTTATAGATGCTGAAGGTGACTCTAACCTAACTAAACACCAATATATTATGGTGCAAACTTATAATTCAAATGATTCAAACCTGTGTTGCGTTTTAATCTGAATGGTCCAAACCTGTGTTATAATATCAACTAGACTGCCTACTCCTAGCCTCCTCTCTTCCATTATGTACTGCCTGGCGACTGCATAATGTCATTTTTATTTGTAACACATGAAAACATTGGAGTTTAGCTAAAGTTGCTGAAAGTGATCTTTTTATTTGAAACACAAGATATTTATTTATTTATTTATTTATTTATTGGGGTTTAACAACACTTTCGACAGTCAGGGTTACCTCGTGTTGGAGGGTTTTACGGGTGGAGAAAGCAGGTGTACCCAGAGAGAACCACCGAGCAGCGGCGAGCAACTGTCAGACTCCCCAGCGTACTAACTCCACACATGGAGGGTTAGCAGTAGTTGAAGGCAAGTGCACTATCGACGTTCAGTACATCTTAGTGCACATTGCCAAAGTGCCCCCCCCCCCCCCCTTCGAGGGAAATCAGGATTAAGTGTCTTTCCCACTTCTCTCTTTCATCTTGTGCTGCATGACAACAAAACAATGTCAGTTTCATTTGTAACACACGATAATCATTGGGCGTAGACTTCTAACCTGAAAGATCAAACCCGTGTTATAAAATCCACTAGACTGCTTTCTCCATTCCCACCCCCCCCCCCCCACCCCTCCTCATCCTCGCACTATCTGCTGTCGGGCAATTTGAAGAGAGTTTTATTTGTAACACATGATAATCACTGGCCGTGGACTTCTAACGTGAACTATCAAAACCGTGTAATAAAATCCAGAGGACATCTCCTACCTCCCGTCACCCGCACTATCTGTTGCCTGGCAATTTGAAGAGAGTTTTATTTGTAACACATGATAATAAAACAGACGTGACAACCGTTACTTATTACCAGTTCCATATTCCACATTCGTTATCAACCGAGGTTGATAACGAATATCGATAAGGAACTGGAATAAGTAACGGCTGTCACGTCCCAGATAATGATGATAATCAATTAGTTTCAAGCATGGTGATCAATTGTTGTCCCAGATAATGATGATAATCAATTAGTTTCAAGCATGGGGATCAATTGGTGTTACATTATCTCAATGATTCAAACATGCTTTTTTCTGGAGTTTAAAATGTTGCCCCTTGCAGCCATGTGCTGCCTGGCAAAGTTTTAGTGTGAACTTTGTTGGTTACACAAGACACTTAGTTGGTTTATAACAAGATAATGACATGTCACCTATTTTCAAGCTAAATTTCCCGTTACGTATATAGCACCTTAAAAGCACAGTATGTTGATTTAGATTAAATCGCCCTTATTATTATGGATTTAAAATTAACTGTTGTATTTATGACATATTCTTAATGTTGCATTGTATTTTCTGCATAGAACGGTCTATAAGTCCTTGTCCAAGTAAATCGGGTACATTTTACGGTTTCTTATTCCCAGTTCCTTATTCGGCAATCGTTATCCACCGATAAAATCCGGGAATAAGTAAGGATTGTCACATCCGCGTCATTGTCATGCATTTTCTGTAAACTAGAAGTGGGCGCGGTGGCTCTGTAGGTAAAGGTGCAGGTGTCCGTTTCGTATCACACCTGTGGCAACCGCGCTGTGTCCTTGGGCAAGACACTTCACCTCCATTGCCCACACGGGGACACGGTGGCGTTGTGCACCGATGCGTTCTATACGTCGATGGTGTCTTCAACCAATGCTAACCCTGCTTGTAAGGAGTTAGTAAGTTTGGGAGCCTTACAGTTGCTCTCCGTTGCTCGGTGGTTCTCTCCGGGTACTCGGCTTCCTCCACCCATAATACTGACCGACAGGAGATGACCCTGGCTGTCGAAAGTGTCGTTAACCCCAATAAATAAATAAATAAATACTGTAAACTATATCTTTTCGTTAAAATAAAGGAACTGCCCTTTAACTATACTTGGCGAGACCGCCCATAAGATAATGTGTAGTAGGTCAGTGTATCGCAAAACTTTTCTATAAACGCCGGTGCCGCATGATCGGATGAAGTAGTGTGAATCGATGAGGTAAGGTATACAGTTCTCATCAACATGTTCGTTACGGTGAATAAGAATATATATACGTACCTAGTTCGTCATAAACGAGACGCTCTGCCATATAACACGTTAACCGGAAACAAGTGTCGTTTAGTGTTCAGTGCAGTATTAATTTACTTATGTCGATAGTTTATTAAACAAAAACACAGGTACGAATCTCCCACATCGTCCGCCACTCACCTTAGGCCACCAAATTAAGATGCTGTGTGAGTGGTGGGGAATTTCTGGAGACCACGGCCGATACGGAATCGGATTCTTTATTAAAGAAGGTATCGACTTCAGAATTCGTGACGACTTATTGGTGTTCATTCATCACGTCTTTGAAACTCCGATCAGCGACATTGTGGTCAATAAATCGACAAAGGTCATTAGAATCATTTATACGCCACCAAGGGCGGACATGGATATCTTCATATCGAAAATAGATTTAATAACTGTTATTTTGAACCATGAAAACAAACTTTCTCATATCATCGGTGATTTTATTATTCATCTCTTGAAATTAGAAAAAAAACGAATAATTTATTGATTTAATGTTCAGACAAGGGTCCCCCATTCGTAAATAAATCGGGTAGAGTAACATCTTATTCGACAACCATTAAGGACCACATTTACTCGAATAATATCTTATCCCCACCAATATCAGACATAGTCTGATATTGGTGGGGAAAAGATATTATTCCGTAGCTAGTCACTTTTCATATAGAAAACAAAGAAAAAAGTGATGTCTCAACCTCAAAATTTCAAAGAAAAATTATTCCAGAGAACATTGTGTGCTTCAATCATTGCTGTCGAAATGTGATTTGTCTTCCATTATGATGTTAAGCTGTCCAAACATGGCCTACAACACATTTATGAATATCTATCAGAGTGCAATCGACGTGGCTTTTCCCAAAATGAAAATTATCTCGAACAAAAATAAACTTAAACATCAACCGTGTATGTCAAGGGGACTTCTTATTTCGTCAGGAAATAAAAGAAAATTCTATTGCAAGAACTGAAATATCCCAGAGATCAAAACATTCAAAATATGAATATTACTGTAAATATTCAACCGCGCCAAGAAACAATGTAAGGTACTTTACTATAAAAAGATTCAGATGGAAAATAAAAATGATATGCATAAAACTTGGAAAATCCTCAGCGAAAGTATAAATAAGATAAAACGTGTGTCTAAACTTCCTTCCTTCTATGTCCAGAATGACAAAAAAATCACAGACCCATGGGGAATTGTTGAAACATTTAATGATTTTCTTTATAAATATCGGAGTACTCACTAACGAACATTTAAAAACAAGCCATACTTCAATCACAGATAACATGAATAGACTGTTTCCGAATAATTTCTTTCTCTCCCCGGTCTCTTCGTTTGAAATTATTAATATTGTTAAATCGATGAAATCCAAAGCCAGTATCAGCTTGGATTTTCTCAGACAAATAGTACATTTCATTGCGACCCCCTTGACACACATAATATTAATAACTCATTTACTTATGGTATAGTTCCCGACAAAATGAAAATTGCTAAAGTGACCACCATTTATAAATCCGGTGATGTACATAAATTCACAAACTACAGATCAATTAACGTTCTATCAACATTTTCCAAAGTTCTACAAAAGTTATGTCGGTCAGAATCATTAATTTCCTAATTAGATTTGAAATTTTATATAAGCATCAATACGGATTTAGATAGAAACGTTCTACAGTCCATCCAGTTCTCCAACTTCCAAAACAGATCGCTGAGGAACATAACAAACACACCAAACTCTTCACTTTAGCGGGTTTCCAAGATTTGACACTACCAATCACGAAATATCAATTAAGAAACTAGAATATTATGGAGAAAGGGGGGTTACCGACGACTGTTCAAGAGTTATTTATCAAACAGAAAACAGTTTGTTCATTAAGGCAAAAATAAATTGGACCTGGCGCAAATAATGTGTCTGGTCCCACAAGGTTCGGTATTAGGCCCCATTCTATTTTACAATACATTAACGACATCTGTAATTCCACTTCCCCAAAACGTCTGTCATTTGCAAACGATATTACTGCGTATTCATCAGGTCCAAACGTAACGTGAACAATTTGACAAGTTATATAAATAATGAATTACGTAAAGTATCCGAGTGGTGTTCTACAAAATATATTGCATTTAACCCTACTGGGAAGAACATTTAAATTTTGCAAAAAAAAAATTTTATACTGGCAATGAGGGAATAACGAGAATGGATGTCGAGCAAATAGAAAAATCCCTGAAATTTATTGGGATCAACATTGATGACAAGCAATCATATAAAATTCTTAAATCACAGCTATGCTCCAAGATCGCACAGGCACATTCCACCCTCAGTAAATTCAAAACCAATCTTCCACACGATGCATTGAGAACTCATTTGGTGTGACTCAAGAGCCATCATAAATTACTTTTAATGCAAAAAAAAATCCATCCGAATAATTAATAATAAAAGATCCAATGCCCACACTGATCCACTGTTTATAAAGGACCGTGTCCTCAAGGTTAGTGATCTATTTAAATTTCATACTGCATTGCTCATCTACGACTGGAAAACACCCAACCTTGCAGTCTCATTTGATGATGTCTTTACGTACATTAACAGCCGTTTCTATCGCTCTTATTCCAATTTGTGGAACGAATTAGATACGGAATTTCGTCTGCTCGAAAATAGAAGTATGTTCAAAAAAAGGTTTGGGCTTCAAGCTTTAAGGCTCATACGCCGACTACGTTGAATGTAACAGTCCTTACTATCCAGATTGTTCTCTGTAAAATAACCCCCGCAAGACGATGGACAAATTGTTTGACATACCTGATTAATTAAACCGCGCATGGGACTTTGTCAGGTAATAATCGCTGCCGTACTGTTCGTAGTCCCTGAGTCATAACTTGCTCGTCAGACTTGGCTTCCCTGTCCATATTCATTTACATAATTTGAAGGCGATTAGGTGTATTTAAATCTTTCTTTCGTGTGCTGTTGCCCATCACTGTTGTCTGTAGTCAAAATACATTATTTTGTTATTGGGCTCTTATTTGTAGATGTCAGTCCTATTAACCTATTATCATTGTTTACCTTTCGTTTAGTCCGAAGGGTAAGCCATGTTTGTGAACATACTTCTCTTACCTAGTCACAGTCGCTTATTTTATTTTATTTTCTACTTGTAGTACTCAAGTTTTCAGTTTTGCAGAGTGTTTAAAAGGAAAATAAAGCTTTGTCCTTTAAGGTGATGTCAGGCAGACAGCCAATCTGGCTATCTCATCTCCCAGCATTATGCATCATATGTTTTTGTCTAGACGAAACTTATTACTCTGTACCTATGAACATGCTGCTGAATAAAGTATCCATCTATCTATTTATTTTGGACCTCCCCCAACTTTGACGAAGAAACATTACTCATTGACTTTTTTTAAATAACAGTTGATTATTAATTTTTATTTCTTTATCAAACACGAATAAGAGACGTTTGCGGAAACCATTTGGAAATATGTATGTTTTTGCCTAAAACATTTATGAACTCATAAACCCTGATTGATACATACTCGTTTAGACTCTCTGATAGTTTATTCCTTTGAACCATTTTTCCGAACCAGAAGTATGATACGTCATAATTTCATTAAGTATAGGATGGCTGTAAAGTGAATGTATGGACTGCACGTTGAAAATTGTGATTGGTCTACCCTCCAAACAATTGCTGTCATTGAACGGACATGGAAGATACCACCAGGGCTCAAAGGCTATTAATCTGAGATTAGATTAAATGGGATGTACTCGTCAAGCGGGCATTCTTAAATGAATTATAGGGCATTCTTTTTATATAATTTACAGTTATTGTGCCCAAAGAAACATTCAACCAGATCTGATCAGGTTTTTACCTAGAGTTTCTTCTGAAAAACTAATGCACAGAGCGCTCTTGTCGTCGATCAGTATTTCCGACAATGATAACTCACTAAGCAAAAACGGATAACGTTTTCAAATTTTATTCTCCCGAAAGTGATAATTGTATTCCATTTTCGGCACTAGATGACGAATTTAAGATCAAGTGGGTTTTAAGTAAGATAATGCACTCGATACAGGATACTGGGCGAGGTAATGTTCTCGGGCTTCACCCTCGACCATTATTGGCCAAATACGACGGGGCTCATGTATAATTCTTTACGTAAGAGGTTTCAAACAGTTTATAATTTTTGTTATTAAATCTGATAAGCAAGATCAGATGAACATACTTAGGTCGAAAACATTTATGAGGTGTGTATAAGCTCTGTTGATTTGTGTTAACTCCTTTGGCGCGAAATATTCTGAAAAACAGCGTGTAATATAAAGTTCAAGAATTTTACCAAAATATGGGTTGTTAGACTAAAGGGTTATAATTTTAAAAACCGTTCCACTGATCTCATTACCATTTTTTTAAAAACAAGATATGATAATTTTTATATATTTTTGATGTATTATGTGTGTATTGTTGTGCACTGAGTAGGATTGCTGAGGAACGTCTGCATTTCTACATTCAAAATAAACAAAGTGTGACCTGAAATATTCGAAACAATGTGCTATCGTCCCTTGAAAGCATAAAAGTTCCAACTGCATTGCTAGCCAGTGGCGTAGATAGCTTTTCGCCGGCGGAGGGGCAAGCCCAAAATTTTCCGACAGACCGAAAACTTTCCGACAGTGTAACAACAACAAAAACCCAAAGAAACAGAAAGAATCTGTTGTTTACTGCAAATGTACTGAAAATTGGTCTTTTTTACCCAAAATGGCATGTTTTTATCCCCAAAGCCAGCATTTTAATATTATTAGGCATAAATTCGCCTAAAAATGGTCCCAAAAAATTTCCGACAAAATTTCTGGTGGGGAGCCTGCGCCCCCCCCCCCCTCCTTTATCTACGCCACTGTTGCTAGCTCATTGTAGTTGACATCTTTGTGCTTTCAAGAAGGATATATTTCCTAGATAGAATGAAAATCGTGCATGAAACAAATGAATAAGTAGGTGTGTGATTAATAGCACTTGGAGCTGGACATACAACGGGCTAAAATGTTGATTATAGTCACCTACCGCAGTCTGTCTTACTTTAGTAGCCTGTCGCGCCAAAACTAAATGTCGAGTGGTCACATTCCATCGGTGATAATAACGTCAGTATATATAGAAATAAAATTTAGTAACACTGGAAAATGTATCAGATCCACATACAGTTTAAAAGAGGAACTGAAAACACACTTCTGAAAATAAGACAGGAGACGTAGATATGTACAATGAACCAATATTTGTTTTGCACTTGCCGAATGAACTCTATAAAGATGGTCTGTATTTTATCGAAGGGAAATGCAAGATGGTTGTTTTTTCACATGAGAACACCAATAAAGAACAAACCACACCTAACCACTCCCTAAACAAAAAAGAGCTGTTACTTGTAAAGCACACCAATAAAGAAAGCAATCGGTATGACATCAACAAATTAAATTCATTTGAAGGAAAGATTAACATGACACCAAAAAACTACAGGGAAAAGAGTATACTGACCACGAGTGGTGAACATTTGGTACATCAAGCTACTTTGAGTATATTTCATTTATACCATGGTCGTCGGATTATAAAGAGTTTAAATGTTAAATAATACAATATTCAATATTGACACGTGTTTCTCTATAGATATCGCGGAACTAAATATTTGAATTAGATTTACCTACCCTGGAATGTTGCATTCGGAAATGATGCAATCTCTAAAAATAAACAACCTTCAGAAAATATATTGTTTCTATAAACGTTTGAAACATTCTATTGACATTTTGCATTGTTGTTGCATATTCCTGATAAAAAAGAGGATGATTTGATGACTTTTGGACCTAAAAAATACAATTTACTTTTGGTGTGTTTTTGCATGGAATTCCCTGAAAATATGTGAACGTAACTGGTACTTCCCTTTGTGTCAGTTTGTCTCTCTTATTTGTTGCATGGCCCCCTGTTTTCGGATCAGAAAAAGTTGTCTGAGGGGCTGTACTTGACGGAGATATTTGAATGCCAAAATTAAAGTGATGCGATCATATTGTTTTCCTCTTGAATGTTATAATGGTCGCTTATGGGAAAATATTTAGTTCTGTGATACCTATACATGGGCACCGGTGGGCGGGGTACTTCCGACGTCAATTGTATCGTCGAAACGAAATGAAAAAAGAAACCCACAAATCACGAGCCTTTTTCATTTTAATATCATAATGATATACTATTTCGAGCTATGGATGCTTTATTCACATGAGACAACGCTTGTGAGATAATTTTTGGTATCTTATGCAGTAAACTCATTTAAAACGTATTAAATAATTACTGCTCTCATTTCCCTCTTCGCGAGGCGACGTGCGATAAATTTAGACAAGTTTCCATTCAGGTCGGGGTCAGCAAAGGTCAACTTGGATGTAGTTCCACTGTAGGTGTAAATTTTAACTATTGAAACCCCAATGCTGGTGGGTTCACCACAGACACACATGTTCACCACGGCTGATGTGTAATTCTAAAATTTATGTCATAGGCTTTTTACATATAGTAGAATAGGTAATCGTGGTATCAATGCTTGGAACCCCTAAAAGATCCATACCCCACCCCCCCCCCCCTTCAACATAGATTCCTGACTACGCGTCTGAGAGGATGTACATATTTTTGATAAAAAACTGTTGATGTGTGGCTTTCCCTGAGTAACTAGGATCAAAAACAAACAAAACAAATTTCTGTTGGTACAAAACTAAAATTTTGTCTTCATGTGTCTCCTCGCGTATCCCTAGTGCCACCTAGTCAACATTTTATGGGCCCCGTTCGTCGTCTTTTTACCAATATATAAGGTTTTCAAGAAGAAACTTTCCAAACATGATGTTTTCGTTTTCCAAATCAAAATGGAAACTACGAAATTGTATTCCATTAGTTTGTTATCTATCTCGCGAAGAAGAACAGCATCAATCATGTTTCGCATTTGATTTGAGAAGCATGCACAGAGAACAGCTTTCGCACGAAATGAATAGGATTTGCATAAGCCATTGTTTCTGGGAAAAGCAACTTTCCTGTGCAATATATAACTTGGAATGTGTCCTATCTGTGACGTGGAATACTACAATATAAAATTAAGCTGACATATTCTTAGTCTGCAGTCTTTAGTATGCGGAATGGGAACTTTCGTTTTATACAATGGCACAGATGTGCAAATATGCTCTTGTGAAACTGGGACATGTTCCTTTATCAACAGTCTATACCATGACTAGTCAACAAAGGGTGTTTGCTTCTGATACCTGTACATGTCAAACAGAAACAGAGATACTATATTGCGCTGTCACAAGTTGTCCAAACTCTGAACGAAACTGAAACAGCTAACCAAAAGTCTGCTGGAAAGGGACACACGCAAAGGACTGTTACTTGATGCATGCCGACATATACTATTCAAAAAGTAGGGGATATTTGATAAAAGTGAGATATATGAAGAAATATATTTATATTTTTATCAAAAAGATAGTTCAGAGTAGGGTATACTGGACTGGACCACTTCAATCGTGTGGTGCAGAAATTTTGGTGGTCCAGAAAAATTGAGTTATTTTTGGAAAAATCCAAATCTTTCTGGTAAAAAAGTTGATTTTCTTGGAAAATGTTGGGGTTTTTTCCAAAATAATTCAACTTTTCCCCAAAAACCCCAGATTTTTCCCGGAAAATGTTAAATTCGAGCATTTCGGGACCACTTTCGACAGAATTTGAAAAAAAAGTCTAAAAAATTCCCGGTTTTACAAATTCACTTTCTTGACAAATTTAACACTGATTTTCCCGGGGTGAGTTTTTTCCAATGTCTTACGAATGGAATTGCACGATCGTGACAGACGAAAATATTAGCACTGAGATTTCCATTGAGAAAAATTCAGGGAAGACAGTGTTTTTTTACAATTTCAGTCCAGAAAAAAACACGATCGAACGTCGATTCCCACGGTAAAAGACAGCGGTTCGATTGAGGTGAATTTAAAAATTGGTCCAGAAAAAAACGAAGTGGTCCAGAAAAAAACCTCAATCCGGGATGCGATCTAACGTCGATTTTCCATAGTAAAACAGACGAATGGTTCGATTGTGGTTGAATTCGCAGATTGATCTGGTAAAAACATGACACCGTTCGAGATGGAGGGCATGCGCGAGTCCGGTTGAAAAACAAACAAACAACACAACAAATGTATGTAATATATTATTAAAAAAACACAAAATTCTGTACTGAAAACGAACTGAAAAATAAAAATTGTAGGTGCAACCATTACGTGCTTGTTTTTTTTCTGTTATTAAAATAAAAAGTTGTTATTTTTTTTTTACATATATATATAAGAAGATAAAACAAAAACAAAATATTTTTTACAATTAATAATAATTATCATTTAAAAAAACAAAACCATAAAATTTAATATTTTTTATAAAAAAAAAAAAATTCAAACAAAAAAAAGGCCAAACTATTGTTCACCGACATGGATAGTCTAGCTTACAGGATAGAGACTGGAGATGCTATGAGGACATAGTGCCTGACGTGAATGAATGGTTCGACATGAGTAATTATCCCGACGATCACCCGTCTAAGATTCCAAAGCGTGTCAATAAAAAGTTGTCGGGTAAATTCAAAGACGAGAGCAGTGGAAGACAGATCACCGAATTCGTGGGTTTGAGACCTAAATTGTTCACTTATCTCCTCGAAGGTGAAGAGATCAAGAGATGTAAAAGTTCGACGGTGTATAAAAAGATGACTGTGATTGAAAGCAAAGAGCATGAGATGTACACCAAAGAAATCAATAAGATTGCGTTGATGTCCGACGACGATAAGAGAATTATATGTGAGGATAAAATACACACTTTTGCACTCGGACATTATTTCGCGACATTTCAATAACAAAGTTGAGAGGATGATGAATGCAGTATGATTGAGGACACTGAAATGTTGTAAGTTTAAAAAAAAAAAAACTCGCGAGTTTATAAATAAAAAAAAAAAATAAAAAAAATAAATAAATAAAAAACAAAACATATTTATGAATAAGAATATCCATAGAAGGTGTCGTCTTACCCAACGAACCCTTATCCAACATTGACCTGTCGAAGGCGGCAAAAGATTTAAAAATCAAACATTTTCGAGGTGTGTTTTCTAGAGATTCCTTGCAGAGAAAAAAGACGAAGATTCGGAATGCGGAATTTTAAATCTGGATGACATCGGAGGTGAGAGTATGCATTGGGTCACATGGTTTCGAATCGGAATAAAATAATTATTTCGATAGCTACAGAATCTCACCACTGATAGAAATAAGAAACTATTTAACGCCAGTTATTTGCAATACCGAATGAGTGCAAGCACCGGATCGAGTGTTTTGCAGTCACCTGTGTCTCTACGTTCTCAAGAGATTGGCGGAAGGAGATCACTTTCATGATATTCTCAACGATTTACATTAAAAAAAGTTTTTTTGATATATATATAGAGAGATATATAATAAAAAGTTTTTAGTTGTTTATAATTTAAATAATAATAATAAAAAGAGAAAACTTATAATATTCCTAATCAAAAAAATAAAAAATATGAAACAAAACATGACAGTTGATAAATTTGGTCGTACTGACGATAATGAAGGTCCCTCTAGAAAGAAAAGAAGAACGGTTGAAGTTGTTGGTGGTGGTAGTGACATTGCCAACTTGGACAAATGATACATTCGGAGATACGAACCTCGAGAAGAACCTTTAAACTTAAACAATAAGAAAATCTACAATCTTCCCAAACCGATTCATCTGTCAGATGCTGCGACTAAAACTACATTGATAGAGGAGACGAAAATTTCCAGCAGATGATGAGAGATAATTACATGAATAAAGACATGATGGACGATCTCGACTTGAAATCTAAACGAGTGGTGAATGTAGCAGATCCTAGAGATTTGATCAATGTTACTACTAAAAGGTATGTGGACGACACTCACCGAAGATTCAGTAAACTCCTGAGAGATCGCTACATTCTTAAAGTGATGTAGTCCGAATTGAACGCAAATTCTAACAAGATAACCAATGTACCCGTTCCCACAAATCCTAACAATGCAGCGACCAAACAATACCTAGACTTGGAACTGAGAAAGAATAACGTCGACGAGTTAGAAATGAAATCGGATCTGGATGCAGGATTCAACAAGATATTGAATCTGTCCCAGATCGACGATGTGGTCAAAGACTCGACGGCGGTCAACAAAGACTATGTGGATTCTGCCCTATAGAATTCTCAATCCTATCTGAAATCTCAAGTCGACGAATTGTATCTGAACAAAAAATCTGGAGGAACTATGGAGGCCGGCATCGACATGGCTGGTCACAATCTTTCTCGGTCTCGTCGTTGAACCGGAATTCGCTTCCAGCACGGTCAGCAGACAGTACTTGGACGAAAATACGATCTGGAGAAAGGGTGGTATCATAGAAGGCAAACTGGACATGGGAGGACACGCACTCACGAATCTACCGGATCCCACGCACATGTCGGATGCCTGCACTCTGATCTTCATCGTGGAAAAGATAAAATACGCCAGACAATTGATCACCATCTGGGCTGAGGAGAGCGGTGCGTTAGATGCGGAAAAAGCCGAATGGTCCTTTGGAAACGGCGGTAACGGACCATCACATGGTCTGATAGGATATCCCACGCTGGTGGGAGGTGAGATTATTCGAATGAGTCTGACTTCTAAGGACTTGAGCAATAGAGCGGTTGTCAATCTTGTGGTGAACAGTGTGAAAAGCGATAAGAGGTACAGAGTCGAAAAGATGAAGGAGCAACACCCGAACACTAGCGTCTTCAGTACGCCTCTCAAGGCGCAGATGGGGGATAGGATCAATTTCAAGATGAAAACCAATAATCCCGAAGCCGCCACTTCAGTGGTCTCTCTGTTAATCAAACTTGATTCTCGGATCAAACAGTGAAAACAAAAAAAAAACAAAATTGAAATAATCACTTTTTTGTGATGTAGGGCAGACAACTCTAAAAAAGATATAATTGGATTTTGAGAGAGAATAAATCAATGTCTCAAAATCCAATTATATTTGTTTTTTTATTTATTACTTTTTTTTGGTTTTGGTTTGACATTCCAAACTTGCATCTATTGTTATTTGTTTTGGTTTAACATTCTTAAAACACTCGTCCATGTCTAAACTGAAATCGAACATAGCAATAATAAGTTCTTCAAAAGCTGTTTCTCCTCTATATGTTAACATATCTAGTAAATGTCTCACGCAATCTTTCATGGTTATTCCCTGTTTTTTAATTCATTCTACCATTTCGAAAGTCAATATTACGGGTGTTGTCATTTCCAACCGATCTAATATATTTAATAAATTGTTCTCATCTATGTTATCTACCAAATGCTTTCAGTTTCGTCTCAAACATTCTCTATCCTGATTATTCATTTTTTTATTTATTACTTTTTTTTGGTATTTTTAATTTTTTTTCAATTATTATTTTTTTCATCGAATGATGGAAATTTTTTGTCCGTCAAATTCGAATTCTAACTCTCTATCCAACAGGACTGCAGCAAAAGCCTCGGTTCTCTTTGGCATGTTACCGTCGAATTGCATCTTGATCTGAATGTCTAAGATGCTACTCTTGAGTCGCTCGCTCTGTTTACTGATGTCGAATATGAACAGGGGATACATCGATTTGTATTTGGTGGGAGTGATGTTAGGATTACCCATCAGTTAGTCCAGTTGATGATATTTCTTTCTGAAATCGGCGGCATCACTGTATAGTCTGCAGGAATCGTTCTTATCGAAAGAGGCATTGTAATTGATGGCCGGATATCTCGTGACATTTAGAAATACCTGCATGTTTCTCAAGTGACAATGATCGAACAGGGAAGGATTTTTCTCTTGAGACCCATCCCTATCGGTTTGAAATGCCACTATGATGACTCACGGTCTTTCCGAAGCAAATTTCGCGGTCAATCTAAAATCGAAAAGATTGCTGGATGGTGGAATACTAACCATTCTCGCACTGTCTCATTCTAAATCCCACCGGTAATTTACGCTTTGTTTCTATGATCTTATAGACATCTGTTTTCTCCGTGATTGAAGGCAACACGTGCAGAACGAATCAAGATATCTTGTTCAGATGTATCTTACCTGCATCGGTCGCGAGAAATGACGGCGGTCGACAATAGACTGATTCCGGCAATGTTCAAACCCAGAGAGGTCACGATGATTGTCAAATCCACACCGTTCACAAATTTCTCTAATCTCGAATATTTCTTGTCGAGCGAACAACGAGAATCTCTCTCTTGCGTCAGATATGATTGAAATCTATTGAATTGTTCGATTGGATACCTCTACCCCATGTCATCATTACTTTCTAGTGGTAGAAGAGGTGCCATGGGATTGATGCTTGACTTCTCTAACGATGGAGAGAGGTTTTTACTTCGAAGTTCTATTTTTATTTTATTTTATTTATTTATATCTATTATTATTTTTTATGTATTTTTTTATTTTCACCCCCTTATTATTTAATGAAAATTTTTTTTTAGTGCTTTCTTCCCTTCAACAAGAAATCCATAAAAACGTGATTCCCGTCGGAACATTTTTTTAGTGGTGGTGGTCTCCCCTTTTCCAACAAATATTCCAAAATGCATCCCCTGTCTTCGGTGGTGAGACATCGATGCGCTAACTTCAACTCTTCTGATTTTGTAGGCCTGGGTTCTCAGGTGACTCATGACACGAATTGCCTCCAACATTTGATCACGTCGTCGCATTGTACGCATTCCAATGCAGGCATGAAATATGTGGTGACGATGTTTTCCCATTCCATCATGAGACACGAATGATTAATGTGATTAAATTTTCTCTCCCCTCAACATCCGAGGCATCTTTTGTTCAAGATATGAGGAAGTTGTTCATTCACGCAGATTGCATAAGGTCTACACAGTGCCCTTTGAAGAAACCAAGCTCTCGATTCCATGGAATTGTTCATTTTACTCATAATTATATATATACAAAAAAAGTTTTTCTAAGTCCTAAAAAAAATAATTTTTATAATTTTTTTTATTTTCTTATTATTTTTTTTCTATTATCCATTTTTCTTTCTATATATGTTGTACACATTCTATTCATCTCATTATCAACCGATTGAATGAATTCTTTTCGTCTATTACGATTGCACGTATTTTATTATATTTTTTTGAAAGAAGGATTTTATGCTTTTCGTATTTCGATAAAACCATCATTTTTTCATCGTCATCGCCATCTCCATTAGAAAGATATGGGAAATAATGCATAATGATTTTTATCCTTTCAGTAAATTCGATCCATGATCTATTTGACGTGAACGAGTGTAATCTGCAAATAAATTTGACAAATTGGTGAATGGATTTTTCAATATTTTCATCACCACCACGATCGAATACATTAAGTACGTTTTTCACGCAACAAAACATGTAATGAATATCCCCGCCATTGTAACGTTCTAATTGTTTCAATTTGTGTATTAAACAATCTAGGATATCTATAATCATGTGATACTCTTGGTAAGACACATTTTTTTTCATTCAAACACTTCATCATTTCGATATTTTTGAAATAGCTTCAATTTAGGGATATGAATAACAATATTAACGAAAACAATGTTACACAACCATTTAAACATGTGTCGTATATGATTTGTTCTGATTGAATTCTTTCTAATACACACTCATGTAAATTTTTAGAAAAAGCTAAAAGCTTTTCGTAAAATGAACGTCTTGTTAGTTTTTTCTGTCTCTCCTTTTGTTTCATTTTTTTTTAATTGTTATTTTTTTTTATAATAACATACCCAAAATGGGTAAATTATTAAATGGCAAATTCTGACTGAACAACAAACCATCACCGATCAGTTCCACATTCTCTCCGATCTTCAGATAGAGACCATCTCTGTGGAAAGCAATGCCGCCACTGCCTTTTCTCGTGGGTCCTAGATACAATCCTTTACCTTCAACTTCTACGCAACACACAGCTCCTCCCTTCTTCAAAAACAGTCTGTTTCCCCTCTTCTTCAAAAACAATCCTCTACCCATTAATTTGTTGACTCCCAAACTAGCGAGTCCTGAGAGAGCTCCCACACCCAGAGCTGGCAACACCGTCTTCGTGAGAATGGGTAATGCTTTGGCAGTGAGTCCCGCCAATATCGGTAAGAAACCACCTTTCATTCTCAGATTGTATCTCAATTGAGTGGGACTCAGTCTCACCATCATTCCCATTCGATTACAAATTGCTTTCTCCATCCTTTTGATTTGAGTTTTAGTCCAGGTGATCCAATCACTCCTGCCACTCACCAGATCTTCATAACTGAATTTAAATCTAATGGCTTCACCTCGATGACTCAACACTCTGCGAAGTTTAACTTTCTGTCCTTTGGATATATTCACGTTTCTAATGACGTATCGAGTCATTATTTTTTTTTTTTATTTGATTATATATATATTTTTTAAATTATAAATATTATGTTGTTTTTTTTATTATTATAAATATTATAAGTTTTGTTTTTTATTTTTATTTCTTATATAATGTATAAAAAAAATGAAAAAACCAAAAAATTTTTTTTTATTTTCTTTATTTTTTTTTTTTCAAATTATATTTATTATTATTTCATATCTCTCTGATGTGAAATCGTATAGTCACTCTCTCTCCATGAAGATCTAACAGATTGCCGTTCTGATCCGTGAACGTCGTTTCGATGCTATACAACGTGTCCAGGATCATGGGTAGATAGACAAGATTTTGAGGTCGCTCCACAATCTTGTAACCCGGTAAAATGCCTGGAAAGTAGGAGTAGATCATAGGCTGAGCGCTACCATCGACGTAACTTCCCATGATCACATTGACATTCACTAAAATGCTATTGACCATGAGAATGTTGACCATATTTTTGGACGTGGCATAACCTTGATACATCTTTCAATCGAATCCAAACATCTTGCCGATCGAATCTTCCACACTAAAATCCACTCAAAAATTATCTACCAAGTCTAATATCGTCTGTAGAGTACTCGGATTGGGAGCGAGTCTTATCATCTTGCTTCCGTGACCATCGGTCTTCAGTCTCATCTGGATGTGATGGTTCAGATCGTCTACGTCGTAACTCCTTTTGGGAATTCGAATATCGAACCAATCCACTCCATTGTAATACTTGAATGCATTATTCTTTTCGGTGATGTTGGGAAACAAATAGTAAGTCTCAAGATTAACCAACACCATCTCGTATCTCTTTTTCTTCTTCAATTTGATGGAAGGTTCGAATTTCGTCGTGAATCGAGTCGTGTCGTGACTAACTATGATTTGAAAGGACTGTTTCGCAGCCGTATTCTCGACTATCTGTTCTAATAGATGTTCTGACATTTTTTTTATTATTATTATTTATTAATTATAAATTTTTTTATATTTTATCGATATTTTTTTTTTAATTTTTTTTTTCTTCTCTATTATTATCGGGAATATAAAAAAGGGTAAAATCCGCTTCGATATTTTCCATTATTAAATTCGCTAGTCAAATCGATCACCACGAAATTATGAAATCCTTTGTCACACACCTTCTTACAGAATCTCCTGAATTCTTCCCTGCTCATGTCATTGGCCATGTGATCTCCATAGATGTGATTGAGATTCTTGAGATCCTGACGATAGAGACACAGAAAACTAGCATTCTCCCTTATCGTCTGGCTGGGAAGTCGAAAATAATTCTGAGACAGTTAGAAACAATCCACGTTGCTGTGACATCCTCGAATGTAATACGATTCGCATCAATTCTGTCTCTCCTACAGCAGATCATCAAAGATCATGAGATTCTTATTCTCCGACTTCAACTGTCTGGGATCGAGAATGTCATCGGCATTGTCGTAAAACAGACATTCTACATTCGAATACTCAACGTTTCTCCTAGTCAATTCTCTTGCCACTCCTTCCAATATATTCGATGTCTCGTGTCCTTTGAATTCGTCTCGATTGTCGAAGATTCTCGACATGACATCCTTGAGTAATTTATGCATCATACACTCTCGAAGCAATCTGTATTCCGTTTGAAAGAGACTCTTGCCGAAAATGAATAATCTGTCGTATTCCAACCAGCTGGGTCGCAACAATAGATTCATCAAGAGATTGGTCTTTCCACAGTTCAATTTTCCCACTATCAGACCTCTTATGCTCTTGGGAAAGATCCCGTTGTTCGACCTCTTGGTCATCACGTCATTCCAAGACATGTCTTTGATATCCTTTTTTTTCTCCATTTTTTTTCTATGTTTTGAATTATGTTTTCTTGGGCTTTTCCCTCTGGAATAGACTATTGTTTTTCTATGGATTATTATTTCTTTTTCTGTTTTTTTTCCCCACACATTTTGTCTGTATGATTCAGAAGCCATTTTCGAACCTATTTTCACGAAATTTTGCATGCTCATAGAGGGTCACAAAATCTAAAAATGTACCGAAGCCGAATTTTCGATTTAACCCTTATTTTGTCAGAATTGGCAAAAAATGTCAAAATTGGGGTTTATAGGCAATTTCTCGAAACACGCCTTGTAGATTTTTTTAAAACATTCATCATTATTAGACCTGTCTGTGACTCGACCATTCATATACAAGAGATATTAGGCGATGCATATGGTAACCCTCCACAGGCTGCCAAACATCGAAATTTTTTGATGAAATGGGCTGTTTTCGGGCTCCTAAAGCACCCAGACGATACACGAGAGATAAACATAACTTAATTTATTGAAAGTGGGATTCACCTTGAATCATTTCTGTAAGTAATAAGGATATTCAAAAAAACAAGCTTTAACCCGTTTTGGGCTGGTTAAACTGCAATACCCCTCAAAAGCTAAAAAAAATCATGTTTTCTGTGGATTTCTCTAAACGGGTCTTGTAGATTTTCAAGAAAAATTGGCCACACGCAGGTCCTGGTGTGACAATACAAGTTGCATGGACAAAATACTCCGGTGAGCATTTGTTAACCCTCCACGGGCTGCTAAATGTCAAAATTGTGATAAAATGGGTTGTTTTTGGACAGCAACAGCACCCAATAGGTAAGCCACAAAGAAAAGTACCTCCCTTTATCGAGCGCAAATTTATACGGAAACATTTTTGTAAGTAGTAAGGGTATTCAAAAGTCGAAGTCTTGACCCATTTTTGGCAGGATAAAGAGAGATACCCCTTAAAAGCTTAAAATTCACATTTTCTTTAGATTTCTCTTGAAACATCTAGTAGGTTTTCAAAAAAAAATAGCTATTCGCAGGCCTTTGTGTGACATTACAAATTGCATGGACAAAATATTCCGATGAACGTTTATTAACCCTCTACAGGCTGCCAAGCATCACAATTTTGTAATAAAATCTGTAAATTATATCTTTTTCACTACCATCGTCAAATCTGATGCTAACAATGCTCGAAGTGTCGTTATCGACGGTACTTGGATCAGTCTCAATTCTCTCTGGAGTATATTCAGACAAACTTCTCGGCGTAAAACTACCGACACTACTCGGATCGGTCTCCATTCTCTCTGGAGTGTAACCAGATGGAGTTCTCGGCGCAAAACTACCGGGGTGCATCCTCAGAAAACCTTTCTTTATGGGTCTCAATTCCTCGACGATCTCTTTCCTGGCTCGTTCCTGAACCTCGGTGACGGGTTTGAATAACTTGGTCGTCTCTCATCTCAACACCGTCTTTCCCAATCGCCTGGCTCTATCCTGTGCTTGAATATTCTCCTTGCTTCTTATTAATTCGCGAACCTGCTCATCCCTTCGCTTAGAATCTCCAATGTGTACAAACAATGTTTTTATTGATTTATTATTATTATTTTTTTTCTTTCTTTAATGAAAAACAGTTATTGTTTTTTGTATTCTTATTTTTTTTTTAATGTTGTTTTATATATATATATTTTTTTTTTTTTTTTTATTTTTTTTTTTTGTTTTTTAAATGGTCAATTTTCTTTTTTTTATCACTCGTCTCATAACTCGTAATAATAATAATAATATATTACATAGATTTTGTTGTGTTGTTTGTTTTTCAATCGGACTCGCGTGTGCGCTCCATCTCGAGCAGTCTCAAGTTTTTACCAGATGGATCTGTGAATTCGACCTCGATTGAACCATTCGTCTCTTTTACCATGGAAAATCGATGTTAGATCGCGTCCCGGTTCGAGGTTTTTTTTCTGGACCACTTCATTTTTTTCTGGACCAATTTTTAAATTCACCTCGATCGAACCACTGTCTTTTACCATGGGAGTCGACGTTCGATCGCGTTTTTTTCCGGACCGAAATTGTAAAAAAAACTGTCTTCCCGGAATTTTTCACAATGGAAATCTCAGTGCTAATATTTTCGCCTGTCACGATCGTGCAATTCCATTCATAAGACATTGGAAAAAATTCACCCCAATGGGAAAATCAGTGTTAAATTTGTCAAAAAAGTGAATTTGTGAAACCGGGAATTTTTCAGATTTTTTTTTCAAATTCCGTCGAAAGTGGTTCAGAAATGCTGGAAGTTAAACATTTTCCGGGAAAATCCGGGGTTTTCGGGGAAAAGTTGAATTATATTTGGAGAAAATCCAACATTTTCCAAGAAAATCAATTTTTTTACCGGAAAAATTTGGATTTTTCCAAATATAACTCAATTTTTCTGGACCACCAAAATTTCTGGACCACATGATTGAAGTGGTCCAGAACCAGCCAGTATACCCTACTGTTGAGACATTGCACTGTGACATCTGGTGAATGATTTCAGCGATAGATAGGTGTCTGACAAGCACACATTCAATGCACTGGGCTGTAGAAGACATGGAAGGTCAACCAGAGAATTTACCACATTCAGTCCAAGACCTCAGTACCCCGTAAATCCTCCTCGGTCCGCGAAACAAGCGCTGATCCGACGTGGCATACTCCTCACCAAACGTCCAATATCAGCTTGACTGATGTTATTCCATTCTTCCTGCAGCGCAGCGGCAAGTTCCTGGACATTGGTAGGGGTTGTTGGCGTTGGCGTAGGCGCCTTCCAAGCATATCACAGACGTAGTCGATTGTTGAAAGGTCTGAACTTAGTTCTGGCCAAGGCAGTGTAGTGATGTTCTGCTCCTGGGGGAACTCTGTAGCGACACGGGCCCCGTGTGCGCTTGCATGTCATCTTGGAAAATGAATCGACGGACGTGACGTCGCGCAAATGGCACCACATGCGCTGCTAACATGTTGG
The DNA here is from genome assembly GCA_031216915.1 of Pictodentalium vernedei. Classification (NCBI taxonomy): domain Eukaryota; kingdom Metazoa; phylum Mollusca; class Scaphopoda; order Dentaliida; family Dentaliidae; genus Pictodentalium; species Pictodentalium vernedei. Next base: position 247,172,651 of record CM062295.1, read on the forward strand.
CACGGTAGTACTGTCTTGTGACGCGCCCTTGGATGACATATTATCATGGTTATGCCTCCCCACACCATCACCAATCCATCACTAAAACGATAGTGCTGCCTAACGGTTACGTCATGGTATCGTTCGTTCTGGCGCCGCCACACTCTGTTTCGCCTGCCGTGGAAGTCGAGAGTGAACCTCGATTCATGGAAACATGACGTTGCTCCACCGACGATTGTCCCAGTGCTGTCGTGCTCCACACCAATTATGTCTGGCTGCGATGTGACGTTCAGTAAAACGTGGAAGTATTCGAGGTCGTCGAGCGTACAAACTTCAGTCGTGTAGGCGATTTCGGGTAGTCTTACCACTGACTCGCACATCTTCGCTCAACTATCGCTCGGTGCAGCTGCTGTCCAATTTCTGAGGCACTTTGATGGCGGTTACGTAATGCTGTGGTTAGGATTAAACGATCCTGGTTAGCAGTTGTCGCCCTTTGACAACCTGGCCTACGTTTGTCATCAACATTGCCTGTCTGGCGGTGCTGTGACCTCAACCTGCTAATCACCGATTGAGTAACGTTGAGAATTTGAGCCACTGCAGTCTGCCTGTCGCCAGTTTCCAACATGCCAACGGAACGTAAACGTTCGTCACGTTATCAGTCTTCGCATAACTCAAAAGCTACATTTCGACTAGAAACTATTGATGAACGAGTTTATACCAAGAAAAGAACGATGAGACCTCCGAAAAAAGCCCGTCCAGTACAAATGAAAATTTCAAAACGAACCCCACAGACATTAACGCGACCCTCGTGCGAAAAACCTGCACGACTTTTTCGTGGGCAGGTGACATTCATGATCCACAATAGACGTGGTAGCATAGTGATGTGTCCAATCACGCGTATCCAATACCATTTTCCGAAAATATCAACATTAGTTTGGATATCCCCTACTTTTGAATAGTATAGAAACGGTTTGACACAATAACACCCATTTCACAGACATATCAATGGAAACTATTTTCCAAATGTTACCAGCAATACCGTATTCGAGAGAAATGCATATTTTTGGCTCCATATTTAACAACTTTCCTCATCGAGCCGAAACATTGTATCAACTTTTTTGATGTGGAAATTTGCTAAGTATGTTGCCAAAAATGTACACTTTTCCCAATGCAGATATGCTTTCAAACTATAATCGAAAATTACCGATTATTCGCCTACAGTGACGTAGCTGCGGGCATGCTTGGAGGGGGACACCAGCCTTCTAAAATTATCGTAGGTCCCGCCCCAGATATTGGTCCAATGAAACTTTCACATAACATAGAGCCCTAAAATCGTCTCTAATATATGGCTATCCCGCTACAAATGCCTAGGATGCGTTCTTAGAGCACGGACTTGGCAATATTGGTCAGGGTGGGGGAGGGGATAGTCCTAACTAGGAAGCGACCGGAGGGTCCTAGTTAGGACTAATATAATGCTTGCCCCCCCCCCCCCACCCCTCGAAAAATAAAAAATGAAATGGCTGTTGCGCCCCTATTATAAAATCCCGGCTCTGCGTCTGTTCGCCTCAGGAAGATACTAATCGATTATTCCATGAACTACCTATAGTCGGCTAGTCAAATATTCGTAACAGCTCTTATGAATATCCCAAGGCGTTAAGAATTTCAATGCAACTGTCACCCAATAACCTGATAATACATGTAGCAACTTCTGCTAATATGATGGCAAGACAGTTTAATAGGGCAAATGATTAGCGTGGAAGTTAGATAACTAATTATCTGTACTTTAAATTTTAGAGCAAGTACAAGACAAAAGCTCAAGGCAAGGAAAATGGGAAAGACATAAATACATTGGATTTTACTATGTAATAACAAAAGGGCACAGGGGGCCTGAGCAATTCAGCCGACAACGTTGTTTGAAGAAGGATATAATTAGCACCTGTGGCCACATTAACAAAACAAAGCAATGAAGTCATTAAATTATTTGTAACTCTGATGTCCATGCCAGATGATATTTTCTATTAATGTGATGCTACCACGGACATAATGCCGAGATTTCCAGTAATGCAAAACTAGGGAGCCCAAATATCAACATAGGGACTTAACTTGAACAAACTTGAATCTGGCCCTTTTCCTTCCAATCCAAGGATGCCGTAAACCAAATATCCATAGATACTAATGGTTGATCTGAAGAAGAATCCAGGGATGCGATGTAAACAAACTTGAATCTGAGCCCGATTAAAGCGTTCTACACCAAATATCAACGCATTCTGAAGGGTGGTTCTTAGGAAGATTTTAAAGAATATTCCACTTTTGCACCAAGTTAAATTTAGAGATCCCATAGGGAGCCCAAATATTATCCCAAGGAGTTTTTGTGAAGAAATTTGAAATTGCCCCCACCCCTAAGGGTGTCCGTATACCAAATATCAAAAGACTCTGACTGGTGGTTCTGGAGAAAAAACCTTTGAAAATATTCCCAATATGACAGTAACTTAAAATATGGGTCATACAGGGAACACAAATATCAACCCAGGGACGTTGAGGATACTGCATGTCAACTATCAAAAGATTCACTCTGGTATATCTCAAGAAGCAGATTTTGAAAGATTATTGGACTAAGATAAATTAGGGCTCCAAGAGGAAGCCCAAATATTAACACATGGACTTGATTTTAATAAATTCTGACTCCCGAAAGGATGGTGCATACGATATGTAAAAAGATTCTGACTGGGTGTTTTATGAGAAAGGGATTTCTTTTAAACTGTTATATTGCACAAAGCTAAAATTCGAGCTACCGCAGAGATCACAAATATAAACCCAGGGACGCGATTTGAAAATGAATTTGATCCCACAAGGTTCTTGTATACCAAATATAAAAATATTCTGATCAGTGGGTCTGAAGAAGGGGGGGGGGGGGGGGGGGCTTTTAAAGCTTATTCTTCATTAATAGTGATAGAAGGGCTTGCTTTGAACAAATTAGAACCCGGTCCCTGTAAGGAAGCTATATTTACCTCTTTCAAAACTATATTTTAGAATATCTGGATGTATGTATGTCTGTCTGTCCGCTATAGAAATGAATATGGGGCCACCCCGAGTGTCCAAAATGGGTCTACTAGCAGTACTTTTTTATGGCGGAGGTCAGGTTTAAAAAAGTGAGTGGGGTGGGGGTGGTGGTGTAGGGATGCACCAAAAGTTATGACCAAATTTTTTTTTACCGATATATGTTATCAAAGGGGTCTACTAGAGGTGCGTTTTTATCAGGAATCTAATGGTGAGGTTTAAAAAAGTATCGGGTGGGGTGGGGGTGTAGAGGGGCACCAAAAGTTATGACCAACATTTTTCTAACCGACCGATATAGGTCTTCAAAGGGGTCTACTAGGGGTAATTTTTTACCAGGAATCTAATGGAGAGGTTTACAAACGCCGGGGTGGAGTGGGGTGGGGGTGGGGATGGGGGTGTAGAGGGGCACCGACAGTTATGACCAAAAAGGGTCTACTAGGGGTAATTTTAATACTCTCCTCAGCCCGAGCAACGCCGGGTAACCCTGCAAGTAATACTATATATCAAAAGATTCTGACTAGTGGTTTTGGAGAAGATGATTTTTAAAGAATATTCCCACACATTGCGCTTGAGTTGAAATTCAGACCCAATGTTAACCCAGAAACTTGATTTTTACAAAGTCGAATCAGGCACCACTGAGGATTGTGTACCATATATCAAAGATTCTGATTGAGGGTTTATGAGGTATTTAACCCTTTACCCAACGTAACAGCCAAAACCGGCCAGGGCTATTCTCAAAAATCGCCAATTATTTTTCATTATCTATTCCTTTTTTGTCTCAAAAACATAGGTTATGACCCCTCATTGGAACGAGCTCTTCAAGCGCGTTCCAATGAGGGATCATTACCTAGGATTTTGAGACAAAATATGAAAAAAGTAGTTATTCAAGAATTTATTCTTGCAATTGTCGTCTGCTTTTCATGTTAGGTAAAGGGTTAAAGAATACTCCTCATATTGCACAAAGTTAAAATTCGGGCTCCAATAAGGGGGAGAGGGGGCACATATTAAATCGAGGGTCTTGACTAGAAAAAAACATTAATCGCACTCCCTAAGGATACTGTATATCAAATAGCAAAAGATTCTGAGTGGTGGATCTGAAGAAGAAGAGTTTCAAAGATTATTCCCCATATTGCAGTAAGTTCAAATTCGAGCACCCAGAGAGAGCCCAGTTATATATACACCGATGTGCTGGATTTGAACCACGTGCCCGGATGACAGCCTGAACCCTCCTCCTAATACTACCAGTGAGCCTTCTGATACGATCCAGGGGCAACAGTTGCCGCTCCTCATGCAATGCAGCTTCCAAATCGGCCAAATTCTATAGTGTACAGGTGAATTCCTTCCTTACACGCGACGTCCCAAAAAGTCCTAGATGTGTTCTAAGGGATTCAAATCGGAGTCCATTGCAGGCCAATGTAGTGTTTTAATAGCGCTGTTCTGAAGGAAAACTCTTACAGTATGAAAACGACTCGGCCCTGCACTATCGTCCATGAATACAGGGCGAGTAGCCAACGGGTGGATGTCAAAATACGGCACGTCAACCGGACTGAGAATGTCCCGGATGTATTCATGACCACTGAGATTCCCACGTACAGTCACCATCAAGTTTACAATAATGAGAGAGACAATCCCAGATCATTACTGATCCTCCGCCGTGAGGAACAGTAGGTCTGATGTTCTTGGACACGTTAGCAGTATTTCTATGCCTCCACATGCCTCCACACTCTCATGCGACCATCTGCGACGCAAAGCAGGAACCTACTCTCTTCTGACCAATGGGCTCTCCTCCACGTCCTGAGATTCCAATGTTGTCGTTCCATTTTGTATTGGTGTTTAAGGTCACACACTTATACACAATGGCTAATCGTGACCGTGACAGTTTTACGGGTGGAAGCCGGAGTAACGAGCATCGATGAGCAACTGTCAGATCCTCAACATTCAAGCTCCGCTCAAGCAGGGTTACAGAGGTTGAAGACATGTGCACCACCGACGTGAGTAGGTGATAATTGCGGATTTACCAATCACTTTGTACATGTACGTGTACACGATGCGTTCACCAACGTGGAATTCAGTGTTAAATCGCACGCTTGTTCACAAAAATGTACAGTGATGTTGAATCACCCATGTTTTTTTTGTGACTCCTAGATCGCACTTTTAACGTTCAAATACTCGTGGTGAACGCGCGTTTTTTAAAAAAGGGTGAAATTGTACATCTTCACTTTTATCTTTTACTTTAAAAATTTTTGTCGACGTTCCCATCACAGATCAGACCATCGATCCATCGTTGGCGATCGCGAGCAAAAAATTCTGGGTCATCATCAAAAAAACGGCCTGCGGATTCTACATCACTGATGTAGAATCCGCAATTGTTTTGAGGTGGTGGGTTTTCCCATTTATGACGTCATTAGGGGAATTCCCCACTATGGGAATTCCCAAACTCAGCTAATCGAGCGATGGATCGCTCGATTCTCCGTCAATCGACCGATCGGATCGCTCGATTCTCGTAAATTCGATCATACGGAGTTATCTCCCCTCGTCGTGGGGTGGGGGAATATCCTAGGAAATAAATAAAAGTGATCGATATATATAGGAGAGAGAAAAAATATATAAAAATTAGAAAATTAAATATATCAAATCAAATAGATAATAAAAAAAATACGTAAATCATGAGCGATTCTCAGGATATTAGAGTGAGGTTTCTTTTAAAAATGCTGATGAGAGCCTACGCATTCTGCGTGAACGAACAACTAGGTCGTCTCTTGTTAGAACGATGCGTCGGATGTCGGGATCACCTAGACTTCGATCACGAGAATCATTCGTGTCTGTGGATGGAAAGGGAAGATATGGTCGTCAAGTATTTCGAACCGGCGTTCGAACGCATTCAAATCAATGAAGTGATCGCGTTTTGGAAGAGATTACTCTACTGTAAGAATTGAAGCAAGCCCACAGATTCGGAAGAACAGAAATTGGCGCGTAAAAGTCTGACTTTACGAGATAAGGGATGCATCTTGAAATTATTGTTCAACGAAGCACACGTCTAAGTTTTCTCGTTGATATAAAATAAGGGAGAGTAGAAAATAAAAAATAAATACACACATAAAATTTCTATCTAATATTAGAAGAAAAAAAAAAAAAATGAGAACCACAAATAAATTGTATCCGACGTTAGTGGACGACGAGGACGAGAAGCCGATCGACGTTTCGCCGACGGTGCCGCTAGAAGAAAAAGAAAGAGGAGAGAGGTATCGCATCGATCAAATCAGTAGAATTCAAGCGTATCTAACTCGAGAGAGAGATTCTCGTTGTTCCCTCAAGAAAAAGTATTCGCGTTTCGTGACAGTCGTCAACGCGATCGACACGACACTCATCACGATTTCCCTGGGTTTACACGCGGCCGGCATCGGATTTTTGTCGACCGCGGTCGGCATTCCGATCGTGTTGACCGTAGAAGGAGTGGCCCTCGCCGCTGGATTGTTTAGCACGCTCGGAAACTTTTTGAGTAGGAAATTATATCTGAAGGCGAGGAAACACGACAAGATTCGCGTCTTGGCCGACTCCAAAATCGACACGATATCCGAAATGATCTCTATGGCGTTGAAAGATGGTAGGATATCGGACGGAGAATACTTCGCAATATTGAGCGAGAAAACGAAATACGATGCCATGAAAGAAGCCGTGAGAATCAAGACTCGTCAGATCATCAAGGAAGAGATGAAGGATTCTCTCGTGGAAAAGGGGAGGAAAGAGGCCAGGGAGGAATTCAGTAAGATGATAGAACTCAAGAGCAGTGACTGAAAAAATATATATATATAATAAGAACAGAATTTAAAAAAAAAAAATATTAAATTTATATATAAAATAAAAAAAACGAAATTAATTTAAATAACTCTTAAAAAAATGTATTGCGTAAAGTGTAAGAGAGTTACCGAGACGAGTAATTCTAGAGAAGTGCGAACTAAAAACGACAGACAGATGCTTCGCGGAATTTGCGACGTGTGTGGTTCTGTCAAGATGCGATTCATCAAAAAAAAAAAAACCGCGAGCAAAGGTAAAGGCATCGTGAATAAAATGATCAACAATCTACCTTTTGAAATGCATCTGCCCGGTCACAGTTTCACGGGACCCAGAACGAAATTGAACAAGAGACTCAACGCCGATCTGACTCCCAAATCTTGGAGCGAACCTGTGAATAGGGTGGACGCGGCCGTGTACGATCACGATCTGTGCTACGCCGGACATCCCGACACCAAGACTCGCAATGACGTCTGCGACAAAAATATGTTGGGGAGATTGAGAGGCATATCGAATCCGACCAGGAGAGAGAAGATGGAACGTTCGCTGGTCGGCAATCTGATCGGTGCAAAACGTCGATTCAGATGGGGCGTTCAAAAAAAAAAGCGCATCTGAAAAGAAGAAGAAACGATTATTGACGAGCGAATTGGCCGAGGAGTTACACAAACCCATAGTGCATAAATTTCGAAAGAGAAGGGTGTTCGTGAAGGGTCTGGATGACATTTGGTCTGCCGACTTGGTCGACATGAGATCGTTTTCGAGGTGGAACGAGGGCGTCAAACATCTATTGATGGTCATCTACATGTTTTCCAAATACGGTTGGATCAGAGCTCTGAAGAGCGTGTTCGACTCGTCTTCTCGAAAACCGAGAAAATTGTGGGTGGATAAGGGAAAGGAATTCTACAACAAGGACGTTCGTCGATTGGTAGACCTCTACTCGATCGAAAACGAAGAGAAAGCCAGCGTGGTGGAACGTTGGAATCGAACGATGAAGGAAAAGATGCACAGATACTTCACGGCGAATTCGACCAAGAAATACATATACGCTCTGAACGGTCTGGTCAAAGATTACAACAACACCCGACACAGATCGATCAAGATGACTCCCGCGGAAGCTAGCGATCCTCGAAACGAAAAATGGGTCTACGCGAATCTATATCCCGAGAGATCTAAGATCAGGAAGAAGTCTAGAACGCCGAAATTTGCGGTCGGCGATCGAGTGAGAATCTACGCTTATAAGAAGCACTTCGAAAAGGGTTATACTCCTCGATTGACCTCAGAAATCTTCGTGATCATCAAAATATTTCACACCGATCCGGTGACTTACGAAATCGAAGCTTTGGATGGAGAAGAGATCATCGGAAAGTTTTACGAACAACAATTACAGAAGACGAAGTTTTGATGAAGAAGACAAATTTTTTTCTTATTTACTCTCTTTGACATTTTCTTGTTTACACACATATATATAAGAGAGAAAAAAATAATAACAAAAAATAATTAAAAACTATTTTTAGATAAAGAAAGCAAGTTAATTAATAAACAAAAAAACTAAAAAAATCCTTTAAAATGACAAATATACTAGATATAGCACAAAGCATAGTGAAAGATGAAAGTATTCAAGAATATGAGGTTCACGAATACAAACCGGTAACCGGGACGAGTTTGAACAATGCAGCAGAGATAAGATTCAACGTTGAAACTCAAGATTTATTCGTACATCCTAGCGAGAGTTACATAGTGGTGCAGGGACGTCTCACCAAGGAAGATGTGAGCGACTACGCCGACGACGACACGGTTACTCTAGCCAATAATGGCATCATGCATCTATTCAGTAACATAAAATACATGCTATCCAGACAAGAGATAGAATCTGTGTTTCATCCCGGTCAGGCCACCACGATGTTCGGACTCTTGATGTATCCTGATGATTTTTCAAAATCCAGAATCAGTTATGGGTGAAAGACACCGTCGGCCCTGCTAGCGCCGGCGCCGCCACGATATTCGACTACGTCATCAAGACGTCCAGACCTAAAGGAACGTTTTCGTTCAGGATACCTTTGAAACACATCTTCGGATTTGCGGACGATTACAACAAGATCATGTACGGATTCAAACACAATCTGACGTTGATTCGAAAAGGAAATGACGATGCAATAGTGAGACTCACTGCGACCGGTGCGGGTAAGATAACTCTACACAAGATATCGTGGTTCGTTCCGCACGTGGAGCCTTCGATCGTGGAGAAAGTGCATCTCTACAAGATCATAGAATCCAAGAGTAAATTACCCGTGGGATTTAGAATGAGACAGTGCGACATGGCTAGCATTCCTCCCTCCACGAATCACTTCGATTGGAGATTGACGGTGAAATCCGCTTCCGAGAGACCACGTTTCATCTTGGTTGCATTTCAGACCGATAGGGATGGGTCTCAGGAAAAGAATGCATCGCTGTTCGATCACTGCAGTTTGAGAAACATGCAAGTGTTTCTGAACGCCACGAGAAAAGAATGCGTCGCTGTTCGATCACTGCAGCTTGAGAAACATGCAAGTGTTTCTGAACGCCACGAGATATCCAGCAATCGATTACAATGCGTCGTTCGACAAGAACGATTTCTGCAGACTGTATGGCGATGCCACTGATTTTAGAAAGAAGTATCACGGTCTGGACGAATTGATGAGCAACCCCAACATATCTCCCGGCGAATACAAGTTGATGTATCCCATGTTCGTATTCGACATCAGTAAACAGAGTGAACGACTCAAGAGTAGCGTGTTAGACATTCAGATCAAGATGCAATTCGATAGGAACGTGCCGAGAAAAACCGAAGCCTTCGTCCTGGTCCTGTCGGACAGAGAATTACAATTCGAATCAGATGGAAATAAGATGTCGATCATTCGATGAGAGACGAGTGTGTGAAAAAAATAAAAAGTAATGAGTCATTATTAAAAACAAAAAACAAAAAAAGAATAAAAAAATAAATTCGTTTTTAATGATATTTTTTTAACAAAAAAAAAGTTTCATCTGAGAAAAAATCGTCTTTTTTTCAACATTCTCGACGTACAAAATGTTACAATTCCTAAGTAGTCACGTAGAAAACGAAATACACATTCCATTTTCATGTTTGAAAAAAAAGAAGATATTTACGATTACGTTCTGAATTATTTAAAAGATCACATGCTATTCACTCGAGAGAAACAAAAAGGATATTTCGTGACGAAGATATTAAAACTCAAAGAGATCTTAGATTGTTCGATCCTGTGCGATCGTCTCTCCGTTTCCATCAGATGTTCCATCCTGTGTTGCAAGCCAAAAAACAAAAAAAAAGATGTGGAAAAATGGTTAGGTAAACAGCGGGATAGACGGTTGAAAATGAAAAGAATGAGACGCTTTCCACCATCACCACTACCTTCTGAAGAGAATGGTAATGATGTGAGTGTTACCAAGAGATGCACAACATTCGTTCATAATTTTGATTCGGATCAACAAAAGTGTTATAAACGTATCATATCACAAAGAAAAAGAAAAAAAGAAAAAGAAGAAGAATCAACGCTGAAAACTGAGAAAAAAGGAAACGTCATTATAATATATGGTGATAGTGAAGAAGAAGGAAAACAAAAAAAAAAGTAATGAGATCATCTTTAGATCTCATTTTTTTTTTTTTTTGTTTTTTAATAATCACACATTATTTTTTTTAATTCATTATTTTCCACGTGTTCACTGTTTGTTCAAAGAATCTAGTTCGATCAGTAGACTCACACGGAAGTGGTGGCTTCGGGATTATTGGTTTTCGTGATGAAATTAATCCTGTCCCCAGCGTTCACTTTGAGAGTCGTGCCGAACGTGCTAACATTCGCATGTTGATTCTCAGTCTTTTCAACGCTGTATCTCTTATCGCTCTCTACACCATTCACCATGAGATTGACGACCGCTCTGTTATTCAAATCCGAGGAAGCCAGACTCATTCAAAGGATTTCACCTCCCAATGGCATGGGATATCCCACCTGACCATGTTTCGATCCGCTACCTCCATTTCCGAAAGACCACTCAGCTTTTCCCTCATCTAAGGTGCCAGACTCTTCGGCCCACATGGTGATCAATTGTCTAGCATATTTGACTTTCTCCACAACCGAAATCAGGTTGCAGGCATCCGTCATGTTCACGGGATCCGGTAGATTCGTGAGCGCGTGCCCACCCATGTCTAGTGTACCTTCCATGATGTCACCCTTTCTCCAGACTGAGTTGTCATCCATGTACTTCCTGCTGACCGCGCCTGAATCGAATTCGGGATCATGACCGAGACCGAATAAATTCTCACCGTTCATGTTGATGCCACCCTCCATGGTTCTGCCAGATTGTTTGTTCAGGTAGAGATCATCCACTTGTGATTCTACATATTCTTGTGATCATATCATGACAGAATCTACGTAGCCCTTGTTGACCGCGGTTGAGTCCGCATCCGTGTCGTCGATCTTCGACAGATTCAATATCTTGTAGAATCCCGCATTCAGATCCGATTTCATTTCTTGTCTGTCAGACTTTCTCTGTTCTAGATCTACGTAGTGTTTGGTCACCACGTCCTTGGGATTTGTGGGAGTGGCCACATTCGTTATCTTGTTAGAATTAGCGTTCAATTCCGAGTGCATCGTTTTCTGAACGTATCTATTTCTCAGGTGTTTGCTGAATCTCGCGTGAGAGTTGTCCGCATATTTCTTGGTCGTGGCATCGGTGGGATCTAAGGGATTTGCGACATTCACCAAATGTTTGGATTTCAGATCCAGATCGTCAGTAATGGTTTTATCCACGTAATTATCTAGCAGGATTCGTTCGAAATCGGCATTCCCCCTGTCGACGTATTTTTTAGTCGCAGCATCTGCGAGATCTATCGGCTTGGGAAGATTGTAGAGCTTCTTATCGTTCATGTTCAAAGGTTCTTCTCGAGGTTTGTATCTCCGAACATAACGTTCGTCCAAGTTGGCAACGTTGTAACCATCGTTGACTTCGAACGTCTTCGTCTTCTTTCTCGGGTTGACTTTTTCGTCGTCACTTCTACCAAATTTATCGACTGGCATGTTGTTGTGGGATTTTTTTTTGTTTTTAGAAAAATATGTTCAAACGCAGTTTATTAAAAATGAACTATGTTATTTTTTTTTTTGTTTTTATTCGATTAAAAATTTTTTTAAAATAATTTTTTATCTTTATATACTATAAAAAAAATCTCTCTCTAATGTAAATCATTGAGAATGTCTTGAAATCGATCTCCTTCAGACCATCTCTTGAGAACGTAGAGACACAGGTGACCGCAAAACACTTGATGTGGTGATTGCACTTGTTCCGTGTTGTAACGAACCATCGATTTGTTGAAATAGTTCTTTATTTCTTTTGGCGGCGAGATTCCGTAGCTGTCAAAATAATAATTTTTCTTCTTCCCGTTCTTCATCCACGCCACCCAGTGAGTGCCTTCACCTGATGAATCGTCTAGATTTAAAATTCTGCATTCCGATTGTCGAGGTATTCTCTTCGGCAAGGCATCTCTGGAAAACACTCCTAGAAAATTTTCAATTTTCAAATCTTTTACCACATTCAACAGATCGATGTTGGATAGGGGATCGTTGGGTAAGATGACACCTTCTACGGATATCTTTATTTTCTTATTCATAAATGCGTATATATTTTTTTTATTTATTTTATTATAATTTACTAAAAATGATGTTATTTTTTTTTTCTATTTTTTTCTTTTTCTTTTTAAACTAACTTTCTCGATGTCACTATCGATTTCTATAATTTTGTGTTCATCTAATTCTTCTTGATTTTCTGGAATCCTATCATCCGCAATCGTATCTGGAATCTTATCATCCACAATCGTATCTAGAATCCAATCATCCCCATTCATATCGTCTCTAATTAGATCCACAGTCCAATATCCGAGTGCCAAAATGCTTATTTTATCATCTAACACGAATCTCTTCTCAGCGTCGGCCATCAGCAAAATCTTGTTGACTATTTCGGTATACAAGTCGTGATTTTCGCTTCGAATCAATTTCATAGTCTTATACACCAGACCACTTCCTAACAGAAATCTTTATACTCTTGGAAAGAGATGTTTTTCTTCACCATGCACGCTTTAACTCCTTTGCACTTCTTGATCTCTTCATCATCTTCTAGACGATAAGCATACAGTTTGGGTCTCAAGCCCACGAATTCGACGATCTGTTTACCGCCGCTCTCGTCCTTAAATTTACCCAACACCTTCTTGTTGTCGTTCGATTGAATGTTGGACGGATGATCAATGGGGTAATTGCTCATGTTGAACCACTCGGCCTCATCCAGAGATATATCTCGGTAGACGTCTTTCATCTCTATCTCGTAAACTAAACTGTCCGTGTCGGTGAACAGTAGTTTGGCTTTGTCACCAAATTTTCGTTTGACGTAATCGTAGTGAAACTTGTACGTCAATCGCTTGCTGATATCTAAGATGATCAGTCCGAGATAATACGGTTTGTCGAACTTCAGGTGCGTCTTTTGCATGTGAACGGCCACTAGATTTTCATCGAATATGATTCGGTGTTTGTAATTGGGTTTCGGCACTAATTTTTTAGCTCTTTTCTCAGACGTGACGAGTCGAACGTCGGTTCTCTTCCTGATGTTTTCCATTGATTTACCGTACACGCAGTTGTTCATGAGTTTGAAGAAATCTTTTTCGAAATCGTTCTCGGCTTGAGTTCTGAGATTCGTGTTGAGATCGATGTATTTTTTCATCCAAGGCTCTTTGTCGAATCGAATGATGCGATGTATGTCGACTAATTTCATCCCGTAATCGACGTACTGTTTCAAATTCTCGCTGTAGACGACGTAGTTACGTTTGTTAAATAAATTGGGAATGAGTTTTTCATCATCTCCTTCGTTCGGTTCCATTCGTTCGGGAGCTAGCGGATAATCGTTGTGTGGATCGTGTAATTCTTCCGGATAGTTCAAATCGACTTCTAAAATGCAAGGATAGTCTCTCCATTTTTGCATCTCTTCCGGTTCCTTCACCCATTCGAAATTTCCAATCGGTAAAGGATGACTCATAGCCCAACCATACAGATTATTGGCATCCCAATACTGTATGTATTTAGTCGACCGTTTCGAATCGAAAACCTTCTTTCATGTAGGGATTGTTAGCCTCAGAATGTCTGTGGGAGATCATCGAGATGCCACCTCTCGCAGCCCTTTCGAACATGAGCAACATGTCCACGTCAGATAATAATTCCAATTGGACTTCGGTGGCCTTGAACAGAGCGTCCCATGCCAGACCGGGTGCGGTGAAATACCAAGCGGGATCCAGATCGTAATTTCGATGACAGACGTCTCGAAAATTTTCGAACACGTCTGCCAAGAGCAGAACGTCGGTCTTCAGATAGAGATCGTGATAATCTCTCATGGTTTTCATATCGAATGATTTCCACACGTTTTTGGCGTGTTCGTAATTCTCGTCGGAAATGTCGGATTCGTATAATTTCGAATAAAAATCTTCTTTCGAAGGTAGTGCGGTGTCTTCGAATCTCTTTAGATCATTCATGTAATCATAAGGATAGACTCCTTTCCTCAACATGACGTCTACTCGTTCTCCGAAATGTTCGCTCGTGATTTTAAATTTATCCTTGCTCATGTTATCGACTAATTTTTCCAGAGCGGTCGACATGAATTTAAAACTGTCGATGAAACGTATGCCTCTATGAATGGATTTCGTTTTTTCTTTCAATGTATTTCCGTCGATTACTCTTTTCTTCTCCATGAGCTTCCATTTCGTGAAGGAAATGTATCTTTCTTCGCTGTTCACGATGCAATTTAATTCTTCGTGTGAGGTGCCAAGATTTTTCACGAACAGATGACTGTCGTAACCCGAGAGATTGTGAAACATCACTGGATAGAAAGCGGCATCTCGATATTTTAAATTACACTTGCTGTGAGCCGGACCGCGATACAGACCTGTGTAATGATCGTGGTCTCTGACCTTCTTATTTTCCTCCGAATTCTCATCGAACGATTGTCTGCATAGGTGACATTCAGTGGCTCTGTTATTTTCGTCCTGCTGCTCTCGCGTGATGATCATTTTCGCCGGAGTTTTGAACTTGTCGTATAACATTTGAATTTTCGATTCTAACTCTTCCACGAACCTTTCAGCCACGTCGTCGTCGTCGCACTGTTTCGTGTAGGTGAAGGGACCCATGTCATGTTGCGAGTCGAAAGCACATTTCATGTAAATGCAATAGCCCGAAGGTATGTGTTTTTGATATCTTTCGACGTAACTTTGAAGAGCGTTGGGTTGACAGGAACTCATTTTTGCGGTGAAACATTCGAAATCGGCGTACACGACGAATGGTACTTTTAACCTTCTATTGTGATTTTCAAACTTCACGATGGTGTTGGGTTTGGGCATTTCGACAGCGACACCTTGATTTTCGTTGCAATATTTCTGATGTTTTGCTAATTATTTTTTGCTGTGAAACACGTTCATGCAATTGTAACATAAAGATATCTTTCCTTTATGATTATTATTTTGTTTCGACAGTAATCGGGTCGGATGTTTAACCCAACAATAATGACGATTGTCACCATTCGAAATCAATAATAAAATAATCGTCTTTTCTCTTCCGAGATACGAAGTCTGTCTGAGAGGATGGATCTTTCGATTTTCGTCGTCGTATCCTAAGACGTTCACCGCTACGGTGGGATTTTGAGCCTCGAAACGTTCGATGCGTTTTAACTATGTTGGAAAATTCACTCCGGTCCAATCAAGATTTTTAGAAGTTTTCACGTAACGAGAAACTCTATCAAAGTTTATTTTGACAGGGTATAAAGCGGAGGTGACTGCCCATTTAAAACACTGATCATCTTTATTTCTCACGTTGACCACGGCGTGTTTCTTAGTCAAGAAATACGGTAATTCCAAGTAGGAAGATCCTTTCAACGGTTCGTTTTTATTTATGTGAATTTCGAGTTTCAACACCTCATCGAACGTCCAATTACTACCTTCATGTTGATAATTCGCGAGAGATGTGAACATCTTGTCTTTCATCTTTTCGAAAATGTCAGATAGATCTGAACCTCGAAATACGGGTTCGACGTTAGATCTGAAATATGCATTTTTCTCGATGCTCTCACCGGACTTCACGTCAATTTTATTCATTATGCAATGGAGTATCATCTTAATTTTTAATCCCACGTTCATGTATTCACGAAACAAATCCAATACTTCTTTCTTCACCCATTCCATGAACAATTTCGGATCGACTTTCTTCAACGAGGGAATCACGTCGAAAGTTTTAAAAATGCCTTTGATCGCACTCTCCCGTTCTACAGGTTTCGATTGGAATAGTTCCGCAACGAGTCGTGTTACATATTCTTCTCCTTTCTCTTCGTCGATTGCTCGTTGAATTTCGCTCGATATATCTCGTTTGTCTTGAATCTGAAGTGCATCACTCGTTTTCGTTTTAATTTTTCTTTTCTTTTCTTTGGAAACTTGATGTTCTTCAACGGCTTTTCGTTTAGTCGTCTTCTTATTTTTCACAACCGATGCATCTTTTGACGTCGTTGCTATCGACATTTTGTTTGCCTTTCTAGCGTTTCGCAAATATTCTTGTATGACATCAATTTTTTTTGATTTAGTTCTTTGATTTCTGAAATCTGAAATTTGTAATAGTTTACAAATCTCGTTTAACTGAGGTATGGTTTTCTCATTTAAATTTACCATTGTTTTATCTGTTTGCTTCATTTGTAAGAATATTTTTTTTTGGAATTTTGTATTAAATAATTTGTTAAAAAAGTTTTGCTTTTTTACTCTTTTTATATATATATATAATAAAAAAAAAAATAAAGTTAAATTTTAAATTCAATTTTTTTCTTTAATATGTTTTTTATTCAAAAACAATTTAAGACTGCTTTTATTTCTCGCTCACAAACCGAACACGTTTTCTCGTCTTCGGAATAACATTCTCTACATTAACGCAGGAGTGCGCACGGTAGAAACAAGACGTTTGCGACACCTTCGCAGACCAGGCACTTGGTGGTGGACGTTTTACTCGGTTTGTTTTTGACGAGTGACGAAAACTCGTCCGCTTCCGCCATGAATTTGATGAGATGTTCTAAAGTTATGAATTGAGACAGGGTCTTGTTCGCGATGTTTAACGCATCGTACAATTGTTCCTTCGTGTATCCAAGTTGTAACATATCCATCAATAATTTTTGGTTTTTATCTCTATCCCTCTCTTCGTCTTGGATTTTGATCAATCCCAACGTTAGGATCTTGTTCAAATAATCGCATTCATTTTTTTCAATATTACTTATGTGTTCTAGTAAAGGTATGTCGTGAGGTTCCCAATTCATCAAATGTATGTCACAACAAAAACATTTGACTTAGTCGCCTTTACCCACGTAAACGAAACCCGTGGCGGCTAAATCTTCGGGTTTTTGAGCGAGATGTGAAGGCCAATTTTTAAACGTTTGAAGTCTTGCACGTTCTAGACTATAATTCGAATGTTTGGACTTGATCATTGTTTTTACCTCAAAATTGAGTTTGTAAGAATATTTTGTTTTTAACTTTTATTTATATATAAAGAGAAATAAAGAGAAACTTTTTTAACAAATTATTATTTAAATACAAAATTTAAAATATACATTATTTGCAAGAATTCATAAAACCAAATAATCGATCATGACAACAACACCTAAAAGATGCGAATTGAAATTGAAACGAGTCGAAGCGTGTACGAAATTAGGTTTTAAAATCTATACATTACAACAACACAATCCCATCGAATTGAACGAGGTCGAGACGATGGCCTTAGAGCGCTACTATGACAAATATCATATGTGTTTGAAATTGGATGAAGCCATGCTCGATTTGTTTTGCGAGTATCAAAGCGATCTGCTGAATAATATCATCGTCGCCGAAGACAGAAAATTCGACAAGGACGATTTGTTGTTGTTCTTTAGAAATTACATATATCCAATAATCTCACTCGAACTCTTGGACAAATCGGGTGGTGAGAGCGTGTTCACCGATGTAAAAAAAACTTAAAAGAGTAAAGATAAACATACAAGACATTTTCGTAAGTGAGAAAATGGCGCATGTCAACATGCTAATAACGGACTTGGAAATATAAACAATAGAGAGATTGAAATGTTAAAATTTAACTTTTTATATATATATAAAGAGAAAAAAAACTTTTACTAAAAAAATTTTTACATTAAAAAAATAAAAAATTAAAAAAACAACTTTTTTATATATATATATAAAGAGCAAAAAAAAACCTTTTTAAACAAATTATTATTAAAATACAAAATTTAAAATATACATTATTTGCAAGAATTCATAAAAACAAAAAAACTAAATAATCGATCATGAGGACAACAACACCTAAAAGATGCGAATTGAAATTGAAACGAGTCGAAACGAATAAGAAATTCGGTCATAAAATCTATAGATTACAACGACACGATCCCATCGAATTGAACGAGGTCGAGACGAAGGGCTTAGAGCACAAATACGACAAATATAAGATGCCTTTGAAATTGGATGAAGCTGCGCTCGATTTGATTTATGAATACCAAAGCGACCTGCAGAACATCGTCATCGCCAAAGATAGTGAATTCGACAAGGACGATTTGTCATTGCCCTATGGAAATTACATATTTCCAAACATCTCATTCGAACTCGTGAAGAAATTGGGTGGTGAGAGCGAGTTGACCAATGTAAAAAAACTCAAAAGAGTAAAGATAAACATTCAACACGTTTTCGAAAAAGGAGAAGACACGAGTGTCAACATGCTAATAATGGACTTGGAAATATAAACAATAGAGAGATTAATTGTTAGCGAAGAAAAATGAAAAAAAAAAAAAAAAAGTAATGCGATCATCTTTTGATCTCATTTTTTTTTGTTCCTTCGCACTCTGTCTCGCGATATTCGTCATTATCGTCTAATTGTTTCTCCACCTTTTTATCCATTTTAAATATATTATTTTATACTTTCTATGATTTTATATTTTATATAATTTTATATTATAATAACATATTCAAAATCGGTATGTTCTTAAACGGCGAATTCTCACCGAGCAACAAACCCTTGCCGAGTCGCTCGATGTTCCGTCCACTCTTCAGATAGAGACTGTTTCCTCTCAAAGAGTTGCCACCTCTAACGGGTTCTAGATACAATCCTTTACCGCTGTCGTCTACGTGGACACGACACACGGCTCCTCCTTTCTTCAAAAACAGTCTGCTGCCACCCATTAATTTCTCAACTGCCAAACTAGCGAGTCCCGTGAGAGCTCCCACGCCGAGAGTCTTTCCGAGAAAGGGTAGCGCCTTTGCGGCGAAGGGTAATGCTTTTGCGGCTATTCCTGCCAATAGCGGTAGGAAACCACCTTTTATTCTGAAATTGTATCTCAATTGAGCAGGACTCATTCTCATCGTCAACCCTCTTCCATCGCGAATTGCTTTCTCCATCCTTTTGATTTGACTTCTGGTCCAGGCGATCGAATCCTGACCGCCTCTCGTCAGATCTTCGTGAGTGAATTTGAATCTCACCGCCTCACCTCGAGTTGTTAACGCTCTCTTAAGTTTCTTCCTCTGTCCTGCGGATATGTTCACGTTTTTAACCACGTATTCTGTCATAATTCTGTTTTTTTTAAATATATTTACTTCAATTGTTTCTTGTTTAATAATTATATTAAAATAATTTTGTAAAATTAATATTGCGTTTACCTTATTTTTGTTATCTATATATATAATATTTTTTTTTTTTTGCTTTTATATTTCTCTTATGTGAAATCGTATCGTCGCTCTATCTCCGTGAAGATCTAACAGTTCACCATTTTGATCCGTCAACGTGGTTTTGAGACTATACAACAGGTCTAAAATCACTGGTAGATAAACTAAGTTTCGAGGTCGCTTCACGATCTTATAACCCGGCGACACGTTTGGAAAGAAGAAATAGATCGTCGGTTGAGCGCTACCATTCACGTAACTTCCAGCAATCACGTCCACGTTCACCAGAATGCTATTGACAGCGAGAATGTCGACCGTATTTTCAGATGCTGCGTGACCTCGATACATCTTTCGATCGAATCCCAACATCTTGCCTATAGAATCGTCCGTGTTGAAATCCACTCGAAAATTGTCTTCCAAATCCAACATTGTCTGTAAGGTATTAGGATTGAGAGCGAGTCTGATCTTGTTGCTTCCCTTTCCATCCGTCTTCATTCGCGTCTGAATGTAATCGTTCAAATCGTCTATGTCGTAACTCCCTTTGGGAATTCGAATCTCTAACCAATCCGTTCCGTCGGAATACTCGAACGAGTTATTCTTTTCGGTGACGTTGGGAAAGGAATAATAAGTCTCCAGATTCACCAAAGCCATCTCGTAACTTTTCTCTCTATTCAATTCGATGGAAGGTTCGAATTTCGTAGCGAATCGAGTCGAATCGCCACTCACCACGATTTGAATGGATTGTTTCGCAGCCGTATTCTCGGCTATCCGTCCTAACAATTCTCCATGTTCGAACATTATATTTAATTTTATTTTTTTATTCAAAACTAATTATTTGAAGATTTATTATTTTCTAAATTTTTATTTTCACGCTCTATCTTATTATTATCATCGGAAACATAAAACTTGTCGAATCCGCACCGATATTTTCCGCGATTAAATTCGCTTGTCAAATCGATCACGACGAAATTGTTAAGTCCACCATCCCAAACCCTCTTGCAGAATCTCCTGAATTCCGCAGCGCTCATGTCGTTTGCGACGTGATCGCCGTAGATGTGATTGAGATTCTTGAGATCTTGGCGAAAGAGACATAGAAAATTAGCGTTCTCCCTTATCGTCTGTCTGGGCAATCGAAAATAATTCTGCGACAGGTAGAAACAGTCCACGTTGCTGTGTCGACCCCTAACGTAATACGATTCGCATCGGTTCTGTCTCTCCAAAAGCAGATCGTCGAAAATCATGAGATTCTTATCTTCCGATTTCAGTTCTCTAGGATCCGGAACGTCGCTAGCATTCTCATAAAATCGACACTCGACGTTCTTCATTAGCTCCATCGCCGCACCGTCCAAAATGGTCGAAAGTGGAGCTCCGCTCTTGTCGAATTCCTCCCTACTGTCAAAGATTCTGGCTATGACGTCCTTGGGCGATCTACGATCCATGCACTCTCGAAGCAATCTGTATTCGGGTTGAAACAAGCTCTTGCCAAACACGAACAATCTGTCGTAATCCAACCAGTCGGGTCGGGACAACAGATTCATCAACAGATTAGTCTTTCCACAATTCGATTTTCCCACTATCAAGCCTCTTATGCTCTTGGGAAAGAACTCGTTATTCGACCTCTTGGTCGCGGCGTCGTTCCAAGACATATCTTTAATGTTCATCTTCGTTTTATTTTTTTTGTTTGTTATTTTAGATTCTTTTCAAACGCAAATTGTTTATGTTTTTCAAACTCTGTTTTTAATGTTATTATTTATTTATATCGCACCGTCGCGAGTTCTCTTCAATCCGGATCACTCGTCATTTTGGCTAAATCTTGTATGGGCACCACAGCATCCTTAAAATCTTTCCAACTTTTCGGCGTTCGCTCTAACGCAGCTCGCTTCGCCGGCGGACTGATCAACTTGTCGATCAACGCGTCGGCTGCCCTCTTGCCAGCCACAGAAGCTATCCTACCACTGGCTTCGGAAGCGGCTTTCTTACCAGCATCCAAAGCCGTCTTCTTACCGACCTCAAACGCGGTCGATGCGTGTTTTCTACCCGCATCGCCCGTGAACGCTCGCATTATAGAATCGACGATGCCAGAACCGCCTTGAACGTATGTCCTGACGTATCCCCTGTTCTTTATCACCAACATATTTTATTTTTATGATATATTTTTGTTTTTTCACTGGTAAATCGTTTTGTCGTTTTTAAATACTTTTATTATTCTAGTGTAAGAATTTACTGTTTTATTTTTTGTTTGTTTGTTTGTTTCTCTCTACTTATTATATACACATCAACCCTTCAATTCGTTCATCAGCCTTTTATACTGGTTTTTATTCAAAACCTTCTGTCTTAACAATTCGTCAGATATAGTAACTATCTGATTATCTAATCCCGTGTTACCAGCCCGTCTGCTCGCCATCAACAAACTCAATCTCTGAGACAGAGCGTCGGAATCGCTCGGAAGAAAAGTGGTTTTCACCCCTTTGCCAGTCACCGATTCGACGAACTTCTTGTTCATATCCCATATGGGTTTCACCACTTTCGTCCACTTGTAACCTCTGTTGGCTTTGGGTCTCGTCTCTCTGGCATCGTTATTTCTCTTCATGGCGTGGGTCTGGACCAGAATGTCTCCGTAATTGTCGAAATCCTGTTCCGTGTAATCGCTTGGCTTGTCGTAAAGGAGCAATTTGCGCAGACCATCAGTTACTTTATACTTATTCGAACCCACGATCAATTCATCATCGTCCATTTCCACTTCTGTGTCACCTACAAAAGTTCTACCGTCAGAATCCTTATAAATTCCATACAACAGATCTCTCTTACCGCCATCATCATCGGACGATGCGACGCTACTAGTGGTGATAGTCGAAGCTGTATCGTCGCTCTCGCTCAAATCTGTTTGAATTCCCGTAGGAACGTAATCCGGTGTAGATTGAACGGAATACCGAATTCCAAAACTAGGAGGCAACGAACCCATTCTCAAAGAACTCTCCTTTATGGGTCTCAATTCTTCGACTATCTCCCTCCTGCTTCGCTCTTGACCCTCCGTCACGGGTTAAATATTTTTGTAGCTTCACGTCTGAGTTCCATCTCACCAAGACGTCTGCTTCTGTCAGCAGACTGAATGCCCTTCTTAGCACGTTCATACTGGTCTAAAATTAGATCTCGGCGTCTAGGATCCATCTGTAAAAACATCTTTCGTTTTAATTGTTTCTATTATTTTCAAAATTAAATGTATAATTATTTTTATGTTTTAAGTAAATAAAACTCTTCCGTCTTTAATATAATAACTAAAACCAGTTGAGAAAAAAACCATTTACAAAATGACACCTCGATAAATAGTTAAAAATATTAAAATAGCATCCGTTTCAAACGTGTTAAAAATCAGAAAGAAATAGTTTTTCAGATAAACCATTTAACTTGACAAGTAATCTCATTTGAATAAAAACCTGTAATACATCTCAGGCGTGACAAAATAGCGTTCTCAGTAAGTGTTTATACAGTAAATGTCACTTTGACATGCAACCTGCTTGTCAGTTTTGATAAAAACATAGACTGATGATTGTAGACTGACATTCGAATGAAATGGTTTAACACGCCAGGAGCTCTATTTATCACTTTTATTTATTTCCTAGGATATTCCCCCACCCCAAGACGAGGGGAGATAACTCCTTTCTATCGAATTTACGAGAATCGAGCGATCCGATCGGTCGATTGACGGAGAATCGAGCGATCCATCGCTCGATTAGCTGAGTTTGGGAATTCCCATAGTGGGGAATTCCCCTAATGACGTCATGAATGGGAAAAACCCACCGCCTCAAAACAATTGCGGATTCTACATCAGTGATGTAGAATCCGCAGGCCGTTTTTTTGATGATGACCCAGAATTTTTTGCTCGCGTTCGCCAACGATGGATCGATGGTCTGATCTGTGATGGGAACGTCGACAAAAATTTTTAAAGTAAAAGATAAAAGTGAAGATGTACAATTTCACCCTTTTTTTTAAAAAAGCGCGTTCACCACGAGTATTTGAACGTTAAAAGTGCGATCTAGGAGTCACAAAAAACATGGGTGATTCAACATCACTGTACATTTTTGTGAACAAGCGTGCGATTTAACACTGAATTCCACGTTGGTGAACGCATCGTGTACACGTACATGTACAAAGTGATTGGTAAATCCGCAATTATCACCTACTGACGTGCAGTACACTTTAGCACACGGTGTCATCGTGCCCCCATGTAGCCAACTGGGATAAAGTGCCTTTCCCAAGGACCCAACGCGGGTCATTTCCGCCTGACTCGTTAAGCTCTGAATATTTGTACAATGACAACTCAATCTACCTCTTCCCTCAATGTGTGTGTATGTATGTATGTATGTATGTATGTATGTATGTATGTATGTGTGTGTGTGTGTGTGTGTGTGTGTGTGTGTGTGTGTGTGTGCGTGCGTGCGTGCGTGCGTGCGTGCGTGCGTGCGTGCGTGCGTGCGTGCGTGCGTGCGTGCGTGCGTGCGTGCGTGCGTGCGTGCGTGCGTGCGTGCGTGCGTGCGTGCGTGCGTGCGTGCGTGCGTGCGTGCGTGCGTGCGTGCGTGCGTGCGTGCGTGCGTGCGTGTGTTTGAGGTTAAAAAATCGCACTGGTACAGACATTTCCTACTGAAACGTTTTTTTTCTTTTAATATGCCGCCAAAAAATTGTTTTCATTTACTGAACCCTGATGGGTTTCAAACATGACAAAAAATTACATAAAATTGATTTAAACTAAGTGATGAGCTTAGGAACTGGTTAAACTGATTGGCAAAAATTGATGTTATTCATTGATGGGCTCTAATTTAGTCCTTACAAGGATGTTACGCAAGCTTTTGTTTTTCTTATAGGCGATGACAGGTCGAAGATTCAAAGGTTCATTTAATTTAGCATTGGTAAAATTGAATTCATCTTTTAACATTTTTGCTATTTCGATATTCATTCTGTTGTACGTTTAAGTGAAAGGAATGATGGACCTCCTTTCGCATTCGCCCTCTGATATGTTCATACCAAATGGCCAGAGGGTTTGAAGCGTATTGATCCAAAAAGCTTCACGTTTTTTCTAAATTCATCCGTTTCTTCTAATGTGTCTTTAATTGGTGGTTGTTCAATAGGATGGATTTCGAAATCGTCCAAAGAATGGCCAGGAAGGTTAAAATGTTGTGCTACTGGGGCATCAGCATTATGTTTTATATTCTGTTTGTGTCTAGTAGCACGTTCTCGAAAAGGATTTTGACTTTGACCAACATACTGTTTCCGACATCGCTTACAAGTGATAAGGTAAATAATGTTTGGTGAATCACAATGGAGGAGGTTACGGATCTGATAATGATTTTTCGTTTGTTCGGAGGAAAATTCCTCTTTCTGATCAGGTATGTATGTATGTATGCATGCATGTATGTATGTATGTATGTATGTATGTATGTATGTATGTATGTATGTATGTATGTATGTATGTATGTATGTATGTATGTATGTATGTATGTATGTATGTATGTATGTATGTATGTATGTATGTATGCATGTATGCATGTATTCAAATGCCATTCGATTCACTTCGGTGTTCTGGCGCACTTCCAAACAAGAGAACGTTAGTATCTATTCTGCAGTGTAGAATATGATTCATCCACAACACACATTCACTCAGTAGTTATTCTACTAAATGAAATAATGATGTATCATGTTCCGAGGGGGCTCTCGGGTTCAAAGGGTTAAGGAACTGCAGAATACCTACGATAGTAATTAAAATGAATTTTATTGAAAAGTAGGTGGATATAAATATTCAAAAGAAAGTGAACTTCTCGGTCT
This sequence comes from Pictodentalium vernedei, assembly GCA_031216915.1. Classification (NCBI taxonomy): domain Eukaryota; kingdom Metazoa; phylum Mollusca; class Scaphopoda; order Dentaliida; family Dentaliidae; genus Pictodentalium; species Pictodentalium vernedei. The sequence continues at coordinate 247,198,041 of CM062295.1, forward strand.
GAGATGGATCTTATTCAAATAATTATTCAAATAAAAAAAAATCTGTATGGATACATAAATATATTGTACTTTTTCATACCATTGGCTAGAACATTGGACTTAAACCGAAAGGTTGAGGGTTCCATCCTGGCCAGTGGTAACTGCGTTGTGTTCTTGGGCATGTCACGTAATCTCGACTGTCCACGATGGGGCTCAGTGGCGCTGAGAAATGATGCGAAACACTCGTCGGTGGCGAACTTTCATTCAGCCGCGCAAAACTCTGCTTGTTCAGGGTTATTAGGTTGGGGAGTCTGACAGCTGCTCGCCTCTTCTTCGTGGTTCCTTCTAGGTAATCCGGTTTTCCCCACAAGTAAAAATCTCCGACACGATGTGGCCCTAGCTTTTGAAAGTGTCAAAAAACCCCAATAAACAACCAAACAAACCCATCCACATAAGAGCCGGGGCTGGTAAAAAACACCACGTCTCCTGTCGGCTCCTCTAAAAGTCGGATTCGGCTCCACTAAGAGACCGGAGAACAGGACTAAGAAACCGCCTTAATTAATCTTGAATTCAACAAAAATAGTCTTCATACGTCCATGTCTCGGCACAAATTTGTTTAATTGCCCTGAAGACAATTCAATATTTACGTACTTGAGTGATGGTGCCATGAGCGTAAATCATACACTTCAGCATTAATATATAATGGGAAATTGCGCGAACATTCTATTAATTACCTATTTCTATTATTGTTTTCCTGTCTTTTCACTTCGAATTCGATCATTTTCGCAATTTAGTTCACTACTCAATGTGCCGTTTGGTGAACTGTGTTATTGCCATCGTTTATCTTAGAGCAGAAACATTATTGCGTACTTTTCCATTTGCTGTTGAGTGTCGCCGCTTGATAAATGCAGGGCGCGACCACTCAACCACACCATGGAATCAACCGAACAAAATGAACTCATTTAACCCTTTACCTAACGTATCGGCAAAAACCGTCCATCGCTATTCCCAAAAATCACCTATTAATTTTCATTATTTTTTTCATTTTTTGTCTCAAAAACACATGTTATGACCCCTCATTGGAACGAGCTCGTCTAGCTCGTTCCAATGAGGGCCATAATCTTTGTTTTTGAAACAAAAAAAATTAAAAAAAAAATAGTTATTCAAGAAATTGTTTTGCAAGTGTCGTCTTCTTTTCATGATAGGTAAAGGGTTAAAAGCTCTGGAAATATGTATATTATGCGACTTAGTCACACTTTTGCAACGCTTGAAACAGGAAAAGATTAAGTAGACTACATGGCAAGATCACAGTGTTTGAATTTAGACGCCCCATCTGACAGAGTATCGTGCTGTCAGCAGGACACCATCCCAGAGGTTGTGGTACTGGGGAGCACTGGAGTCTGCAGGGCACGTGTCCCTTCTTTCCACGGAAGTGCTAATTTAGAGTTTGTTGAGATCGTCCAAATGAGGGGTCATGAGCAATGTTTATGGTTATGATGCAAACATCACCTTTTTCAGTTATTCAGTATTTATATCTATTTATTTATTGGTGTTTAAGGTCACATTTTCCTGCACAATGGCTAATCATGACCTCGATAGTTTTACGGGTGGACGAAACCAGAGTACCCGGGTTAGCATTGGTTGAAGACAGATGCACCATCGACGTACAGTACGTCTTAGTACACAACGTCACCGTGCCCCCACGTGGGCAATGGGGGTGGAGTGGCTTGCCCAAGGACACAACGCGGTTGTCGCAGGTGGGATTTGAACCGAGGACCTCTCGGCTTGCAGCCTGCACCTCTACCTACTGATCCACCTCGCCCCCTTTCAGTTATTCAGGAAATGCTCAACACGTGTCGTACGTTATTCATGTCTGGTAACCGATTAACGTCCTTTGCATACACAGGCTGTACAGTTTTCGCCACTGATCTCTGTACAACGGGATTGCTGAAATCTTCTTATTTGTCGCATACAGGGTGTAACTACCAAACAAATAGGGGTGGGGTGGAGACGCCACTGCCCGATGGCTTGGTCATATTGTCCAACTATTTGGAAAATACCTAATTGCTTTTTATCAAAGACTTGTAAACTACAAATGTACTTTCCATTTATAAAATGCTTACATGGTAGGGAATTTAATAGATTTTTATGACAGTGCTGCCAATTACATACCAGCTACGTAGAGGTGCCCGACCATCTGGTTGCTTTCAACGGGTCATGGCCTTAAAAATCATTTGTTATTAGATACTTTCTCCTTAGATGTGGAATTCTACCAATATAATGAGTCAGCCATTTACTTCACTTTCTAATCTGTGTTTATTTTTGTCTGGCAAGCAAGAGAATTTGCCCAACTGAGCACTTTATGGCGTGAAAATGTTTTCGTCGAGCAAGCAATGACGTCTGCCCATCTTGGTATTTCATAATTTCTTGCCCAACCTCTGCCCAACCCATGATCGGGAGATTTTTGGGAGCGTACCCCCCCCCCCCCCCCCCCCCCCCTACACACACACGCACATACACACACACGCAGTGGCAGAATTTACGTCCCTGTTCAAATATAGAAAGAGGGTCTCCACTGCGCCATCTTAGGGTGGGGAATTTTGCTATAACTAAACAATATGCTCAATAACAGAAAACTTTCATTTCTCCATACCTCGAAATCGCCAATTGTATTTTGAAGAATGCGGATACTTTAACTGGTAGAGTGCTAAATTATTTTTATTTTATTTTTGGTCATCAAACTTTGTTCACATTTCTTTGCCTTGTTATAATTTAGGTGAGAGTGCCTATAGGCACTCTCTCCTAAATTATAATAAGGCAAAAGCCTTGCACTCTAAATAATTTCATTTAAAAGATAAGATGATTCATATCCACAAACTATGAAGCCTTTACGTCTTGGTATCTGCACTACAGAACAAAGCCCAAATATGAGCTTCCAGTAATCTACCAGTTAATGGCTGTGAAAATCAGAGGCGGACTGGCTCTCTATTGGGATCCCCGCAGGATCTCCAAAATTAACGAACCTCAACACCTGTGATCGCATGAAATTTCGTGAAAAAAACCAAAATGCGAAATGGATATGATTGCATTCGATGTCGGTTTATCGAAATGTCTTCTTTGTGGACTACCATTGGCAGTCCACATAGAGGGCATTTCAATATACCAGCATTCCAGTCTGCCATTGATCGGCCAGAAGTTGGCCCGCCCACTAAGAAGGAAACAGCTATTACTGGTAATGTTCCCACCTCCGTCTGTGTACCCTCACCTTATTCAATTATGGATTAAATGGGCAGGATGAAGTGTCTTGCTCAAATACAAAAACAAAAATTGTCAAGCCTGGCGATTATATTAATATTAGGTTTCGACTTTGTTCCCGCCAGCTGATCAATTTCAACATTACTAACTTTGCAATTTTATGTAATTGCTACAACATAAATGTCTCAACTCTTTAAAATTAGTAGAGCAATCTATTGTTTGAATTTTTCAGCCCCTGTCTCTAAAACAGAAAGGATATTCCAACTTTACACGCAAGCAATGTCATGGAACGATGCTAAGAGAATATGCGAAAGTAATTCACAGAGATTGGTAAACATTGAGAGCGAGAGCATATCGAACGCCGTAAAGACATTCGTACAGGGCGAGGCAGGAGATTCATGGTATATAAAAATACGCTTATTTTATGCAATTTTTGATGTTGTTCACTGCCCCGTCGTGTCGACAGTCTTTGATTTCCAACGTTGTGATTTTAACCTTCTAACATTAGTTGTATTAACCCTCTGAGCCCGAAAGACCCTTTTCCGGTCCAGGATTTCGATACGACCTGAATTCATAAAGTATTTAGTTTTTCACTGGATTTGTGTGCTAGACCAATCACGATTTTGAACGTGCAGCCCCAAGGCTGCAGGTTGAAAATATTGATTGGTCACCCCCCCCCCAACCCCAGGTAAAGAATATTAACTCTGCCAGTTGATTGCTCTGAGCTGGCATGGAATATACCATCAGGGTTAAGAGGGTTAAATCTTTGTCTTTGTTGTTATATTATTATATATCTTACCTCCTACAAGTATCTGGGAATTTCATTTGTTCAAAGACGTCACATGCAGACTGCATATAAAACCATATACTGCATGTCAACATCAATATACGCTGACAGCTGTGGGTATTCTCCCCATTGTTCATTGATTATTAACAATGGCGGCAGCCGATAAACGCTTCAAGTTGAAAGATTGAGTGTTGGAAGCCCATATTTGGTCTGAAGTGCAGGTTAGGCAACTTAAAAGCCTTCATATTTTGTTGATGTGTGTCATGTTTCCTTCAAAATGAAACTGTTTGGTATGTATGAATTTGCCTTGTTACAATTTATGGGAGAGTGCCTGTAAGCACTCTCCCATAAATTGTAACAAGGCAAAGACACGTGAACACATTGTGAGAATTCTCTCATTTAATTTTGATCGCTGTTGTTATTAGTTCTGTGCATCGATGCAGCAGTCGATAAGATATATTCGTTACACAGTTTGTTGGTGGCCAAATATGGTATATATGGTGTCAATTATTTCCATATTGGACTTGAGCTTCGCTCTCGTCCAATATGAAATTAACTGACACCATATATACCATATTAGGCCACCAACAAACAGTGTAACTAATATTATTATGCTAGTAAGTTTGTTTATCCAATCAAATGAAGTTACTAAGAGACATAGACTCCGCAATATTAGGTTCAGGATGGCTGAAAAGCACCCAATATTAATTTAGTATTAGGTGCCCGTCAGCCATTTTGTTTTATCATTATATCCACACGCCTCAGCTTTTAATTTACACGTACGTACATGCTGCAGCGCAGTCGTACAGACAACAACCATATAAAAAAGGCCCGTCGTATAAACATTGCATTCGATGGAATGAAACTGTTATAATAAAATGTCAAACCAGCCCAAAACATTGGCGTTTAAAGAACAAGTCACGAGTGATTTATTAGAATGCGGAAGCAAAATTACTCCCCTTGTTGCGTATGTCAACATCGTCTGCTTTCTTTACATTTTTCGAGAAGTGCGCATCATTTATCTATTCGTTGAGTTAACTTCCCCAAAGACATTTTAGCATGCCGTGCATAATAAATACGTTACAAGGCGTTTAGTTGGCAGATACAGTATCATATACGGCTCAGAGAAAACAATATTAGGTTCGGCTTCGCCTCAACTAAACGCCCTGTAATTTAAAATATATATCTCATGATTCACCCGTATGTATGTCAGTGTGCGATGCAATGGGGTGACAAGTAACTTTTTATTCTTCTAATTCTATATCCTCGACAAAATGTGATATCTCCGATTTGAGACTTGCTGTAACACAAACATATATTGATTCCATCGAAGGCAATGTTAAAAATGATTCATTGATCATTGTTTCAACGTAGTGGATTGTTGCGTGATTGTATGTTTCCCTTTGAGCACTGAATTAAGTTTATTATCTCGTTGTTTTGTTCGACAGCAAGGCATCATGGTATGTGACAACCACAAACTGAGAAAAAGTCGTTAACGCTTGACCCAGCATAACGGATAAAACCGACCAGCGATGTTCATGGAAATTGCCATTCAAATATTTTTTTAAAATTATTTTAGTTTGTCTCAATCACATGGTGTACGTGAATCCTCATTGAAACGAGCTCGTTGAGCTCGTTCAAATGGTGGCACAAAGGCGATGTTTTTTTAAGCAAAACGAATGTTTTCTGTTATTTCAGAAATTATTTTGAATTGCCACCTTTTATTCATGCTTAAAACACAGCCGCGTTATCCGCCTCAGTGCATTATAACTCCGAATCGCCAAGGTGAACAAAGGGATCGACGCAAGTGTGTTTTCGGAGAACAATGACTGTGGATTCGTAAAATAATCCACAGTTATTGTTCTCAGAAAACACACTTGCGACAAGCCTTTTGTTTCCCGTTGGCGAAAGTCACGGTGTACAGGTACATATTTGGGGGGGGGGGGGGAAGCAAATGGACCTAGTGGGGGGAAGCAAATCGATCATTTTGAGGGGGGGGATCATTTTGAGGGGGGGATCATTTTGTTGTGTTTTAAGTCGGATAATGAACTCGTGGTGAATCATTCGGAGTTAGAAAACACTCAACCCTTCGGGTCTCGTGTTTTCTAACACCGAATGATTCACCACGAGTTCATTATCCCTTACAACTTGATTAGTCTTTCGATTGTTACACAATTGAACACGACACGAATGTCGCGCTCGATGCAATAATGTACCCATTATCACTTGGTTGGTCATCCAACTTCATTTGTATCTCTTTGTTAAGATTAGATAAGATAAGATATACCAGAACAAAGTCAGATTGCCATGTACATACAAAATCACCATAAATAGAATCATAAAACATACTAATTCCAAATGACAGACATAAATCATATTACAGATAATTCCATCTTGTGAATGAAGGGCTGGGCCATGTTTCAAATAACATTACATAGCACTGGATTATCATTGGTCATTATGACTTTAAATCTGTCCATTTCATCCATTCGCGGAAAGTCAATTTTTCGTAGGAAATTGTGCAAAATATTTTTCTCTCAGTGGTGCATAAAGCGGACATTCCATTAAGAAATGCCATTCCGATTCCACCTCCCCCATTTAACAAGCTTCGCATACTCTGCGTTCTATCGGACGAGGAGGTTGTAAATGCCTTCCAAGTTCGATCCACAGTTTATAGTTGCTGGTGCGTAATCGCGTGAAATTGTTTCTAGCTTCAAAGAAAGAGATGTGCATGAGAAACGGTTCCATTTGATAATCTACTTTGAATAGTCGATAAGTCCTAAGTATGTTTTTCCTATTCTCTTATTATCATTGTGTATATCTTCTTTAAATAATTTAATATGGTCCGATTTTGGGCTTTAGAAGATTAATTTTACTTTTGGAAATTTCAGTTTCGTTCAAACTGTTAAATCCAAATCCTTTAAGCTTTTTACTTATTTCACTTGTTATGTAAATATTAAAAAAAGTTTTACCTTTAAATGAATTTGGACTGATTTTGTAACCAACCCAAGACATTTTCCACCACGTGCAATTTGCTCTATTTGAAGGCCAATATACTTTTTAACCTATTACCTAACGCATCGGTTCGTGTAATATAGAATTTAGTCGGTTAAAAACCATATCATGTGACTACCCTCCTTGGGACGAGCCCGTCTCCCACCTTCTAATGAGGGTTATAGACAGAACGCTATGTGTGTTTGAATCGGTGGGTGTTTTACATAACGAGTTGGAATGGCGTAGTCATATTTCGCGAGAGCTGTACCCACCGATTCAAACACACATCACGTTCTGTGTTTATTACATATCCCATACATTAAAATTCATTTAAATAAACAAATTTTAATTCCGATGTTAAAACCCAAAGGTGAAGAGTCCGTTTGTTTTGACTGAAGCTGTGCTGATCAAATGGGTCGATAAAAAATCAAAACAACCTTTTGGCAACCAGTATTTGTTGAAATTCGTATCGCTGTTTTTCTTCGGCTGGTGCCCATTCACGCCTAACCATTTGGTGGCTATTAATGTTAGTAAAATTATAAGTACAAATTTGGGAAGATTTTCAAAACAGCTGAAAAAACGTGTTTAAAAGAAGTTCGAAGCGTGTCAAGATGTCCGAAGATTTACCGAAATAAAGTTGACCAATTAGATATAACTGCATCCGCAAAACGAGACGGCTACGGGACTGGGTTAATGTTGTGGCTGGCAAATGATTGCTTTTTTTAAATATTATCTGATTTTTGGTTAACTAATTTTTTATGAACGACTTTATTTTTCTTTGGACGTTTTTATTTTCTCACTACGCGACAGACGGTCGATAATTGTATAACGAAATTTGTAACTAATGACTCGATGGGAAAGGAACTGGTATGAACGGTGCTGGGAAAACATTCCAGCTTGTGCATCACTCATTGAAAACAGAATCATTTTTGTCATTCTGTTAAATACAAGGGTTTAAATTTGAATGGATGTGTAATAATACATGATATGAAATGTTTCGAAAAATATCAAATGTTGTTATTGTCTGCCTTAGGTGGAGGGTTAAAGTTTTTTCCAAATAATACTCATGTATCTAGGTAAAACGTCTTGGCATTGACAAGCAGTTATTCTTTGAATAACGTTCGTATATTGTTTAGTACATTGAATATTGAAATATAACCAACGTCTTAGGCCACCGGGCCAGTTCTGAAAGGAATACGACGCTGTTGTGGGTTATCTGTTCATCCACGTTTCTTGGAGTTTGCGCACAAACTAATGTTGATGTGATTTGATATCCTTTTACTCACAAAGATACAAATATTCATTCATGCTACAGTGATAGATTATTCCAAACAATACGTATTTGAATCTCCTTGCAAACATCGAGACGTTAACACGATTTATCAATTAACATCATACACACTGATGTTGAGATATCATCAAACGTTTTACCTGAATGTTTTTCCCATAATACAACTAGAAGTTTAATCAATTAAATTTCGTTTGACAGAGCTCATGGAGCTCTGTCAAACAAAATTCATTTGGTTAAATTCCTAGATGCATTCTGGAAATTATTTTGTTTCTTGAAATTCTGATATTTTGACACCAGTGTGCAGAGGGTTAAAATAATTTAATAGAAACGACGGTTAGTTCACAAAATGTAACTATACAACCAGAGGTACGGGTTCAAGCTTCGTGCAATAATAGAACTGCGCACACATGGAGATCACATCTTAGCCTTTGTTGAACGAACAGATTACCGCCCTCAAACAATGAGTTTATAGGTCGGAAATATGGTCAGATCAGGCGTTAGCAAAAAAAGGTGTGGTACTTCACCTTTCATCTTGAGGTAATTATAACCGAGGATCGCGTGCTTTCCACTCGGGGTTAGGGCTCAGATTAATGTCAGTCCGACGGCTAACAGACACAGCTCTCTCCAGTTAATAACAACGATCTCTCTCGTCCCGCAACATGGATGTTACGAGAAGAATCAGCAGCTACTTACTGAAGGACGTTGTCTGGTAAAAGATCCCAATAGGCTGAATAGTAGAGCTTGGGCGGATGATTGGTACCGGGCTTTTGGCACGCTGGGGGAGGGGGATTCTCTTTCTTGGATTAACCTTTCTGGTAACCACTAGCTCTCTCCTGCAGATTGCCTAATCAGTGCTATTCATTACACAACGCCCGGCTATGACCAATAGTGCCGATGGTAATGAAGTAATACGCGTTTGTCTTTGAGAGAAAGGGCGAAGCTTGACAAGGCTCTCAGGTCACTCAGACTTCTTCATTGAAATGAAAAGATTGAGCAACGATTCAATAGTTTATATATGTCAACAGTTACTATTTACATGTTCAGATACAAGCATTTCTATAAATTATTTCAATTAATAAAATACACCTTAAAATCATGATCGATTACTTTCCCCAATAACAGTTCCCGAAAATATTACCAACGTTCCATCCGTTTCCCAAACTCGCATCCGTAGAGTAATGTCGGAAACTTCTGTATGCTTATTAATGTATTCTGTTACTCATCTTTCCACTTATCTGCGCTTGCTGAATCATGGCTGACAATTTTCACCAAAGGAAAAGATTTACAGGGAAGTTTGCTCCCCTTAACCTGTGAAAGTTGTCAGTAAATTTACACTAAGGATATAGGTATTTTACCCAAAAAAAAATGAAATTTTGAAATATTAGCGAATTTGTATCATCTATATGCGCATCATTTCACAAGTGCCGGGTATTTTCTTGTAGAGTAGTATAAAAATACAGAAGCTGGCTTTTTACAAGTTTTTTTCTCAATCACTTTGAACATTTGACTATTATTCTCTGTTGAAATGCATTTTAACCCTTTACCTAACCTGAAAAGCAGACGACACTTGCAAAAATAATTCTTGAATAACTATTTTTTTTCATTTTTTGTCTCAAAAACATAGGTTATGACCCCTCGTTGGAACGAGCTCGACGAGCTCGTTCCAACGAGGGGTCATAACCTATGTTTTTGAGACAAAAAATGAAAAAAATAATGAAAATTAATTGGCGATTTTTGAGAATAGCGCTGGCCGGTTTTGGCCGTTACTTTGGGTAAAGGGAAAACTGTGCTTTCAGCATCTTTTGATGTTCTGTAACGTTTTTTCTGTTCATTATACTAACAGTATGCGCATTGTGATACATAATACACACACATAGGGACACGCATGTGCGTGAAAGGGTTAATGGGCGTGGCACGTGTGCCAGCGCGGAAGGATAGAACAAGAGGCCGCAGGCCTCGAGTTTTATACTTTCGCGATGGTACAAGTACATATCGATTAACCCATTCAAATTCGCGTGTCGTTCTGTGTTTATTACACGCATTGACGTCTATAAAAACAATTTTTAGAATGACGCCCAGCAATTCATTTGACAACTATCAACAAAAAGAACACACTTTATCGCCAACCAAATTTGCGAGGGGAACCTTTGTTACTATTTCGTCTCCTGAGTTCCAAACTGTTCTATGTGCTTTCTGGCACATAGAACACATTGGCACTCAGGGAACGCTTTATAGCTATCGCTAGAGATTCAGCTTGTAATTGCGGTGCACGATTTGTAGAAAAAGCCAGTGAAATTTCGCTTCTTTATAAAAATAGACCCCCAACGATTTCCGTTCCGCATGTATGTGCGGAACAGATTTTCCTTTTCCGCGCGGTTTAGTGTTGTTTCAGATGGGACTTTCATACAACAGGCGTGTAGTAGTGGTAGAATATATCTTTATTTAAGTGACATGTGCATGACTGACAATAAAATATCTTATCTAAAACAAATGCACAAAAGCACTTGGCGATTCAGGCCTATATGTCACCTCAAATAAAAATGAGTACCAAAAGTACTGTAATAAATTAACAGTATGCGCACCGTGAAATATAATACAGACACTATCCTTTCCATTAAGTCTGGGGGGTGAGATTTGCTCATTTTTTTCCTGGGAAGCATAAACATTTACTAATTACAATAAAGGCACATTCACATAACAAAGAGCGAAAGTGAACGGATATTAAGTGTTGATAGGTGTGATACTGATAGATATTCTTAATGATGGATTATCTGTGAAGAGGTTGCTTCTAACAAGAATTCCACAAAAAGTCAAGTTCCCTTTTCTAACTTTTAATAAACTAAATCAACTTACAGCTCCAAGCGCTATCGGTTGTTTTCATTTATTAAAAGTAACAAACGGAAACATGTCTTTATTTTCTACTGATGTAATGGGTTTCTTTCAACAATTACTTGCCTCTGAATTGGACCTTCCTCGCTCTTCTGATAATTTCAAGGGAGATTTTCATGACATGACGATTTTAACCAGTGATGCATGCGAAGAAGCGTTTATTACTAACTCTCTTAATTTATCAAACCCTTCACCGACTACTACGTGTCCCAAGCTCTTGACAATGTATACATCGCTAACTACATCGGGTGTCCGACCCCTGGCTTCTGAAAACGTTGTTAAACCGCAATAAACAAACAAACTAAATATCTGATATAAACGTTGTCACCAAACGATACTGCTACTATAATACTATAAATATTCAGCATTGACTATTCCTGCTTTCTCACAGTCGATACGACTCGAATCTGAATTCCGTTGACCAAATGGAAGAGCTGACCGTCATAACACGAATTACACTAAACTACGAATTACAGGAACATTTCCATTCTGTATCGCTTCCCGACTCTTCCCCTTCTTGTTTTATACACAAATTCAATGGGTTTTGGAAAAATGAAAAGAATCTATTGTTTTTTTTTCCCAACTTTGCAAGAGATGTTAATCAAACTGCATGACAATATAGGTTTGTCATGGCTTGTGAAGACAAATGGCAGGCACATGAGGTGAACAAGCCCTGCTTAGGAAGCTTTGTCTACACGACGGCTGTCCAATGGGCCGTTGACAGTGTTCAAGCTTTCGAGTGCTAATTCAGCCAACTGCACTAAAAATATTTGGATTTGGCACCAAAAAACCTCCGTTGTCTAAAATTTTGGCACCAAAACAGTACCTTTTTTGTCAAGAAAGGTGATTGCAGCAGTGAAGCGCGCGGCCGACGACAAAACAAAAAATGATTTATTACTTCCAGTGCAAGGACATCGTCAGTAGGCAATAAGGGTGGCAAAAATAACAGATTTTCAATCAATCAAAGTGATTTTGTTAATAAAGTGTTTGAAATTGTTTGAACAAACACCCAACGTTACTTTTCAGTGAGCAGTAAAGATGCATTGTTGTTTATCAGTAAAACATTGTGGGTTATCAACATTTTTACAAAAAAGCAGCATTTAATTACATAAATACTTCATACCGTCTCGGGTCACACGCCACGGTATGAATAATTTATCTAATTAAATCCTACCTTTTCTAATGACCTCCGATCCACTAAACGGAGTGGATTAACAGAAATTAGTCGATTAATCTGTTATTATCTATGTGCAACAACAGTGTATGAACGGACAGCATCTATCCTGGCGATTAATTCAATTAGTGGCACAGAAAAAAACTCAGGTCACCGACTTTTCGCCCACCAAGAATTTCGTCCGAACTTTCGAGTTCTGTGGGATTTTCTCGTGTACAATTGTCTGTTCACTTTTGAAATAATTACCAGTTCATTTTTTATAACGCGATGAATCTATTTGGATCAGACAATGAGAAAACATCTCCTGCCCACATTAGCATCTTGGCACGAATAAACCTTGTTTTGCACTAACATGTCCAGAATACCTAGCAAATGGCACAAGGCAGTTTTGGGCCAGCGTGTACACTGATCGTTGAACAAATACAACTTTCTCTGTTAGAACTCGCAAGCCGACTGATTATCGCGTATCCTGAAATATCTCAATTAATTCAAATTAACCACGATTATTTAAAAAGCTTTCCGTGGTGATTTATGGATGGTAACCTTTCAGACACGCAAGCTTTGTATTATATACGTCGGTCGCATAATTGCTCACTGTTTTGGTGCTTCCGTTCAGATTTAATAGAATAACTATTTACATCAATAATTCAAAATAGCTTTAATTTGTTATCCCATTATAAACGAGTTTAAAGTGTCTCAATGTTTTTTTACCAATATCGTCGTGAAAATTATCACAACAAGAATTCAAGTACATGTGGGGGCACGATGACGTGTACTAAGGTGTACTGCACGTCGATGGTGCGCATGTCTTCAACCAATCTAACCCCGCCTGCTGCTGTGCGGGGTTACGATGTTGGGGAGCTGGCAGCTGCTCGTCGTTGCTCGGTGGTTCTCTCCGGGTACTCCGGCTTCCTCCACCCGTAAAACTGTCACGGTCACGATTAGCCATTGCGCATAAGTATGTGACCTTAAATACCAATAAATAAATAATAATAATTCAAGTACATGTATCTATTAATTGATCTGAGCAGATTTGGAATGGAACTTTGGTGTGAAGACGAGAGGTTACAAATACAAAAGTTCAGATATGCCTCTAATATAAAGAGTATTTAACCTCCCCTCACCCTCCAAACATATTTACACCACGTATTTTAGCCTGGGAAACTTTCGTGTAATATATTTTGAAAATTCCAAAGGGTAATTCACCCATTGTCTTGCCGCGATGTAATTTCTGATCAGGTGTTCTCGTCACAAGTTGAGAAATCGAAAAAATTATTCAGTAACATTTTGTGATCCATTCCGCACAGAATCGATCAATAAATATCATTTTTCGACTTCTCGCCCTCCGTTTCCCCTCTCTGATCCGCCATTGGTTCTATTTACACACTCGTGTCGGTAGGGTTGAGTAATGTGGAGAATGATAAACTACTGATTCACAAACGAGTAAATTAAATGATTTCTTTACCATCTACATTTAACTTTTTTGTCCAAACAATAGTTCTGTTGAAAGAAGATTTAATGCACTGGCTGCCCGATAATTGATTAAATTAATGTCTGCGTGTAAAGGCACAACGATTGGAAGCGCGATAACGCATCGACATTACTGATGTATCGTTTCTGTTTACTGATGTCTTGAAAATTAATGTTTAATTTGAACTCAAATCTAATTTGAGATTGGCATGGTTCTCTGTTTGGTAAGGTAGGCGCCTTTCACTGTCGTTTCTGATGTTCTCTGTTATATAAATGAGAAGTGTGTAATTCCACACAGCCAGGAAAATTAAGATTTTTTCCATCTCCTTTGATATGCAATGCAACTAGAAATGTTCCGTCTCGCAGGCAAGGCTATCCTATCCTGTCGTGAGACGGGTCTACCCGCTTGTCGTATGGCCAGTCTTGTATTGGCCGAAAAACCATAAACTTGGAAACCATAACTGACAAAGTCTGCAAAGAGAAAGCACAATTTTACAGAGGAGGACTAAGCACCAATAGCAGTTCAGTTGAGTTGTGATGCAGTCAAACTCGACTATTAGCTTGAGAAAAGAGGGTGGCGTCTTTCACCCGGGAGTTCGTGTGGGTGTATAACCGGGTGTAAACATTTGTTTTCCATGCAATACTTTTTGTTCTAATCAATATCTATTCATCAAACTTGCAGTGTAGGTACCCATATAGAAGGAGAAGAAAAGGTCAAGGCAGCTATGTTGGTTTCCAGGCGATAACATTAGGTGTATTTACCACGGCAGAACCAAACTTATAGAAAGTAATTTCGTATAGAAGGAGGCGCTTATTGATTTGGAATCTGTAGACATAATGTCAAAGGTCACGGGGTTGTCACAAGTTATGAATATTTTTTTCAATTTTTGGGGGGAGTAATACCTTTGCTTTTACTTGTCCACTAAATTTATAGGTTATGCACCCTCTTTCGAAGGGGAAGAATCCGTTCCACTTTGGAATCGTCGGTCCTAGAGTCGAAGATCACGAGCTATGAACATAAATCGATTGATTGTGAAGACTGCAGTCCTAAGACGAACGAAAGCTACTAGCTGTTACTATTAATTATAACGATTCCAAAATATAATTTCTGGGCAATAATTTAGTTCTATTTGAAATCACACCCATTAAATGAAGAAGAAAACATTTCTGTCATACAGTCCTGTGTTCCAAAAGGTCAAGATTACCGTTACTGTAAATAGCACCGAAATTCAAGATGGCATGGTAGTTACAGGCAAAGATGAAGAAGAACATCTCAAAAACCTCGACAGTTTATTACTAGACTTAACAAGAGGCCCCATGGGACCCGGGGCGCTCGCCCGACAATAGTTGTTTAAAGAAGGATTTAATTAGCATCTATAGCTAGTTAACACAACAGAGGAGTGAAGTTATTTAATTATTTATAACTTTGCTATACATGCCACATGACTTTTTTCTAATACTGGGATGCTATCACAGAAATAATGCCCCGATTTCAAGTAATGCAAAATTTTGGAGTCCAAATATCAACCTAGGAACTTAACTTGAACAAATTTCAATCTGGGCCCTTCCCTTTCACCACCAGGGTGCTGTGTACCAAATGTGAAAGCATTCTGACTGGGGGATCTGAAGAAAAGATTTTTAAAGCAATTTCCCCATATTGCACTAAGCTGAAACTCGGGCTACCATAGGGGCCCCAAATATTAACCCAGGGACCCGATTTGAACAAACTTGAATCTCACCCCTAGGGGTGTTGTATACCAAATACAAAAGCATTCTGACTGGTGAATCTGGAGAAGGTGATGTTTAAAGAAATTCCTTCATATTGCACTAAGTTAAACTTCAGATTCCCATAAAAAGCCCCAAAATTAACTCGGTTTGAGCAAACTGAATCTGCCCCTCCCCCCCCCCCCCCCCCCCCCAGAATGTTGAATACTAAATATCAAAACATTCCAAGAGATGGTTTTGGAGAAGAAGACTTTTAAAAGAAATTCCCTCATATTGCGCCAAGTTAAAATTTGGGCTCATATAGGAAGCCCAAATATGAAACCAGAGACTCGATTTGAACAAATTAGAATGCAACCCCCATAGAGATGTTGTATACCAAATATGAAAGCACTCTGACTGGTGGATCTGAAGAAGAAGAAGAAGAGGTGAGCTAAAAACAAACAGCAGACTAAAAAAATCAAAATGTGAATACATGGCACCTCAGCTTTCCTATCTTGGTTTCAGGATCGACTCGAAAGGATTGTGAATCGACAAGGAAGGTACATATGTAATCCAACATGCACCACGACCAACATCAAGAATTGAACTTCAATCATTTTCAGGTCTTGTAAATGATGATAGAAAGCACATTGTTAACAAATTGTCTCGTTTTATACCCAGACATTGCATGTGAATGATAGCGTTTTTTGTGACATTCGTGGGAAGCATGCTTCACGTGGACGAGGGATGTGTTTGGAGTACGCTATCAACCAGAAACATCAAGTTTCACTGGATGAAATGTACTGCAAGACATGGCAATCATTAAAACATAATAATCAGTAACAACAACTTCACTGGCATGAAACATTTCAGGGGGTTCTCAGTTAAGTTCCAGGTGTATACATTCTGGTTCACTACTCTGTACAGCGACGAACAGCGGCCAGATATGCAGCAAATGTGTCAAGGAAATTGTTCTTTCGAACATGGTGGGGCGTTTATTAGATAGGGCTATAAAGTCGAACAGGGTGCCAGTTGTGATTTAATAACAGGTGTCACAAATAATACAGGTACCAAATGCAAGGAACCATGCATCAAACGGTGGTCATTGGCAAACGTATACTTGAGAGATTGGGTTGGCTAAAGCCATATGGATCTCTCCGAACTGAATATTGCCTTGCATATGGCTGTCCAAAGTTCGATCGTGGCAGCTGCTTGATTTCCCGGATCGGAGCACCTGGAATCCGTCGTGCATCATCACAGCGTATTTTGCCTGGAGACTGTGAAGGTGACAACAGACAGAATATATTTCGCATAGCTGGACCGTACTTCCAGAAAACTGGTTGTGTACTGGGTTTTTCTATATTGGGAACATGTTGGTGTTATTGATTTTTGCCCATAAAAGGTATTTGTCGAACCGCAGTTTGATTGGACATGTTGGTTCTGTTCAGATGTCCCTTTGAAAATTACGTTGAATGATGTACCCGACTGTTTCCCTTAACGGACTATTCTTTTCTTTTAGTGCATCTTCGTTTTCTGGGCGCAGCCTTTCTTTTCTTGTCAGAAAATAGGCTAAAATAGGTCCTGTGAATGCGTTTACTGGAAATGATTTCAGACGCTTTTCCACGTGGTTGGCTGACTTCCTCGCAAGTACCGCCAAGGGAGTTTTGTTGAAAATAATCGAGAGCGGTTACAATTATCCCGTTGTCGTGAGTCTTAACATTGGCATCCATGACAGGCTGGTCTGGTAATACATGTTCACTGTCAATGACATATCAATCTTCACTATCTTCGCTGCACTCACCATTATTATTATTACTGTTATATTCATTCCTCTACGTGGGCTGCCGGAATAAAAACGGTTCTGACAGGTTGTCTATGTCCACCCTCTGAGATTCCCCTGTGTTATCAGGCAGCTTCCCGTGAACGTTCTTTATGTGCCCTGGGTGTAGAGCTATGTCGCTGATGCCACCGGGTAACATGAACTGAATTCAGTTGTCAGGACCGGATTTTATAATATTCTCATCTACTGCTATGGTACTTATGTTGTCATCAGATCGGTAACGTTCGCGCTGTTGGGTCAATTCTTCTGACGCTGAATCCAACAAACAACATAATTTTTCGAATTCTGTTTACATGGACATTTCGTCAATGATTGTCGAAATACAGATATCCGTGTTAACCGTCACTAGCTCATTGGTGTTCACATGCAATGACTACCAACTATACGTTTACCACCTGGTTTCCCTGTCATGTCTTGTGTTGTTACTAGTTTATCAGAGTTATCATCTTCGAATGGTGTCCAGATTCGATCGCCAAGGGCTGTTGTCATCTTACTATTTATTTCAGAGAGCTCTTGTGGGAAATTCTTATATTTTAAGCAGTCTCTTTTCAGTTTGTAGTATTTGAGCTTCCATTGCTGAATGTTATCAACGTGTCTCTTGCAGATGTACGTACTCTCTTATGTAAACGTCCATCTTTTGCTCCCACTGTTTGCTGACTCTAAGAATATCATCATCATGTTTTTCTTGAGACACGTAGTGTTTGTTTACAAACTCTTCCTACTTGCTATTAGGATCATCCACAGCCATCCAGTTGTTCTTTTCAAACAAACGATCATTTTTTCTCTTGTTGACTGCAAAATTCGCCTTTCATCGCACAGACGTCGGACCATGTTATTCCAATGATCGCGCTCAACTTTCATTTCAGTTGAGTCTCTTTTTTGTGAACTGAGTTGCTTCATTGTCTTCTTGTTCTTGGCCGGGCAGTACCAGTGTTATCCTTCCTTCAATCAAAGGGTCAGACCAACCATCCAGGCACATATCAGTCTTTCGTAGTAAATCACTCACTTTAAGGTATCCTTTTCTTTTTCGACATTTTATTAGCCTGTTGGCTTCGCGTTTCCACAATTTCTTTTACGTTTAGCAGCTGATCAATGGTACCTGTCTGAAGATGAACAGATATTTATAAGTCCTTTTTGAAGTAGAAGAGGGAGAAAAGGGAGACAAGTGCAGTTTTCTGAAAACGTATAATTTGGGTTTGGCGATAACTGTATTCTAATATACAATGACAATCAACGGGCGTTTTCTGAACAAGCTTACTACCAATCTAACAAAAATAGTGAAATTATTGTGTATGTAATATTTGGCAGAAAGATTGTAGGTAACAAGTGCAGTTTGGGAAATACTGAGTATGAAATGTAGATTTACAATATTTCGAAACACTCAGAGTTGCAAAATTTTGCCATAAATACATGTAAGGGCATAGTTATGTTAAAAGAATACTCAGTATATCCGTTACGTACGCAAAATAACGAAAACAAGCATTACTATTTGACAGTGCATTTTCTGTGTGTATTTACTTCATGGTAAGCATATTGAAGTGAATTCCAGTGCGATAATCTCCCTTACCTGTCACACTGGACGTTGCCGATATAAACAAAGTAAAACATTTCTACATCAAAATTAAAATTAACAACAATAATTCAAAAATATTTCATCGACTGTCTTCACTTGCTAAAGAAAAGTGTATTAAAACATTGCTTCGCTAGCTCTAATCGGTGAAGAACTGAGAAGAATTTTAAACATTTGAAAAGAAAGTGATGAACTTCGATGATTTGTCACGAAATTTCAAAAGTGAAATTTTAAAATAAATTAAGAAAAATGGAGGGTGTCTCCGTATTTTTTTCGTCGGCGACGCCAAATGTAGTGATTTTCCTACTTGATAATGTTACACTGAAAATCCAGGTTTCTGCAAAGCAAGTTAGTCAAAAGTATCGAGTTCCGATGTTAACAGTTCGGATTCCTCATTATATGTGCGTCAAATAAACAAAGGGCTTCAAGTCATTTGACAGAACGCTTAAGGAACATTAGGGTTAACTTTTAGCAAATACAGATTTGGGGTGATATTTTGGGGATTTATTTGCATCCTCCTTTCTCGAAAACATTTTTAACTTCCTAACACCATATCAACAAGCTTGAAGTTCAAACACATTTTCTTAGAGAGTCACACGGTAAGCGGAATTCAGTCAGGTTCCCGGGGTACCGAGCATTTCAAAAAGGAGTACGACATCTAGGCTTATTCATTAAAATTGAAAGACCCCCACCTCCCCGCCCCCATAGGCATTCGCCTGTCACAGGTGGTTGCTGGTGGTAGTAAATTTAAATAACTATTGGATCGAGACATCATTTGCTCAAATCGACTCGACAGGAAAACAATTTCACTGACATCTGCACCTTAGATATGGCGCTTTGACATAATACTGAATGGACTCCAATGACTGAACACAAAACATATCAGTCGGATCAATTAAATTCATGATGTCGAAAATAATGTTTCGATATATCTTTGTCTTGGTGTCAACAATTTTCGACTGTTTCCCGAACGTTGAGAGACAGTCTAAATCCACCACTGACATACAATGATTATTTCTCACTTTTTGTTATTTCGTATCCTAAATTAAATGTAAATGGCTATTGTAAATACAACGATTTTTAACAATTATATAAATCACTGCATTCTTATTTACGTTGCTGTTATGTAGTGTGCGATTGAGAGCAGTTACGGACGTTGAAGAAACTTGAAACTAATAGCATATTTACAGTGTTAACTGATAATTGTGTGTGCATAGATATGTCTCCAAAGGCCATCCCAGAAGAGCGGAATACTCCGATTATTGCAGGTATATGAAGATAATCCATAAAAAGTAATCTGGTCGTTTTATTTGTCAACTTTCTGTCTGGAATATCAGTTCTAATCATTTCTGCGCAATCTACTTCCGGACGCCAGTGGGAGTTCCCTGCAAACAAAAGCGTGTAAAACATTTTATTGGCGTTTCTGTGGTAAATTTTGGGCAGAGTGATGCCTGATTGATCCGATAGATGCCAACTTGTAACCCCTGGGCAAATTGAGATAGTTAACCCTTTTCAGACCCACCCATTATTTTTGGTCGTAAAATTTGGCTTCACATTTAGGTTATATGTGATGACGAGACACTAAATAGGCATTTATCGCTAGCAGGTTTTTTCCTTCCTATTTTAGTTGGGTAAAAAGATGGAATTCGGCTAAATTCTAATTGTAGCGAGAAACTTATTTCGTTATATTGAAATAATATCTCTTTATAATATCTCGAGATAGTATTTCGTCATAGCGAAAAATCGTCTCGTTAAAACGAGAAACGTATCTCAAATAATGGGAAAATGTTTCGTTATTACAAGATGTTTTCTAATTATAACGAGAAACTTATTTCGTTGTAATGTAATAATATCTCGTTACAACGAGATAATATTTGTATAAGTAGCGCAACATAGTTTGAAGGCTCTTATTCCCTTTCTTGAGAGAATTATGTTTGCATAATCGACCCTACTTGTGTTTCAGAAACTTCCTTACTCCTTCGTAACCTTTATCTATATTTTGTTACAAAGTTGCTTCACCATCTTGCCCTTTTCACGGCAAGAACTGAATGGATCCTTCATATCATTAAAAAAAACTGACTTAAAAGTCCTTCCTGTTCGAGCCAAGTGGTTGTAGCGTTTTCAGTACCAATAACCATTTGGTCTCATCGCGACAGCGCTAATCAGTTACATATGGTGAGTCCGAATTGGGTTATCATACCTCTATATTGCGGTAACTGAGGTCCGAAATGGTGTGGTTGGTTGAGTTAAAATTTGTCGCTACTGGCGTGCCACGTTTATGTTTGATGTCAGCAGTGTGTTGTAAGATGCGGGTTATGAAGTATCTTATAGTTTCACCAGTATATTGTTTGTGACAATGTTTGCAGGTTAAAAAATGGACGCGATTGCGAGTCATGTACAACTGGTTTTGTGTGGGCCGCGAAAACGTTTGTGACTAATACTGTTTGATAAGTAGTGGTTTTTAGCGAAATTAGGGCATAGTGGCGCATTATTCTCTGTCACGCCTTGTGAGTGGGTGGATTGTGGAGAATTCTGCCATTTATATGGTTGGATCTTTCATATCATTTATTTGAATCCAACTTCAACATTGGAATCGTTGGTTTCTGTCATTTTCTCTATTCTTCGTTGAAATTGGTCTACCTAACTGCAGGTTCTCCATCGTGGAAGAAAACGATCAAATTCTGCCAGCAGGGCACAATATGGAGATATCCAGATCGAAGTTTCTTAAAGGTTTAGCAAATGAATAAAATAAATGTAGCTTTTGCAATCAGATTCCTCATAAATTTGATTTTCTGCATGTCGGTGCTGTTAATGGCCATCATGAGTACAACAGAGTACACTTTTTCTAGTGCCGGTGGTCGGACCAGAAGCGGACTGGCCGTATGGTCCATCGGGAAAATTCACGGTGCATCCCTCTCCCATTGGGTTCCCCTCGGGACCCTAATATTGATGCAGCCCAAAAGCTGTTGGTGCGTGAAATGTCGTGAATATTACCAGCAGTCTAGTCTGTTTTTGATCGCTCAGATGAAATGAAACAGCGTTCCTTCAATTTCAAAATTCAAACTTTTCACCTATTCGCTCGAACTGTGGTCTTCCCGATGCTCACCCGCAGCCGCTAGTACCATTTTTGTCGAATGGTCGATGCCATCGAAATGCCCTCTATGGGGACTGTTATTGATCCCGCAGTTGCAAGCAAGCAGCGTTCGGTCAGTTCGCAAAATCAAAATTTTCCCCGTGACTTACCCATAAGCCTGTCTGGCAATCTCCTAAGCCTAAGAAATCGCATCATGATTTAGGGCATTTCGCCGCACGATGCATGCCCGGTAATTTCAAAAGAAACGAACCTAGATGATTGGATAAACAGTCGTGTTATTCGGCTGTGTCTTTACCGATACCTCCGCCGTTGTCATATGTATATGTGTGCACACCAGTTCAACTTTATATACACCTGAGTTTTGGCCGTTCGCTCGTTGTCGTCAAAGCATTATCGCTGCCGGAACCGAATAAATGTATACGAAGCTTTAGTGTAAACTGTTGATTCTAAACCATGGGCTTTACACAAAACGACAATCCTTTTAGAAGAGGACATTCGCCACAAATATTTTGAATAAAACACCTCAACTGCAACCATATTCTGAACTGCGACAAATGGAATTGAATGGAACGTAGTCCATAATTCTGTGTTACCTGTAACAGTCGCAGATTTATACGGTTTCGGGACTTCTCTCTTTCAGAATTCCGTCTGTCGTAATTCAAACCTTGTTTGTTAAGCTCTCAGGCCACCAGTCAGTCGAATTCTGTTCGGAATTCGACAGTATTATGGGTTGTCTGTTTACAGACTTCGCGTGGAGTTTGCACGCAGATGACCGTTGATACACTGTGATGTCTCTTTACTCACAGAGATATATAGAATAAATAAGAACTAGGGCTGGTAACCAGATTTAAACCGCTCGTGGGATAAGGATTTTAACCACCCGGCTGTTCTGTTCTGTAACCAAAGTGGCGGAACTGGAAAAAATACAGATTGCAACGGCAAGTATTATTGCGGGGGCAACTCTTAGTGCTAGTTAGTCCTCACTTTATTTAGAAACACAATGGGACCCATTACAAGAAAGACGTCGCAAACACAAGTTAATTCAGTTCTTTAAAATGTATCATTGCACGGTTCCTCCACATATCTCCAGTAAAGTCCCCCCACTTTCCTCTCTGACCAATCCATCAATCAGTCTCAGATCAAGTCAAAACCATTGTGTTCCCTTCTGTCGGACCGAACTGTACAAATCTTCCTTCATTCCCAGCGTTACCGACCAATGGAATAACCTGCCCCTGCCAGTTCGTGAAAACTCGTCATTGATTAATTTCAAAACTTACCTAAACGATGGTAATCGACGACCTCCAAGATTCTATAGTAAGGCGAAATCTCGCCCAGCCCAAATATATCATTGTAGGCTACGACTGGGGTGCAGTAATCTCAATTCACACCTATATGATAATCATTTATTACCAAACCCCACATGCCAGTGCGGCGAGCAAGAGACTACTGATCACTTTCTCTTGCATTGTCCTATTTTCACAGACGCTCGTAATTATACAATTAACCTGCTCTCTTTTGGAGCAGACGTATCTGCACTTCTTTTTGGTTCGGAATTCTTGAACAATGAAGACAACCGTCTTATTTTTGAAGTGGTACATGATTTTATATTAACAAGTAAGCGATTCCAATGATTAATGTGTATCACAGTATTATTAAACCAGTCTAAACATCATTTAATATTATTTTGAATATGGTTGCCAAACTAGCCCAATGGATCAAATATAGCCCTCCACACCATTCAACTATCATTGCAGCTCAGAGCCACCCGGACTGTATTCACAGTTTGTATTCATAATCTTCTGCTAAAAGATTTGAATGAAAATACTTATGTCATTCTCGCGTGTAGTAAATGCATCATGTATTCAAGCTGGCCGAGATTTGTTTCTTTTCTTATTATTTTTTATCGTTCTCATATTGTCTAACTTGTAGTCTCAAAATTCTTACACATCGTCTTCCGGTGGTCCCTGCCTCTGGCTCATGTGACGGCCAGGATTGGGTGGTCTTATTAATAAAAACTCCCAACTGACGTACTCTATCCGCGTTGGGTAAGGGGTTAATCTGGAGTACGGGGCAGGGGCTCCCGGACGACGATGTGTGAGCTCGACTACTGACACTTGTGTAATTTATACAAATACTGTTTCAACTAAGGAACTAAAGTCACTCACACCTGCTATTGACATTGGTAACTATTTGTAATCTTGTTTTGGGTGGAAACGGCCTTGTATAAGCTTATAGCTTCCTGCTGAATCCACATCAATGTATGTAATAATTTTTATAATTTTTTCTTGAAATAAATATTGTTTAAACTAAAACCCTAATTCTACGAGTGGTTTAAATCTGATTACCGACCCTAGTACCCATTTGTTTTATTTATACCATGTTCTTAATAAACAATAAACTTTGTCACTTAAAATGGAGAAAAACGACACCTTCAAACGCAAACACACAGGTACTACAGGTTGCACATGAATGCTTGATTGACAGCTAGACACATCCTCAAAGTTGATTGAATTTACCTTGCCATTTCGGTCAAATTATTATTAACAATTCTTAAATTTTGTTTTAAATATTTAATTGTAGGTATTTTAAACTTAATAAGTGATTGCACGTAGTAGATAGTACCACAAAATGTCGTGTGTTTGATGAATGAAACATTGCGAAGCGTGAATGTATCGAAGTTGGCGAATTGCGTCATGTCAAAAGTCAAGTTGGATGAACTTCCAACTATAGGTGGAATTTGTTTTAACCGCTGTGGAACCTTTGCACCGGGGTTAAAAGCTAAAATTTAACCTACAGAATTTTTACGGATAGTAACATAGGCGATTAGTAACATAGAAGAGCATAGTAAAAATATAGATATTCGTCCAGGCCCCAGTTATAATATTCCAACCAACAAGTATTTAATTCGCTTTGCAAGCATCCAGATATTCACTCTATAATAGGAACTACGCAACGTAATCATAAACTGCAGCTGTGTTGAGTTTTTATTCATAATGGTAATGATTATCAAAAATTTGGTCACATCAAGTGTAGATTGAGAAACATTTCTTTCATTTATTCAAAGAAAATGAATGCTTATCGAATTTTTTCACATTCAGTCGGATGGAATATTTCAGTTGGTCGGAAAAGAGAACCGTAGGTTCGCTTTTTCGATCAACTGAAATGTTCCAGCCGAATGAATCTAAATATATAGGTGAGGGACTATTTCAGGCCTAGATTGGTTTAAGGCCATGACAGCGTCCAATTCCTTACAGAGTTTAACTACTGACAGGAGAGTTCGATTGTTTGAGCCCAAGTTAAAGAGGTCTACTCTTCAAGTAGGTGGTGAATCTCCATCTTGAACAGTTTTCGTTCGATGACGTCAAACGAACATTTTATTGGCCAACGACCTTTTTCAAGATTTTCTTCAGTCCAATCGATTTACATTTCTCTTATCCCGGTTCCGTACATTCTTCCAACTGTTTATAGGATGGCCAGTGTGTGTGAATGCAGCGGTTCTTTTGTCGTAATGTACCAATAAGACTAAGCAATTTTCTGTTAATTTCAGCTGCAACGAATATTGGACTGGACTGCACGACGCTGATCATGACGGTTCAGGTTCACCAAATTATAGATGGTCTTCGTGTACTCCTCTTTCTAACCAGACGTGGACAAACTGGGACACACATAGTGAACCTAACGACCAAGAGACCGACTTTTGTATTAGAGCCATGAAATCTAACGCACAATGGAGAACAATTTCCTGTTCAAATAAATACCCTTTTGTTTGCGAGCGTGAGATTGGTATGTATAGTGTCGACAAATTTGTATTTTTGAGACAGGCAAAGATTGTTGTCAAAGTGACTGTGATTGCTTTGTGAGGACATGTTAACCCTTTAACAAACTAATCGGTGAATTAGACAACGTCTTAAATAAAAGATGTCATTCAAATCTCGTTGATTATTCGGCTTTGCTTTCAACACTTAGATTATAAATATATATTCATTGAAACGAGCTCGTCGGGCTCGTGCCAATGAATAGTCACAAGCTCTGTTTGCATGCAATTCTTTTTAACCCTTTGATACTTCTGTACGCCTTATGACGTACGAAATCAAACAGCGCGTTGATACTTTCAGGTCATTTGTCATTATTTTTCGATTTTTTAAAGTTTTAACCTCAATTCATATTTTCTCCCGAATAATGCTCATTGACACCCATTGAGCCAAATGTTATCGCAGCTTAAAATACGAATATAATCCCGCTGTCAAGACATCTTAACTGGTTAAGTGCTAGAAGCCACTATCAGGTCTTTAAAATAATGAGGATACCAGAGCAAAAGCCAACACTTTCCTTGCTTATATTTCATACTCAGTCAAATACAAATAATATTTGTTTATATAAATTTGTTTTATTACAAATTATTGGAGAGTATGTGGGCACTCCAGTAATTTGTAAACAAGTTTTGAATAACAAATTCAGACCACCAAAAATAATCTAGCCCTCAACCAGATAATCACTAATGTGAAAAATTTGTTATTTGTATTTTCCGACGTTTGGTGGCACATTTTGAAAAAGAACTTCAGTATAATTAAAGTCCCAAGGGATTAAATAGGGTTTATGAAAATACCGCCAGTGTTGCATTAAAGTAGATTTGGGTGGAGGATTAACGTACTATCGTCTAGGAAATCGTGTTAATCCTCACAGTTTCACCAAAATCACGAAGCGACATTCTGTTCCGACAGATCAGCGTTGTTTGGGAGGTTGGTTCCCGACGAACGCTTCTGGAGTATTGTTATTATGTAGCAATGACCACAGTTTCTCTTATTCATGCACAGCATGTGTTTCAAAACCGTAGTTAATAACCGATTCCTGGAACCTGCCATTGAAGTTCGTTCCGAAGGGTCAAAGGTTTCCAGACAGAAATACGCTTTCCAGAATAACAAATTGCTCCGGAGAAAAAAGGAAATGTGTACGACATTGGAGAAGAATATTCTGATCTGTCATCTATAATTTGTGCAAGGTAAATGGTTGAAAACTTGCATGATCTTTGGAATCGTTCCAGTTGTTCTGGTGATGTATTTGGAACACTATTTTGCTTGCCACACGGATAAATAAGGCAGTTTTTCCCCAAACAAGTATATGCTAATGCAGATGTTCAGTTTTATAATGGAATTAAGAGTTGTGTTCAATGGCAGTTTGGGCTTTTATCCACCCCAGCTTACTCAATGGGTTGCAGAGTAGAAAAATCTACTGGGGGCAGTACCAATGTTTTGGAACATTTCCCACAGTTTGGACACTTCTTTTAAAGAACATTTTTGTTATGTTTTTGACTCGGCAGAAGCCAAAATTTAATTTTAGTGCAGAAATGATTTTTTTATCACAGTAAATAGGTAAAATGTAATTTTTGGTATGGTTGGGTTTGATTATAGGAATGACGATATAAATTATTTGAACTGGAGTTACCAGGCCTTGAAAAGTTGCACTGTGAAATTATGCAATCTTCGAAACTAAGCAGCCTTGAGATAAAATATTGTTTTAAAAGCCTCTGAAGCATTGGATTGAGATCTTGCATCGTTGCTGAATATTTCACATTTGGTGAATTGCAGGGCCTTAAAATACAATTGACTATTAGTGTGTTATGATGGGAATTCCTCGAGAAAGATGTTCCCGTGTCCGAGAGTTTCCTTCCTGCATATTTTTCGCATTTATTTGTTGCACAATTCCCAGTTTTGAGAACAGAAAAAGTTGTTTGAAGGGCAAAACTTGACAAAGATATTTGAATGTCCAAATTTAAATGTGATCATATTTTTTTTTCACACGATCTATGGGAAAATATTTAGTAGTGTTACACCATTAATGTACCATCGATCCCCCTTCTACCAGTTTGCTGTTGTTTCAACATTCTTTAAACTGGCTTTAAGATTATCAGATTATGGCATTTTTACGACGCCACAATTCTCCCCTGAAAGTCAAGTTTTTTGACTGGACAGTGAGCGGCCTCGTTTAGTTTGGTCTATGCGTCTACAAATACCAGTACAACTGTATAATGAGGGGTCATTGACATGTTTTTTTATGGATAAAATGGACATTTTTAGTAATTAGTCTGTGTGAACACACAGACTATTGTTTTTGTACGGTTTCTTTTTTTTCTTCTTCTTCTTCAAGAGCCATTGAGTATGGCCCAGTAAGCCACGGGGTTTTCACAGCCTCCAATTTCCTGATACAGTAAATTCTCCCCAAGCAATTGTTATGTTCACACTGGAGACTATGTAAGCACACAGCAGTGGAGTCAGCTGTCAAAATGAAACCTGGCCTCGTCATTATAATGGGATGTAAGTTCCTGAAACTAAGTCGAGAGAAACCCTCTGCCTTGCAAGGAAATAAATTATAAATTATTCAGTTCACTGCTTTGAACCCTCTCAAGACTTCTATGTGGATTGCACATAATTTATTTCAGGCAGAATAAAGTTAACCCTTTCCGTAAAACTGCACTGGATAATTGTTGAAACCTATCTTATTCAATTCAATGCCTTTAACCCTCTCAAGACTTCAATGTGGATTGCACATATTTTATTTCAGGCAGAATAATGTTAACCCTTTCCATAAAACTGCACTGAATAATTGTTGTAACCTATCACAAAACTGTCAGGGTGCCGGTAACAATGCAATACTGACATGGTCGACTGTACTGTTATCTGTGTCAGTGCTATGATTGTTTAAAACTCATTTGTTAGAGGAGTTCTATAGTTTTTCACTGCGCTCAGCTCGGTCTCACCGAGAGTGCAGAAACCTTTGGTGTCAAAGTGCCATTAAGAGAATGTCTCTGCTTTGTGCCGTTCCATCCCTCCGGAGTTCAAAAGCAGGTACTGTCAGCTGAGAAACTTAATGTTTTTCTCTTTATTTTCTTAACATTTAATTCTATGTGGCATGGGACACCTATTCAGTGTGCCTTCCAAAGTAAGGGATTCTTAACCCTTTAGCCAACAAAACGGCGAAAACCGTTCAACATTATTCACAGAAACGTCTATTCAGTTTTAATTACCACTTCATTTTTTTTTTTGCTTGCTTGAAAAACATAGCTTATGACCCTTTATTGGATTGAGCTCATTTTTTAAAGGATTATTTGTTTATTGGTGTTTAATGTCACATATTTCTGCATAGTGGCTAATCATGACCACGACAGTTTTTCAGGTGGAGGAAGTCGGAGTACCCGGGAAGAACCACCGGGCAACAACGAGCAACTGACAGATCTCCCTCAAGCTAACTCCACACAAGCAGGGTTAGCATTGGTTGCAGACGGGTGCACCATCGATGTGCAGTACGTTTTAGTACACAGCGCCACCATGCACCCACGTAGGCAATGGGGTGAAGTGTCTTGCCCAAGGACAGAGTGAGGACCTCACGCCTTGCAGCCTGCGCCTCTGCCAACTGAGCCACTGCGCCCCCATTTAAAGGATTAAAATGGAGTATTTAAAGGGAATATTTTAACCCTCTGAAGAGCTTTATATGGGGGCATTATTCAGAAATCTGGGAAATGCATTTTATTACACCTTAATGTATTTCTAAAGTTTATGAATGTATTTCATCACTCAAATTAGTGGGCAGAGCCAAAAATGTCCATTTCTGATTCGTGTATCAAACCCTTGGAATGCTGGTTATATATATGCCATTTCTGGTTTCTTGTAAAAATGTTCTGATTCCTGTATGAATATCTGTAAATACTGCTAACGAAAACCCATTTCTGGTTTGTTAAAAAATATTTTACTCCTGAAAATAAGCCCCCATGAATTCTCTTTCTTTATAGTTTTTTCCTGATACCTTAACCCTTTTCTCACAGACTTGAATTTACTGGTGGCAGTAAATTCTGTTTCTCTACTTATTTATTGTGTTTTATCGACTCTTTCAACAACTAACTTCAAGCCGTGTCGGACAATTTCACGGCGGAGGAAGCTGGAGTACCAGCGGCGAATAACTGATGCACTCACCAACTTACTCATCCGGCACAAAGAGGGTGGATATTGGTCGGAAGCATTGTTTCATGGACATGCAGAACGCCTTAGCACGGTATGTTGTCGACTTTGAACTATATTGTCGAAGGCGTTTAGAGTCAAACCTCTAGCAAAAATATCGATCCTACTGCAGCCAGACTAGTCAATTTATGCTTCCGTCGGTCCTGTTAAACATAGTGAAGCTCGTTGCACACTCGATTCGATGCGAGTTCTGCGTGTGATACTGTATGTTAATGATTAACTAGGAATAAAAATTATCTTTCTGTAAACCATCTAACAGACACGCTTTCAACCCGACAATAGCCTTTTCTGTTGGATTACATCATATCCAGAAGGGCTAAAGAGAAATCCCGTAGAACATACCCGGAATACGTGATTTGTCACGGATCTAGTTTCACGGGATTGGTTAATATACCCCTATACGTGATTTGTCACGGATCTAGTTTCACGGAATTGGTTAATACTTTATTGAATCGCGCGCAATGCTCGAATCACGTCGATTGTGTTGCAGCCTCCAGGGAAATTTGGTTGGGTGCTGCAGTGGGCTTGGGTCCCAATTATCTCGATTTTACAGTGACATTCCCACGAGAGAAATAAATAAAACATCTCATTTTTAATTTACTGTAAAATGAAAAGGAGGTCTGATAAATACACATAGCACACTTCAACACCTGTTATTCTTTTACCAAGCGCAATGGCTATAATATGACCAGCACTAATCACAAACATCGGTTTTTTTAATTTTGCAACTTTTATTTTCAATTTTTGTTTCCAAATCATAGTCTATGACCACTTGTTGGCACGAGCTCGTCTAGCTAATTCTGATAAAGAGCCATCTATTATTTTTTTAACAAAAAGAGGAAAATATATTTAGTTATCAAAAATGGAAGCAAAGTCTATTATCCGTTAAGCATAACTGGGGGATAGTATAACAAAGTGTCTGCGGGCGGATGATACGTACAGTGTCTCTTTGACTAGCAGGTTATCATGGTAGAGCAAGGCAAGTCTTCGTAATTTTGTTTCCTATTCTCCATTTTCAGCTTTGAATATCCACACCCTTTGAAGCCGAGCGGCCGTTGTTTTGTCCAGGAACATGATAAATAATAACTCCATTCAATAGGATGGATGCTAAGAACATGTGTGTAGTAGACCAATTAATATTTTCAACGAGCAGCCTCAAGGCTGCACGTTGAAAATATTAATTGGTCTACCCTCAAATAATGAATATGGACTCTTCCAGTTGCTGCCATTGAACTGATATGTTAGATATCACCAGGGTTCAGAGGGTTAACAATTATGAAGAGTCGCGTCAATATTGAATAGCTGTGATAATTCGTTTATTGTCAGGCTGTTATACTGACGCGCATCTCCGGAATATAAGCGGATATTTAAACAAAAACCTCATTTGGAGAAGTATAAACACTTATTTTGGACTCTATCTTTGCTCATTCCGCAGTGATGTCCGGCGAGGTTTTTACATTGACGGCAAATATAACATTGCCATTTCGAAGAGATCCCAGTGGGCAAGGCACTTAATCCCGGTTGTCTACGAGGAGGCACTGTGGAGCTGTGTGCTGAGGCGTACTTGAAGTCGGTGGTGCTCTTTTCTTCAACCAATGCTAACCCTGCTTGTGTGGAGTTAGTACGTTTTGGGGAGTGTGACAGTGGCTCGCCGTTGGTTGATTCATTGATTTTTTTAAATCTCAACTTTAATTATACTCTCCACAGAAGTTCTACAGTAAATATTGAGCTTCGCACTACTCGGATTTCCGAGCTAAAAAGAGTTGTTCATAAAACGGATTTGAAAAAGGTACGCGCTGAAAATCACACATTTGGAACGAATTTGGCGTAGATTTTTTTAAAATTTAGTTCGGTTAGTTCAGTTCAACTGATCGTGAAAGAAGTTTAAAAAATTACGAGAAAGATCTATAATAACACTGATGTAATATTACGCTGCTATGATCATAAAATTGAACAGAAAATTTCGACTGGGTCGCGATCGCGATCCTGTCTTACTTTACTGTTTGCTTTTGTAATCACAAGACTGTAATTGGCTCCCTGTACGACAGCGGATTATTTTCAATATTTTGGTTTTGATATTTAAATGCATTCATGGCTCGGCACCTAAGTACTTACTTACAAGACCTTCTGGCAATTAAAAAACCTGAAAGGAACTTGCGCTCCTCCTCACAAATCAAGGTTCAGATGCCCTTCTCTATATCCACTTTAGTGAATAACAGAGCTTTCTCTTTCGCTGGACCTGCACTTTGGAATAATTTACCAGTTCAGTTCATCGAAAGATCTCAACCAACTCAAAAAAAAATTAAAATCACAACTTTTCAGAGAGGCTTTTGACAATATGTGACCTGCTGGCCTTCACACCTTTCTCAGTCTGTATATTGCCTTGATAGTCACGAGCTCATTTTTATTTAACTGTACAGCGTTTTAGAGCACTTGTGATTTTACGCTTTATAAAATTTCCTTATTATTATTATTATTGTACGTTGTCGTTTGTGGAGACAAGAAAGTGGTCACAACACTTCGATGCTGATCAGTTGTATAATTTACATTGTATCGTACGTGATAAAGACTTGTAAAGATATTACTTTCCCGAAAAGGCTCTTATTTCCAAATGAAACAAAATATTGCATTTTGATTGGCTGAGAGAAGTATGGTGTAACTTGCAATCCACAGTAGCTTTTTTAACACCGTGGTAAACCACGGTGTAAAAACAAGAATAAACAATAACAGGCTATATGGCTGAAAAAGTACCCATTTTAAATTATTAATTCATACCTTCTGTTCGATTATGTATTAAAAATACTGGACATTTAATATTTATGTGCAATAAAATATTACAGATATGGATGTCATTGGAACTGGCTCTTTGAGCCAGTTCCATTGACATCCATATCTGTCTGGTTTTATTAAGAAACTTGTAAAGTACAAATATTCTGTCAGTTGTTTCCCACAATATAGGTTAAAGTATTAAGTACACCAAAATTCGTGGGCATAAATCTGTTATCCCTCTGTGGGAGTTTACACCAGCCTGAGAACTCATACACCCTTCGGCTTCGCCTCAGGATGTATGAGTTCCCAAATCGGTGTAAAAACCCATACACTCTGGAAAACACCAGGATAACTAATATTGTTGGAGTTTCATACACTTGCTTTCTCCCCGTGGGCACCATGAGAAGTGAAGCAGTGCTTGTTTATGGCAGAAAACAAGTTCTGTGTTACTGGTAAAAAAGGGATCAGAATCTGCGCCGGAAGTGTGATGCCCCCCCCCCCCCAATTATAATATCAGAATTGATATGTTGTTTGTTAATAATTATACACAATTAATACTTTTCTAAAAGTATTTTTTTATTTGAGTAAGCCGACTCTGCCTTGTGTTGGCACTTATTTGCACTCAGTGATCTCAAAATGCACCTTTCAATATGTTTACAAATACTGTTACACAGAATATATTTTTACTTCACTGGTACATAAAGCTCACTGATTGTTTAAGTAGGTCACCCTTGTTTACTTGAAATTGGAATCATCTAGAAGTTTACTGAGATGACTTTATTCAGCCAATTATAATTGATGGAAAATAGAACATAGAACATTAGAGAAATTTCTTATTCTGGAACTTTCTATCTGAAGACTATATAAATAACAGAATTCAACAAGAGAATTCAGACATTCATTTATATGCACATCACTGAGTAGTCCTTTGTTTATGCGTTCAGCATTAGTTGAATATCGGAGATTTTTACTACTGGTCAGTGCTTTATTATAGAAGCAGTAGAGAATTTATTCTACGGAATATTTTGAAATCTGAAAAGGTGTTTCCAAAAGAGAATTTTGAAGAGAA
The DNA here is from genome assembly GCA_031216915.1 of Pictodentalium vernedei. Taxonomy (NCBI): domain Eukaryota; kingdom Metazoa; phylum Mollusca; class Scaphopoda; order Dentaliida; family Dentaliidae; genus Pictodentalium; species Pictodentalium vernedei. Next base: position 247,231,935 of record CM062295.1, read on the forward strand.
TTTATTCTTCTTGTGAACGAGAATTCACATTTGAGAAAAGCCGGGATCCTACTGGATTATTTTAAAACTATCTGTGGCGCCAATACTTATCGGATATTAATTCCATTTGAATTTTGCTTAGTGCTTTATTGGGAGACTGCTTAAATTTTTGAGTTAACATTCCATTACAATTTATTGGATATTGTTTCTACAGACACTTTCTTGGACATTATAATACCAACTGGAAAGTTTCTTCATTGCTGACTTGCTGGATGTTTTTGGACTAATTGATAAGTATTTCTGTATTTATTTTTCTGTAAACCAGGTTGAGTAAACGATTTTCTATCATTTTCTTTTCATATTATTTTTTTTAATTAAATTTCTAAATAGCTGAATTCGAGTTATTGTTGCTAATTCTCAGATTTCTTTCTGTTACCATAATAGTTATTTTCACACTGCGGCAGAAGTCCTATAAATTGGCCAGCATTTAGGTATGAATGCATCAAGATAAGACGACATTAACCCTCGGCCGGACTTTTTTGAGATTTTGGACTTTTTTAATGCAATGTTTGACTTTTTTGTTAGTTCTGAACTGTTTTGCTATACATGTACACGAGGGGAGGATTCCAACATTATGCTGTTGCTTTTACATTTCATGCATGTGTTAAATGCATCAGTATAAGGCGGCATTAACCCTTGGCCGGACTCTATTTGTAGATTTTGGACTTTTTTAAATGCAATATTAGACGTTTTTGTAAGTGTTGACTTAGAAACTTTCTACCTGTTTTGGTATATATGAGTGGGGGCTACCACCGATACGCTGTGACTTATTTCACATATGCGTTAGATGCATCAACATAAGACGACATTAACACTTGACCGGACATTTTTGGATTTGGACTTCTTTAATGCAATGTTAGACGTTGTGCAAGTGTTGACTTAGAAGATTTCTATATGTTTTGGTATATATGAGTGGGGGCTACCACCGGTACACTGCGACTTTTATATTTCATATATGTGTTAGTTGCATCAATATAAAACGACATTAACCCTTGGCTGGACATTTTTCGGAGATTTTGGACTTTTTTAATACAAGGTTATTCTTTTTGTAAGTGCTCACTCAGAAATTTTCTGACCTGTTTGCTATACATGTACATGACTGGACATTTCTTGCAGATTTACAATAAGCCTAGGTTTCTTGCATGCCATGCGTTGGTGAGCTAATGGGGATGGACACCCTCCTCTTGTTTCTTGCAACGTGATCTACGGGACCCGGTGCCTCAAACCCTCGAAATGTTGAATTTTTTAAACCGATAACAGAAACATTTTCCTCCATTGGGAATTAGAATTAAACCCCATAATGGAGCACGCAAGGTCTGAGCGTAACAAGGATTGTGTGATTTTATTTTCGAGAGAGAAAATCCGTTCACGGAAGCTATACATGAATCTTCTCCTTAGGGTTAGAAGCGATGGGACTCTGTCCGATACAAACATATTACTAGCGCTGCAGAATTTGTCGTATCTGAGAAGTAGTCTGTGCGCATTATTATAGCAAACAGTAAGACGTTGCATGCTCTTTCAACTACACTGTGCCCAAAGATGACAGCAATAGAGAGGGGGTATATATTTCTCAAATAAGAAGGTTTTCACGGCTGGGGTACGGTTGGAAAACTCCCGAATCAACTGGTTGGATCTGATACATATTGCTCTATATTGTCTTTCAATGCCTAGGTCGTCTTTCAAAGATTTATGTATTATGTGACCTAGATACTTACCTTTATCAACAAAGGGGAGTTCAGAGCCACTGAGAAGGACTTTCGGAAATGATATTTTTAAGAAGAACCGCGGGATGAATGACATCCACATTGACTTTTGCTGTTGTGGATAATATCTAGACTATCCGCCTCCTGTTTACAGATTCTTAACAGAATACGGAAACCTTTAATTGTCAGAGCTACGAGGCACATATTGTCAGCATAACACAGGTGATTGACTGTAATTTTGCCGACACTACACACGACTATGACCTTACTTATTCGCCTACTCGGGTCATCGATGTAAATATTAACCCTTTATCCAACGCAGACGATATCAAAATTTATTATTTTAAATACTGTTATTTAAATTTTTTCAAGAAATTTCAACAAAACCATATCATGTGACTCCTTGTTGGAACGAGCTCGTGAGCTCGTTCCAAAGAGGGGTCACATGATATGGTTTTGTTGAAATTTTTCGAAAAATACTATTTTTCAGCTGCTGAATTTGCATATTACGCGGGCCGATGTGGGCGATTCGTTGGGTAAAGGGTTAAACAAATAAATAAGGGTCTCGGTACTACATAATCTAACTGGAGCCAGAATAGGAAAAACATAGACTGCTGCTCAAGACCAATTTAAGTACCCATTCAACTCCATGCAACACTGTAAGTATTTTTTTGTGCCTGATTTCATTTAGACAACTGCATTTCACGACTTTGAATACATAGTCTGCCGCCCCCAACAAGAGATGCCACTCGACACAATTGCCCCTTCCCCCTAACTATTGACCGTACTGATTGAAATATTCTGACCCTCTGCCCCAAGTTGGTGCCCCCCCCCCCCCTTCCCCTTCCAACCTTCTCCGTTGCCCGTAGACCAACTTCTTAACTGAACGACCTTCGAGTGGGGTCCTCTTTACAGCCCACTTTGCTTTTGCTTTCATTCAGTTCGAGTCTCCATTTGTTCCCATATTTCTCAACAATTCCCAGCATTTTTGTAGTAATCTTAATGCTCATAAATTTGACAGATTTATTGTGGATGATCCAAAATGTGATTGTGGTTTCGGGTATGAAAGCACGGAACACTATATCTTTAATTGCCCTCTCTTCATGATCCAGAGACAGGCCCTTTTAAACAAATTAAACAATGTTAATGTATCCCTAAATACTCTTCTCTTTGGCGATCCCCAATATTCAGATGAGGCTAATAGTGGGCTTTTTGTGGCTTTCCAGCAATATATAGTCAACACTGGGAGATTCGATAGTCGCTGGTGGTGAGTGTGAGCAGTCACCAATTGCTCACACATCCCACTGGATACTACTGAACCCGTCAGTCCCACTTATCCTTTTGTACATGATGACCTTCCCTACGTAACAGGCTGTCTAAAATAGGAATAATAGGCATGCTTACTTGTTCGAAAATCTTGCCAGATCCCATAGTGCCCACCATTCACTCTATAAACAAGTTGCAGCCAGTTTCTGTCCAGATATACAATTTATCAAGAAGTTGAGTTTCACACACTTACTATTATTGTATGACAACTTTAGAGTGCAATGATTTGTAATATCATCTAAGTCAAAGTGTAACTCCTCACCAGCACCTGCACCCGTTTGAATGTTTTTGTATCAGAATTGAATATTGTTTTGTAAGGGGGGGGGGGGGGGGGCGTTTAAATGGGCTTAGCCTGTTCGCAAAACCCTATTTCATATCTGAAGGAAATAAAATTACTGTTTAAAAAAAGCATTTTCTCTAGCCCCTCTTCGCTTTCTGACATTAGCACCATGTCGTCTGCAAAAAAGAGCCCTGGGATCTTCAAATCCCCAACTGCTATCCCCTCGTCGCTACGCAGGAGTTCATCTCCCAAACCTTTGATGTACAATGCAAAAAGAATTGGCGAAACGATATACCCCTGTTTTAGGCTTATCTCCATAGGCAAACGTTTTGTTGTTATTTTACCCAGGCTAAGTTCACTTTGTACATCTTTATATAATGCTTTCAGAATTCTAACAAACTCGCTTCCCAAGCCCAGGGCCTCAAGTTTTCGCCACACCCCCTCCCTCCATACTCTATCGTATGCCTTTTTAACATCCAAAAAGACCATAAACATCTTTTTCTTTTTTTGCTTTCACGGATTCTATCATTTGGGATAACGTGAAAAGATGATCAGTGGCTCTCCTTCACATCCTGAACCCATTCTGAATCTCTCCCCCAAAAAAACCTTCTCCTCAATCACCTCCTCTAATCTCCCATATATACAGCACTTTACAGAAAACATTTCCAATGTTGGTACTGACAGAGATCCCTCGATAATTGTCCAAAACGTCGTTTCCCCCTTTTGTGGATAATTGTCACTTTGCATTCTCTCCAGTCTTTTGGGACATCTTGTTTCTCTATGGCTAAATTGAATAGGGCAGTTAGGCTTTCACAGAGTTCCTCTCCCCCTTTCTTGAGAAACTCGTTAGGAATTTCGTCTACCCCCTCCCGCTTTTCCATTCCTTAATTTTGAGATCACCTTTCGCACCTCCTTTGTTTTAATTTCGCTGCACACGAAGTTCGATAGATTTTCCTCGACCTGGTTCGGACACTCCGGTGGGTTCCCCATGCCCCATCGCTTATCATTTACCTTTTCCCAGTGCTTGACTAGTGCTGATGCGATTTTATCATGATTGTCTGTATCTCTGCCATCTATTTTAATACTCTGTGGGTTACTTCCTTTGTTACGTTTATTCACCCATTTCCAAAATACGTTCGAACTCGACCCCATTGTCGTTCTTATCGCCTAATAAGACTCCTATTTCGCACTCTCTGATTTATCGTCTTTAATCTTATTTACTTTATTTCGTGCTTGTTGGTATTCTTCCTTTGCTACCATGGCCTCGTTGCTTTCCGCCCCCTTGAGTTTTCTGCTTCTCCTATATGCAGCACATTTGGCTTTTCTACCCTTTATGGCCCTTTTCAGTTCTTCGTTCACTCTGTACCCAAGTTCCTGTGTAGGCACCCTAATCTTTCCTACACTCTTCTTTCCTGCCTCCATTAGGCTCGCAACTATGGCGTCTGTCATTTTCTGGACACCAGCCCCCTTGTGTACAGTTGCAAGCTTTGGTTCCACTTTTTCTTCGAACTTCGCCCAGTCAGCATCCTTTTTGAGTTTCCAAATCTCCTTAAAGTCACCTTTGTTTCTCACTGGGTTTTTTGCCTTGATCGTCACTGTAATCAAGTTGTGATCACAATTTAACTCCCCTTTACCCTCATCATCCACGTCTACCCCTATCGCCTCCCTCCATAAATTAATATCTGTGAGGATATAGTCGGTTATTAATTTTCTGTCGTTCCTCTCCCAGGTCCATTTCCCCTTACACCTCACGTCCCTGTTCAGAATCTTCAGGCCGAGCTCGTTTGTGAAGTTCAACAACTTTCTTCCATTCATGTTGACTTTCTTATCCCTGCCCTCTGTGCCTTCTTCCTTATCACCAATGTGTCCATTAAGGGGACGTCCAACCTAACTTTGGTCAAATTTCATGTAATTTTCTTTCAAGTCTAAAAAAGGCCCAAAATGAATAACCCCAATAAATTATATACCAAAATGCTTGGAATGAAACATAGAACATGTGGAAACTGAAATTTGCCATGGAACTGCTGCCATGAGTAAATAGCACCACCTGAAAGTCTGCTATGGCATAAGTAAGAGAACAAAATGTTTACAATAAAATACCTCAAAATAAAATAACAGCTGTATTCTATAAACATTTAAGTACATACTCGAAGAAATCTTTTCCTAATTCATGAAAGTAATGAAGATTGAGACAAAATGTTATAAGTGGAGTGCTCATTGATTGAAGGCAGACATTTTCTTTTGTTTATGTTTTGATTTGGGGAGTTCAACAAAGGTCAACTTGAAGGAGTCCAGCAGAAGAAGTATGGAAGGACAAAAGAGTGTCTCCCAATATCAAGATGCATGTGTTACTGTAATGGTTTGGAAAGAAAATATGATATTCTCCTATGTAGAATGCACTGCAAAGTCATACATTGTAGTTGAATAAATATATTTACAAACCCCTTGCATTGTAACCCCTTTTATCCCATGCATCAATTTGATAGTGATTAAATTGTTAAATTTGTCTGGTTTATCAATAAGTATATTAGCTTTGTTTACTCTTGGACACCAATACACTCATGATATCTGTTGGAGAAGAAATAAGGGTAACTGTAACCTGTCACTGCAATAAACCATCTAATGTACTTAAAAGTACATTGTTATTCAAAACACATCAAATCAACCTTACATAACCATTATTGCATGTACTTTCCCCAAGAAGGCTTATTGACATATTGAGATCAGAAGGGCACAACCAGAGGGTCTCACATATTTTTTTCAAGAACGCAGTACACAAAGCAATCCCCAAAAGATGACAAGTGAGCTCCATTTGACACAAAAAATTTCGGAGGGGGGGGGGGGGGGGGGGCTCTTCCTTGTATGACTCTACATCCGGCACTCAAGGCATATGCCTTTTTTTCAAAGTTTAACTCTTTTTTCTTTTTGAAGATCCTGGCCACACATGTTCCAAACACTATCAGACAGGTAAACCTCCAAATAAGTGTATCTGCAAAAATCATGTTACATTGCAAAACATTCTTTTTAGAGTTTTAGTTCTGGACCTTTCATGCTTCTTACTTCCAACTATAACACTTAATTTATTGATTAATGGGTGAATAGAAAAGTCCTGCCATAATCAACATTTTGAGTTCCATAAGCCTTCAAAACAGCTCCGATAAAAGTGTCAAACATCAGATTGGTGGCTTTATACAGAATATTCATTAGGTTGTTGCTTGATAAGTAATAGGAACAAAATCTTCAGCAGAAAATTCTGTAGCAATACAATTGAGGGTATTAGCAGGCACTTTGCAACAAATTGTAACAAATCAACTAGTTATAAACAAAATTTTCTAGCTCAAAAGAGTGAAAAAGTACCACAACTCTGGAAAAATGTGGGAAGAAACACATGCTACAGCAGCTACACAGGCATTGTTTCCCCATGATGCTCGATCACAAAACCAAATATCCTTCAAATTGGAGTAGCAATGGTTGAGATACAAGGGGGAATGTTGGTACATGTAATGATGAATGGGTAATTATTATTTATTGATGTTTAAGGTCACATATTTATGCACAATGGCTAATCATGACCGTGACAGTTTTACGGGTGGAGGAAGCCAGAGTACCCGGAGAGAACCACCGAGCAACGACGAGCAGCTGCCAGCTCCCCAACATCGTAACTCCGCACTGCAGCACAGGCAGGGTTAGACTGGTTGAAGACATGCGTACCATCGACGTGCAGTACGCCTTAGTACACGGCGTCATCGTGCCCCCACGCGGGCAATGGAGATGAAGTGTCTTGCCCAAGGGCACAACGCGGTTGCCGCAGGTGGGATTCGAACCGAGGACCTCTCGGCTTGCAGCCTGCACCTCTACCAACTGAGCCACCGCGCTCCCGATGAATGGGTAAGACTAAGATTAAGAGGACAGGGGTCACCACTGCACAGCCCTAGATGCACCTTTGATTTTCCAACTTCCAGGTCTGGGGCATAATAATCGCAAAACACCCACCTTATCAGTTCAGAATTTCAGTAAAATAAAAGAAATTATCAATTTGAATTAAATAATAGATGATGGAAAATATTTGGCTTCCTTCGCCTTCTCGTACTATTTAATTACCACAAACAATATCAGTTTGATGCCGACAAACGAAACTGAACGCATGTGGTTTGGTTAAAAAGTAACTCGGCATGAATAATGAAGAAATTGCGAATATTTCATTTATTTAAAAGCCAATTGCAGCTAATATTGACCGTGCATTCCATAATTCGTTTCGGTTTTGACCACACGGCCACGCTGACACTCCGTGACAGCGGTTATGTTTATTGTGATATGCAAATTGGGGGATGGTTTCCGGTGAAGGAGATTTGTCACATTTGTCAGTATAAAACGATCATAAAAGACACTGATCGACGTTTGTATTACTATGGTTGGTTGCAAGAAAAAACTACATTCTCAGCATCGTCCAAGCGCACCTTATTTAAAAGCACGAATGCATTATTTTCAACTCATCTTCAATCGGTCCTTTGCAGACATCAAACATACCCGCCTTCAAATTCCATGGTTACTAGGAAGTAAATAACTTCGCAGCGACAGGGGGAAATTGACACGCTCAATATAGTTCCAAGTCACTTGGAATATACTTCGTGAAAAAGTGATTTCTGAAGCATTCTGCTTACTTTGTTATGAATATTGCCTTATTTTATGTGTATCGTCCCGATTTTATACACTCGGTTATTTTTTTTACAAGTGGTTCATGTTGTCTTTCTAGTTTCTAATTCAGATTTTTTGTCAACAAAAAAGTTCAGACGGCCTGTAAACACGAGAGGGAATTTCGAACCATATTTTGCAGTTTTGACATTAACAGCTCAAGTACTTGCTGTCACCTGTTTGCAAATCCGCTCATACATTGTCTCGAACAAATAAAGGGCGTGATCACGTCCTTGCATTCTTACGATTGCCCAAATTGAGTATTTCTGCAAGAACCACATCGTAATCACATGACCGGAAAAACATCGTTGAAACATGGCCATATCCGGAACATCAAAAATTTGTGTTGATGTTATTACATTCAAACGTCCAAACCCACCAGAGTGTGTGTCAAAAAAATGCTTTCTCCGAGTCTGTAGTATGTTATCAACATATTGAGGACAAGGCTTTCGAATTACCGATTATTTTGTGGTTTTACCGGTTCGTTACTTATGCCATTTGCAAATTAATCTTCTTCAAAATCATAAAATTCACTTTTTTTCCTGAAAAAAATTATATGTACCTTTTCTATGCATTTTACTCATTATTTTGATATATAATTTGCCTTTCCTTACTTCTCTTATCTGTTTCTAAGGCATTGGGAAAAATGTCAAAAAATTGACCAAAGTTAGGTTGGACGACCCCTTAAAGTCACCCACCAAAATTTTACCGAGCCCCGTTTTCTAGTTCTGTGATATTGGACCTTAGTGTTGAGTATATCGAGTCATTCTGTGATGTCTGGATATCGACTGATGATAGATGATAACTGATACAAGTAATCATTTATTGTTTGAACATTTTGATTACTTTATTATCATTGTACATGTGTGTTCTATCCTGCTCCCGTACTCGTATCTTACATGTTCCCCAGTCACACAATTGTCTAACAGTTCCCAACTGGAACAAGATCTGGATACCAGTCATAGATTACTACTTCCCTCTCCACCTTGGATGAAATGTCATGAAATCTATTAAAATGAAACGTGTTTAAAAATCACTCAATCAATACACATCATTCGGACTGTACAGTAAAAGTCAGATAGATCTTTATAACTTTATCCATAAAGTTCGAATAATGAAACAAGAGGTAAATTAGCCAGAATTACAAAGTGAACTAGAGGAAGTGATTGTACCTTCGGAACAATACACAGGATTTTCCTTTGTGTTTTTACTGACTGTTCTACTCAGCAAGTCCTAAGAGAGCTCCATACCAAATAAAAATTTGAATTTTTTTCGGTTTCGTGAAATGTTTTGGCAGAAAGGCGTTAATCAACTACCATTTTGTGCCCTTGATTAATAGAGAAGTGTATTACAGTCATTCCCGTGAAAAGTTCAAGTTAATCGCCTCTTCCAGTCCAAAGATATCGGCTTCTGCATATTTGGGCGTTTTTGGACGGTTTTGGCTGGAAAAACATTTTCCGCAATATGCGGATAGTTTTATTTATCAGAACTAATGAATCTAGACATAATAAAGTAAAGAAAAACACAAGAAATTTTTTTTCAATTTTTGGTCACAGGGTCCCAAAGCCATGTTTGACTGCTAGCAGAAGCCAAACGAAGAACAACCCCAATTCCAAAAGATGACAACTGTTCATGTACACTGTGAATTCAACATTTCTAACATCAGAAGCTTTCAAATCATCCCCGTTATTGTGTACTCTGATCCCAAAGTAGCCCAGTCGTAACAAAAATTTTGGACATTTGGTCAAAAATTTCAGTCTGAAGCGGACCGAAAATTTTCAGTGTAGAAAAAAAAAGAATTTTTTGTCTCAAAATTGAACGAAACGCATAAAAACGAAAAAAAAGATTTTCGATTTTTTGGCCGCCATTTTGGATTACCGAAAAATCGAAACGAAATTCTTTCGATTTTTCTTATAAAGCGGTATTACTGCCTTCAATTTGGATCCCTTTTAGAGGGCTCATTATATTTAAATCTTGATATTTCAATCCAATATGGCCGATTTTCGATATAACTTTCCGTTTTGTGAAAAATTTTGGCAGAAAACATAAAAAATGGAAAAAAATACCGATTATGTTTGTTTTAGACAAGAGTAGTTCTAACAAGTCTGTCGAGGAATTAAGTCGATAGCATTTTTCCTTCATGAGATATTGACCTATGAATGTATGGGCGTTTTTGGGCGTTTTTGCCCAACAAGAAACATTTTGCCCCAAATACTGATGGTTTTATTTATTAGGACTCATGGCCATCATTGATAGTTTTCATTTATGAGAACTAATGAACCTAGACATAATAAAGTAAAAAAAAACACGAGAAAATTTTTTTCAATTTTTGCTCACAGTGTCCCGAAGCCATGTTTGACTGCTAGCAGAAGCCAAACGAAGAACAACTCAAATTCCAAAAGACGATAACTGTTTATGTACACTGTGATTTCAACATTTCTAACCTTAGTAGCTGCCAAATCATCTCCGTTGTTGAGTACTGTGACGGCAAAGTAGCCCGGTGGAAACAAAAAATTCCGACTTTTGGTCGAAAATTTCTAAGTCCAAACCGAAAATTTTTCTGGTGCAAAAAAAAAATTTTTTTCGTCTCCAAATGGCCTGAAACGCATAAATAACTGAAAATAAAAATACGATTTTTCGGCGGCCGTTTTGGATTGTCGGAAATTCGAATCGAAATTTTTTCGATGGTTTTCACAATTCGGTGATAGAGTCTTCATTTCCAAGTCATTTTGGATGGTTCAGCATATCCATGTCCCGAGACTGAGTTAAAAAATTGTCAAATTTTGAAATTTTTTTTCGTTTCGAAAAATGTTTTGGCAGAAAGGTGTTAACTACATACATTTTTGTACCATATGCTGATAGAGGGGTATATTGCGGACATGTCTGCGAAAATTTCAAGTCAATCGCCCTTTCCAGTCCAAAGATATGAGCTGCCGACAATTTTTGTTAAAGGGTTAACAAAAACATTTTCAGAAAAATGGGAATAAGGCGAGGGCATACAACTTATGACCCTTTATGAGTACAAAAACTTAAAAAAAAATCGTTCAGAGCGTTTTCGAGAAATAGTGAAAATAAAAGTGTGGAAGAATAATAATAATAATAATAAAAAAAAAAAAAAAAATAATCATTGCAATAACAAATAGATTTTCCCTTTAGGAAAATCCAAATAATGTGTTCTATCCTGCTCCCGCACTCGTATCTCACATGTTCCCTAGTCACACAATAGTCTAACAGTTCCCAACTGGAACAAGAGCTGGATACCAGTCATAGATTACTACACATTCCACTTGCGTTTGCTTCCCTCCACCGTACAGTACACAATCCCAAGGGCAATACTTTTGTTTTTTAGATTGATCTTTACTCATCCAATTTCTTTCGATACCTCAGCCGAGGTGCTGACATCTTCCAGGGCTGTGATCAGCCACGGTTTTAAACCCTTTTTACTGTACATGCCTACCCCTCCCCTCTTTTTCTGGCCTTCCGTTCGCCCGTATATAACAATATACAAATGCAAATAACGGATAATGAATGTATCAATGACTGATAACAACCTGTATTTACTCTCTGGATCACAAATATAACAATATACAAAGGCAAATAACGGATTATCAATGTATCAATGTACAAACAGGCGATTTGGTACTAAGCCACCGGCCATTCCCTTCCTTGGTGGTCACGTGGGAACTAGAGGATCCAAGAAGCAACCCTATAGTAGTCTATTGGGCGGGCCACAAACTGCTGGTTTGCTTCTGCAAAAATGGTTGTTGTGTCTTGAACGTTCTACTAGTCTAACATGTAAATGCGCAGGTCCTGCACAAAAGCTCCCAAAATATGTCAGTCTCTAACGGAGGAGAAGTTACCTACCCCACATGCATTCACATCTGGACCCCCCCCCCCCCCCCCTTGTCTAAAAGTTGCAATGCATTTTGGTTGATTATGTACAGTTTAAGTTTTGTTAGAAATTATTTTTATTTTTTCCACGATTGCTGTGTGTAGTGAACGTTACAAGATATAATATAGGCATTGAGGAAGACAGCAGACGTACAACGCGTGGAACCGGTCTACGTGAAAAAACTTCATGTAAGAACGCATCTGAATGGTCGTTAAGCATATGATTGACGTTATGACGTGAATGAAATGCTAGACACAAAACTGTTACAGTTTCAAGTAAGAATGTAAACAGACCAACGACGGTGATATTATTCTTTAAAGATGTCAGCTTCACTCATTTAACCCTTTACTCAACGTAACGGCCAAAACCTGCCAGCGCAATTCACAAAAATCGTCATTCAGTTTTCATTATTTTTTTATTTTTTGTCTCAAAAACATAGTTTATAGCCCTTTATTGGAATTAGCTCGTTGAACTCGTTCAATGAGTGGTCATAAGCTATAGTTTTGACGCAAAAAATGAAAACAAATATTTGAGAATTTTGTTTTGTTTGTCATCTGCCTTTCTTGAATCTAAAGTGTTAATTCAAGTTCAGTAGTGGTGTGAATACAGAACACCACTCGGGCAGAGTACGGGGCACAGGAATCAACGACCCTTGTTGGAATTGTTTCTGTATTTCACAGGGAAAAACTCCACAGCCCGATTCCTGTGCCCCGTATTCCATCCTTATTTATTTATTTATTTATTTATTTATTTATTTATTTATTTATTTATATATTTATTTTATTTATTTATTTATTTATTTATTTATTTATTTATTTATTTATATATATATTTATTTTATTTATTTATTTATTTATTTATTTATTTATTTATTTATTTATTTCAACAGTCAGCGCTATATCGTTTTGAGCTGCAAAGGGAAATAATGTACAGATGTAACAATAGAACAGGTAACCTGTTCGATTTGGGGTGAAATAAATAGCGACATGCAAGAATCCTTTCGTATTCAACTCGAATTTATAAATTGTACCCAAATCAAAGCATTCAAATTGTAATACTTGGAAGACCTCCATCATTCAATTTCTTAACGAAGAGGCCTTATTCCTGGCGCATAACCATGATTCTACAATAAGGGATTCTATAGCCATTTTAGGGGGATGGGGGGGTGGCGGGGGGGGGGGGGGCAAACAAACATGATATTTAGAAGGCCGTTGTGGAAGGATGAGGGGTCTTCTCTAATCCTAATTGGGTCATCCCAGTCGTTGCCTCCGCCTTCCACTTCAGGAATAGGCCTTCCCGAGAAAACTTTGCAAAAATTAGTGCTCTAAGAGCGGCATTAGTTGGGTGTGTCGCCCTATATTGTAGACCATTTTGGGGCTTTATGTTATCTGAAATCTGCATTTGGCCAAACTTTCATGGGCCGGTGAAAATTATAAGCAAAGAACACCCCCCCACCCCACGCCTACCCCGCCTTATTTACTTGGCATAATAAATAAAAGATTACTGAAGTCCTGCCTGTTTTTCAGCATTATTTTCCAAACAGAGAAGGTGGAAATAGGGGTAGTTACCACACCCCAGACACATACGTGTCACATGATAACACAATCAGCATTGTAATTTGAAAGTATGCAACACACACATGCGTGTTACATGATGACACAATTCAGCATTGTAATCTGAAAGTATTCAACTCAAGCTCTCGAGCAACCACTCAAATTCTGTTAGGAAGTCAACGCTGTTTTTGGCCTGAAACCAGTCTAGCCTTGAAATAGTCCATCGCCTATGTCTATATTCAATCGGCTCGATTTTTCGACCAACTGAAATATTCTATGCGATTGTATCTAAGAAATAAATTCATTTTCTTTCAATCGACGCAAGAAATGTTTCTCAGTTGATATTTGATTTGTCTGAATTTAATGACACAACCGATTTTATTAGATGTACTTGTTTATTAAATAATTATGAATGAAGAGTCGCCACAACTGTAGTGTTGTAATAAGACCGCAGAGTTCCAGCAACTGTGTTAATATTTTGGTGTTTTCGGACAATTAAGAACTTATTGGTTGGAATATGGAATTAGATTGGTAGCCTGAGAGTTTGTATGCAAATGTGTAAATATTCAGACATTCATATTGTATGTTACGCACATGTATCTGAACATGTAAATGTTTACACCACAACTGAAATTTTCTTTAAAGAACATTGCATTGGCGGTGGGTTGTCAGGTGTTATTTCCCCATGAGTACCAGTTGATCATATGATTTATCCCATGAACGCCAGTTGATCATGTGACATTCGGACATCGCGCATTGATATTATGCACAGCATTCGATTTCCCAGAGTCTATTTTCACATTCTATAATTTCTGTTTACGTTTTATAAACAGACGGCTTCCCCGACTCGAGTTACAGTTCAGTTGTATATTAGGGACTATACTGAAAGTTTGTGGGAACCTTTTAGTATGGTATCAGAAGTTACGCTATTTTCTTTTGTTTCTTGTCTAGGAATAAATTCTTGACCGAATTATGGTTAGTTAAGGCAGTGCCTTGTAGATAGGCCAACTCGATTTGCTGGCTGAACCAGTGGCGTGGCCACGGGGGGGGGGGGGGGGGGGGGGGGGGGGGGGGGGGATGGAGGGACGCGTCCCCAGCCACTTTCCTTCAAAGTTGGTCCTCGAAATATGTGGCATAAAATCGTAGGGGGGTAAGGTCCATGAAGGTTATGTTGTAGATTTGTAGGTTGCTTGTCCTAATATCTGTGTCGGTAAAAAGGTAGACAGTCGTCAATACATGAAAAACCTCAAAATATCCGCTCAGATGCAAGGAGTGGGGGTTTCTGACCCTGAAATTCAAAATTTTTCTACCACGGGCCGAACCATGGTCGACCCGTGATAGAAACTTTTGAATTCCAGGGTTCAGAAACGCCCATTGACGATCCTTGGCCGCCCATATCCGACACATTTATTTCCCTCTAGTGGAAACCCTGATTATTGTTACCCTTGGTTATCTAGCTCAAACTTTAGGGACGCAAAATTCTGAGATGTGAAGGCTTGGAAAGCTTTTACCGCACACACCAACCTCACCCCCCCCCCCCCATTAAAATGGAGCTAATCAGGCATTGCGAGTTTGCCGCCCCCCCCCCCCCCCCCCACACACACACACACTTTCTTTGGGCTGGCTACGCCACTAGGCTGAACGTATTGAATTTACACGTAATCATTTTGCACTGGGCTGAACGTAATTGAATTTACACGTAATCAATTTGCACTGGGCTGAACGTATTGAATTTACACGTAATCAATTTGCACTGGGCTGAACGTATTGAATTTACACGTAATCAATTTGCACTGGGCTGAAAGTATCGAATTTACACATAATCAATTTGCACTGGGCTGAACGTATTGAATTTACACGTAATCAATTTGCACTGGGCTGAACGTATTGAATTTACACGTAATCAATTTGCACTGGGCTGAACATATTGAATTTACACGTAATCAATTTGCACTGGGCTGAACATATTGAATTTACACGTAATCAATTTGCACTGGGCTGAACGTATTGAATTTACACGTAATCAATTTTGCACTAGGCTGAACGTATTGAATTTACATGTAATCAATTTGCACTGGGCTGAACGTATTGAATTTACACATAATCAATTTGCACTGGGCTGAACGTATTGAATTTACACGTAATCAATTTGCACTGGGCTGAACGTATTGAATTTACACGTAATCAATTGCATTGGGCTGAACGTATTGAATTTACACGTAATCAATTTGCACTGGGCTGAACGTATTGAATTTACACGTAATCAATTTGCTTGATCGCCTCGTGGATTTCCAACAGTCATGATTCAAAGCTTAAATAAATGTAGTTGTTGGTCAATGAATTCCATTTTCACTCGGTTCGGTTCGTTTCTTCTATCTGAAATCTCAGCTACCGCCCAAACCGCTCGAAGTCTTACCCCCGGGATGAAAAATGGTTGATTTAGAAAAAACTTGATCCATGAATCTTCACATTATTCTGTTCAATTCGTGGTCGTGGTGTGGAAAAAACGCGTGTGTTGATTTTTGGCATTTGGTCATGTTTTTATCATGGGACAAAACACGAGAATTTGAATTACGATTGTTCGAAACTCCCGAAGTTGTGAAAGAAAATACTAACTCGCAAAATTAACATGAGCCGAACATTTTATTTTATGGCCTCATGAGGTTCGAAAAACGGTAAATCAATTCATAATTACACACGGGCTCTTTTGTCTTTTCATGGGTGGTAAGTAACATGAAACACCCGACAAAACAATAGGCTGTTTGTCCAAGTGACGCCACTAAAATACCTTTGATAAACTGAGAAAACCTTAGTCCTAGCGTTTTGTTGATTCAACAAAGGATAGGGTATAAGCTATTTACCAACCTCGCTGTCGGTATTTCACGAATTTGAACAACCTGATCCATTTTGTAAAGCCTTGCCGCTACCTTTTAGCGGCGAGGTGATGCAGCATGCAGCAGTTTGTTCATATTCATGAAATACCACCAGGTCGACTTGCAACGATTACAAAAGCACTTGCAGAATGGATTATACCTCAACAAAAATTATCAAACCACTAAAAAGCAGAGGAAGCAGAAAAGACGGACCTCTAGTTTGAACAAACATGAAGGTCCGTTAACTAAAACTTTACTTTGCTTCTTATGATTTGTTCGGAATATCAATTCTTGCCCGAGTGGAAACTTTATTTCCTGACTGTTTTAATAATATTTAGGTTCTCCATTTGGGTGGGAAGGGTAGGAATATAGTTTATATTACCCCTTTTAAGCAATGCGAATAAAAAGACGACATTCGTGAAAAACTAAACATTTTAATATTTACCTCAAAACATAGCTTATGACCCCCTTGTGCCGTTAATTAAAAGAGTTAATTAAATTTGAAGGGCATTTTTGTGAATAGCACTGACCATTATATATACATTAAGTGAGGCAGTAAACGTTAATACAGCAATCATATGGAATGGAGGCAAGTGAGGAGCATATCCTGTTTTCGAGGGAGGGGAAGGGATAAATTATCCACACACTTCGCAACACTGATACCTTTCCGGATATGATAATCTAGCCAAGCTTACAATAACCTAGTACAATACTTTTCACTTTCAGAATACAAGAATGAAAATGTTTATAGTTCACAAAACAATGAAAAAAGCCCAGAATCATGCTTAGCAACAACAACAACAACGGCGCCGACGACATCATCGACAGCATCAACAACACCAATAGCTACCACTACAACACCAATAGCTACAACGACATCAGCAACGACAACAACAATATCAACAACTACGGCAGCAGAAACAACTACAGCTGACGGGACAACCGCGGAAATAACAACGACCGCCGCAGCAACAACGGCATCGGCAACAACTACAGCTGACCAAACAACATCCGAAATAACTATTGCGGCAGCAACAACAGAAAGAACTCAGTCGCCTACATCTCAGACAGAGTCAGCCCCGCAGAACTCAACATCTCCTACGTGTGTATCCAGAAATAAAACGGAAAGTATTGATATTGATGCAATGGTTGCAGATATGCGCGTTGCGAGAAAAAAGAATCCGAAGCAGACTGTTGTAGATCACCAGCTTACATTTGTTGTTATTGGGAGTACGGGTCTCATTATTTGCTTAAGTTTTATTGGGATATTTGTCGTGTTAGACATTATTACTATGTACAGAATAATGGTTGGTAAAATTAGAAATCGGTCGATCTCTTGGATGGACTACGATGACCAGACACCAGCATAAGCCCAACTTCGTATTAACCCTCTCACAATTTATTTTATTTTGTTAATATTTTTCAGTATTATTCTTCTTTATTATTATTTTAACGGGTGTGTTATTTCCTAACTTATTACCGTGTTTACATTCACGTAAAATAGTTGAAAGACCCAAATCTCACTAGTCTTGACTCCAGGGCCTCCGACAGCGACGAGGACGAGTCACGGGGCAATGTGTACAACGGTCGTTAAGGACCTGCGAGCATCGAAGACGCGAAGTGATAAGTGTGTGTGTGTGTGTGTGTGGGGGGGGGGGGGGGGGGTCCTTCCGCAGAAACTGTTTTTAAATTAGTGCTAAGAGAAGCACTCTCCTGCATTTTCTTGACAGTATTTACTCAATTATCTCCTTACAATTTGGATAATTTAGTATATGTTTTCCTGTGTGTACGGTGCATCTGTTTACTCCAAAGATAATCGTGATCACCACGATGCTGGAAAGACCGGAGGAAGACCAACAAACTCACGACTTTGAGTATGGGTTATGGCGGAGAGTCTACAGCGTATCACAAGTTGCAATGTGATACTCAATAGTACTGACATTATAGATACATTACGTCCCTTGAGATAGAAGCTCCACTAGCCTCAGGACATTTCTGCTTCCCTTGCACTTCGCCACCCTTGCTTTCGATGCATTTGCCTTCAGGTTGTTCTCTTCGTTATCGACAACGCTGGTGGGGCTGGTGTTCACGCCGCTTTGCCTGTTTGGTAGGCCGCGCGAGAGCGGTATCGATGGTATGTTCGCCTCATTGCCTGTTTGGTAGGCCGCGCGACAGTGGTATCGATGGTATGTTCGCCTCATTTCACATCTGGTAGGCTGCACGACAGTGGGATCGATGGTATGTTCGCCTCATTGCCTGTTTGGGTTGGCCGCACTACGGCGGTATCGATGGTATGTTCGCCTCATTGCCTGTTTGGCAGGCCGCGCGACAGTGGTATCGATGGTATGTTCTCCTCATTTCCTATCTAGTAGGCCGCGAGACAGCGGTATCGATGGTATGTTCGCCTCATTGCCTGTTTTGGTAGACCGCGCGGCAACGGTATCGATGGTATGCTGGCCTCATTGCCTGCTGGTAGGCCACGCGACAGCGGTCTCGATGGTATGTTCTATTTCGGTGAATTGTCCAGGATCATAGTGATTTTTCATAATAATCTAATCAGTTGTACCACCTCAATTGTGATAAGAATGTTGACCTTTGGACCATTTTATTCAGATGTTCCGGAAGCTTCTCCGAGTACAGCTCTATAGCGTCAGGATTCCCCATGGTTCCCAGGTTAGAAGTTGGAGAAGTCAAACCAACACTCTGAACGACTTCACTTTCCCATTCTTCGGCTTCTACCAGTTCATCTATTCCTACGCATGGGCAATGTGCTGAAACGTTTTGGTTGTCACCTCTACTTTACTAGAGTTTGTTTATTCCTAATGTTATTCTTCGGATTTGGCTGGTGTGAACGGAGGTAATTAGCGGAAGTTTGGCTTGAAAACGCTCGCACAGAAGAGTCCTCACGGCCGGATAATAAGCTGAAATCTTACTTGCAGTCACTCGCGCCGTGGGGTCATCCACTACTTCCAACCAAATGATCTTGTAATTGGGGTCCCGCAAGGGTCGCTGTCTGCCCCTACCAATCCGTTGACTACAGATTGATCGCACATTTATCAGCAATATAGTAGCGGTTATTACATATGGATGTCTGATTTGATAGTGCTCCCCAATCCCAACGGCTAGTGAGTGGAAGTGTGCTGGCACAGATCACTTGGTGGGTAGGCTGGATGCGAGTTGCTTCCACACAGTTCTCATTGCGAGTCAAAAGCACATTTTTCTGACCTGTACAAATACGGGTGGTGTTTTCCACTATGACATAACTGTCCACTTTTCCCGTCCCCGTGAAAATGAGGAATACGGTCCGAATACCAACGAGATCCTCTCTGGTGATACGCTTCAACGCATGCCGCTCTTACATAATGTGTATGCTATTTGTCGACCCATTTGTGAAATTTTTAAACTTGTCATTACAAAGCTGAGTATTTTATAAAATATCTGGAGAATTCAAAATTGTTATCAGTGCCTCTCCTCAAAGAATACTTTAATAAATAAAAAGCTCTCACAAATACTAAAAATCCAGGCTAATTTTAATGGTATTAGTAGGGAAAAAAACTTGTTTTTCCGCATTCAAGTCCCAAAATAATCTAACTGTTTAGAAATTAGGATATTTCAAACTGCTGAATCTCCCCCGCACTGATAAATCAATGTTACAAAAGACTTGGTATTTAATTACAAACAAATTGAAACACTGCAAGTTGCGAAATATTTTGACAACTGCAGTGGAAATATTTCAAAGAAATAGTCTGAAAGATTCGCGGGATAAAACAAGTTATTTATTTATATTTATTTATTAGGGTTTAATGACACTTTAACAGCTAAGGTCATATCGTGTCGGTGACAGTTTTGCTGGTGGAGGAAGCCGGAGTACCTGAGAGAACCACCGAGTAACGACGAGCAGCTGCCAGCTCCCCATCATCGTAACTTTGTACTGCAGCACAGGCAGGGTTAGATTGGTTGAAGACATGTGCACCAACGACGTGCAGTACGCCTTAGTACACGGCGTCATGGAGCCCCCAGGTGGACAATCGGGGTTGCCCAAGGACACAACGCGGGAGTCCGAATCGATCGCTCAGACGGTCACCCATCCAAGGACTGACATCGGTGATCTGACGAGAACCGGTTACCGCAACGCCACGCGCCTCCCCCCGCCCCCGATAAAACAAGTGTGCGTCTTGAAAAAATGTAATATCAAAAGCAAATCCATAGTAAAAAAATAAAATTCAAGATCTTCCACACGCGGTTACAATGATTTCAAAATCACACGTAGAAATCTGACAACAAAGTAACGCAATAAAAAGCCCAAGTTCTAGAAGTAATACAAATCCCTATTTAGAAAATATTGAGAACTTAATTTTAGATTCGAAAAACTTAATAAATTGGACGCAGAGGATAGTTTACTTACAAAATGAATTCTTGACATGGCGGAGTGCCATATGGCTCTCAGAGACATGGGCAACGATAAATCCCCTGGTTCAGATGGATTTACTGTTGAATTCTCTTAATACTTCTGGAAATTCTTGGGTCAATACGTTGTAAACTCTTTAAATTTTGGATACGAAATCGGGCAATTATCAATTACGCAGAGGCGGGGGATAATTATGTGCATACCAAAAGAGGGTAAACCAAAAGAATATATAAAAAAACTGGTGACCGATTTCCTTACTCAACGTGGATCAAAAATAGGCTCTTCAGCAATAGTCAACAGATTTTTAAAAAAAGTTCTTCCGAAATTAATATCAGATAGTCAGCAGGGGTTCATGAAAGGAAAATACGTAGGTGAGTCAACACGACTCATCACCGATTTAATCGAAAAAGACAGAGTCTGTGGGCATTCCTGGGATGTTGATCCTGGTCGATTTTGAAAAAGTTTTTGACTCACTGGAATGGCAATTTATTACAAAAAGTCTAAAATTCTTACATTTCGACGACTCTTTTATCCAGTGGTTCGGTACTTTTTACGGCGATGTTTCCAGCTGCATCATAAACAACGGACACTGCTCAGAATCCTTTAATATTCAGAGAGGGGTTCGCCAGGGGGACCCAGTCTCGCCTTACTTATTTATCTTATGTGTTGAAATTCCAAGTGCTTTTTAAAATTTAACCCCAAAATAAACGGAATAAAGATTAATGAGTCTAAGTACGTTATTAACCAATACGCTGATGACAGCACTTTGTTCTTAAATGACAATTAGGAGTCCTTAAACGTGGCATTAAATACGCTTGACAAATTCTCACTAATATCTGGCCCATAGGTTAGTTACGATAAGACACAAATTGCGTGGATAGGATCTCGGCATGGCTGTGTGCGAGAAGTAAAGGCAGACAAACCTATAAAATGGAACATCAAGGGTTTTTTACTATTCTTGGTATAAAATTTGAACTACAAAACGAAAACCACTTTACCACACACTGTCTTGAAAAATAAAAAAGCCGCAAATTTCTCAATGATTGGTCCTTAAGAAATCTTACTTTGATTGATAAAGTTACAGTAATCCAAACTTTGGCTATTCTTATCATAATTCACAACCCAACAGTCCTCCCACACCCGGCAAATTATATTTTAGATCAAATTCAAAGCACACTCTGCAACTTTCTATGGTCTAATAAAAACGATAAAATTAAACTTAAAGTCATAACGAATTTACCTGAAAATGGTGGCCTCAAAGAACATTATGTTGTTTCCTAAAAATGGTATGGATTAAAAAGTTACTAGACCCCGAAACAATGGCCCAATGGAAAACACTTGCTGTTGATAATTTCGAAAAATTTGGAGCAAACAATATGTGGTCCCTCACAAAAGAAGGCACATTAATGATCTCAGAACGGTTGGATCCTTTTGGAGGAATGTTTTGTCAGCATGGTCTTTGCTGAAGGAGAGCAAGTCATTATCCCTTAACGGGATCCTTCCACAGCCACTGTTTCTTAACGAAAGTATAAAAATAAACAAGAGGCTCCAGGGGGTCTGAGGGCGCTCACCTGACATGGTAGCCTAAATATCAACCCAGAGAATTGGTTTCAACAAGTTGCATCTGCTCCTCCTAAGAAAAGCTTATACCAAATATCCAAAGATTCTGAGCAGTGGATCTAAAAAAAAGATTTTTAAGAATATTCCTCATATTGAACTAAGTTATAATTCGGGCTCCCAAAAGGAGCCCATATATGAACCCATGGACTTGGCTTTAACAAACCTGAATCTCCCCCCCCCCCCCGCCCCCAAGGATGCTGCACACCAAATATCAAAACATTCCGACTGCTGCATCTGAAGAAGAAGGTTTTAAAATAAAACTCCTCATTTTGAACCAAGTTACAATTCAAGCTCCCACAATGAGCCCAAATATGGACCTAGGGACATGGCTTGAACAAACTTGAATCTTACCCCCCTAAAGAGGCTGCATAAAAAATATCAAAAGCATTCATCTGCTGGTCCTGAAGAAGATTTTTAAAGAAAATTCCTCATTTTGAACTAAGTTGTCATTCGGGCTCCCATAGTGAGCCCAAATATGAACCAAGGGACTTGGCTTGAACAAAATTGAATCTCAGCCCCCTAAGGTTGCTGCATGCCAAATATCAAAACATTCCAACTGCTGAATCTGAAGAAGAAGATTTTTAAAGAAAAATTCCTCATATTGACTAAGTTATAATTTGGGCTTTAACAAACTTGACCACCTCCCCCCCCCCCCCCCCCCCCCAAGGATGCTACACACCACATATCAAAATCAAAACATTCCGACTGCTGGATCTGAAAAAGAAGATTTTTAAAGAAAATTCCTCATTTCGAACTAAGTTACAATTCAAGCTCCCACAGTGAGCCTAAATATGGACCTAGGGACACGGTTTGAACAAACTTGAATCTCACCCACCTAAGGATGCTGCATACCAAATATCAAAATATTTCGACTGCTGGATCTAAAGAAGATTTTTAAAGAAAATTCCTCATTTTGAACTAAGTTATAATTCGGGCTCCCACAGTGAGCCCAAATATGAACCCAGGGACTTGGCTTGAACAAAATTGAATCTCACCCCCTAAGGATGGTGCATACTCAATATCAAAAGACTCTGCCTGCTGGATCTTGAGAAGAATTTTTCAAAGAAATTTGCCTGAAATGCACCAAGTTCAAATTTGGGCTCCTATACTGAGCCCAAATATAAACCCAGGGGCCGATTTGAACAAACTTGAATCAGATCCACCCCACAATGTTGCATACCAAATATCAAAAGATTCTGCCTGCTGGATCTGGAGAAGAAGATTTTTGCAGAAATTTGCCTGAAATGCACTAAGTTCGAATTCAGGCTTCTATAGTGAGCCCAAATATGAATCCAGGGTGCTGATTTGAACAAACTTGAATCAGATCCACCCCACAATGTTGCATACCAAATATAAAAGATTCTGCCTGCTGGATCTGGAGAAGAAGATTTTTTAAGAAATTTGCCTGAAATGCACTAAGTTCAAATATGGGCTCCTATACTGAGCCCAAATATAATCCCAGGAGGCCGTTTGAACAAACTTGAATCAGATCCACCCCACAATGTTGCATACCCAATATCAAAAGATTCTGCCTGCTGGATTTTGAGAAGAAGATTTTCAAAGAAATTTGCCTAAAATGCACTAAGTTCAAATTTGGGCTCCTATACTGAGCCCAAATATAAACTCAGGGATGCCAATTTGTATAAACTTGAATCAGGTCCACCCCAGAATGTTGCATACCAAATATCAAAAGATTCTGCCTGCTGGATCTGGAGAAGAAGATTTTCAAAGAAATTTGCCTGAAATGCACTAAGTTCAAATTTGGGCTCCTATACTGAGCCCAAATATAAACCCAGGGGCCGATTTAAACAAACTTCAATCAGATCCACCCCACAATGTTGCATACCAAATATAAAAGGTTCTGCCTGCTGGATCTGGAGAAGAAGATTTTTTAAGAAATTTGACTGAAATGCACTAAGTTCGAAATCGGGCTCCTATACTGAGCCCAAATATGAACCCAGGGGGCCAATTTGAACAAACTTGAATCAGATCCACCCTACAATGTTGCATACCAAATATCAAAAGATTCTGCCTGCTGGATCTGGAGAAGACGATTTTTTAATGTTTTTCCCATTGCCTACAGTGTTAAAAAGTGCTGACTCAGCACTTTTTCAAAGTCCCGAAACTGTACCCTATGATAAAACCGATGGCAGTTTCTTTTTACCAATCCTTTCCGTTGGTCCTAAGGAAGCTTCACACCAAATAAAAATTCTCGGTGCCGTACAGTTTTGGAGATATGGGCGTTTTAATTTTTTTCTATTTTTAGCTCCTGCGGTTCCCACGGGGCTGCAGGAAAATTTTTTGGGGCATGAATCAAGTACCTATAACCCCATAATACCTCATATTAAATTTGGTTCAAATAGGCCTCTGGGTTCAGAAAATGGAAATTTTGGGCGTGGCAAAAATTCTTGCCCCTCTCAGAACAAAGGTAGATATTGCCCGTCAAACTTCTCTTGAACAAATTTGAGTCTACACCTCAAATGGAAGCTGCATACCAAATATCAAGTCTCTGCTATGGCTGGTTCATGAGAAGAAGATTTTTAAAAATTTTGTGCATTTTGGCCCCACCCCACTCCACAATATGAGCAGAAATCCAATTTGAAGAAAAACCCAAATGTTCCTATATAACCACTACTTACATGAAATTTAATTAAAATGTGGCCAGTGGTTTAAGAGAAAGAGGCTTAAACACCACCTTCACGCAGGACGACGGACGACGGACGGACGACGGACGAAGAGTGATAAGAAAAGCTCACTCTGACTTTCAGTCAGGTAAGCTAATAATAAACCGTTCTTTTTAAGACAATGGAGCACAAGAGAGGTCTTTTTTATCAACGATATTGTTGACGCAACAGGATTGGTTATCGAGTTTAAATTAAGCGCATTTATGACCTTGATATACCTTTCACCGCATATTTAGGTGTGGTGAATGCTATACCAAGGCCATGGAAAGTTGCAATATCCAATAGTAGGAAACTGGAACATATCGAAGATTCATGTATTAATAATATTCGATTTTGTATGAAGACAAACCGTAATTTCTATCTCATCTTTTTTGAAAAACATTCCCAAGGAACCACTATACATTCAACAAAAATGGACTACCCTATTGAATGAAAATATAGAAAAAATGAGTGGCATTATCTTTACAGGCAAACTTTTTGGGCAACAGAAGATACTTATCTGCAGACATTACAATACAAAAATAACCATATGATTCTATACACAAATTCTAAATTGTTTAAATGTGTTCTTTCTGTGGAAAAACCAAAGAAAAAAATGTACATCTATTCTTTGAAAGGTTTCACTAGAAAACCCTTTTATTGAGACTGGTAGAAAAAATTAATCTCAACACTTGTTCAAAATTTCATGTAAATATAAACATGAGATGTATTCTTCCAGGTTCCATAACCCGGGAAGATTCTCCAAGTATCTGAAGAACATGTTTGTTAATATAGAAGAAATACATTTATACCTGTAGTCGGAGTAAAACCCTCCCCTCCTTTTCTGGCTTAGTGGGAGAGATCAGCTCCTACAGAGCACTTGAATTTTACTCTTTATACATGTATCCCATCGGTAGGGCGGAAAGTATTACGAAAAAATGGAGTTACTGGAATGATGTCCTACAATGAAGATACTCTTATGATGTTCTAATATGCATATATTTCTTTATTGTTGTAGGTAAATTGTACTTTTATGCATTTATGTTTATATGTTGTTCAGTATATTTTTCAACAGAATTTATGTCAATAAATAAAAACTAAATAAAAAAAATAGTTCAGGAACCGATCAAAAGTTCGAGAAAAATTATACAAAATGCACATAATTATGAAATGAGAATTGAAAAAGATGGTGTCGATTAGTCATTGCGAATTAAGTAACCACATTGTGCGAATAATTACCAAAGAGAAACATTTCAAATTGTGTGAAGGTGTGTAACAACCAGTAGTGTAATAATCAACCAGTAGTGTAATATTAACCAGTAGTGTAATAAAAATTAACCAGTAGTGTAATAATCAACCAGTAGTGTAATACAAATCAACCATTAGTGTAATAACCAGTAGTGTAATAAACTTAAATAGTAGTGTAATAAACATTCATGAAAACCAACAATTTTTCAACAAAATTTGAAAATATTTTGGGGTGGCTCAAATCATAGTTTGGGTACATCTTATCGATTTTTAATCATTTTATCGTACACTTAAAGGCGTTTTGCAGGTCAAACATCATTCCATGGGTTCAATACGGCGAGGAAAGGTATTTTTATGATTGTTATGTGATGTGCGTATTGTCTAGTATTTAATGTCACTTTCTGCATTTGTGGCTTTAAATGTAAATTCAAAGTTGGGCAAGTTGGTGGTTTACCTAAAATCTGCGTTCAATTGTTTGTTCCATCTTGAAGGAGGAGGTTGGTAAGAGAGTAGAGTGTATCTAAGGCGGGGTGAATAGGGTGGGTGCTTTGGAGATCCACTGTCATTTCCGTCTGCCATGTCAAGTGATTGTTCTCGATTACCAATGGTAGACAGCTATTTAGATTCTGTGATGGTTCACATTTAATGTAAAAAGCTTGAACTCATTCTTCATGTAGAACATATTGTTTCAGCAGGATTCCTTGATGGGTTAACACTACTTTTATACTACATTAAAAGTACGTCGTGGATAAATGACCCTCATTTGGGGAGAGAATGGGGGAGGCGCAAGGGGCGGCATAGTCAGGGGACCCAGGGGCGTCATGTTGTGTTGTTATGGTAGCCCGCGTGAGCGGCCATGCTGTTACGTCATCCCCATGGGGATATGTGATGTAAGTGCGTGTGCGCAACGCGAGTAATTAGGTGACACGTGTTTCCGCCTTCTATTCTGTATACTGGAGACCGCCATCTTGTTTTTTATGGTAACACGTGGTTGCTATATGGACCCAATAGAACAGGGATATGTTTTGAGGGTAAGTTCGATTTTACGGGAGTATCATGAATACCCAAATGAGACCGACAACTATTTATCTGGCTCGGATTCGTGAAGAAAGCTCGTTTTCTATGTTCTTGGCCTTTCCCTGGCCCGGATTCTCCCAGAATCATCGTTTCTAACGGACACGGACCTGTCCAGAGTAGCACGTAGTGCTGTATGACCTTAAAATGCGGCGTTCGATTGTACTAGAGTATTTTTACCAAGAGTGACCTTGCAGGCAAATGCTCGTTTCCACTCTGTTATAGGATTTTATTAGGTACAGACTCTTCCAGAATCCTCGTCTTTATGTGGCTTGAATTCTGTATAGAAACCTCCTTTTTGACTACTTAGACCATCTACTACCCATTCTTAATCTATTTCTATTTCTGTACTTGGCTATGTCCATATCACCAGCTCTAGTCCTAGCAAGGTTTGACACTTTCCCGACTGACATTTGGCGCCCTTTTTCATCGCACGAGGCAATGAGGACCAGGAGGAAATTCCTTATTAAGGCACAATCTGCCATTCATCATATCCTCATCTAGGTATTTGGGGATCACCAGAGCCAGTCTATGGGGACTGGTAAGGACCACTGGAGACAAGTCTTTGGGAACTTGTGGAGACCAGTCTTCGGGGACTACTACCTACTACTAATGTGTACTACTAACTACTACTACTACTACTACTACTACTACTACTACTACATACTACTACTACTAACCACTACTTTTACTACTACTTCTACATCTCTTGCTACTACTATCTACTACTACTACATCTCTTGCTACTACTACTACTACTGCTACTAACTACTACTACTACAACTACTACTACTACATCTCTTGCTGCTACTACTACTACTACTACTACTACTACTACTATACTACTACTACTACTACTACTACTACTACATCTCTTACTACTATTATTACTACTACTACTTCTACCATTACTACTACTACTACTACTACTACTACTACTACTACTACTACTACTGCTGCTGATGATGATATTTTCTACTACTACTACTACTACTGCTGCTGCTGCTGCTAACCACTATCTACTGTCTATTTTCTAGTATCTACTTCTATCTGTTACTATCTACTACTATCTACTAAGATATACTACTACTGCTACTACAATCTACCACTGCTACTACAATCTACTACTTCCACCAGTACTATCCACCAGCCACCAGCACTATCCACTAGTACTATCCTCTAGTACTATCTACAAGTACTATTCGCTAGTATTATACGTGGCACTTTTCACGAGTACTATCCACCCAGTATTATCCTCTAGTACTACCCTCTAGTACTATCTACTAGTACTCTGTACAACTGCCACTTGTAGTAATACTACTGCATGCAACTACTACTTCTACTGGAACTAGTACTAGTACAACAACCATTACCAGTAGTAGTTCTGTTACAGCTACTACTAATGGCAGTAGTACTAGTTACACTACCAGTGCTAGTAGTAGTACTAGTACCACTACCAGCACTAGTACCACTAACAATAGTACTAGTACACCTATCACTACTTGTACTTGTAACACTAACAGTACTAGTACTAGTACCACTAACAGTAGCACTAGTACACCTATCACTACTAGTACTAGTACCACTACGGCTACCAGCGCTACCACTAGTACCACTGTCGGTACTAGTCCAACTACCAGTATTAGTACACTTGCACTACTCATACAAGTATCATTAACAGTACTAGTACAACTACTATCAGTACACCACCACTACTAGTACTATTTCAACTACCACTATCACTACCAGTACTGGTGCGATAAATAACTATCACTGGATTGAGATTTGCCACATAGAAAGTTAAAAACAATGTCTCACTCAGAACTAATAGAATTAAAACTTCTTTAGCAGCCAATGAGATCGATGTTCCTTTCCACTGCTAAAAGTTAACTAAAAATCGTATAATGTCAACAATAAGAGACCCCCCCCCCCCCCCCCCCCCCACACACACACACACACACCGTAAAGGTAGACACGTAAAGCGGGAGATGGCGGTGTGAGAGATATTTAGTGATCCGTCAGGGCGGTATTAAATATTATAATTGAAGACAACACGCATGAAACACGGCTTTGAATATCATACTTTAGCACCTGTAAGTTACCTTGACAATTTATTCTGTTATCATGGAACCTGACAACTTATGCCTAGGGTAAGAAGTCTCTCAAAAGCACAACATTATCATAAATAATTGGCCAACTTTGATTCACTCGTCTGGATTATTTCCATTGGTCGGATATGCGAACCAACGGTAAGCTTTTTCCAACCGACTGATATATTCCGAACCACTGAATCTAAACAATACCATAAACATTCATTTTCGGTGAATAAAAGCTTGAATGTTGCTCAATCGAAACTTGATTTGATCGACATTTTGATGGAATTACAATCAGAAATGAAAGCTCACCACAGCCGTAGTGCTAATCATTACGCCACGTACAGTGTCACGAATTATGTTAATATCTTGATATTTTCAAAGGGAACTAAACACTTATTGATTGTAATATCTATAAATTGTGAAGGAAAGAATTCCTCTAAATCTGTATAAGTAAAGGCACATCACGTAATAATAATAATAATAATAATAATAATAATAATAATAATAATAATAATAATAATAACACTTTGGCCAGCTGCTGATTTGTCGCGGCCTTGGTTTCCCCTGTACTCCCAACTGCCTCCCTATTCCCACGCTTCTCCTCTACTCCCAACACTCGGGGATGAACTGCTTGATGACATCCCTTGCCCCATTCTTCCCAATCTCTCCGATTAGCATATTAACCCCCTCCTTTGAGTCTCCCCCTAACCACATGTCCTTCATTACATCAACGGTTGTCTGCGCGCAAATTGTCACAACAACTGGATAAACAAACAGCCCACTGCAGCGTCGATTCAAATTAGAATTAGACTGGTGACCTGGGAGCTTGGTCAAACTGGCTATCTTCACAAACAGGTTACTTTCACAACATGACGTTCGCTTGTGTCACTCTACACTTTATAATCGTCAATCAATATTTAGTATATTCCTGATACAAAAATCGATCCGATATAACTACTTTGAACCTCTTCAGCCCTCTCTGGGGGGAAAACGAAAGTGTGATTTCCAAACCCATATCCCACCCTCTCAAACGAGGCTATCGAACTAGTACGTCTACCTTGCGATTACACTCCACTCCAGCTGGGTTCAGGGAAGTAAGAGTTTTGTTTCAGAAATAGCCAGTTGTTTCCCATCAGCAGATGTTTTAACGGCTGAAAAGCTATCATAATGTGCATATCATGCACGTGAAAGTAACTGTTTATGTTATCTGTGATAGCTTTGACGACGAGAAATAACTTGAACATTGTGGTACTTTCATCAGTGAATGGCGTATTGTGGTGACGTTTTGTATTTACTGCATCATTTACTTGATAAATGAATTACGTGCAGATAATGACGCAACTATAGTTCTCACACCACGTTCAGAAATTCGTTGACTTGTGCAGGTCTTTTTCAATTATTTTCTAAGTTTTTCACCTGGCTGTAAAGGTATATAATAAAAAGATTTGTATGGCGTTATGTGTATGAAAGCAGATCAACTGCCTCCAAATCGTCAGCATCGGTCACGCGCTGTCCACGACTGATAATAATCTGTATTTATTATTTGACTATCACGAATAGGCCCTCAATACCACAGAAGTTTATCCATAAACTCTGGTTCATCAGCAAATGAGTTTCATTTTTTTTTCAAATCTGAGGTATGCCTGTCTCAAGCGAGCCTCTATTGGCGTCACTGACGTTTGGAGATTTTGTAATCGATAATGTTACAGGCGGGGGAAAAATCGAGTTTTTGACCCTTGACATTCTGGACAAACATCCATGCTTTTCTTCCCCCACCCCTTTTTTGTTAATCTGGATTGTCATATTCTCTCGTTGACGAGAGTATATCAGCCAGATCAAACAAGACGTCTATGGCGCCTTGTTTAATCTGGCTGATCTGTTCTCGACAACTCGGAAGAATTCAACGATCCAGATCAACTGTTGCAATAAATCTGTGCATTTGAACAAATCTACGAATACCCGCTAATCTGTTTGTTTTGGTGTGCGTTCCACGGTCATGGATATGTCTATTCCTTCTTATTTAACCATCGTCCAACCAGGAAACTAGCTTTCGGGTTGGAAGAGGATAGAGTAGAAGAAACAGGCCAAATCTGCTGCTTGTGTAATCATTTCTTTCAAATAACAGGATTGTTTATATTTGATGGTTATATGTGACATGAATCCCCGAGGTCTAAGACACTTGTATTCTCCCAGTTCAATTTCTACAGCTCATTCTGTAATGCTGTAGCATGTTCTTGTAAGAGAAGTGGAAGAGCATGTACCCCTACGAACAACCCTCACTCACCACACGTTCCTCCACCTTTGATTACATAGGATGGACCACATCATTGAAGGAAAGATGTCTGATGTCACAAAGATTTCCTCGTTAAAACCCATTATTGAAAACACACAGCTTATGTTGAGAAAATATGTAAAATAAAGTGGGTTCATTTTGCACAGAATTTTTAAAATGGGCTGTATAATAATCGTAGTGAAAAACCTGTGCAAGATTCTGAGGATGCCGTTATGAAAATTCTTCCCGCAGTTTCATGATTATTCGGCTTCCAGTTCATGATTAAGATATTTTGATAATCTTCCTCAAATTATTTGGAAACAAAATGAGCTTAAGTACTTGTCAATCTACTTGGTATTCTTGATGCCAATGAACTTACTTTCGAGCCAGCAAATCTCGAGACGGGGTCGGCAGCGGAGTAGTGCCTACTCCAACAGCTTGTCAGAGTACACAATGTAGGTCTGTTCTGCAATCCTGGCGACTGTAGATCTTTTGTGGACTTCCGACAACGGGTCGGTGCCGATAGTCCACTATGCCCCCTCCACTCCCCCGATTTCTTCTTGGGTCACATTTATAACATGATTTTGCATCTGAAGGTCCAAGAACCCTATTGACACGTCAGCACCCCCAACACACACACATACTTTCAAACTCTCTTCGCAGCCCCTGCACAGCTATCGTAGACGATTGAACGATCAACTGAGGAGTTGATTACAGGTGGTGGCTCAGCCAGGTGTTCGGAATTCCTGCAAGGTTTACTCAAATAAGTCAATATGTTGCGAAGTGAGCCCACAGGGTTAATCAAGCTCGCAAGCTCAAGATAAGAGCTATAGCTCATGAAAGTGTTATGGGGACTTATTTTGTAATTCAGTGGACTCAAGCTTTGTTAACCGAATTTGAACAATACAAGAAATTACATGGAATTATATAAACTGGCGACCAGAGTACAGGCGTACTCTGTGGATACACCCCAGATGTTCTGTTGACAAAATTAGGCACACCTTTGCAAGCCAACATTGTCAACAAGCAGTAAATTGTAGGATTTGCTGAGAGATGGAACAATAACATTCGGCAGTATTTCCTGGGATGTTGGTGTTCAAACTGTCCAACAAATCACAACATGTACCTGGTGAGACTCCCCGGATATCTGGGATGCTGTGCTGCGAAATTGCACAATTCACCAGAACATTCTGCCGGTTAACTGACGCCCGGCAGAATACTATTCTATGGCCGAGATTCCATGGACTGCATGTAGACTGACCAACAGTCTGCATGGCGGTATAAGAGTTCACAAAGTGGCGACTGCCACGTCAAGGGACTTTCACGAAATTCTCTAAATATTCAAGAAAGAATTTGCTGACGACCGTCACGTACCCAGATCTTGCATCAGAAATCTGGCGTATATAAGCACCAATTTCTGACTGCTAGAACAAGTTGTCTCTGGGCTCCTTGTGAATACGAGACTGCTTACAAAAAGAAAGCTGGATGCCGCCACTGGTACTGAAGGTATGAACATTGATTGAACATTTTTGATACATTATAAATTCATGCCAGAGACGACGATAGTAGACGCAGTAATTGTAAATGAATTAAATGATTTGATTTAATAAAATAATAGATAACTTGAAATTGGTATTCATTCTGCTGAACACGACAAGTTTGTGAGGTTACCAAAACTGAATCCAGAGTCTGGAGCCTGTGTCTGATATCGTCTGGTAAGGAAACACAAAACGCCACGGGCTGGTGAGACCTCACAGATCTGCCAGTGGTCACAACGATTCAAGTCAGAATTTACGATCACAGTTCGATAGACTTTTTCCTAATTCCACAACAAATATCGGTTCACACTGAAACAGTCCGGTTTGGCTAGTTGGTTGGGCATGTTCATAGAAACAGAGCCTGTGTGCTAACACGAACTGGTAAAATAGAGTGGCTGGAAAGACTGTTCTGATTACACATTATTTAATTATGTTACAAATTGTTACATTTGAATTGTTTATAAATAAAGTGTTGCTGTGTTGATTATTTTTTGTATCTTTATCCTTGAAAAGAACGTAATATCTTGACATTGCTTTTATGAATTCGTTACATCAAGAGGGTTTCTCTGTTGATGTTCGTAAGTTTCTATGTTGAAATCGCGTTTTTTCACCCAGCAGATACGGTCGCAGAACAGATTTCTAGTCACCCGAGTAAGATGGAGGGGGTATCAATCCCTTTGCATTTATCAACTAGCGGGGATATCGACTGAGGTTCGGTTCCTCTGGGGGAGTCGTAACTTATGTTTTAAGCAGGAAAATAGGCTGCACAAACCTAGAGGGGTCTGGTAGAATTTCTATCTTATGGACAATCAGGTGGATTTTTAACCAATTTGTAGGCATAATTTTAGGAATCTGAGGTGATAGATTGGAAGCGAAATATATTTGGAATAGAAACAAATTAAGTTGGGCACCGTTGAAAATGATTTCACGGTGCCCAACTTAAATTGTTTTCATTCCCAGCTCGACGTGACACCATGACTCAGATCACTTCACTGTTGCGATAATATGTATGTATTTAATAATAGGTAATATAGATCTGGGCAAGCTTGAGACCCATGTTGAGTTTGACTTTAAGCATCTATATAATGAGAGTCTCTGTATCCACAATGAAGCGACAGATTCACCCTTCAGAGAACAAACTTGTGTTTATAATTATTCTGAACCGACAAATTTTAATCGCGCCTTTAAAAAAAAGTCAGCAAGACATTTTCATTATTTAGAATCAATTGCCAAAGCCTTAGTGCTCACTGAGATTCAATCAAAGAACTACTGTTCTATTTACAAGAATCCGATAACTCGATTGATGTCATTGGTCGAACGGAAATATTCAATATTTCACATAACATAGGGCTTAATTCAGAAGGCTATCACGAATTAATTAAGAGAACACACCCCGACGATGACGACGGTCGAGGCGGAGTGGGCTTATTTATCCGGGAAGGTGTTGACTATAAGGTTCAGGATGCTCTTACTCTTTTTTCTTCACCATATTACTAGATCCCGTTTTGTTGAACTTACAATTGACAGATGCTCGAAAATACTGGGTGTTATATATAGACCAAATGCATTACCAATGGCTGATATTATTCTTTTTCTACTGAAACTTCACGAAATAACAGATAAAGTGAACCATGTAAATAAACTAGCATATATTGTAGGTGACTTTAATTTTGATCGTTTAACCCTTTACCCAACGAATCGCCCGCATCCACTCGCGTAATATGCAAATTCAGCAGTTGAAAAAAAAAATTTTTTTCAAAAAAATTCAACAAAACCATGTCATGTGACCCCTCGTTGGAACGAGCTCGTCGAGCTCGTTCCAACGAGGGGTCACATGATATGGTTTTGTTGAAATTTTTTGAAAAATTTGAAAAAATGATATTTAAAATAATAAATTCTGATATCATCTGCGTTTGGGTAAAGGGTTAAAGTGGGAATTAAAAACAAAAAACTAGGAACAACATCGACTTAGTCTTTAGTCAGGGTTTTCTATCATCTATTACCAAACCAATTAGAGTTACTGAGCATTCAGCTACAATAATTGACTAGTCTACATACTTAGCAACAACATTACATCCCAACCCAACCATGACATAATCATCACAGACGCATCTGACCATTTGGCGCCTTCTACCACGAAAACTCAGAGACCAGAAGAAACGTAATGGAACTTAACTGTTCAAACCAGGCTTACGAACACTTTTTAAACACATATATGAATGTTTTAATGACGCATTTCTTCAGAGAGAGGTTCGTTCTAATAAAAAATTCCTCAAACGCCAAACGTGGATGACCAAGGGCCTCATTAGATCCTCAATCATAAAAGCTAAATTTTATGTCAAAAATATAAAAAAAACTCGAATAAGCGTAATATCCAAAATTTAAAAAAACATGTAAAATATTTAATAATATCAGAAAACAAAGTAAAGAAATGTATTTCAAAAATATGCCACAGCTAACAAAAATAATATGCCATCAGTATGGCGAATTGTAAATGAGGCAATAAACAAAACTGAGCGCGTAGCAAAATTACCATCCTATTTTTGGAAGCCCGACAGGGACATTTTTGTTGCCACTTGTTACGTATTAGTTATCACTTATTAGTTATTACTTATTTGTTACTACTTATTTGTTATCAGATAACTATATGCGGATATGCGCGATAATCTTTCGAAGTTTTATGTTTTGTACTTTGTGGGCTGCCTTGAGTTGATTAGACCAGTTGTAGGATTTCCCCATCCAGAATCAAAAGTGAGGAAAAAGAAAAAAAAGTGTATTTTAGATTTTAAACCCCCCCCCCCCCCATCTTTTTTTCAAAATATTCAGAGAATTTCAAAGACGGAGTGAATCTAGAATCCACTTGTACCTTTTAGTAGTAGGATCCGCTGTAACTTATTCTCACCCCTTTCCCACCAAGGAGTGCATTAACGGGGATGCAGGTGGTGATGGTGTTACAGGTTGCAGCACTCCCAAACTTTGGCATTAAAGCCCCTTCCGACTTGAAGAATATGAGATTTTGTGGCGTTGTATTCCAGAGCTTCTTCTCGAGTAAGATGTGAAGAAAATGGTACATATAGGCGATGTATGTGCACATTGCAACTCCAAATTAAGAAAATGAACCATTGTATAGCTGGAGTAACCTCGATGAAAGTTACTTACGATGGTGAGGTGGAGGGTGGGTGGAAGGTGGTTGCTGATTCAAAAAGGAAGTGGAGATTGAGGAACTGTGGAGTGAGGACGATTAATGTGGAGGACGCAAGTGAGAAGGAGAGGTCCAATAGAAATATTCGAAGGGTAGAGCCAGATCAGGAAAGGGTAGAGTCAGGAGGTGATAGAAGTGGGATGGGTGGAAGTTGGATAGTGTCCACAACTTGATTACAGTAACTTCAGGGGCAAAAATCCAGTAAAAAATAAGTAAAACTTTAAGGAGATTTTGGGACTCAGAAAGGATAATAATTAGGCGAAGTTTGAACAAAAATTGAAACTAAAGCTTGTAGATGTACACAGGAAGGGCAATGTCCAGTAAATGGAGTAGGAGAGTCGCAGGCCATCTTTTCACTGCCCCAAATGATAGAATCTGCGGGACACGTCAAAAAGGAAAAAAAATGTTCAGGGCCTTTCTGGATGTGAAAAAGGTATACGATAGACTATAGAGGAAGGGTATGTGAAAAAGGCATGCGATGGAGTATAGAGGAAGGGTATGTGACAGAAGCTTGAGGCCTTGGGCCTGAGAGGTGAGTTTGCGAAAATTCTGAAAACATTATACAAAGACGTACAAAGTGTACTTAGCATGGGTTACATAACAACAAAACGTGTGCCTATGGAGATAGGCCTGAAACAGAGGCGCATCCTTTCGCTAATTCTTTTTGCACTGAACATCAACTGAAAATCTCCAGAGGAAGAGTTATGGCGGATTGTAACATGAATTGGCGAGAGGTGGGTCATGGAAAAGAGATCTTTGGGTGACATGTGCCATAAAGGGAAACCAGGTTTTGGAGAGTATACTCTATGGCACCTTTAGGGGAGGGGGTCACTGTTGTTCCAGATGAGGTCGTGGTCGATGAAGCTTTGGGAAAAAATTGGCAAAGACAATGAGAAGGAGTGCAAAGTGTGTAATGTATGCGTAGTGGAGACCCTGGAACACTTTCCATTGCAATGTCCAAAATACTAGTCTTAACAGAATAAGATTCATCTGGAGTATGATGGGAAAATGGGGTGGGAGAACGAAGAACATGTGGTTGGTAGGTGACACGAAAGAGAGGGTCAGTATGCTTATCGGAGAGATTGGGAAGATGGGCCTCCTTCAAGATGCTGGAATGGGGTTTCAACTTTTGGTTGCCGCCAGGAAAAGTTTAAAATTTGTTGTTAAATAGAGCCTTCTTACGGATTTTAGGATAGAAGTTTACTTCATTTTTCACGTCAAAATGACCTTTTTAGCAGCAAATTTCAACTTTTCAAGTTCGCCAGTGGGTATCCAGTGACCTAGAGTGTTACCTTTTGACTTCACAACTTGTGTCTTGCTAACTTCACCATCAATTAGCAGCCCCTTTCTCAACATTTAGTTCTACGACTCGGAACTTGGGGAGCGGGGGAAGGGGCTGAGGACTGAACCAAGATTCCAGGGTTCAGGCCTCTCAATAATACTCCCATGATCCAGAACTTTGGGGGTGTGGAGGGGGGGGGCTCAGGCCTGACACAAGATTCCACGGTCCTGGGCCGCCCAAAGTTCCGGGCCTTTGGGTCACTATACAGGCTCCCCCAACCTATTCAGCGGTGACATCAGAATTTCTCGACAAGGGGCTCGTGAACCACGACGTGAGGCTAGGGTATCCCCCGAAAAACACACAATAGAGACAGCAGTTTCCCTGACAGGAAGAGATAACCCTTTTTGATGGGTGGGGGACTGAGGATGCAGCCTCCTACCTCATAGCCCCACTTAAAGTACGCCTGGCCCTATCCAGGACCCTGGAGGTGAATGATGACTAATATAGGTGTAATACAAGTTTGCAGTTATTTTCAGTAATTAATATCTGCCTGTCGCTTAAAACCTCCTCATCCATTTTTTGAGATAGATCTGGTGTGACCAAAGAGACCAGGGTCCTGAGCCCCTACACAAGGTCCTGGTGTCTCAGTTGTAGTCCCAGGGCTCAGACCAGGGGGGGGGGGCTCAGGCCTGATCAAAAAGCCCGTGGCCCTGAACTCGCGGGAAATTCTCGGGCCTCCCAAATTTCCAGGCGCTGGGGTTACTATCCTGGGTACAGGAAAATTTGACCTCGGGAAGATTCGACCAAGGAAAGATTCGATCTCCAATAAAGAACAACATGGTCACACAGGTTCAACATATTTATTTTCCAATTCAGTATTCCCTTTTTTCCATTCCAAACAATAAGCATCAATGATTAAACAATTACGATTTCATGATTGATACAATAGAGTCACGATGGTTCAACGAATATAATAATGGATTGCGACAACATGGTGAACAGCGGGTACGGAGATTCAATTTGACACAAGTCTTCATTGATGCTGCTCTCCTCCATTTTGCTCGTGATTACTGCGCATTTCGGCATAGCTATTTGATAACAAATAAGTAATAACAAATAAGGAAAAACAAATAAGTAATAACTAACAAGTAACAAGTGGTAACAACAATGTCCCTGCCGAGCTTCCGAACTATTTTAACCATGAGAGTACCAGAATTCAGGCAAAATTGCCCAAGCATTCAATTCCTTTTCAGGTATATAGGCCAGAGAGTCAATTGCGCAATTGAGAAAGTCATTTTCAGAATATATAGTCGAAGACATTGTAAATTGTTTTTACATTACACACACATCCGAAGCGATAGAGACTAATCGATTGACTGGACTGGTTACGTGAAATAATTCATGAGAGGTGAGGAACGTTGTACAAACACGAGTGCGCGAATGCGCACGAGTGTTTTACAATATAGTCCCACCCCACGAATGAAGTATTTCACGTGACCAGTCCAGGCAAAGGGTTACTCTGTTTATTACTTTCCATTATTAACGATAATTATATTATTTAACCCTTTACCTAACGAACGACCAAAACCGACCAGCGCTATTCTCAAAAATCGCCAATTAATTTTCATTACTTTTTCATTTTCTGTCTCTAAAACACAGGTTATGACCCCTCATTGGAACGAGCTCGTCGAGCTCGTTCCAATGAGGGATCATAACCTATGTTTTTGAGACAAAAAATGAAAATAATAGTCATTCAAGAATTTTTTTGCAAGTGTTGTCTGCTTTTTATGTCAGATAAAGGGTTAAAAAAAACAAAAAAAACAATGAAGTCCCTATTATACCCACGGCAAAGCGTCTTCGTTTGCGCGCACGGATACATGACCCAATTGTTGATTGCATAATTCACTTGTGAATTATCGTTTATAATCAAACCCGGAAATCCCAGTAAATCACACTTTGAAAAGTTATAAAATGTGGTAATCACGTTAAATTCCTTGAAAAATAAGTTTAGTAACGACATAACAATGAGCCTTCTTAAAATGTCAATAGACTTACCAGCTGGACCACTAACACACAATATAAATAACTCATTTCGGGGTGGAATAGTACCCGTGCAAATGAAAATAGCTAAAGTAATTCCTGTATTTCAATCCGGTGATGACCACGGTTCGGTAATTATCGACCAGTGAGTATATTTCCAGTCTTCTAAAACATTTTGGAAACAAAAAGGCATCTTAGTTTTCTGGATAGAAATAAAATCCAAAAGCCTTATCAGTTTGGCTTCCGAAAATGACATTCCACTATACACACTGTTATGCATCTCCTAAAACATGTAGCTTTAAAGAATAATAAAAACAGCAAAGAGGTCAGCCTTGCTCTCTTCTTGACCTATCCAAAGCATTTGATACGATCAACCATAATATCATACTAAATAAACTGGGAAAATACGGCATCACGGGACTTGGTAATAATTGGTTCAAGGGCTATCTCTCGAATAGGTTTCAGTTTGTGAGCTTTAAGGAAATAATTCTGAAAAGCCCAACTACCTACGGATGGTCACAGTGCTCGATTTTAGGACCCATTTTGTTCCTCCTCTGTGTAAACGATCTCCACTGCTCCGTACTGCTAAATCTTCTATGCTTCGCCGATGACATCATCGTATTTGCCTCCGATAAAGACATTAATATTCTGATCAATTATGCAAAACGAGAACTAAATAAAATAGTTGAATGGTGTTCTGCTAACGGCCCAATGCTAATGCAAAGAAAACGAAATACATTTTAATAAATCCAGTGCAAAAGATTACTCCTGTGAACCAGGACATCGACATCAACGGCCAAAAAATAAATAGGGTGGGTCAGAATGAATTTGAAACTTCTCTAAATTTTTAAGGAATCGTAATGGATGAACATCGATCCTATAAGTACCATGCTGCACAAATATCAACAAAATTGCGCGCGCTAACTATGTCCTAGTAGAGTGAAGAAATTACTACCGCATGAATCAATGATAACTCTATATTATGTCCTTATTCATAGACGTATTGCTTATGGCATACACATTTGGGGCAACTCTAAATCACTTAGAAAAGTATCTCTCCTGCAGAAGCTGTCTATACGCATTATAAATAATAAAGTTTTAATGGCCATACCTTAATTTACGATACCCTTTATTGTAAAAATCGTATTTTAAAAGTAGAGGACTTGCATAAGCTGCAGCCATTGCTTTTTGTATTCTGCTGGCAATTTTTTTCTTACACATCTCCTTCAATATTTTTTTCTCTTCTTCGAATAGATGGCGAACTACAAAACAAACAGACTCATTAGAAATTGTGCGCCCTAGAACGAAATCCTAAGACCTATTCCCAGTGTTTGCATACCCAAAACTAAGGAATGATCTGGATCACAACTTACGTATCATTACTATCAGATCACCCTTTAAGAAGAAGCTATTAGACATATTCATGGCAGCTTACCAGAAAAATGTTCATTGCAACAATCCTTGCTGCATGCATTGCTGCCAGTAGCATTTCTACTCGGCTCGCTAGGCTCGTCCAAGTACTTCTCCCCTCCAACTTCTGTCCTGTCTGCATGGCACAGAATTCTGGAATTGCTTCCGGGATGGCTCTCATTGACGGAAGTCCACGACATGGTTCCCCGTTCTGAGGAAGGTTGTTGTAAACAGCATTGTATTCATTCAAACACTCTATTGAGCTAGAAATTGACAGGTGTGTAGCAATTTGGTAAAACTATTACTAAGATGACACACATCACCCTGAATTTGGGAGGGAGACAAACTTATCCACACGACAACCATCAAGTCTCAAACTCGACAAACTTTAAATTCGATCAAGTATTAAACTCGTTGAAATCATGAAACAAATTAATTCGTTAAGTTTTTTATGGAGCTTAGCATAGACTATACCAAATCTCCTAGCCGGGCCTGTTGCCCTACCTCTGGTGTAGCAGAGTAACAGCCCCACGAGAAGAAATGGACAGCTATCCATTTACCGTACTACCTTCATAAGGAGGTAAATAATTACACACGGTGCAATGTGGCAATATCATATAAATTGGGGATGATGGGAAGACAGCCAGTCTGGCTATGTTATACGCCTACAGTATGCGCATGTGCTATCGTTGTACTATAACTGTTTAATTATCTGTATTTTCTGAATATATGTATACAATAAATCAATCAATCAATCGGTACTTGCTAGAATGTCCCAGAGGTCACAGCTAGAACCGAGACTTTTTCCGATACTCTTACTCTGGTTTTCAAAGACATACAGCGTGGTATTGAGGCAGAAAGTTTCCCCCTAATCTAGCCATTGAGATGGGGCTACCGGGTGCAGGTGCTCTTCCTCTAGTAGATACGATCCGTATATCGCCTCGTCATAATAGCAGGTCTTTCTGGTGATATATGCGTGGACGCCTGAGAGTGTGTTGAGTACAGTCTTCTTGGTGCATATGCTGTTAGTCGCTATCCTAATAGCTTCTTCTTCTTTGTTGAAACGCCGCAGCGTTCCGGTGAGGTTATTGTGGGAATGCGCTAGGATAGAGGCTCTTAGGTGGACGTACTGTGGGTGGCTTCCGTAGTAAGTTAACACGTGGCCCAGGGGGTTTTGACAATAGTGCCAGTTTGACGAGCGTCTCTTGTAAAATAATTTTGTTCATCTTGGTTGTGACCATGCATGAGACGCTTACCATGAGTTTGTGCGCGCTGAGTAAACTTCCCGATGAAGCTGAAGCCCTGGTATCGGTCTTCGGGAAACCATACGTCATTCTGCTTATCGAAAGCAACCATAGTTTCTCCGACCTTCGTCTCGGTTAGGATGCCGATGACTCGGCGAGATATGAGGGGAGAACCGTCGGAACTCAACACTGCACCTCGAAATGCCTCCTGAACCATGCATGGATAACGGGATGTACATTTGGGTCAAACGACCACTTACGTATTTGGGCGACATCGGTACCTATGTCTTTGGGCAAAGCGCCATTGACAGCTACGCGAGTCATTCGCTTGAAGTGGGGTTGCGCCTCGCCTAGGCCCTGGAAACTAGCGGAGTTGCATACCTTTGTTGGGTGCTGACGACGTCATTGACGTGATATCGTTCTGCGTTCCAGAGGCTCTCATGGTCGTGTTCTACGCAAGCCTTTTGGATGTCATCTAGGAAGGAGGCAGGTGTCGGCCTCCAGCCGCTCCTTTCTCTCTCCATGACTGATGCAGCATGATTTATCTCGAATTTCTGTCTGTTAGCGTTTCGTTTCCAAAATGAGTACAGACCTTGATAAAAGCGACATGCTGTATGCTGTTCCTGTGTTTTGTGGGTCAGGCCATCTTTGAGCAATAAACGAG
The DNA here is from genome assembly GCA_031216915.1 of Pictodentalium vernedei. Lineage (NCBI taxonomy): Eukaryota > Metazoa > Mollusca > Scaphopoda > Dentaliida > Dentaliidae > Pictodentalium > Pictodentalium vernedei. The sequence continues at coordinate 247,275,054 of CM062295.1, forward strand.
CCGACGCTGCATATGGTTCTCTGAATCATCGCACAAGAACCAGACTGCGATTGGTTCATTTTGGGTGGTATCTCTTATGACGTCCCACCCGCACCTTCTTTAATGTGGACCTGCCTGGTCTGTGGGAAGTGGAGATCTTGAGAGCAAGTATGGTCGTTGTGAATGATGAGTTCTACATTTCCTCGTATATCATTTCCCTTGTTGTACTTTCCACTGTTTTGTTCTCACCACCGGCGACGTCTTACAAGATGATCGCACGCCAGAGGATCTTTTTGTGTCCTGCCACGTCTTAGCTGGGACGCCCCTTTCGCGAATCCTTTCTTCTCACGCTTGTATTTTCTGGCGTCTGATTTGAATGAAGGTTAATGGGTCTAGTTCGCTGAGAGGATAGTTCCCGTACACCACACCGGAGCTGAGTAGTCACTTTTGCAGTACGTGTCGTTAGTCTCAGTCAAGACACCTGGCTTGGTATCTCCAGTAATATCCACAATACCCTAGCCTTTCCGTCTTTCTGTCTTCTCGGTGACTGACTTGTCCTCGACTACCCAGTCCCCTTCATCCCGCTCAGGTATGAACTTGATCTTCATGACGTACTCACCCTCGGGAGTCGGGAAGTTGTCCGAGGAATTTAGTTGCTGCCCCATATGCCATCCTAGGGTCTAGGCCCATAGGGCCTGTCTCGCCTTTGATTCCATCAGCGATCTGGATATCGCCAATATCCATGTGGAGACGACCGATGTGCGACCGCCAACATTAAACTTTGCTCTAGCGTCGTTGGTAATCTCGGCCAATTGTTTGTTAATTGGTAGCCACACGGGGAAGGGCCTGGCTGTGCAGGTCAAGGAATTGCTGCCCCACTCAGGCGGAGTCTGGCATTTCCGCAAGTATCTCGTCGATAAGATCGATCGTAACAGACCATGAGTTGAAGGTACAAAGCGGACTATATTTTACTCTAAATAGCCGATCAACTTTATAATTGCACACGGCCTGGAAGGCTTGATGGGATGGGACCAGGCTGGGTTGGGGCGAACCCCTGGGCGGACGGAGTGCGAACTATCCCTTTATAATTAGGTGATCAACGCGGACGCGGCTTGGGGACTCTGAGGGTCGAGGAATTCACTGCATTCACTCTGCTTCGGGAGGGGGGGGGGGGGTGAAAACGAACCGTCCTCGACTCGCTCTATCACGAGTCGCTCTATCACATAAACGACCTACCCGGTAGCGTTATAACTAAAGTTAGAGTTTTTTGCCGATGACTGCCTTCTATGCACAACCATAAAGAACATCAAAGATCAAGTAGACCTAGAAGAAGACCAGAGGAAACTTGAACTTCGTGCAAAGACACGGGCAGGCGTTGTAATGCTAAAATGTTCTGCACGTATCCCTATGATTAAATAGAAAATGGATCAATATTAAACACTCAACAACCACACTATAGAACACGTTCCAAGTAACCCATATCTATACATCCAATCCAAGAATATCTCAGGTGGAAAACAGAAGAAACATCATAAAAAGGCAAACTCAACACTCGGCTTTCTTCGTAGAAACCCCAACCACAGCCCATCATAATGTAAGAAAACGGCATATACATCACACTAGTAAGACCCATCCTTGAAGACTGGGCAGTCATTTTGGAACCCGTATCAGAAAACCAACATCGACCAACTTGAGTGAATACAAAGGTAGGCTTGTCCATTAATTATAGGAAAGTACAAGAGTGATGATGGATATATCACAAAAATGCTTAAGCCTTCAAAAAAATCAGGTTCTGCAAGAACGGTGATAATTTCTATGACTATTGGAAGTGTTTCTCTACAAAGTGATGGAGGGTTTGACCGGTAATAAAAACAGTGGGCATCCTGAAATCGGAAACACTATTGAAGTCTAAGAAATTAATGACTACGAAGTAATAATACCAGGCAAAACTGACCAGTTTAAAGCATCTCTTTCCCGGAGAACTGTTAAAAACTGGAACCGCCTGGAAGATGGTATTGTCATTGCCAAAAATGTTGTGGGAATTCAAATTCCTCCTCAGCACCTAGACTTCATGTGCTCTGTCTGTCTGTCTGTCTGTCTGTCTGTCTGTCTGTCTGTCTGTCTGTCTGTCTGTCTGTCTCTGTCTCTGTCTCTCTCTCTCTCTCTCTCTCTCTCTCTCTCTCTCTCTCTCTCTCTCTCTCTCTCTCATCTTTATCCCTTGGTAACGTGTCGGCGTTGGTTTCCTTGTGACATAACAAAACAGATACAGATACAAACCAGTGAATTTCCACCCATTAAATCACCCATATACACTCGCCCAAAAAAGAAAGTGTGCATTCCAGAAATTGATCAAACTCCAAAAAAATAATTTCGTAGGTGTAAAGAGTGTTAACCTGTTCATGAATAAGTTATATTGAACACAAAAACAGCTTTCCCCGTTAAAATTGCATTAACGTTAAATGACGTGCTGCGCGTTTGTGAAAAGCCATGTTTTGCACGTGGAGAGTCTGACAATTCATGCAGCAGTGTGAATCCTTGGGTATTTAAACACTAAAGTAAGGCCTTCCTATCGTTCACATTCAAACTTGCGCTGCTGTTAAAACGACTCCACATTAGCATGCCAAGATTGACAATGAATCAACGTCTCCTTGCCCTGGGCATGATTAGAGCTGACAAAACACACAGAGAGGTTGCCCAGCATTTGAACTGCCACCGTAACACTGTAGACAGGCTAGTCCATCGACATGCACAGCATGAAGACGTTCGAGACCGACCCCGCTCCGGGAGACCCCGAGTTACCACCCCTGCACAAGATCGGTATATCCGTGTCGTCCATCTCCGGAACCGGCAACAAACGGCAACGACGACAGCCAGGAACCTCCCTAACCTGAGACGGATACATCCTCAAACAGTAATCAACCGGCTGAGAGAATACGGCTTACGTCCTCGAAGACCTGCAATTCGTCAGATTTTGACGTTACGTGTAGACAACATCTCAGGCATCCCTTACACTGGTGGCGACGTGTTTTATTCACAGATGAATGTCGTTTCCATCTTTCATCATCAGATGGCCGCCATAGAGTGTACAGACGTCGAAACGAACGCTACGCAGATCCATGTGTTGTGGAGCGAAACCGTTATGGGGGAGGGTCTCTCATGGTGTGGGGTGGCATCACTGCCCGCAACAGAACTGAGCTGGTCATTATTGATGACAATCTCAATGCAGCCAGATATCGTGATGAAGTGCTTACACCTGTTGTTGTCCCATTTCTGCAACGTCACGGCCCCAGCGTCATTCTACAGCAGAACAACGCCCGACCCCACGCAGCTCGTGTTGTTCAACAGTATCTGCAGCAACAACAAGTGGATGTTCTTCCCTGGCCCGCAAATTCGCCCGATATCTCACCCATTGAGCACGTATGGGACGAAATGAAACGTCAGTTACGCCGGCTTCCCCATGCACCGTCAACGCTTGTGGATCTCCAAAGACAGCTTATCAGAATATGGAACAACATCCCACAACACTTCCATGCTAACTTGTTCGCTTCCATGAGGCGCAGATGCACAGCAGTAGTCGATGCAGACGGAGGTCATACCAGATATTGAGTGTGTGACTTTTGTGTTTGACCCTTAGTGTCTTTGACTCTCCATGGCACCAAGAGTATTCGTCGTAGCGTAATGAAATTTCTCGTGTTGATCACAAATTGATTCATCTGTGATTGAATAAAATTTCCATGAATGAAAATGATATATATCTTTTTTTAGTGTTATTTTTAGCATGCACACTTTCTTTTTTGGGAGTATACATATTTTCATCCCACCGGTGTTATTCCATCCAATACGGCAACCCAGTTGGAAACTAATATAGACTTGAGATTACCCGTTTTCGCAGTGGATACGATGGCATAAGTGATAGATTACTGAAGGAAACAAAACTCACGATATGTATACCACTTTTCTTCTTGTCTGAAAAACCGCTGTCGACGCGTACTTTCCTTAATAAATGGAAAAAGCTGATGTGATCCCAATTTTTAAGAAAGGTGAAAAATATGATTGTAAAAGTTACCGGCCTATATCACTTCTTAGTTGCAAGAGAGAAGGTTATGGAAAGAGTGGTTATCAAAGACGTTTATGAATATTTCATTACCGATAACCATTTTATAAACTTCAGTCAGGATTTCTTCCATAGAACAGTAGAGTTTCTTAGCTTATTGAGATATATCATAGCTTATCCTTTGCCATCGATCACTATATGCACACATGTGGTGTTTTTAGCGACATCTCAAAGCCTTTCATATGGTGTGACATGCGGGGATTATTTACAAATAAAAAACGTATGGTATATCTTAAGTTGGTTTAAAAGTTATCTCGCAGATAGGAAACAATGCCAAAGAATAAATGGCTGTAACTCCGAATATTGTTCAATTGAATCGGGAATTCTAAAAGGATCTGTTATGGGCCCTTTCCTTTTCCTTATTTATAATTATTTATTTATTTATTTATTAGGGTTTAACGACACATTTACAGCCAAGGTCATATCGTGTCGGTGACAGTTTTACGGGTGGAGGAAACCGGAGTACTGGGAGAGAACCACCGAGCAACGACGAGCAGCTGCCAGCTCCCCAGCATTGTAACTCCGCACTGCAGCACAGGCAGGATTAGATTGGTTGAAGACATGCGCAACATCGACGTGCAGTACGCCTTAGTACACGGCGTCATCATGCCCCCATGTGGACAATCGGGGTGAAGTGCCTTGCCCAAGGACACAACGCGGGAGTCTGAATCGATCGCTCAGACGGTCATCCATCCAAGGACTAACCGGGTCCGACGTTGCTTAACTACGGTGATCTGACAAGAACCGGCTACCGCAACGCCACCGTGCCCCCCCCCCCCCCCCCACCTCTTTTTTATAATAACGATATTGCCGAAACAATTGAGTCAATCATTCGCCTATTCGCAGATGACACTTGCCTCACAGAAAGTGGTAATTCGCCTCCGCTTATGAGTTTTAAAATCAACAGTGAACTCACAAAACTAAATAGATGGGCAATAAATTGGGTTTTAACCTTCAACGCAAAAAAGACCAACCAAGTTCTCTTTACTCTCCAAATGAATATTAACTATCTCAGAATTATGTTCAATGATGAGAGCCTCGATTTCAACGAACATCACAAGCATCTTGGAATAGTTTTACAGTCGAATCTCTCGTGGGAAGTACACATTGATAATAAGTGCTATAGAAGGCATGCTCCAGATTATCACAGCTGAGAAGGCTAAAACACACACTGCGTAGAAAAACACTAGAACAAATGAACATTTATTTTACCGATATTGGAGTATGCGAGTCCAGGTTGGTCCGGTGCTCCCCAATATCCACTTAAGTGATTGACGATATACACTGTGATGCTGCCCGAATGGTGCTAACCCTCTATCTTCCTAATTAACATTTTTTCATGAGGCGGCCGCTTGATTAGATTTCGGAAAGTGGAAGGAAATCGCCCTGGCCACTCCCTTTCTGTCTTATCATTTTTTTTGTACTTCTGTACACCATCTCGTCGCCTGAGTGCTAGAATGTTCTATGTCCCCTATGGGACATAGAACATTCTAGCCATCAGGCGACGATCTCTTTATTGTTATATTATCTTTTGTTTCTACAAACTACTTATTGCATGTATTTTCAAAAAGCTTGTTGCCACGCCCTTGTATACTATGTTTATCGTTTATTGTTAGGGGGCGGAGGGAATTCTAAGTGGAAATCACTTATCCTCCAATCCTCGAATGCAGAAATTAATGGCAAATAAAAATATGTTTAAACTAAACCTTTTTCTCGGGCTCACTATATCGCCAGCACACAAACAACGTATTTCCGAAACGAAACGCGTTCCATTCAAGTACAATGAAGTATCAGTGTGTGCATAAACAATACATACACACCAATCTCATAGCAGATATGACAGATGGCTAATCTCACCATAAATATGTTTTTACCTGAAAATTGACATAGGTGCTCCCGCTGTCATACTCACGGTGAGTTCTACTCTCTGACTTTTATAGCTTTATTCACAAGTTCTAATTTCGAACCATTCTTCGCCCAGCTGACCAGACATGCAGGGAAACATGTATGCCTCCACCCTTCAGATTTCTTTCTAGCTTGGGGTAAGTAATTCCCCATTTTATATAGTTTCATTTCTTCTCTAAACATGGTCGTGCGGGTTAGATCGACTGAAAACTATGTGTATAACAAAGTGCCAGACGGAATTAATCGGAAAGTCGAGAAAAGGTCATTTTGAAAGCCATTCCACTCACTAAGCGACCATCGGCGACCTATTTAGGAATACTTTTCATGATGCTAAAATCTCAAGTATGGTATTGTCTATCGACTCGGGACCAGCACCAGATAGGTCGAAACTCAGTGAGATTTAGATTTGAAACGGTTAACCGATTAATCGATTAACCAATGATTAACGTCTTGATCGATCAAAAAGGTAACTGATCGATTAAACGTTACTTTTGAACTACTGTATTTTCTGGGTTAACAAAGGAACAAACTTGCTCCAAAACAGGCAAACATTGTCACACTGACCCACATCAATTATATGAGACAGAGTAAAGCGTGCAAGTTACGTGATAACATACTTGTTCACTTGCATGATCATAATTATATTGTATCAGTAGCCGGAACTGGTCATTCTTAAGTTAACCTTTACCCAATGCGAGTAGCAGACGACACTTGCAAAATAGATTCTTGAATTACTAAAAATTTTCAATTTTTGTCTCAAAAACATAGCTTATGATCTCGAATTGGAACGAGACCAAGGGGCTCGTTCCAATGAGGGATCATGAGCTATGTTTTTGAGACAAAAATTGGAAACATAATAAAATCTGAATGGAGATTTTCGTATGCAGAGCTGGTCTATTTTGTCCTTTACGTTTGGTAAAGGATTAATGCTATATATCCTCAACGGTACGGCAATTATTCAGCTACCTATAAGGGCAAGTGATTAATCGGTTAATCGAGGTTTATCCGTGTGATTAATCGATCAAGAAAACCCTTTAACCCTTTACCCACCGTAACGGCCAAAACCGGCCAGCGCTATTCTCAAAAATCGCCAATTAATTTTCATTCTTTTTTCATTTTTTGTCTCAAAAACATAGGTTATGACCCCTCGTTGGAGCGAGCTCGTTGAGCTCGTTCCAACGAGGGGTCATAACCTATGTTTTTGAGACATAAAATGAAAAATATTAGTTATTAAAGAATTTTTTTCGCAGTGTCGTCTGCTTTTCATGTTAGGTAAAGGGTTAACCGTTTCAGCTCTAGTGAGATTCAAATGTGATTTAAAATTATCGAGGTCACTCAAACTTTCTTCTAAAATTCTTGAAATCACAGTCTTTCGAACTGCCAGTCCATTTTTGAAACACACTCATATATATGAGGAGATACTTTCGAACTAATTTAGAACGGAATGGCTATTTCATGGGCTACTATGGTTTTTGCCCTGCAAGCTATATCACGGGCTCCCGAGGAATAGCTGATTGGCTACATCACGGGCCAGGTGATTACATGATCACAGTTGTATATTGTCTGTTCTTTCGTTAATCCATTTAATTACATGACTTTCATTGGCTAAAGTCGAAGATATTTGTAAATTGGTAGTGGCTTATACTAATACACTTGGACACGTGCAGTTCTGTCGGAAACTTTTAGAATCAGATTATAACGATAATTTAACTTGCGTTTTCAACGGTAACTTCTGATCTAGTACTTTAAAAATAGCTTCAATGTTTTGTTTGAATAAGTAATTAATTCGCACACTTCGTCTCTCCTCCCACATCCGGAAATGAAATACGTACCTCATTCTTCCCAATTTCTTCTATAAATATACTAACTCTCTCCTCTGTGTTGGTGAATCTTATTCTTTTAGTCTGATATTTTGGACATTCTAATAGAAAGTGTTCCAGGGCCTCCTCTGCATTTAAATTACTTATTTGCAACTGTCTTTCCTAATTTTCCCCACAGCTCCAGCGACATCCGCTTAAACAGAGCCCCCCCCCCCCCCCCACACACACACATAGAAGCCACCAAGGTACTCTTCAAAACTTAGCTTCTCGTTATCACACATACCTCTTTGCTGTGGCTCCTCTCGCCAATTTCGGTTACAGTCCTCCGTGACTCTTTATCTGACGGTTTTTACCATGGGTTGTCCCCACTTCTAAGTCAGATATTTCCATTGAGTAGTTCCCTTTCAACTCCCTATAAAATCACGTTATTATTATCCTTTATGTCACCCAATACCCACATATTCTTCATTCTCTTATACTTGTCTCAGTGAATCTTATTCCTTTTTGCAGGCTGATATTTTTGACATTCTAATAGAAAGTGTTTCAGGGTCTCCTCTATTCTTAAATTACATATTTGGCTCTCCTTTTTCACTGTCGATCCCAATTTCTTCCCTAATCTCCAGCGACTCCACCTTAACCAGCAGTGCCCCCCCCCCCCCAAACGCCATCAAGGTACTCTTCAAAACCTGGCTTCTCTTGGTCGCACAATCCTCTTTGCTTTGACCCATCTCTTCAATTTCGGTTACAGTCCTCTGTTACTCTTCATCTGACGGTTTATTTTTACCCTGGGTTGTCCCCACTTTGAAGCCGGAGATTTTCATTAAATAGTTCTCTATCAGCTCCCTTTAAAATCACGTTATTGTCATAATTATAAAAATAATAAAATTTCAAATAAAAATAAAACGGCCTATTTACAATAAAAAAGAGTTTTTTCTTATTTTTTTTTACACAAGAAACAACTGTTGTTTTAAATTTAAAGTAAGGGCCGGTGATCGAGTTGAAAGGCTATTTCACGGGAGCCCGCGATATAGCTTACTGTCTATTTTACGGGAGTTTTCCGGTGGTATAGTTTATTAATTTTATGAGAGTATAACCGTGAGGAATAAACATCGATGTCTGGGGTGCAATTCTGGTGTTCAACTGATGACTCGGAAATAAACTAAAGATGATATCAATTTAACCCTTTACCTAACATGAAAAGCAGATGACACTTGCAGACAAAATTCTTAAATAACTAATTGCTTTCATTTTTTGTCTCAAAAACATAGGTTATGACCCCTCTGTGGAACGTGCTCGACGAGCTTGTTCCAAAGAGGGGTCATAACATATGTTTTTGAGACAAAAATGAAAAAAATAATGAAAATTAATTGGCGATTTTTGTGAATAGCGCTGGCCGGTTTTGGTCGGTACATTGGGTAAAGGGCTAAGAGCGAATCTGATATTTCAAATGTCTAACAGCAATAATCATTTAACCCTTTACCTAACATGAAAAGCAGACGACAGTTGCAAAAAAAATTCTTGAATAACTAATTTTTTTCATTTTTTGTCTCAAAAACATAGGTTATGACCCCTCGTTGGAACGAGCTCGACGAGCTCGTTCCAACGAGGGGTCATAACCTATGTTTTTGAGACAAAAAATGAAAATATAATGAAAATTTATTGGCGATTTTTGAGAATAGCGCTGGCCGGTTTTGGCCGTTACGTTGGGTAAAGGGTTAACAACTTAACTTTTTGGACATCCGAAGAATACTACAGCAATAGTTCGGGGGATTTCCTAATAACAGGAAGCAGAGTAAAGTTTGGAAATCCAAACTAAAATTGACCTCTCAGTAGTGATCGATGATATCAAAAAATACAATAAATGAGTCATGTCACTACAAGCTTGCTAGGTATAAGGATTCATCGAGAATGAATCAGATGCCTGATTAGCTTCCTGAATAGCCTGGGAGCTTAAACAGCCTTGAATAATTATTCGCGTCTTAACTCCAAATGTGACAACCCAACGTGCCCCGACTGTGTCATCCGCCAGCTGTAATTTTCTGACATCTCATCCTCCTCTCCCCACCCCTTAATCCTCAAATATATTCTAGGCCCCCTGAATTACAAATAAAAGATCAGACAACCCCGTCTTGGGGGAAGCACTTCGATAGACTGATGCCAAAGAAACTTGATATCTTTCTTTTTACGGGAATGGCAGGAAGACAGCCTTATTGGCTATGCCATTTCCATGCTGTGAACTAGCTTATGTTCCTGTTTGTTGTAATGTTATTTTGTAATCAATGTACTAGTGTACTGCAAAATGAAGATCTATCTACCAGGGGAGAGAAACGCTGAATAGAGGTAATTTGCTAATATGAATAGGCAGCGGAAGCTAAAACAAGAGACTCCAGGCAGCCTGGGGGCGCTCACCTGACAGGGTAGCCAAAATATCAACCCAGGGAATTGATTTGAACAAGCTGCATCTGCTCCTCCTAAGAAAATCTTATACCAAATATCAAAAGATTCTGACCGATGGATCTGAAAATAGAAGATTTTTAAAGAATATTCCTCATATTGAACTAAGTTATAATTCGGGCTCCCACACGGAGCCCAAATATGAACCTAGGGACTTGACTTTAACAAACTTGAATCTCACCTCCCTAGGGATGCCGTATACCAAATATCAGAAGATTCTGACTACAGGATGTGAAGACAAATATTTTTAAAGAATATTCCTCATATTGAACTAAGTTATGATTCGGGCTCCCACATGGAGCCCAACTATGAACCCAGGGACTTGGCTTGAACAAACTTGAATCTCACCCCCAAGGATGCTGCATACCAAATATCAAAAGATTCTGATTGGTGAATCGGAAGAAGATTTTTAAAGAATTTTCCTCATATTGCACTAATCTGAACATTTGGGCTCCCATAGAGAGCCCAGATATGGACCCAGGGATATGCTTTCAACAAACATGTGAATCAATCTTCCAAAGATGTTATATGTGGAATATGAAAGCCTTTGAAGCAGTGGTATGGGGGAGGATTCTTTTAATGTTTTTCCCATTACTCACAGTGTTAAAAAATGATGAATCAGCATTTTTTCAAAGTCCTGGAAAAGTACCCAATGATAAAACCAATGGCAATTTTTTTTTACCATTTTTTCTGCTGTTCCTAAGGACAAATTCTCAGTGCAATGTAGTTTCTGAGAAAGAAAGTTTTAATTTCTTTTCTATTTTTAGCTCCCGTGGTTCCCATGGGACAACGAGAAAAAATATTTTGGCATAAATTAGGTATTTATGATACTTATGACCCAATAACCCTCATATCAAATTTGGTTCAAAACGGCCTCTCAGTTCGGAAAATAGAAATGTTGGTACAATTCGAGCTCACACAGGAAGCCCAAATATAAACCCAGGGACTTGGTTTTAACAAATTTATATCTCACCTCCTTAAGGATACTGTACACCAAATATCAAAAGATTCTGACTGGTGGATGTGAAGAAGAAGATGTTTGAAGAATATTCCTCATATTGAACTAAGTTATAATCCGGGCTCCCACAGGGATTCGGCTTGAACAAACTTGAATCTCTCCTAAGAATGCTGCATGATAAATATCAAAACATTCCGACTGCTGGATCTGAAGAAGAAGATTTTCAAAGAAAACTCCTCATTTTGAATTAAGTTATAAGTCGGATTCCCACAGTGAGTCCAAATATAAACCCAGGGACTTGGCTTGAACAAACTTAAATCTCCCCCCCCCCCCCCGCCCCACCAGGATGCTGCATACCAAATATCAGAAGATTCTGATTGGTGGATCTGAAGAAGAAGATTTTTAAAGAATATTCCTCATATTGCACTAATTTGAACATTTGGGCTCCCATAGACAGCCCAAATATAGACCCGGGGTATTGCGTTCAACAAATATGTGAATCAATCTCCCAAAGATGTTAAATGTGAAATATGAAAGCTTTTGGAGTAGTGGTTTGGGAGAAGAAAATTCTTTAATGTTTTCCCCATTACCCACAGTATTAAAAAATGCTGACTCGGTACTTTTTCAAAGTCCCCGAAAAAGTACCCTATGATAAAACCGATAGCAATTTTTTTGGACACCTCCATTCTGTTGGTTCGAAGGAAGCTTCACACCAAATAAAAATTCTCAGTGCCGTGTAGTTTTGGAGATATGGGCGTTTAAAAAAAAAATCTATTTTTAGCTTCTGCGGTCCCCATGGGGCGACAGACATTGGGGGGGGGGGGGGGTAATAAATTACCTACTTATGACCCAATAAGCCCTCATATCAAATTTGGTTCAAATCAGCCCCTCGGTCTGAAAAATTTTGGGCAGGGCAAAAATTCTTGCCCCTCCCATAACGACAGCAAATATTACTCCTCTTGAACAAACCTGAGATTACACCTCAAAAGGAATCTGCACACCAAATATCAAGAAAATCATAATGCGATGTCATAATAAACAAGCATCTCAAATTTCACTTAAATCGGTTCAGTGGTTTTGGAGGAGAAGATGCAAACACCATGTTCACAGACGCCGGACGCCAGACGCCGGACAAAGAGTGATCACTAAAGCTCACCCTGACTTTCAGGCAGGTGAGCTAAAAATGTGTGTGTGTGGGGGGGGGGGGGGGGCACGCATTTCTGGGTACCGCAAGGGTGTAAGATGGAAAAAATTTTTTTTTCTTCGAGGGGAGGGGGAGGGGAGTCAATGGTGGTGGAGCGTTGTATTCATACAAAATATGTAAATTTATATACCGTTAAAACGGAACGAAGTATACTCAACCCCGGGAGGAACTCATGCGCACGTTTTACCATTATTGTAGTGAAAATCTGGTCTGTGCTTATTATAACCAGTTGCGAACTTGTGATGTACAAATTGCAATAGCAGCACTATTTCAATAGCATGCCTATTATGTTGCTGATTTTGGTAGAACAATCTCCTACAAGCAAAATCGGAACACCATCAACATAATTCGGAGTAACTCTATCCATAAATGAATAAGTATTACTCCTACTGGCACTTTACAGTTACCCCCCCCCCCCCCCCCCCCTGCATCACCTTGCAACATGCACTGGTGTGTAATGATGTTACATGTATCATGCTTTATTTATTCTGTTTTGTTTTTACTTAATCGTCATAACTTTTAAACCATCCTTTGAATGGAAATATTTCGTTCCATTTGGAGTTTTCTATTTTTATTCAATAAAATCTTGAATCTTGAAAATCAATGTGGTCATATATGTAGTGTATCTTAGGCTCATAAACACCCTCTACAATGTGATACTGGGATCCTGAAAACAAATGGCAGGGTCATAGGGGATTTCATTGTCTTCTCAAGATGTCTAGTAAAACAGAAGAGGAATTATAATTTACCAAACTTTTAATGAAGAAATATAATGAGATGCTATGATGTATGATGACGAAGGTTGCTTATCCCACCCTCATTGTATATCTGATATCTGAGTGCCCCTCAACATATATTTCTTAGTGATACTTAGACATTCAACACTTCAGAGACAGTTAAGCTCAAGGTTCCAAACTAAAGTTCAACCTTTTGCAGGGCCATACTTTTGCTTTGGAAAGACCATCTAAACTTTTGCAGGCCAACCAGTCTTCTTGACAATGTGCCAATACAAAAAAGACAACCTTATCGTTGGCAATTATTCTCTTTGTTAAGTCGGAATAGGAAAAAGGCACATCTGAAGTGTTTAGAATATTCTCTTTTAACAAAAAGTAAAACTCAGCTAATTAACAGGACAATAAAACATAATAATACTTTGGAATAGAAGGCCAAACATCTGTGTAGTTTATGGAAATGTTTCTTGCACCAAATGATGTGTCTGTGATACTTTAAATGGAATAATTACGTACTAGTATGTGCAAAGATGGACTGGAAATAACCTTACCCTTTTACAACGTTTTCACAACGTTTTATACAACCCTAAGAAAGTATGAAGTTATTTCGTATACTCTCGTACTCAGATTCAAGAAATAAGTTGTCTGCAGAACACGCACCCTAAGCCTGTCAGTAACCTTCACAGGCTCGGTCCACAGGTCCAACAAACGACCTTAACAGTTACGTTTTTCCTCTACATCCCCCTCCCCTAGAATCACTACATGAAAGATGATGAGTGATGATACAACTTTTTATGAAAATCATGAGAATGCCCTTCTTTCAGCTTCCACTTGTTCTCTTTCATAAGAGTGATCAGTTTGTGCACGTTTAGGAGGTGACACGCCTCCTGGATCTATATATTTCTGATTGTCCTTTGAATCAGATTCTCTTGACAGCACTAAATTTGCAGCCTCGTCTTTCGACTTGCTATGCTTGGGCATTAGATGCTTCAAAAGGCTATTCCCTTTGAGGTGGGAGTATTCACACAGTCCACATTTTTTGAAAATAATTTTATCACTATGAACCAGTTTCCAGTGTCGTAGTAAAGCTCGTAGGCTTTGGGAGCTTCTGTCGCCACATTCCTGAACAGGACAAGCCTGTCCAATAACAAACTCTGGCCTCTCTTGGTTCGAAAACTCTAACCATTCGGCTGCTGGGATATGTACGTCCACCCTGAAAATAGCAGAAATTAACTCAAGTTAGATAAAAATTTTACATACAGTTATATAACTGTTCACAATCCGGCATCATCAAGGTAATTTAGATTCTAACTTCATGAATTTGGTCTTAAGAACTCCTAACCTTTACTTACGCATGGTTCTTACAATACACATGACATTTATGAAGAATCCCCGCCGTTTCCTACCATGAATTTTGATATCCTTTCATATACCCTTGAATGAAGTCCCTACATGAAACCAACATGCTACCCACAATCTCCAAATTTTCCCATCTAACCTTGTTAAACTGCATAGATGATGTTTAAATGTTATCCACGCCACCCCTGGACTAAACTTACTACTCCTATAAGTTCAGGTGAAGGATAATACACAATATTGTCCTCAAGAGAAAGGCTACTCACCTCGCTTCCCTCAAAGGTAAGGCTACTCACCTCGCTTCCCTCAAATGAAACAAAAGATGAACCTGCAGAGTTTACAGGAAAAACAATATTTATAATACAAACTTGCTTAGTGGAACAGTTTATGCCACTTATCATTTTCAGTTATAGACTGTATTTCTGAGGGGCCCTAATGCGACGTCCAGTCCTAGAAAACCTCGTGGGAGAATCAACAGAATTCTCCAAATCACTTGTATTTACAAATTCTCAATCCTCAAGATCAACATCCTCAATATTTACATCGACTTCACAGTCATCAATTTCTGAACATTCATTCACTGGACCATCAAATACAACCTCAGGACTTGTCTCCAATTCCAAAGCATCAAATGACATTTCACCTTCGTAACGTTTCAAATAATCCACATGTAGAATCCGTTGTTTTTTTTGTCATCTCTCACTGATTGAATTTCAAAATTAACTTCGCTTATCTTTCTTAGGATCTTGAATGGACCAATCCACCCCTTACCAAATTTCAATACCGCCTTAGGTTTGTAAAAGGATCACACCAATGAACCTGGAGAGAATGATCGAACTTTCAATCCCTTATCATAGTTTCACTTCTGACGTTTGGCTGACAATTGTTAAAAATGGTCATGAGCAAACCTGAAAGCCTGCAAAGATGATACTCACTTGTACAAATTTCATCTTCGTTGGGTGTCAAACCAGCCAAAAGATCAATGGGTAGAGTCATCTGCCTACCAACCATAAGAAGACTAGGAGTACAACCAGTACTCTCCTGAACCGAAGTGCGATGTGCCATAGAACATAAGGAAGATGGTAATCCCAATCATCACGGTTTTCATTAACAAAATCAGTTAACATATTTTGCATTTTGAATCTTTCATCAAGGCCATCACATTGTGGATGATAGGGTGTTGTAAAGGACTTGGAAATCTCCAATTTCTCACACAGAGAAGCAAACAACTCTGACTTAAACTCTGGGCCCCTATCTGAATGCAACTGTTTAGGCATCTCAAATCTGCAGATGAATTCAGTGACAACTTTATCTACAACCACTGCTGCAGTGTGATTAAGCAAACTAATGGCTTCTACCCACTTTGAAAACTAATCACAAAGTACCAGAATGTACTCATTTCCATCATTTGTAACAAAAAAAAATGGACCCATTATATCAAGACCTACAACATCCATCGGTGAACCAACTACATCTTTTGCAGAGGTGATATACCTTTACCACGACCAGGTTGCTACAAGTACACTCATCATATCTTGTAATCCACAGAGCAATGTCAGACGACATTCCAGGCCAATAAAACCGTCTTTGGAAACAAGCTTTAGTTTTATTCTTTCCTAAATGACCAGCAATACTTTTCTTATGGGGTTCCACAAAGGCAAATTGCCTGAGAGATTCAGGAACTACAATCAGAAGAGAACTGCCTAAAGAAGTGACTTCATTAAAATACAGCAACTCATTCTCAAAATGCAATAATTCACATTGACTCCATAACTGCTTACCCAGTGGGGGGAAAGAAACAATATCTGATCTTTGTGGCTTTTCAGTCTGAGCCTTCTTCAAAGAGTAGATCACTGCAAGATTAGGATCATCTTGTTGCCACTGACTGATTTGCGAAACTGAAAAACCATGTATCCAGTTTGAAAGATTCCTGTGTGAAGCAACATTAATCTCTGAATGCAGATCCTCACACTCACCATCATCCTCTGCAGAACAGTGAATACTAACTTCAAGACTTCCCTCTTCAGTAGTATCCAATGGACAAGAATCTACTCTATTTTCTCCAGGCACCAAAAGTGGTGAAACAACCTCATTCTCACTTTGCCATATAATATCAGTTAGACCTTCCACAATAACACAATCAGAATAATTTGACCTCTTTTATCGCCTTGAAGGTCGTCGTGACATGTCATCGGCATTTTCACGAGGAGAGCCTTTCTGGTGTTCTATACCACGCGTATATGTCTCCAAGATAGACAACCACCTTGCAGCCATGCCCTCAGGACTTTTAAAGTTTTTTTAACCATTTCAGTGATGCATGGCCAGAGTGTACTAAGAAATTCTGACCCCACAAATAATAAATGAAATGTTACCACAGCCAACAACTCTCTATATGTGGTACAATAATTTCTTTGAGTATTGTTGAATGTTTTTCTGCCAAAAGCAATAACTGTCTCAACCCCATCCTGGACTTGAGATAGGACAGAAGTCACAGCACCCATTGAATTACTACTGGCGTCAGTATCAAGGGTAGCAAGGGTAAATTTACCATCTCTCCTAGGATACGATAGCAATGGAGTCGAAGTAAGTGCCATTTTCAACAACTCAGAAGATTTAGAACACTCTTCCAACCAATCAAAAGAAATATTTTTCCTAGTCAGTCTAATCAGAGGATAGGCCATCTCTGAAAAATTATCAATACATTTCCTATAGTACCCAGCTGAACCAAGAAATGCTTGAACTTCCTTGACATTTTCAGGTTTTGGCCAATCTCTAACTTTATCATCTTTTGCAGGATCACATTTCACTGCATTTTTATCTACAACATGACCAAGAAACGAAACCTCAGAATAAAATAAAGTACATTTCTTAGCTTTCAATCATAAATTTGTCTTTTTCAACCTTTTCATGACTTCCACTAAATTATTCAATGTTTCTCAAAAGTTGATCCAAAAACAATCAAAGCATCTATATAACATAGGCATCGTTTCCACTGTAGCCCTTAATCACAAGTTTCATAAGGCTTTCGAAAGTTGCTAGAGAATTGCAGCATCCGAATGGTAAGACTTTGAAATGAAACAAACCTCTATGGGAGGAAAATGCTGTTTTACATTTTGACTCTTCCTCCATTTCGCATTGCCAAAATCCTCTAGCCAAGTCTAATGTGCAAAACCATTTAGCACCCTCAACAGCATCAAGACAATCTTCTACACGAGGCAATGGGAAAGCATCTTTTTGGTTGCAGCATTCAACCATCTGTAGTCCAAACAAAACCTTACTGATCCATCAGATTTTTTAACAATATGAATAGGAGAGGACCAAGGACTATCACTTGGCTCAATCACATCATTAGCTAACATTTTATCCATTTCTTCATTTATAACTTCTTTCATAAGAGGCGAAACCCTATGACAAGGTACCTTTATAGACTTAATATTTCCTGTGTCGATTCTATGTTTAACCAGGCCTGTCCTGCCCAACTGACCATCACTCTCTACAAAACTATCCTTAAAGTTCTCAAAGAATACCTGTAACTTACTCCTCTGATCATCTGTTAAATCAGAGGATGCCTTTCTAAAATATCCTGCAAATGAGGTGAAAGCTCATTGGATCCAGTGTCAAAAATTTGATCTTTCTTATCAACAATCTGAGATGTTTGCACTGTTGCTACTAACAAATTCTTGGGCATTCGAACACTTTTATGAGTGAGGTTCACTACAGAGAAATGCACACATTTTGAATTTGGATTAATCAAAGTTTGAGCCACCATAACTCCTTTTCTTTGCATCAGAAGAACTGGTTCCAACGGAAATTGTGATCCCTCTCTACCCTTGGGATATCCAAGCAACTTTCCTTTTACAATTTTTTCTGACATGGCTGGAATGGGGGTGTGCTTGGCAATTTGTATCCTAGCACAAAACGTTTCTCCTTTACGCTTGCATTCCAGATGATGGCGACCAATTTTCTCAACTCATTACTGGCAAAACTCAAGTCTGCATCATTACTTTCAAGAAAATTTATACAAAGTATACCACTAACTGAAATATCTGCGACAAGAAACTCCTGAAACTGTATTTCCCCAATTTGGAAAAGTATAACAGCAATCCCTTAAACTTTGAGAGGTTTCCCATCAACAATTACAAACTCTTTATTTATTGAAACTAAACTGCATAACTGGGTAGATAATTCTCAAGAACCCTGAACAACAGAAAATTAAATGGAGAACCTGAATCAATCAATAAGTCTGTTTCATACTCATCAAAATGAACTTCCAAATACAAGTAGTACAAATTCTTACGTAGCCCTATTGTTTGCTCTTTTTGGACTGGGATTTCGGACCCAATCTCAGTCCCTGATCTTTTGGCTGCTTAGATGGGCACTGCGATGATCTATGATCTGTTTTTCCAAATTCCCAGCATTTACGTACTTGATCATTGACCTTTAAACTTTGTTCCAAAACTTGAGTTACTTTTTCTAATTTCTGTTCAATGTTCTGTGAGAATGTCACAAGTGTCTTTTCACAAAATTCATTGTCATTATTTTTAAAAGTATCATTTACTGAAGATACATTGTTGGCTATAACAGGTTTCTTAATTTTAATAAGGGAATCAAAAGATTCAAAATCTGCTACAAATGAAATTGCATCCATTAATGATCGAGGTTTACTTAGAACCAATTGTCTTTCCAATTCACTGTTTCCACACCCCTCAATGAATCTCTATAGTGAGTTCTTTCCTAACGTGAGTAGAAAACGCAGGATATGCTAGTCGACATAAACTCTTCAGTTGATTTGCAAAACATTTGGAATGACTTGGTTTTTTGTCGAATTCTACTGCTGAACTTACACCTATTTGTATGGGGCAAATCATAAGGTTGAAGTCTTTCTTTTAATAAAAAACTAATGATATCAAAGTCATAATACTCTTCCAAGGAAAGTTCATCCATAATGGCTCTGGCCTCCCCTCTTAATGTACATATCAACTGGTGTGCTCTTTTTACATAACCCCACCTATTATGGTCTGCTATAAGTGTGAACTGTTTCTCAAACTGATCCCACGCACATGTTCCATCGTATGTGTCTGGAACTAAAGGCCTAAAACCAGCCACTCTGTACTGATGTCTAGTTTGCCCATCACTGAAAGGTTTGCTAGATGGTGTTCTATAGCCAGTAGGAGAAACATTGTGTGGAGTATCTTTAACCCTAGTTGTGTCAAAAAACCACCTCTCGCGAGCCTGTTGATGACGTCCAAATTTATTTTCATTTGTGACCCCTTCTGCTTTAAAGAAACTGTCATCTCTGTACCCAGATTGTCCATATTCAGGTGTTTTGGCACAAAAATAAAAGAATCATGCTCCGATTCACTAGAAAAATGGACCCTTTTCCTAGAATCATCAGCCTGATTGGGTGAATGAAGACTGATCAAAGATTCCATTTCTTCTCAAAACTGAATTTTAAAACATGAAATAATTTCCAAAATCTTCTCCCTCAACTGTACCCTTCAAAAACAATGAGACAATATTTTTTATTTATACCCTGCTTAAAATTTAACTTCCTGTTGTTGAGATCCTGGATAGCCCCCAAACTTGTAGTGGATCTTCAGCTCATAAACACCCTCTACAATGTGATACTGGGATCCTGAAAACAAATGACAGGGTCATATGGGATTTCATTGTCTTCTCGAGGTGTCTGGTAAAACAGAAGAGGAATTATGATTTACTAAACTTTTAATGAAGAAAAAGAAATGAGATGCTATGGTGTATGATGGCGAAAGTTGTTTATCCCACCCTCATTGTATATCTGATATGTGTGCCCCTCAACATATATTTCGAATTTAGACATTCAATCCTTCCAAGACAGTTCAGCTCAAGGTTCCAAACTGAAGTTTAACCTTTTGCACCATATTTTTGCTTTGGAAAGACCATCTAACCTTTGCAGGCCAACCAGTCTTATTGACAGTGTTCTCATCCAATAAGACAACCTTATTGTTGACAATTATCCTCTGTATTAAGTCAGAACAGGAAAAATGCACACCTAAAGTGTTTAGAATATTCTCTTTTGACAAAAAGTAAAAGTCAGCTAATTAACAAGACAATAAAACAGAATAATACTTTAGAATAGAAGGCCAATCATCTATGTATTTTATGGAAATTTTTTTTGTCCCAAATGATGTGTCTTTGATACTTTAAAGGAATAATTACGTACTTGTGTGTGCAAAGATGGACTGGAAATAACCTTACCCTTTTGCAACGTTTTATACAACCCTAAGAAAGTATGGAGTTATTTCGCCTAATCTGGTACTCAATTCAAGAAATAAGTTGTCTGCAGAACACCCACCCAAAGCCCGCCAGTAACCTTCACAGGCTCGGTCCGCAGGTCCAACAAACGACCTTAACAGTTACGTTTTTCCTCTACATATATGTATAGATGATGTGTAGTGGTCATATGAGGGCTATCACTAAAACGTGTAAACCGAGTCCGAGTCCGAGTAGGAAAAGGGTGTAGACAAACAATGCACATATATAACGAAATTATGTTCAAAGATAAAGTAGGAATTAAATTTTGTTTTTGATGATTTTATGACCAAAATTCGTCGAAAAACACACTAAAAAGTGTAAACGAAAATTGACGCCGAGTCGGCAATTGGCTATAAGGTAACACATACCGGACTTAATTTGTCTCAGTCGGATGAAATATTGGCGTGTGTGAATACACAGGTACTCGGCACAGGCTGAAAACCCAGAAAGAGACAATTGATAACAAGTTTTGGACATTATTTTCTCACACAAAAGATGCATATATTTTGAGTTCGCGAAAAGGATCGATCCAAAAATTGTAATCAAATCTCATTTTCCGAGTTTTCAGCTTGGGGACTGGACATTTCGCCGAAAGGAGGCTACATTTCGCTGGAAAGAAAAATTGGACAGATCGCCGAACATTTGGATATTTCGCCGGGAAAAGCTGGACTTTTCGCCGAACTTTTGGACACTTCGCCACAACTTTGGACACTTCGCCGATAAAAAAGTCTATTGGCCTGAAAATATCAGACATTTCGCCGGAAAATTTATTTCGGCAAACTGTCTGATATTTTCCGGCAAATTGTCTTTTTTTCGGCGAAGTGTCCAAGGTTAATTCTTAGTGATTTTTCTGGAATTATAAACAACAACACAAGTTTATTTTTATTATTTTATATCGAAATAACATCATTGCAAACAACACAAAACAGTAAAAGCAGTAATGGCAACATGGTAAATATAGAAGTGCATACCGGTAAATGAAGAAGTACAGCCCATTCAGGTCTACCTGAAAGGGCAATAAATATCTTTTCGGGGGGGGGGGGGGTCACAATTTATTATACGATGTAGCCTAAGTTAACCACTGTTTTGGGCGATGTCATGATAAAAGCTTGACAGATTGCCACCCTTTCATCATGACATTGCAGGCCCACACTTGCGCATATTTCTGCCAGAGGCTGCAAGGAGGTATCTTACAACTAACATCCTTGCCTTGAGGTTATTTCATTCAATAACCCTTTACCCAATGTAATAGCCAAAACCAGCCATTGCTGTTTGCAAACATCGCCTTTCAAATTTTATTACATTTCGATTGTTGTCTCAAAAATATAGCTCATGTGCTCGTTCCAATGAGGGGTCATAAGCTTACAACATAGTATATTTGTTTGTTTTTGGTCTCAAAAACATAGCTCATGCCCCTTCATTGAAATGAGCTCAAGGTGCTCGTTCCAATGAGGGGTCATAAGCTATGGGTTTTTTAACAAAAACAAAAGACATAATATTTTAAGCTTCGGGAGATTAGGGTGGAGAATAAGAGGGGGGGGGGGCAGCTTACAACATAGTTTTTTTTTGTTTTTTGTCTCAAAAACATAGCTCATGTCCCTTCATTGAAATGAGCTCAAGGTGCTCGTTCCGATGAGGGGTCATAAGCTATGGTTTTTTTTAACAAAAACAAAAGACACAATATATAAAACTACTTACAACAGATGGCTCATAAACTATGTTTTAAAACAAAAACAAAAATTGAAAAAATCATAAGCTTGTTTCAAAATTTAAATTTAAATATATCAATTAGCGACAGCAGTTATTACAAAGGAATACTTCCTCTTTTCGCTAAATTATCAGTTCAAATTTCATTTGTAGTTCGTATTTTGTGTAATCAGTTTATTCTATGTTCTTGCCACAGGTACTCGGCACAAGCTGGGAAATCGAAAGAAAAATGATATTTGATACCATTTTTGAATCCATGCTGACGTGCCCCTGTAATGGTATATAAATATTAACAAGGTAAACAACTCGCTTTTCGAAAACGATAGCACTCATCTTCGTTTTTCCCCCCTCAAATTTGATTCACACAACGCATCCAACAATACCCAGTATCAATCGAAAGGGGAATGAATAAGCTTTACAGTGGTGTATTACATGACCGTTGGGTGTTCTTGGGTTGTTCGTGATAACTGGGAGAAGTCGCAGAAAAGGCCGAAAAACATTTAGTCGGACAAGAAAGTGCACAGTGAAATGAGGTTTCCGAGCGACAATTATCCGATTTATTATAAATAATTCGAGGTCCCATTGTCTATGGAGGGCAGATTCAAATATTAACCGTATGCCTTTATCAATTACTAATCTCGGATCCACATTTATTCATTTCTGGCGATCACATTTGCCGTTTATACATTTTTTAACCTTCCCTTGGAATAAAACAAGCTTGAGGCATCCATAGAAGCACAATGACATCCCATTGGCTACTATTTATGCCGAGAGAATCATCGATGAGAATAAGCCAATGGGAGAATGGGGAAGCTTTTGCGCAAGTCGCGTATCTAAATCGCCTGTATACTCAGGTCAACTTGTCAAAAGATGTCAAACTTAAAGTTACAGCTAAAAAGTGTATAAACGTTAAATGTGAACTGCAGAAATTAATAAATGTGGGATTAGTAATTGATAAAGGTATACGGTTAATATTTGAATCTGCCCTTCATATGCCATGGGACCTCGAATTATTTATAATAAATCGGATAATTGTCGCTCGTAAACCTCTCGGCATAAATAGTAGCCAATGGGATGTCATTGTGCTTCTATGGATGCCTCAAGCTTGTTTTATTCCAAGGGAAGGTTAAAAAATGTATAAACGGCAAATGTGATCGCCAGAAATGAATAAATGTGGATCCGAGATTAGTAATTGATAAAGGCATACGGTTAATATTTGAATCTGCCCTCCATAGACAATGGGACCTCGAATTATTTATAATAAATCGGATAATTGTCGCTCGGAAACCTCATTTCACTGTGCACTTTCTTGTCCGACTAAAAGTTTTTCGGCCTTTTCTGCGACTTCTCCCACTTATCATGAACAACCCAAGAACACCCAACGGTCATGTAATACACCACTGTAAAGCTTATTCATTCCCCTTTCCATTGATACTGGGTATTGTTGGATACGTTGTGTGAATCAAATTTGATGGGGGGGAAAACGAAGACGAGTGCTATCGTTTTCGAAAAGCGAGTTGTTTACCTTGTTAATATTTATATACCATTACAGGGGCACGTCAGCATGGATTCAAAAATGGTATCAAATATCATTTTTCTTTCGATTTCCCAGCTTGTGCCGAGTACCTGTGGTTCTTGCGGAATTATAATAAGTTATTCTTTGTACGGGAAAGGAGTTTGTTTAAGTTGTATAACTTGTTCTCCGATCCTTTTGCATTTATGGCAATAAAATATGTTTAAACTAAGGAATACAGTAGTGTCTGTAAGTGAAGTGGGTGTGTTTACACAACGTACATGATACCATTTACCACACTGAGTGTTACTACACTGAATCATATCGTCGAATAAATTAGGCAAACGACAGTTTGAGCAATCAGATTCTATTTCATACAAATAGATTTCCTTTTGTTTTTGCAATTTAAGTCCTACTTTGCATTTTGCAGAAAAACTGCTGAATGTCCCATTTTCTATACATGTAACAAAATGGCATCTTAAGTGACTTTCATTGTACCATCTGTATTTCACTGTTCCAGTTAAACAAAAGTCTATCAAAAACGCTATGGCAAATAACCCACAGTCAACTGAGTTAGTTTGTTGTTGTACAGTGGGAAGAGTAATCATACTTTTATTATAGAGTTTTGAGAGTTGTATTTCCATTGAAGCTCCCAAACTTGTGTCTCTCAAACTCTCCAGTAGATGTACATTATCGCCATCAAATACTGAAAGAACCCAGTGGCCTTTGCCATTGTGATGAATTTGAGCTGATGGGGCCACTGCATCGCAAAACTGAAACATGTATTCCCACTTGCCCATGTCGTCTTTAAAAATAGGAACAAACTGTGTTGGTTGCAAGCCGTTAATATTTGGGAACTGCTCTTTAACTAAGATTGATACATAGTTCATAATGTCAGTGCACAATTATTTATTATTAACTACTGAGTCTTTGTGAGTCAGATGTTTGTTAAATAAATTTCCTCACCCTTAGGTATAGTAGGAGGAAGAGGTGAAATTCTTTCTGGGTCAGGATTCTCCAAGATAGATAAAACGTCTTTGAAGGCAAGCGGCCCATCCTGTCCGTCTGCATAAAGACGTACTGTCGTCATGTTAACCACAAAACAAAATGAACTTATGCACCGGAAGGAATGGTTTCGCGCGCCGAAGGCGCGCAGGGACGGTATGGGGCACAAGCCCCTTTCGACCCTCGGTAATTGATAGGATTGGATGTCACATGTCTAGGCGTGTTGAAGGAGGAAAAGGTTCCGGTACTCGGCAGGTGTCTCCAGTTGTGTCCAGTTGTGGTTGGTCGGTCTCGCTGGCTGATGTCGGTTGAACTCTCGGGTGAGGACCAGTGTAGGAGGTTGGGTCCTCTCACAAAGGTAGTACCTCTCCCCGGAGGTGCAGTCGATCTGGATTTTCGGGCAAATACAGTCTGCCGCTTCGAGGATGATTGAGTGGTGGCCAATCACTGGCAAGTATAATCTGCCTCAGGCTGTCTCTGTTTGATAGGATGTCTTTGAAAGAAACAACAACGACCCCATTCGGGGACCACCAAGAAGAAGACCCGAACTTCCCTGGTTCGGGGGCAGGCCTGCATTGTAATCCTATTGAGTTGGGACAAAAAGATGCGCAATGCGCTTACAAAAAGGGGCAGAGGCGGGACGCAGGACCAGCGCTCGCCTCCCTTAAAGTGGTTGACCACTTTTAGGGATGGAGCGGAGGATGTTCAGGAACCGTGGGGGTGACTGTTTCCATAACGGTTAGACTGTCTGTAGTGGTTATTGGGGTGCTGGTCAAAAAAACATCTTCTGTGTACCTGCTTAAAAGAAGAAGGTAGAATTAGTTTTCATTAGAATATGTAAACTGCAAGGATAAAAGTAGCACCTCTTTATTTGCGTGTCCGTGTGGTATCTGCTGTGTATGTGGGGGAGAATATGAAATGCACGAATCTTTACATTCGTGAGCGCAGTAACATACTCTCGTGCTTGGGACCCAGTCCCCCCCCCCCACCCCCCCCCCCCACCCCCATCCCCGTGTGGTATTCTGCTGTGTGTGTGTGTGTGCTTGTCGCTAAGGGGGAGAGTATGAAATGCACGAATCTTTACATTCGTAAGCGCAGTAACATACTCTCGTGCTTGGGACCCCAATCGTTCCCTATTTATTATTTAGTTTTTATAACAGTATTTAATCCTGATGTAACTTTTAGTTGAGTCGGTGAAGGCAGCCCTTTCTGGTAGAAGCCCACAGTTAAACTGTTTTTCTGCCTGTTTATTCACATTCTCATTCCCTACTTATTTAGTTTTTAACAATATTTAATCCTGATGTAATTTTACTTGAGTCGGTGAAGGCAGCCCTTTCTGGTAGAAGGCCACAGTTAAGCTGTTTTTCTGCCTGTTAGTTCACTGTCGTTCCCTAGTTTAATTCGAGCAGTCTTAGTTTTGATTGCAATTTTTGGGCTTTTGTCGGCTTTCGCAAATTGTTCCAAGTTCGGAGATTAGTTCGCTGTCGGCTAACCGGTCATGATTTTTCGCGGCCAGGGAGGCTAGGCGGTCTTTAATGGTGGGGATATCGGCCCTGTCGTGGAGTGTTATGATGGGTGTGTCCCATGGGGCGCGGAGGGCAACTCTAAGCGCGTGATTTTGGACCCTCTGGAGTTTTACCATATTAGTTTGGTTGAGGTCAGTTAGTACGATTGCACCGTATTCGAGTACTGGGCGCACAAAGGATTTGTATAGTTTGAGTAGGGTGGACTGGTTGGCCTCCCATGAAGTACCCTTAAGCATTTTCAGTAAGTTAATTCGTTTGGTAGCTTTTTTCGCCATGTCGTCGGTGTGTTTGTTGAAGGACAGTTTTGGGTCAATGGTTATGCCCAGGAATTTCGCTTCTTTGCATTCTGGCAGGGTGTTATCCATAAGTTTTAGGTCAAAATCCCGTTTAGTTTTCTTGCGAGTAAAGATGATTCGTTGGGTTTTATTGGCGTTTAGCTTAAATCTCCATTTGGCACACCATTCTGCAAGCTCGTCGAGAGCGCGTTGCAGGGGTTTACGGATCAGATTGGCCGTATTGTTAGAGTCCCAGAGGCCCTTATCATCCGCGAATTGGGAAACCTGAACGCTTTCATCGGAGAAGCTAGGGTCATTTACGAAAAAGATGTATAGGAGGGGGATTAGGACGGATCCTTGGGGGGTGCCTGCTTCGAGGGGGGACACTGTCGGACATTTCACTGTTCACTCTGACTTTAATTTCGCGATCATTTAAGAAGGAGGACAGTAATCTAATCAGTTTCACGGGGAGTCTCATTTTAGATAATTTGTAGCGCATTCCATTATGCCAAACAGAGTCGAATGCTTTTTCAACGTCTACCCAGCAAACATTTCAGATCGGCCCAATATCGGCCCAATATCTGTGGCCATATCGGCCAGATATTGGATGCCGATGTCGGCCCGGGCAAAATTTTGCAAAGTGGATGCTATATCGGCCCAATATTGGTTGCCGATATCCCAGCCAGCATAACCACATCGGACCGTTATCCAGCCGATGTGGTAAATGATATCGGCCCGACAGAGGGCTGGCATTGGTCCGCTTTGATTTTGCTACACGGCACAACATCAGCCCGACATCATTTAAGATGTCGGGCCGACATTGTTTAACGATGTCGGGCCGACATTGTTTAACGATGATTGGCCGACATTGTTTAACAATGTCGGTCCGACATATTGTTTAACGATGTCGGGCCGATATTGTTTACAATGTCTGGCCGACATACAATCAAGGTTGGGTCGGTATATGTTATAAACATCGGAGTTGACCTGGGCCCGTCCTACTATTGTAACACAAGAAAGCGTATAAATATCGACCTGACAGTGTAGACCCCACATAATTTTGTCTCTCATCACTATGGATTCACCTTCCCAAGCTCACTCGAAGGCTGATGCCAAGAGCTGAGAAACCTACTGTATGCCCAAGCCACACTCACACGTTCTGGATGAGTAATCCAAGAATAGCAGTCAGAAACCTGTCAAGATTTGCATCTAGAAGAACACATTTTTATTACATGATATCATTTATATATTTTTCTTCAGTAACAACGGGGGTATATATCCCCCCTTAGCTCACCAACAGATGCCCAGTGAATACCCCAGGCTTCATACAAATAACCACACAATTAACGTTCAACATTTCAACATTTTTCTCAACATATTGTATCAATGAGGGTTAAAAATCATAGCTATACAGAACAAAAGTAATAGAAAACACAAGTATATGTAATAATAGCAATGACTGGAAGATATAATTAAATCATTTTTTAACAAAAAACTTGGACATTTTGGGAAGAGTTAAAAAAAAATAAAAAAATATAAAAATGTGCAATGGATAGTCTAGCTAAGACTATGCTAAAATATCAGTGGCTTCACTTGGTAAAATAAGATTTTCACCAAGGTTGACAAAAACGGAGGTAAACAGAAAGTCAGACATTTAATCCTCAGCTAAACAGGAACAGCGAAAAGCAGAAAAAATATTGCTTCGATGAGGGTGAAGTGTCATATGCTCATAGCTTTTGAAGTACAATAGCAATAAAATGCGTGTATATTAAAAATACTAGCAAAGAATAAAAGATAAAATTAAACGGCCATATTTCCATGTATGAACTAAACAGAAAACTTAGATATTTTGGAAACGCTTGAAAAAACCTAAACATGAGTAGGCCTACTGGATAAAAATTATTTATTTATTGATGTTCAACGACACTTTCTACAGCCGGGGGCACGTCATTTCGGACAGTTTTACAGGTTGAGGAAGTTGAAGTAACCGCCCTGGATCGCTTCGGTGCGCGGTCCATGGATGGACTTCGGTCTGGTCCTTACCGGTTGCCGCTGGACTAGTTGGGACTTCAATTCCGGTACTTCTCGGTCCGGTCCACCTTTTACTTTGGACATCACATTCTACTAGCAACATTCTATGAACATTCTATTAGCAATGTCATATCAACGGATTCAAGAGACCTTCGGATTCAGAGGAATGCGGTCACAACAGCCTATTGCCGGCAACGCGCATGTTGCACCCTGTCTTTGACAGGAACCCGACTGAGTATACCCGCGTTCTCGTTTTCTGTGCTGAAAATAACATTTGAATCCTATCCCCATGCTTGTTAAAGACTGTTGCAAGGGACCTCTTCCACCGCAATGGCCTTATTTTTTTATACGACTTCCAGTAAGAACTTGATGTCATTATAAAAGACTATAAATAAATGTTACAAAAATAAGGGCAAGCTTCTGCTAATTTAACAAGCCCCTGATCAGATACAGATGTTTTAGATTAGTGATACGAGCACAGCAATTCAAATTAAACTGGCCGCCATTATATTTACCGGTAGAAGTTTATTAACTACTAACTTAACACACGGTTATGTATGTTTTGGCACTTGGAATGACATATCAGAACAGCAAAACAACTCACGTTAATTTTCCAATGCCCTCGCATTGGGTTTCGAGTTCCGCTGCATTGGATGGGGGAGGGGGGGGAGTTTGTGAGTTTGACATCGATGATGTCACGATAGAGGTTCCAATTAATTTTTCTGAAATTTCTGCGGAGAATGGGGGTGGGGGGGGGTGGGGTACCTGAGTGGGCCATTTCCTAGCTGCAGTGAGGCATGGACCGGGAGGTGATCGCTGCCTAAGTCGTCATCGCCGACCCAGTGGTGATTTATCAGAGTCACTGGCGATAATTACATCGAGGATCTCGGATGAGAATAATGGGTTATTACTGATATAAGTTGTTGCAGAGCTGTCATTTATAACCACATGAAGGTTATGCTTTTTAGTGATTTCAAGGAGGGCTTCACCGTTAGGGTTGGTTTTGTTACAGCCAAAGTACAAGTGTTTGGCATTGAAGTCGCCGAGGAAAATGCAGTGTTTGTATTTCCTCGTAAAGAATACAAAGACAGTGTCAGAAACAATTTTGCTTGGGTCGTTATAATAACAAACAATCGCGATGTTTTTGTTGTCGACAGTGATTTCAGTTGCAATCACCTCTGCATCGAGGTGATTGGTTTTTATTGTTTTAGTTTTGATGTTCTGCTTTATTAGAAGAGCAACGCCGCCACCTTTGGTGGTTTGTCGGTCTCTTCTAATAGTGCTGAACCCGCTAACTGAAAAATTTTTGCTGGGTTGAAGCCAACTTTCGCAGATGCGGATAATGTCTGTATCTTCGAAGTATCGGCTCATTTGAAGTTTTTTGTTATTAACGCTTCTAGCGTTCCACACGGCTATTTGTAGCTTATTCATGACGGGGGTTGGGAGTTAGTAGCGGTGCTTTAGATATAGGTTTAGACAGGTGCTTTAGTCTGAGCTGATAATAATAATAATAATAACTCTTTGGCCAGCCGCTGATTTGTCGCGGTCCTCATAAGAGAAGGCCATCATTCCCCCTGCACCCCACCCCCTCTTCCCCTCCTCTCCTCCCAGCATTCAGATATAAACTGCTTAATAGTGTCACTCACTTCCTCTTTTTCAATTTCTTCAATAAGCATTCCTACCCTCTCCCTCGTGTCCCCCTTCAGCCATCTATCCTTTGTTTCTTCACCCCACTTCTGCATTATTCTTCCAGTAAATTTTATTCTATGAGGTATATACTGTGGGCATTCCAAGAGAAAATGTTCCAGGGTCTCCACTACTCCAGAGTGGCACATTTGGCATCCCTTTTCCCCATCTCTCCCAATTTTTCCCCGAAGCTCCAGTGATCTTGATCTCAGTTTGAACAGCAGTGACCCTCCAAAGGTGCCATCTAGGTACTTCTCAAAAGCTGGCTTTTCTTTATATTGTAACCCCTGCAGTGATCTTTTCACGCTAACCCCTGCTCGCCAGTTTCGATTGCAATCTTCCATGACTCTCTCTTTGACAAACCTTTTGCCTTCTTTCATTCCTACTTCTATGTTTGTGACCTCTATAGAGTAATTGTCCATTAGTTCCCTCACATGTTTTGACCACCCCGTTTCTATATTAGAATTCCAAATGGTATCGAGCATCAATTTGCACCACCGGTTGTCAGGCAGGTTTCTCAAGTAGTTAAAGTAACACAGTTTTCCCAAATCTACCCTGTCCTTGATTTTCATCCACCCAAGCTCCCCCCTTACTGCTTCCAAAGCTGCAGCATTACTCGACCCTGTTATCCACCTGCCGGCATCATTCTGAGTATTTTCCAACTTCTTAATAACGGTTTGGTTTAATGGAATCACGTCCGTGCCATACGTTATACTTGGTAAACCCACCCTCTCCCACAGTGTTTTCCCCACAAAGACCTTGTTGAAACTATTTTTCCCTAAAAGTTTTAGTTGGTTCAGAATTCTTTTCCCCGTCAGAATCAGTTTGGCTGAGTAATTTCTGTACACCCCTCTTCCCGTTATATTTATGCTTACCCCTAGATACTCATACTCTCCCGTTTCTCCTACAGTGATTTGTTTGCTTTCCCCTTCGGGGATTGAGAACTCCCCCACTCCCCATCTCTTCGTCATATCTACCTTGCGTCCAACGGGTATTACCTTGCTTTTATTTTCATTTAGTTCGAGCCGCCAAGTGTTCCCATATCTACCAACAATTTCCAGCAGTTTCTCTAGCCCCTGTTCAGTTCTAGACATTAACACCATGTCGTCCGCAAAGAATAAGCCTGGTATCTTTATGTCTCCAACATTTACCCCCTCCGCACTCTGAATTAGTTCGTCCCCTAAATCTTTAACATACAATGCAAACAAAATCGGTGAAAAGATACACCCCTGCTTGAGGCCTATATCCATAGGGACTCGTTTTGTAGTGATACTCCCTAGGCTGAGTTGGCTTTGCACATCTGTATACAGTGCTTTCATGATTCCCACAAAGTCACCCCCCAGTCCGATGCCCTCGAGCTTTCGCCACATACCTTCCCTCCACACTCGGTCGTACGCTTTTTTCACATCTAGAAATGCCAGAAACATCTTTTTCTTTTCAGCCTTTGTTGATTCTATCAGTTGGGTGAGTGTAAATAGGTGATCGGTGACTCTTCGTCCTTTCCTGAAACCATTTTGAATTTCTCCTAAAAAACCTTTCTCTTCAATAACTTCCTCTAGTCTACCGTATATGACCTTACAGAATACTTTTCCGATGTTACTACTAACTGATATCCCCCTTTAGTTATCTAGAACTTCCTTATCCCCCTTTTTGTGTATGAACGACACCTTACTTTCCCTCCACTCTCTGGGGACCTCTTGCTTTCGCAGAGCCAGGTTGAAAAGGTTTGTCAGGACTTCAATAAGTGCCTCCCCTCCATTTTTGAGGAATTCGTTCGGAATTTCATCAGTCCCTCCCGCTTTACCATTTTTTAATTTCGAGACCACGTTCCGCACTTCTTCTGCCGTTATTTCGCTACATACACGATTGGATAGGTTCTCCTCCACCAGTGTATTTCTTTTTGGTGGGGACCCACTGCCCCATCGCCTATCGTTTATCTTTTCCCAGTGCTTGACTAACTCTGAAGCGATACGGCCTTTATCTTCTGTACTTTCCCCATCCACTTTGATACTCTTCACACTACTTTTCCCCCGTTTATTTACCCAGTTCCAAAATACGTTTGAGCTCGAACCCCCCGTTTTCTTTATTGTTCTGGCAAGACTGCAATTGCGCTCCTTCCTATTATTATTCTTTATCTCATTCACCTTTTTCCGTGCCAGTTCATATTCTCCTTTCATTAGTCTCGTGTCATTGTTATCCACCCCTTTAAGCTTCCTACTTCTTCTGTAAGCAGCGCATTTTACCTTCCTTTCTTTTATAGCCTTTTTCAGTCCCTCGTTAACCCTGTATCCAAGCTCTCTCGTTGGGACCCTCACCCTTCCTATACACTCCTTCCCTGCCTCTGTTAGGCTATTTACTATGCCATCTGAAATACTCTGGACATTTGCATCCCTAGGTATACATTCAAGATTTGGTTTTAGTTTTTCCCGAAACTGCTTCCAGTCGGCTCCTTGTTTTAGTCCCCAAACTTCCTTGAAGGTATTTCTGTCTCTATTCGTCTTTTTGCCCATAATCTTAACTGTTATCAGGTTGTGATCACTACCCAACTCATTTTTTCCCTCGTCATCTATTTCTACATCTATAACCTCCCTCCATACGCTAATGTCAGTGAGTATATAATCAATTATTGTTTTCTTATCGTTCCTCTCCCAGGTCCATTTACCCTTACATTTCGCATCCCTGTTCAGGATCTTTAAACCAAGCTCTTTTGATAGGTCCAACATCTTCCTCCCATTCGTGTTAATTTTCCTATCACCTCCCTGTATGCCCTCCTCCTTATCCCCGATGTGCCCATTGAAGTCCCCCATTAGGACAATACTGAACCCTCTGCTCTCAAGCTCTGTGATATTCGATCTAAGAGTTGTATATATTGAATCATTCCACTCGGGCTTACTTCCCTCCACTGCTAAGTATACAACACCAACGGCAACACTCCTGCTTCCTAACTTGATTTTTGCCCAGACTATTTCGTTGGATACTGGAATCTGAGTCCTTGCTTCTGTGAGATCTGTAATCAATGAGGGCTGTAATTCCTCTTTAGCGTAGATGCCAACACCCCCACCCCGTTTCTGACCCTCAGTTCGCCCAGCTCCTATCCACACGCAACCCTTCATCTGATCAACCCGCTCATCCCGTCGCATCCACGTCTCACTTAGACCCATTATATCGAAGCCTCCTTCGTCCATCATTGTTGATATTTCGCTTACTTTCTTGTGCAGACCCTGGATGTTGCAGTACCCAAACTTAATGAATCTTTGTTTTTTTGTCATCACTGGCACATTATTATAACCCTGGTATGTCCCTGTATTGTGCATGTTTGTTGTTCTTCCTATGTTCCCAGCATTTGATGATAGCGGCTTTGATTCCGAAATATGCGTCTTGAAAAGTCGGGACGCCGATCGGCTGACATCCTGGCAGATGTCGAACAGATTTGTTTTAGCGTCTTTGCTTACTACTGAGTAGAGGGATCCGGCGATAAGGGAGCAGACGGTATGAGGAGATGACGCATTGTCGGGCTTGATGAGATTTAGGCTTTTCAGCTTGATGGCGGTTTTAACTTTTTTAAAATGGGGACACCCCCGGTAGCTGCTGGGATGACTTCCTTTACAGTTGGAGCAGGAGGGGGATTTTAACCTGCATGACTTGGTGAGATGTGATTCTCTGCAATTCATGCAGGTTAGATTCTCTCTGCATTTGTTGGCGATATGCCCGAACTTTTGGCATGTGTGGCACTGTATGGGCGTTGGTGGAGTATTGTATTCCTCCACGGCGTGCCACCTGCCATTGATGCGGATCCCATCTTTGATTATTTTTACTTTAGTTTCCTTGTTGGGGCAGGTGACTTTTATTTTCCACGTGACCTTTCCCGTGGCTTTGGAGTGGAATCTCTCCCACTTGCAGTTATTTAGGCTAAGGTTTATGGCTCCACTGGGTGTGTCGGGATGAACCCTAGTTAATACCGCAGTGAGGTTGGGGAGTTGTTACCCCTGCCCTCCCTAATGCCGTTGGTTTTGTTTTTATTATTATTATTATTATTATTGGGGAGACTGCCTGGATTTTGCCCCCCTTTCTGGTTTTGGCTGCTAGCCTGATTTTGGCTGTTGGGTGTCACCGTTTTACCCTTCTTCCTAGAGACGACAGTTGACCAGGGTGTCTCCATGAGTGGAAGAGGCTCTGGCAGATCTGTTTGAGGCTCATCATTGGTTTCTGGATGAGAGAGTGGTTTGGGTGAGGGGGTGGGTGGAGGGCAGTTCCTCACTTTCTTGACCTGCCGGTCAACGGTGTGGTGAAAGCCCTGACTACCCACCACCTCCACCAACTCACTCTCAAGATCTAGTGATTTCTTTCTTTTGCTGTTATTTCGAGACGGGGTCGCTGTTATGCTAGGTATACTGTCCAACGGTGTGGCAAGCATAGTTTCTAGGTTTTTGTCCGGGCAGATGGTATCCAGTGCGCAAGGATCTGCTAGATCTTTGGAAGTTTCCTTAGTGGGGCATGTTTCCCCCCAACCAGCTGATGGCTTCTCAGGGACAGGTCCCTCAGAGGCTACCACCTGGAGTTCGGTGGGAAGAATCTCTCTAATAAATGAATTATCTAAGTTGTCCAGATTGTCCAAATTGTCCAAGGCATCTGATTCCGCGTGGACCTCTGCAATGGCAATGACCTTGATTGGGCTACAAGGAGGTGACCCAGCCGAAGCCGCAGTGGCTGCTGGAACATTTGCTGATGCAGCACTACTGTCCAGAGAGATTTGCGGAGTATGTTGTCTCTGCAAGCCCAGCTGGGCTGAAAGGTTATTGATTTGGTTTGTCATGATGACAAACCTCTCATGAGCAGCTATTCTTTCTTCTGCCATCACTCTTGTGAGTCTATCTATGGTATTTTCCTGCTGAGCATGTTTTCGCTCCATCTCAGCATACCTCAGACGCCATTCCTCCCTCTCCTTTATTCTATCCTCCCTATCTTGGGCTCTTTCCTCCATAAGTTTCTTAATTGTGTCATTTTGGGACCCCCTGACCCTTTAGTACTGGTATTGTGACTTACCTTGTGCAGTCCTGCCGCCGACTCTCTGCGGGCTGCTCTCTCTCTCTCTCTCTCTCTCTCTCCTTCTCTTTCTCCTTTCTTTCTTTCCTCTCCTTCTCTCTCTTTTCTTCTCTGGCCTCTTCTTTCTTTCTCTCAATAGAACTAAAGCTGGATGGTTTAATGATGCTGTTACTAGCCATGGTTGGAATTTAATAAAGTTAAGTTTAAGGAGTCTTAAGAATTGAAATCAGACAGAAGATGCAAATGTGTTACTAAGTTACTCTTTATCTGAGATATGATAAAAATCACTTTCTTAAGACCTCGTCTGATTAGAATACTATCAACTGATCTCAAAGAACTCAAAGATGAAGATGGGTCAGGATTTTCCAAGGTAGATAAAACGTCTTTGAAGGCCAGCGGCCCATCCTGCCCGTCTGCATAAAGACGTACTGTCGTCATGTTAACCACAAAACATAATGAACTAATGCAAGAATGAATGAATGAATGAAAGGTTTTAGCGCGCCGAAGGCGCGCAGGGACAATGTGGGATTTACAAATCCCTTGAGACCCGGTTAGCCTTATTTTATTTCACTTGGATCTTGGATCACACAGGCCTAGCTTTCCTATTGCCTCAAATGGGGTCTGAAGGGGTATGCACGCGGTTAGAATTCCCGGCAGTTTGCATTGGTGTGATAGATTGTCAAAGACCAAACCCTCAACGCCATTAAGACTATTAGAGAGTGGGCTCTATTCGGTTCCAGCTTGGCGATGGTAGAGGTTTGAGTCCCACCATGGTGGCGAGCCAGAAAATAATGTTGTGCGATGGCAATTTTAAAGGAAAAAGAAAAAAGAAAACCAAACAGCAACGCCGGTTTGGTAGCGGCCCCGGTATATGACCATAGCGGTTACAAAAAGGAATGGAGAAAGCTCCAACAGTTTAGTTTGAAAAAACCGGGAGTCATCCATCAAGCCTTCTGGGAGATAGGATGCCGTATGTGATTTTGAGGTATCTGGACACCCCCCCCCCCCCCCCCCACAAAAAAAAACCCTTAAAAGGGCTGTTTGCTGGCAAGATTGTTTCAATCCTTGCCTTGGTCTTGTTAGGTTTTCTGCACATCTTTGCTTGAGGATTGTTTCAATCACTCATAGTTTGTCATTCAGTTTAGTCGTGTGTCTGATGAGATAGAGGAGGTAGAAAAGATAGAGAGCTGGAAATTAGAGCAATTCGGTTTTTAATTTACAACTTTTCCGTCCTTTTGGATGGGGAAGCCAGCATTTTTTCCCCGAGATTTATATCTCAGGGAGGGGAAACCCGGCAGCAGGTGGAGATTTCCCTCGCTGTTTGCAACTCCCACTGGTAACAGAGGCAAGCTTTCGTGCGTATCGTGTCACCCGCAGCCAGTTCTAAATTTAGGTCACAGAATGCCTGGCTCACCCCATCACAATGATGTAATCTTTAACCCTTTCGATAGACATGCCCCAGATTATTTAGTTTTCCTATTGAGGACGCGATGCGCATTGAGTTCTTTTATTAATTCGCTGTCTTGAAGTCTATTTAGAGTTTTCCTTTGAAGATCTTTTAAGCGCATTGCTATAGTGTCTATTTTTGCTATCTCGTGAAGTTGTTTTATCGATGTCCACGTGGGCTTGCGCAGAGCCACGCGCAAGGCATGATTTTGGACCCGTTGTAGTTTTTCAATGTTGGTTTTATTCAGGTCACTTGTTATTATGGCCCCATACTCTAGTACTGGGCGTATATATGATTTGTAAAGATTGAGGAGAATTTCTTTATTGGCTCCCCAATTTTTACCTCTAATCATTTTCAGGAAATTGATGCGTTTAGTGGCTTTGACGGTGACTGAGTTTATGTGATTGTTTAGATTGAGACTGCTATCCAGGTTGAATCCCAGAAACTTTGCCTCATTACTAACTTCAAGTTTATGATCGTAAAGCTTAAGCTCAATATTAGGGACAGGCTTTTTCCTTTGTTTTTTATAGAATGTGATTCTTTGTGTTTTCGTGGCATTTAGCTTGATGCGCCACAGAGCGCACCAGTCTTGCAGGTCGCGGATGGTATCCTGCAGGCGGTTTTGTATTATGTTTCCAGACTTACTGGCCGTCCACATTCCTTTGTCGTCTGAGAATTGAGATAGTTCAACATGGTTATTCCCTAGTTTGTCAATGTCATTCACATATATTATAAATAGAAGCGGGCTGAGGACCGAACCCTGTGGAGTGCCCGCTTCGAGTTTTACCTCGGCTGACACTTCGCGGTTGACCCTCACTTTGATTTTTTGATCAGATAAAAATGATGATATGATCCTTAGAATTTTGGTAGGTAGCCCCATTTTAGCTAGTTTGTATCTCATGCCATTGTGCCAGACAGAGTCAAACGCTTTTTCTACGTCGAGTAATAGCACGGTTCCTATTTCATTTTGACTGAACGCCGTTTTCATATAGTCTACCAGTCTATAAACATGCTCGATTCCCTCTCTTTGGCTCCTGTATGCCCTTTGCCACTTATTGAAAAAGCTGATTGATTCGAGATGGCTGCGGAGTCTAGTCGTGAGAATCCGTTCGAAATTTTTTCCAATACAGCTGAGTAGGCTGATTGGGCGGTAATTAGCTGGGTTGCTCAAATCCTTGTCGGGTTTGGGTATCATGACTCCTGTAGCTACTTTCCAACATTTTGGGAAGTATCCACTAGAGAGACAGCAGTTTAGGAGGTTAGTGAATCTACCGAAAAAAGTGTTGGGACATTGTTTCAGGATTTTGTATGAGACCTCGTCCCCTCCTGGGGAAGAAGAAGACTTACATTTTTTAATTGTGTTAGCCAGTTCTTCTTTGCTTATCGGTTCCGTGAGTTCATGGCCATCCCCGTCTAACTAATGCACCAAACCCACCAGACCTTTTTATAGAGAAATTTGTTTGTACAAAGACAAAATGTTGTTTTAAAATCAAGAGGTGTGATTGGTGATAAAAAATAATCACTTTCGTATAAAACATAATTAAAAAAATAATGAGAATCATCGGTATTTAAAAACGAATATTACCTAAACAAATACAGAGTGCAAATAAAACACAAGCTTTGGTGAATAGTAGTACACGCTGATTACTAACATATCTATAAATAATAGGTATGAGAGGTCAAGAAAGCATCTCAATTAATAAGAAAACAAGTTTTCTCAGCAAGTTTGGAAAGGTTTCTTTGAAATGCCGATGATTAGAGATAATCCGTCAGCTGTCCTCAAATGATTTGCAGTGTTAATTACTTTCACACCTGACTGCACAGATGAACTCGGCTTTCTGTTTACACTTTTTAGTGAGTTTTCATGCACTTTTTGCAAATTAAACCATTTAAAAATAAAAAAAATGAACTGTTTTGTTATCTTTCACATAAATGAGTTATGTAGATATTATCTTGACAATATTGACAATAAAAAGGTCGGAATTATGCTTTTATGCCCACTTTCCGTTTTCGTTTACATCTTTTCTCGACTCGGACTCGGTTTACACTTTTTAGTGAGCTCCTCATATGAGTTGTGTACATTATGTTGGAAAATGCCGTTCGGGTACCTATAATTGGTAGAAAAGTGCGTATGTGTGTGTGCGGGGGGGGGGGGGGGGGCATTTGCAGCCGGGCTCTGCCACCCCTGCTAATGTGTACTACGAGAGAGGGCGGAGAGGCTTGCTGTTACAATTGAGAAACATGCCAAGTCTGAAATTAAATGGGATACAATTAGTCTTTGGAATCGAAAGTCTATATCCGCAACATGTCGCGCTGAAAGGAACCCCTGATATATTCACTGCCATTTTTGTCAATTGAGAATGTAAAATAATATTATGCAATGTCATCCTCCTCGGGCGTGTGGTTACAACCGGAGTAACTCTACTGATGTGAAATTGTTTCAATGTTTCGCAGTGTAAGCGGTAAAGCTGAAGAATAAGGGACTTTTCCTTTTATGTAAAAACAACGCATTTTTCTCGCCTTTTTCTGCATTTTCCTGATACTGGTCATGTTTTCGATAAAGTGACTGAAAGATATTCATTTTTTACTAAGATTAGAGATAATTTAAACCCTTTTAATGTTACGGTGCCAGAGATTCTTCTGCATTCTCGCCATTTTGAAGTGCGCGTTTACATAACTCGTTTTCTCTTTGGCTGGCGATTGTAGGTCTGGGGTCAGTGTACTGAGGGTTAGGGTTAGCTTACCGGTAAACTAACCATAGCCCTCACTACACTGACCCTAGATCATGTCGGGAACAGAACAAACAAGCGTACCAAAAACAACCAATACACAGAGCAGACGCTGAAAAACATCAAAAACATGGAGAAAAGATGAATGCGAATGTCACAAATAGCACAGGTTAAAAACGTTTGTTGGGTAGTTCAGCGATCTGAACGTAGTGGCTACCCCTCTACGTTCAGATTCTTCCCATTCAATCCTATAGAAAAAGTTCCCATCAAGTTTTTATGGGAACTCAAATCAAATCAAATGGTTTTGCGCGCCGAAGGCGCGCAGGGACGATATGGGAAGCAAGCCCCTTTCGACCCTCATTAGCTGTAGAATTTGAAAGTGTCAGACCGTGGTAAAGGAGGAGAAGTTGCGGGTTGTTAGCGGCGCTTGTGTCTTTTCAGCTTCTTTTTCAGAGGTGGAGGTTTGGAAGGAGAGACAGTGGTAGTTGGTGGGCTGTCTGATGGTGGTTGCTGAGTTTTGTAGGGTCTGGTCCTAGCCGAGTCTGGAGTGGTTGTGGGTGATTGCTGAGTCTTTTGTTGTTGTAGATTTCTGGCGTCTATTAGTTTTTTGGTTTCTTCGACGTTTTGCATAAATAATTCATATTGCCTGTCCATCTGTTGTCTGTGGAGGTCCCCTTGTATCTTGTTTTCCCGTAAGATGTTCTTTATCTTGTCGCCCGCGTCCTGGCATTCTGGATTAGAAGGAAGAGGCGAGTGGGGGTCAGGAAGAGGCGGGAAGGCTGCTTCCATTTCCATCTCAGTCTCCACTGAGGTTTCCACATCCGGCGTCTCCAGCTGTGGGGCTGGAGGCAGGATGGGTGCCTCTGTGGGAGTGGGAGCGGAAATGGTGGCTGTCTCCTGCTCTTCCTTTTCCTCACCCTTCTCTCTCTTCTTCTCCAGATAAGTCTCCATGCGGCGGGCATCCCTCCGCTTGGTGGACGGGCTCTTCTTTCTTCATTTGTTCTTCTTTTCAGGGCCTCCTGACCTACTCGGGTGAGGACCAGTGTGAGAGGGGATCCTCTCATCAAAGGTGCTACCTCTCCCCGAAGAAGGTGTGGTGGTGTTGTGCTCTTCAATATCAAACTCCAAGTTCAGATGGACTCTCTTGCCTGTCTCCTGGACAGTCCAGGTGACGGGGCAAGAGATGCCCAGAGCTGCTATTGTTCTCTTCAGTCGCGCTGGTAGTTCCAGTGTTTCCATAATGAAGGTGTTGATTAGGATGCTCGCACTCTGAGTTCAGAGGTGCGAATGTGAATGACACCATGGGAACTCAAAACTCGAAATTAGGAATATATATCAAGCTTTCGCCCTTATTACCGGCTGCAATCGATAGTACACGTAATTCCTTACATTTGGGCAGAGTTTATTAATCCAAACTAGGTTTTATCCTTTAATTGTCGTCATTTGTGTCCTCGTGAGGCGGCGACGGAGATTTCAAAATCGGCCATGTTTTTGTTTAAATATAAAACAGTAAAAACAATAATCCGGTAATGGCGCCGAAACGAATGGACCTTCTCATCGATGCGGAATGGGAAATTCGATCGGAATTGCGCATTGATCGGCATGTCAAGAAGACAAATATCATCAAGAAAAATTCACAGAGCACCGCTACTGAAAAGGACTCGGTGGTCACACCAAGAAATGGGGACTCTGTTAACGCAACAGAGTCTACATCACCGGAAATAGTGAATGCGACAGCTAGACCAACCGATGGAGCGACGTACGCCGATAAAGTAAAAGCCAAAACGCCCCCTAAGGTGACCAATAAAACCAACAAGACACAGGGCCACCCGCAACCAAACCCCTGTGTCGTAATCACACGCGTCCACCCCAAAACGGAAAAAAAAACTCGATTGATAAAGCCCTTCCAGGATGCTCGTGGGAGAGACTAATCTCCAAAGCCACGGGTAACCATACTTGGAAAATAAAAGTAAAATGCCCTAATAGAGCAACGAAATTAAATCTGATAAGCAAAGGGGTAATTATTAATGGCAAAAAATACGAAACCGAGGAATATCGTGTTCTTCCGCAACCCGTTCAGTGTCACAAGTGTCAGAAATTTGGGCACTTGTCACACAAATGCAACGGGGAGCAACGATGTATGAAATGCGGTGACAAACACATCGCGAAGGCATGTAGTGCTAAAACTCTGAAATGCCCGAATTGCGGTGGTCAACACCCCAGCAACTACCGGGGTTGTAAAAAAGTTAAAACAAACATCCAGCTTAAAGCTCTAAATGTAAGTAATGTCGAGAACTCATCTTCCCCTCATTCCACGTGTACTCTAATGGCTGGCTCTATTTTCAGCATAATGAAGAAACACTTGGACACCAGTCTTTCGGACGTTTGCAAAGAGATTAGTAAAACAGCCTCTAAGTTATATAATACTCAAATATCTCACACGCTATTAGAAGCGGTCGTCATCAGAATATAATTATGTAACAATATTACAAATAGTAATTAAACTTAAATAAACTTAGTACAGTTATTCCTAAACCATTCATGGATACACTAAAAATAGTCCAGTGGAACGCTCGAAGCGTTAATCAGAAACATTTGCAAATATCACATTATTTAAAAAATACGGACGTAACTGGAATTAGCGAAACCTGGCTTAAACCAAACAAACAATTCTCGTTATGTGGTTTTGATATTATTAGAAGATATCGCCCCGCCCAAAAAGGCGGCGGTGTCGCTCTGCTAATAAGGCAGGAGATTAAAAACAAATCAATACCATGCGACCACCTCAATGCTGAAGTGATTGCAGCTGAAATTGAACTTGACCACAAACACGTGGCCATCATATCATATTATAACAAGCCGCAAGCAACAGTAGACAGTAAAGTATTTGAATTGTTTATCAACCAGTACAAGCACAGCATATTCTTGGGTGATTTCAATTCCAAACACCAGGTATTCGGTTGTCATAAGACTGAGCCTAATGGTGACGCCCTTTCCACATCATTGAAGAACTCGATCTATTCGTGGTAAATAACGCTCAAGACGTAACATACATGAGCAACAACCCACTCCATCAATCAGATATCCTAGACTTGATTATCACCAGCAAATCACTAACCAGCCAAATGCAAGACATATTTGTAGGAGATGATGATCTAGGCAGTGATCACCTGCCGGTTCACGCCACTCTGAAATGTAATACTGGTCCCGCAAGGTATCCTCCCGTGAATAGGAGGAACCTATCAAAAATTGACTGGAGCCTCTTCAGAAACATTATCGAACTAAAAATAAAGGCAAATGACCCCTCAAATGTTCATGAACTAGAAAAAGCCTGCACCCACCTTAACGAGGTTATCAACAGTTCACTAGATGAAATCTGTCCCAAGCAAACAGTAAAGACGCGGATAAACAGAATAACCCAAACAACTCTTCAAATAATCAAACAAAAAAGAAAAGCCTTCCGGGCTTACCAATCAGAGAATGATCAAATGAAAAGAGCAGAACTTAAAACCGCGTATAATCGCCTTCATGGGGAAGTAAAAAAGGCCATAGCTAACGACAATCGCGTGAGATGGGAAAAAGCAACCGAAAACCTAAATGGGCTGAGAGAACCTAAGAGGTTCTGGGATACATTTAAAACTCTTACTGGCCAAAAGAGCAAAATTGCCAATAATAATGCGCTAAAGACTAGCGACGGATCTATGGCCATAGACGACAAGGCAAAGGCCAGTGCTTTTGCCGAACTTCTAAAGAAGGCACATCGTCCACAAGAAGGGAACAGATATGACAACGATTTTAAGGTACGAGTAAATAAATTTGTCCAAGATAACAACTCAATCTTCAATGAACCGAACTTCGACCAAAGGCATGAAGACGGGGACGACCATGAATTAACCGAACCAATAAGCGTAGAAGAAGTCATGGGTATAATCAGAAAATGCAGGTCATCTTCGTCCCCAGGAGAAGACGAAGTCTCTTACAAAATAATGAAACAGTGCCCCAACATCTTCTACTGCAGACTTACCAAACTCTTAAACTGCTGTCTCTCCTGTGGGTACTTCCCAAAATGCTGGAAAGTGGCCACGGGAGTCATGATACCTAAACCCGACAAAGACCTTACCAACCCTTCCAACTACCGCCCAATCAGCTTGCTTAGCTGTGTTGGGAAAATATTTGAGCGGATTCTCACTACGAGACTTCGCAACTATCTCGAATCAATCAACTTTTTCAACAAATGGCAAAGAGCGTATAGGAGTCAGAAAGAGGGAATCGAGCACGTATATAGACTGGTCGATTATATGAAAACAGCATTTAGTCAAAACGAAATCGGAACCGCGCTTTTCTTGGATGTAGAAAAAGCGTTCGACTCGGTATGGCACAATGGCGTGAGATATAAACTAGCGAAAATGGGATTACCCACTAAAATTCTAAGGATCATATCATCATTTCTAACTGACCGAAAAATCAAGGTGAGGGTTAATCGCGAGGTGTCAGAGGAAGTAATACTCGAAGCGGGAA
This sequence comes from Pictodentalium vernedei, assembly GCA_031216915.1. Classification (NCBI taxonomy): domain Eukaryota; kingdom Metazoa; phylum Mollusca; class Scaphopoda; order Dentaliida; family Dentaliidae; genus Pictodentalium; species Pictodentalium vernedei. The sequence goes on from CM062295.1 coordinate 247,319,349, forward strand.
CACCACAAGGGTCGGTTCTAAGTCCGCTTCTTTTCATAATATATGTGAATGATATAGAAAAAGTAGGGAAAAACTTTGTTGAACTATCGCAGTTCTCAGACGACAAAGGCATTTGGACAGCCAGCAAGTCCAGAAACATAATTAAAAATCGTTTGCAGGATACCATTCGCGATCTTGAGAGCTGGTGTGCCCTGTGGCGCATCAAACTCAATGCCGCCAAAACTCAAAAAGTTACGTTCTTCAAAAAGCGAAGGAAAAAACCAATCCCGAGTATCGATCTCCAGTTATATGATCACAAACTAGAAGCAAACAAAGAGGCCAAATTTTTGGGATTTATCCTAGATAGCAATCTCAGTCTAAACAGTCACGTAAACTCCATTACGGTTAGAGCTACTAAACGTATCAATTTTCTGAAGATGATCAGAGGTAGAAATTGGGGAGCAAACAAAGATGTGCTTCTCAAGCTCTACAAAACATTTATACGTCCGGTACTAGAATACGGTGCCATAATAACAAGCGACCTAAGCAAAACCAACATTCAGAAGCTACAGAGGGTTCAAATTATGCCCTGCGAGTGGCACTATGCAAACCGAAATGGACACCGATAAAGGAACTTCACGAGCTAGCAAAAATAGAAACTATTGATACGCGATTAAAAGACCTACAAAACAAAACCCTCAACAGACTCCAAGCTAGTGAATTAATGGTTGAGCTGAACGAACACCGATCCCTTAACAGAAAAACAAAATAAGTTTCCAGAAAATAAAAAAAAAAAAAAAATAAATAAATAAATAATAAAATAAAATAAAATAAAAATTATACAATATAACTAAATCGCGTGGAGTCAGTGAGGATTGCCTCGCTACTCATTGGGAACTTTAGGATAGAGTCTGTGAGGACTGCCTCGCAACTCTGCTGAAGCGCGATTGAACCGCGTTTAATAAGATCTATATAACAAAACCCTCCACATACTCCAGGATAGTGAATCAATGGTGAAGCTGAACGAACACCGAACCCTAAACAGAAAAACAAAATAATCCACAGTAAATTAAAATTACTCAATAGAATTAAACTGCGTGGAGTCAGTGAGGATTGCCTCGCTACTCATTGAGATCTTTAGGATTGAGTCTGTGAGGATTGCCTCGCAACTCTGCGTGTGGGGAGTGGGCTCCGAAGAAACACACCCCTTACCCCATCCATAGCAACACTCACACAGCAGGCACAATATACAATAGCGGATACCTATCTTTCTCTCTACCTATAACTTTTCTAACTGAACATTCTCAAATTTTCTTGCAACACTCTTATCAAGAAGACGCATGGAAATGGTAGACAAAGCGTAGGAGGAATTGGTGCAACCTACCTTTCTGCAACATATACAAGAAACCACCAAACGCTAGGCAAGGATTGAAGCAAGCTTGTCTGGCTGGGAACGAGTGTACATTTGATATAAATAAACATTTGAATAAAGATTTAACAGCCCTTTTAAGGGCTTGAGGGTGTGTGTCAGTGAGAGTTTTTTTTTTTTTTTTTTTTTTTTGGGGGGGGGGTGGAGGAGGTCATTTGGAATTCCCGAAGGATAACCAGATACCTCAAAATCACATACGGCATACTATCTCCCAGACGGCTTGATGGATGACTCCCGGTTTTTTAAAACTAAACTGTTGGAGCATTCTCCACTTCTTTTTTGTAACCGCTATGCAGTCTTGCCAGAACAATAAAGAAAACGGGGGGTTCGAGCTCAAACGTATTTTGGAACTGGGTAAATAAACGGGGGAAAAGTAGTGTGCAGAGTATCAAAGTGGATGGGGAAAGTACAGAAGATAAAGGCCGTATCGCTTCAGAGTTAGTCAAGCACTGGGAAAAGATAAACGATAGGCGATGGGGCAGTGGGTCCCCATCAAAAAGAAATACACTGGTGGAGGAGAACCTATCCAATCGTGTATGTAGCGAAATAACGGCAGAAGAAGTGCGGAACGTGGTCTCGAAATTAAAAAATGGTAAAGCGGGAGGGACTGATGAAATTCCGAACGAATTCCTCAAAAATGGAGGGGAGGCACTTATTGAAGTCCTGACAAACCTTTTCAACCTGGCTCTGCGAAAGCAAGAGGTCCCCAGAGAGTGGAGGGAAAGTAAGGTGTCGTTCATACACAAAAAGGGGGATAAGGAAGTTCTAGATAACTATAGGGGGATATCAGTTAGTAGTAACATCGGAAAAGTATTCTGTAAGGTCATATACGGTAGACTAGAGGAAGTTATTGAAGAGAAAGGCTTTTTAGGAGAAATTGATAATGGTTTCAGGAAAGGACGAAGAGTCACTGACCACCTATTTACACTCACCGAACTGATAGAATCAACAAAGGCTGAAAAGAAAAAGATGTTTCTGGCATTTCTAGATGTGAAAAAAGCGTACGACCGAGTGTGGAGGGAAGGTATGTGGCGAAAGCTCGAGGGCATCGGACTGGGGGGTGACTTTGTGGGAATCATGAAAGCACTGTATACAGATGTGCAAAGCCAACTCAGTCTAGGGAGTATCACTACAAAACGAGTCCCTATGGATATAGGCCTCAAGCAGGGGTGTATCTTTTCACCGATTTTGTTTGCATTGTATGTTAAAGATTTAGGGGACGAACTAATTCAGAGTGCGGAGGGGGTAAATGTTGGAGTCATAAAGATACCAGGCTTATTCTTTGCGGACGACATGGTGTTAATGTCTAGAACTGAACAGGGGCTAGAGAAATTGCTGGAAATTGTTGGTAGATATGGGAACACTTGGCGGCTCGAACTAAGTGAAAATAAAAGCAAGGTAATACCCGTGGACGCAAGGTAGATATGACGAAGAGATGGAGAGTGGGGGAGTTCTCAATCCCCGAAGGGGAAAGCAAACAAATCACTGTAGGAGAAACGGGAGAGTATGAGTATCTAGGGGTAAGCATAAATATAACGGGAAGAGGGGTGTACAGAAATTACTCAGCCAAACTGATTCTGAAGGGGAAAAGAATTCTGAACCAATTAAAACTTTTAGGGAAAAATAGTTTCAACAGGGTCTTTGTGGGGAAAACACTGTGGGAGAGGGTGGGTTTACCAAGTATAACGTATGGCACGGACATGATTCCATTAAACCAAACCGTTATTAAGAAGTTGGAAAGTACTCAGAATGATGCCGGCAGATGGATAACAGGGTCGAGTAATGCTGCAGCTTTGGAAGCAGTAAGGGGGGAGCTTGGGTGGATGAAAATCAAGGACAGGGTAGATTTTGGGAAAACTGTGTTACTTTAACTACTTGAGAAACCTGCCTGACAAGCGGTGGTGCAAACTGATGCTCGATACCATTTGGAAATCTAATATAGAAACGGGGTGGTCAAAACATGTGAGGGGACTAATGGACAATTACTCTATAAAGGTCACAAACATAGAAGTAGGAATGAAAGAAGGCAAAAGGTTTGTCAAAGAGAGAGTCATGGAAGATTGCAATCGAAACTGGCGAGCAGGGGTTAGCGTGAAAAGATCACTGCAGGGGTTACAATATAAAGAAAAGCCAGCTTTTGAGAAGTATAGATGGCACCTTTGGAGGGTCACTGCTGTTCAAACTGAGATCAAGATCACTGGAGCTTCGGGGAAAAAATGGGAGAGATGGGGAAAAGGGATGCCAAATGTGCCACTCTGGAGTAGTGGAGACCCTGGAGCATTTTCTCTTGGAATGCCCACAGTATATACCTCATAGAATAAAATTTACTGGAATGCAGAAGTGGGGTGAAGAAACAAAGGATAGATGGCTGAAGGGGGACACGAGGGAGAGGGTGGCAATGCTTATTGAAGAAATTGAAAAAGAGGAAGTGAGAGACACTATTAAGCAGTTTATATCTGAATGCTGGGAGGAGAGGAGGGGAAGAGGGGGAGGGGTGTGGGGGAATAATGGCCTTCTCTTATGAGGACCGCGACAAATCAGCGGCTGGCCAAAGAGTTATTATTATTATGGTCATATACCGGGGCCGCTACCAAACCGGCGTTGCTGTTTGGTTTTCCTTTCTCTTCTACCCTTAAACTTGCCATCGCACAACATTACATTCTGGCTCGCCACCATGGTGGGACTCAAACCTCCAACTCTTGGGGACGTTTTGACCAATTGTTGGGGACGTTTTGACCAACACTTGGGGACGTTTTGACCAATTGTTGGGGACGTTTTGACCAACCCTTGGGGACGTTTTGACCAAAAAAATTAGGGGACGTTTTGGTTTGGGGACGTTTTGACCAGCACCCCTATTTATACCATTATCCGCCCGCGGCCCGGCTTCGTCGAATGACGTCCCTGAAATTATGGAGTTTTAACAGCCCTCCAAAATCATGTTAACCTACTAGTAACTTATAGATTTAGTGGTAATAATTGCCAGTAAAATTGAATATCTTTCAGTCATTTTATCGAAAACATGACTAGTAATAGGAAAATGTAGAAAAAAGGTGAGAAAAATGCGTAGTTTTTACGTAAATGGAAAAGTCCCCTATTCTTCAGCTTTACCGTATAAGCTTACATGAAGGGCGTGGTTTTGTGCTCTTTCGTGTACGCGCTTGTGCTCTGCACAGGAATTTTCTTGTTGCAAACTGGGACGTTTAACCTTCAAAACAAACAACGACAGACGCACATGTTAGTGACGTAGTATATGTCAGAAAGGATAGCCTAACTTTCTCCTTGCATCTGACTGATTTGACGTTTAGATGCAATGCATACTTTCGCACAAAAGAATCTATTGGTGCGTTGCAATATCAAACACGCTCAAATGAATGTCTAATTTATTCGGCCTTGAGGTCAAGTTCCACAATGAGCACCCATGGAGGTGTTGGAGGGCGGAAGAAAATGTTTGACACTCGACTCGGTTATGTCCACAGCTGTTCCCGAGGCAGTACATCGAAAATGGATGACAATGATTCACATCTGTCATACGAAAAAGCTGTACAAAACCTGGATTCCTTTTATATATTACGTACGCATGTTATTGTTAATTTTTTTATTTTTATTTTTTTTCCGCGCATTGCACGGCCATTAGGCATTACTCAGTTTGAATTTCACGCAATTGACAACCCTAAATAGAATTCGATCCTGCTGATTACCGACAAAAACCAACCAAAAGTGATTTGAACATTCAACAAAACAATCCAGCTAGATAGAGGTGCCCAACCATGTGGGTGCTTCAACAGGTCATTGTCATCTAATTTTAAATCATTTATTAGTTACTCTCTCCCTGGATGTGGAATTCTTCCGATCGATAACTTGAATCCCGAAGGCATTTGATTTATAAATTGTTGCTCTTTTTAATTTGTGACTGTGCATATTTTCGTTGGGCAAGCAAGTATGTCTGCCCAACTTGGTATTTCACAATTTCTTGCCCAATCCAACAAAACCCATGATCAGAAGATTTGGGAGGTGCCCCTACTCCCCAGAATTATAGAAGTCAGTTTGAAATGATCCAGTCAAAATTGTCTGTCTGCTTTTGTGATCACCATACCTGCACTTTAGAACATGTGGAATGTTCCTTGGTAATGTGACCCGGAAGGTAGTGGCCAAACAGTCATGCAGTACATGTATTAGTTGTAGTAAGTACATGTACATCACCTGCTCAAAGCCTTTTCTTGGCAACCTTCTTCAATAGAAGAGTTATAATATATCATACAGGTACGTTCATGCAGGATATGTTCTCCTAAATTAGGGCTTCATGATATTTCAGTATTTAACCGAAAGTCACTATTTTTTTTTAATACAGAGTAAATATGAGCTCATTTTAGTTTAGTTGGTACACCATGTTTCATGGTATTTCGATCAATTAGGACGGTAATCTACATAAAAATAATTAAAAAGTTGGTGCGTTTACAAAGAGTAATGCTCATAATCCTTATCGGTTGTGTAATTATGTAGGGAGTCGTTTACATCGAACACAACAGGTGCACTGCACACTCGACAACAAAAAATTGGATTAACAATACAGATAATGTAGCTGAATGGATCACAGTATAAAATTCTCCAATTAATTGTCAGTAGGGTACAGCCTGAGCCTGTACAGTTTGTTTAACGTCTGCACACTTTGAGAAAATTTAATGGATCAAAGGAGGATCTCCACAATGAATGGTCACCAGGGTTTGTGTGTGTGTTTAACACTTACTAACAAAACAAAAGCCATGCGAGTTGTGATTGTTTAGACAGCTGTTATCAAAACAGCTGTTCATTAATAAGTATTATTATCACTTTATAGGGCACTCCCTGGCGAATATTTTCATTTTCGGGGGCTGCACAAAACTCATATGTTTCCGTTTACATCCGGGTTCCTGGGCAATAATGAAAAATTCGTTTCAATATGGCCCGGCGGCCCGCACATCCCCGGATGTAGGGGAGGTAACACTGCTTTGAGTTTGAATATTTGGAGAAGAGAGATGTGATGGCGGAATTTTGTGATCTTTGGCGTGAAAGAATTAAGATATACATTCGCATTTAAGGTATGAGTTAGTTGCTGACAATGATTGTGTGGGAATTTCACACATCTACTACATTGAAAAATGATAATAATGAGCAATCATAAGTGCTAGGCATTCAATTTATCAGAGTGGGAAGCGGCCAGGTGAAAACCGCAAACGCACGACATGCTGAGGTAAGTAAAATTTTCAAGTTTTAAACAGATTATTCACAGGTGAACCAGGGCCTTAAATACTGTGAAAATATTTGTAATACTTCTGGAAAAAATTCTGATTTATGATTTTATAAGGTTTGGTGTGGAAAAGTTGATAGTTTTGACATGAAAAATCGCGGAGTTTAAAATTTCCTAATCTCGTGTACAACAAATGACTTTCGGTACTTGTTTGCGTTGGGAGTCAACTGATTAATCACGTGACAATACTTAGCTAAAAATACCGTGTTGATAAACAGATGACACGCGTCAATTTTCAATAAATTTCAGCGTTCATTTTTTCAAAATGTCACAATCGAGTGAGTTAGGGGAAGACGATTTGGAAAACATGGAGGAATGTTCAGTGCCTCACAACACAGCACTGGCCATAAAGTATGGAGTAAAAAAGTTTCAAGACTGGTTGGAAAAAAAGAAAAAAAAACCTTGTGACTTTTGTGATAATAATACAAATAACATTATTTTTTATGGGCGTTATGGTTCATTAACGGCCCTACGAAAATGATTAGGCCCTAACAGCCCTTGGGCCTATTAGTGGCCCTCGACTTCGTCTCGGGCCACTAATGGACCCTTGGGCTGTTAATCATTTTCGTAGGGCCGTTAATGAACCATAACGCCCTCAAAAATAATGTTATTGTATAATTATTACCACTTTAGCATGCGTTCTCTAGTATATTAATGGAGTTTAGCGGGGCAGTAAGACTCAAGTAATTCACGATGCCATGCAACCGGAAGCGAGCCGCAGGCGTCAATGAAAACAAAATTCATTAACAGCCCACCACCTGCTTCCAGTCATTGTAATAATAGTAATAACATGATTTTGTCAAGTGTCCCGGTTTATTAATGGTCCTTGAGGAATGAATAACAGCCCCCTGGCTTATTAACGGCCCTCGACTTCGTCTCGTGCCGGTAATAAATCCTTGGGCTGTTATTCATTCCTCATGGGCCATTAATAAACCGTAACGCTCTCCAAACTCATGTTATTGTTATATTATTACCACTTTAGCATGCATTCTCTAGTATATTAACGCAATTTTACCTTTACGGTAAAAGTGCATAATACACAGGCTCAAACTGGAAGTTGTGTGTTAACGTGGTGAACAGCCCGCTTCCGGCTAGATGTTTCGTTAACAGCCCCGGCTCCGGTTATAGTTTATGTAATCCGTCATACCAAACGCGCCACTGGTTTCGAGATGATGAAACATAACTGCAATGAATGTTAAAAAAACATCTGAAATTTGTGTGATTTCCCCAATACTTCGGTGATGAAGCATTCGAATTGTCAAGGTGAGTGTAATGAATTCATTACGGTAGGTTTTTGTTAGTAGATTTTGGGAGAAGGCCAATTTTTTGTGGCAAACAAAAATATTTAAATTATGCTGCATGTCATTGACCATATGACGTTTTGTTTATCTATTTATTGTGTTTTGGTTTAATGTCATTGCGAAAACTCGGGATGTCACAATCAAGTGAACTTGATGAAGAACCTTTGGATTTAACCATTTTAGAAGTGGTAATAATAGTAATAACAAGATTTTGTTGGGCGTCCTTGTTTATTAAATCATTCCTGTTGGGCCGTTAATAAACCGTAACACCCTCCAAAATCATGTTATTGGTATATTAATCAGTTGAAAAATAAAATAAAAACAAAACATACTATTTCTTTGTGTTGTTTTATTTTTATACAGCAACTAATTGTTTTCATGTATTTTAAGCATGAAATTAACACTTAGCACATACTGGTTCACGTATAAATTATTCATGATTGATTTTTATCATGGGTGTGGTTTTGGGAATAATTGACAAGTGAGATTGCATGACCCCAATTTCACACCCTTTACATGTGTGCCCAAATTAAAAAAGGTGTGAAGACATCAAGAAAAATATGTAAATTCTCTGTGCCTCTTCCACATTTGAGAATAACTTCCATCATAATATGAACATAGAAACACAAAGAAAGGCATGACAATAAAATATACAGGATAAGGCTGTTATTTCTGGTTTTAATGTGCCTAAATTAGGATAAAAGGGTGTGCCAAAAATAAATGAATTTAAAGGCCTGATAAAAATAACACCATTTTTGCTTTGGAATGAATTTTATTTAAATATTATAAAACCACTTATGGTGAAGTTATCTCATTTTGACATATCAAGACATGCAACAATCATTTCATGAACGTTATATGGAAAAGGAAACCGACACTGTCTTCGAGGTAATGACAACACACTGCTACTCACCTAATTTTGTTTCAAATTCACCTGCGTACCAGTAGTTTTTTAAGTTTTCGAAATTGGGGGAGTGGCTGGCCTTTAGATTAGTCCAATTTGGGCTCAACATGGCCGGTGTCCAGGGTCCACGGTTTTGAAATTTGACACTCTGAAATGCAATTTCCTTTCTTCTAGGTAATGAATTTTGACAAAACTCACCTGACAGTTATGATGAAGTATACCTGTATGAGCCATACTTTTAAGCTGAATAATATCCTCGTGATTACAAAAGGCCATATTGATTTTTAGCTCAACTTTGACGAAGTCAAATTTGAGCTATTGTCATGGCCCGTCGTCCGTCTGTCCGCCCGTCTGTCTGTCCGTCTGTCCGTACGTCAACAATTGGCTATGGCTCGGGCTAGAGGTCGTATTTATGAACCGATCTTTACGAAACTTCTTGTGTACCTTTGTTATGACCCTGGGACGGGAACGAGTGTTTTTAGGTGTGGTCCGAAATTCAAGATGGCTGCCAGTGGCCATTTTGTACCGATGATGCAAAAATCAGTTTTTTGTACAGAACTTCTGTATGAAAGTTCTGATTTGAATAAAGTTTTGTATAAATGTTTAGTACCATGGGATACATCACATATAATACGGGTTTTTTTCTCGTGCGTAAATTATGCAAATTAGATGGACTTTGATTTATTTAGTGTTACTTTCAGAGCTGTAAATGCCAAGCTGCTATGGCTCGGGCTAGAGGCCGTATTTATGAACCGATCTTTACGAAACTTCTTGGGTACCTTTGTTATGACCGTGGGACGAGAACGAGTGTTTTTGGGTGCGGTCCGAAATTCAAGATGGCTGCCAGCTGCCATTTTGTACCGACGATGCAGAAATCTGTTTTTTGTACAGAACTTCCATATGAAAGCTCTGATTTGAATAATTTTTTGTATGAATGTTTAGTACCATGGGATACATGACATATAATACAGGTTTTTTTCTCGTACGTAAATTGTGCAAATTAGACTAATTTTGATGTTTTTGGGGTTACTTTCTGCACTGTAAGTGCAAATGCCAATACGGCTCGGGCTAGAGGCCGTATTTATGAACCGATCTTTACGAAACTTCTTGGGTACCTTTGGTATCACCGTGGGACGAGAACGAGTGTTTTGGGGTCCGATCCGAAATTCAAGATGGCCGATGGCAGCCATTTTGTACAAAATTAGGTGCAATCAGATTTTTGCACAGAACTTCCATATGAAGGCCCTGATTTGAATAATTTTTTTGTGTGAATGTTTAGTACCATGGGATGCATCACATATAATACGGGTTTTTTTCTCGTGCAAAATTATGCAAATTAGATGAACTTTGATTTTTTCAGTGCGACTTACACACAGTAAGTACACATGTCAATACGGCTCAGACTAGAGTCTGTATTTATGAACTGATCTTCACGAAATGTCTTGGGTACCTTTGTTATCACCTTGGGACGAGAACGAGTGTTTCTGGGTGCGGTCTAAAATTCAAGATGGCTGCCAGTGGTCATTTTGTACCGAAATTAGGTCTAATCAGTTTTTTGTACACAACTTCTATACAGCTCAGACTAGAGGCCATATTTATGAACCAATCTTTACGAAACTTCTTGGGTACCTTTGTTATCACCGTGGGATGAGAGCGAGTGTTTTTGGGTGTGGTCCAAAATTCAAGATGGCCACCAGCAGCCATTTTGTACCAAAATTAGTGCAATCAGTCTTTTGTATAGAACTTCTGTATGAAAGTTCTGATTTTAATAAATTTTTGTATGAATGTTTAGTAACATGGAATACATCACTTATTGTAAGGGTTTTTTTCGTGCAGAAATTATGCAAATTAGATGAACTTTGATTTATTCAGTGCTACTTACACAATGTAAGCACACATGTCAATACGGCTCAGGGTAGAGGCTGTATTTATGGACCGATCTTCACAAAACTTCTTGGGTACCTTTGTTATCTCCTTGGGATGAGAATGAGTGTTTCTGGGTACGGTCCAAAATTCAAGATGGCTGCCAGTGGCCATTTTGTACCGAAATTAGGTCCAATCAGTTTTTTGTCACAAGTTCTATACAGCTCGTATTTATGAACTGATCTTCACAAAACTTCTTGAGTACTTTTGTTTTCACCTTGGGACAGGAACGAGTGTGTTTTGGGGTGCCTTTGTTATCACTGTGCTATGAGAACAAATATTTTGGGGTTCAGTCAGACCCACTCTGGGACTCAAAGATTTTTTCTAGTTCAGCATCTGACTGTCACCCACCTTTACAATACTTTACCTATACATTTGTTACAGGCAACGGTCAGTATTTATGTACAGACCGTTACAATACTTTATATGTACCTTTGTTATCAGGTCATTACCTAGATGTTTGTCATTGCTGTGTCACATACTAGTACTATACATGTACATGTCTTTGTCTTGACAAGTTGAGCTACAGTGTCATTGACACTTTCATTTCAACTTAATAGGGGGGGGGGGGGGGGGGCCAAGAGTCATCGATACCACGGACCAAACAATACACAGACTGACCATGGTTCTTGCATCTGAGTGATATTTTGATGTTTTTCACAGTGATATTTATGTTGGTTTTCTCATTTCAAGAGCTGGTACTGAGTAAGAATTAGGACCAGTGAGGAGAAATTCAGGGGAAAAATCATTCATACAGACAACACAGTACTTATGGACAATACCGATTCATGGTGCCTTGGATGATCCAGTTCAACATTACAATTGCGTGTGCTGGGATGTCCGAAAAATATACCCTGAAGAATGTAACTTGACAGTTGTTTTCGGTTGTCCTCGCAAACTCATATCGAAAGTTCAATTCAAACACATGTTGACACAAAAACTTTTAAATTATAATCGGAATTCCCATATCTACTTTAGCATTCACCAAAGTTACCACAAAGACACAGAAGAGTTTGTCCGGAGAGTCATAGTTTGTAGATCGACATCTTAACGATAAAATCAACTTACGAATCTATTTTCCTGAATGCAAGAACTTATAAATGTGATAAAAATATGATGATGAGACATATTTATTACGTTTTGACTTACTTGTTTCATGATAAATATCTTTATCGTTGCTCAGATTTGCGAAAATTTTAAAACCACTTTTCGTAATTTGGGCACATTTTAGTAATTAGGGTACAGCGTTTAACGTCGTGAATTTGGGGTAATCTAAAGACCTGGGGAGTGGGCTTGAACACCGAGAGGGCACCTTGTTTTAGACATGCCAAATTTTTTTTTAAGAAAAATGGTCAGATATTTGTTTGTTCCGGCAATATTCGGTATTCAGTCATACCGCAGTATTTTTAAAATACCGAAACAAAGTATCGAATATTGAATACTATGAAGGCCTATCCTGAATCTGTTTTAATCTATGGAAGTGCCTATTTCCAAATGTAGAGAGAAAAATAATTTTAGATCTCTAGTGTGTACGGTATAGCTTACTTGTATTGACTTTATGTGGAAAGAAGCAAACCAGATGAATTGACACATTCATGAACCGGTACTGAGAAAACATGTATTTTATCTCGTTCATATATTATTTTTAGCTCATCTTAGTAAAGTTCAAGGGAAGCTTTAGTGATCATTGTCTGTCCAACATGAACTTTACATTATCATCTTTTCATAAACTACTGGGCCGAATTGAACCAAATTTGAGATGCACGTTCCTCATCTTATGCCAATTCAAGTTTGTTCAAATAAAGATGCTGCACCCACAGAGGGGCACCACATCAGGCATAACACTGTTAGTACATGTATCTTCCAACATTTTTAAAAATCTTCTTCAGAACTGCCAATTAGAATCTTTGATCTTTGGGATAATGCATCCATAGGAGGGTCAGATTCAGGTTTGTTCAAATCGAGACCTTGGGTTTGTATTTGAGCTCCCCATTGAAGCCAAAATTTTAACTTAGTGCAATTTGATAAATTTCTTTAAAAATCTTCTTCAGATCCTCCATTTTGAATCTTTTGATATTTCTTATACAGCATCCGTGTGGAGGTCAGATTCTAGTTTGTTCAAATCAGGTCCCTGGGTTCCTATTTGGGGTCCTCATGGGAGGCCAAATTTTAACTGTGCAATATGAGGAATATTCTTTAAATATCTTTTTTTTCAGATCCGGTCAGACAGAATCTTCTGATATTTTGTATACATCGTCCTTCTGATGACCAGATTGAAATTTGTTCAAATCAAGTTTCTGAGTCTTTATTTGGGCTTCTTATGCGAGTCTGGATTTTAACTTAGTACAATATGTGGAATATTCTTTAAAAATAATCTTCTTTAGAACTAGGAGTCAGAATCTTTTGATATTTGGTATACAGAATCCTTTTGAGGGCCAGATTTAAATTTGTTTAAATCTAGTCCCTGTGTCCATATTTGGGCTTCTTATGTGAGCCCAAATTTTAACTTTGTGCAATATGAGGAATATACGAAAAGAATCCTCTTCTTCAGATCCACCAGTCAGAATCTTCTGATATTTGTTATGCACAATCCTTGTTGGTGGCCAAATTCAAGTCAATTCAGGTCTCTGGGTCCATATCTGGTCTTCTTATGTGATCTTAAATTTTAACCTATTCAGATCCACCCTGTAGAATCTTTTGATATCAATTGGATGTTCGGCATCCTTGGAGGGTCACATTCAAGTTTGTTCAAATCAAGTCATTAGGTTCCTATTTGGACGAATCCAAATTTTAAGCCAGTGCAATATGTTGAATATTCTTAAAAAATCTTCTTTGGATCCACCAGTCCTTTTATCTTGATATTTGGTATACAGAATACCAAGAGGACTCAAATTCAAACACAAATCAAGTTCCTGGAGTAATATTTTTTTTTTTTTTTTTTTTATTAGGGTTTAATGACACATTAACAGCCAGGGTCACCTCATGTCGGTGACAGTTTTATGAGTGGAGGAAGCCGGAGTACCCGGAGAGAACCACCGAGCAACGATGAGCAGCTGTCGGCTCTCCAACATTGTAACTCTGAACTCTGCACCATGGCACAGGCAGGGTTAGATTGGTTGAAGACATGTGCACCATCGACGTGCAGTACGCCTTAGTACACAGCGTCATCGTGCCCCCATGTGGAGTAATATTTAGGCTTCCTGTGGAAGCCCAAATCATAACTTAATGCAATGTATAGAATATTATTGGAAAAAATCCCCTTCTTCAAATTCTCTCAATTTAAACTCGTAATCCAAGAGAAAAGTGGACCTAAATTGCTCAGCACTGCTTTGTCTTTTCTTTTGTACAAATTCTGCCTGTGCAATGTGCTAATATTTGATGAGCTCTGTATTATAACTCACTACCTCCACTGGTTTTCGATTCTTTGACAGTTTTTAGTAAGTTATCATGGCATCGAGAAGTGATTGCAGTGACTGCCAAGTTAATATAAAAAACAAACACAATTCAGAGAAAAGTCTTTCTCTTTTGGAAGATGTCTGCCATGAAAACTATGAATTTGTATGTGATGCATGTACATCTGGAGAAAAGATTATACAGTCATTCTGTTGTGTCTGTAAAAAACACTGTCTTAAAATGCAAACAACATACAAAGTTAGGAAAAATTGCCAATGATGCCAGCACTTATGGACAAAATGTCACTATGTATCTTCTGAAACCAAATTTTGTATGAATTTGGAAAGTCACCAAAAATATCTGGAATTCGAAACGGACAAACTTTGCAATAAAAAACATTGAGTGAATCCTTCTCTAGTGCAAGGCTTATGGCAAACAAGGGCATTAAAACCTCTACTGTGTGCACTGCAAGTGTTTATAGTACAGTTGGCATGGACTGTTCATAATCCATGTGTGGGCAGTGATGTCCACACACGCATTTACCGGGTAATACACATCATCATACATGTATGCAAAATTTTAATTAATGAATCACCGGGTTGTACCCAGGTGATTCATTAATTAAATTTTTGATGATTATTCGTATGATTAGTGTTTGGAATTTAATATTATTAGGTGCGTGGAAATATCGCCCACCCGAGGAAAGTGACCAGTCCATGGTGGCCATACTGTATATTGGTCGAAAAGGAAAACCATACAACTAGTATCAAGATTTCTTGGAGACCTGTGAGGAAATGGGTCTACAAAAGAATTTTGTAACACCCCCTCTTTCCCCCCCCCCCCCCCCCCACCCCCTCATGTAGCAAAAAGTCTTTAATCACATAGTGGCTGAACAAATGGTTGATAACTTGAGAAAAGACGTATCTGAGTCAAATTTTTTCAGTTGGCTAATTGACAGGAGTGCAGCTTTCATACATTGCCCTACGTATGAGTCTGAATTGATATACATAAGAACAGCTATAAATCTTGTTCATAAAAGTGAGCTTTTTAAGTTTATTCCCATGGGAGCCTATGCCATAGTTGATTCTGACAATCTTTTTCATGCCTCGATAAAAGAACTGTTAGTACTGAGTGATAAAGGACTGGAAAAGGATGATTTGTATGCAAAACCAGTAGATGAAATATCATCTGTTGACATCCGAGGTTCTAAAATATATATTTATTGAAAAAGGATTTCATAAAATAATAGGTGCAGCCACTGATGGTGCTGCTAGAAGCTTTGGGTGTAAAAAATATCTGATGACTGTATTTAAATCAACAGTGGCAGAATGGACCATGACTGTTCACTGTTTATCGTCACACCGATTAGAGGAAGGCACAAGTGACGCTTTAAGCGTTTTGTTTGGGGATGTTGATTTTTTAAAGGAAATTGTTTTACATTTCTGAAAAAGCCCTAAACAGTGGTGCCTTGTTTTAAAATTGGGTGCACAGATCTATGAATATAGCCTTCTTGACACAAACAAAAGCACATGGTTCCAGATCATCTTTCTTTCCCACTTCATGCATGTCTTGAACACATTGCTTTATAACTAGCTAATTTATGTCTTCCACTCCAGTAATGTTAAAGAGACAAGCAGTGACAAAGTTTTGAAGGATTCTAAATGGTTATTTCTTTTCAACCTACTCACAATTGTTTACAATTGGCTGTAATGTAAGTGCAAGCCCTACTTCGGAACTAACTCCAGCTTTTAAGAAACATTTCCAAACAAGTTGGAAAAGTAATAGAGTGCAAAAGCACGAAAAAGATCGAAAAAGGGACGAGCGAGACCGGCGCTCGAACTTACAGGTACCCTCTCTGCACACCTCTTGCGTTTACCGAGCGCATGTGCAACAACCGTGACATCAATTCCTTTTATTTCCGCCATTGTATTGGTCGGAAATTTTGTGACTCGTGCTATTTTTTAGCTGTTATCTCCGTGAACAACTTATTTGTATGTGCTATCTTAATCTGATTATGTGCAAGTAGATTGTATCCTTTTCCAGCTTCTAAATTATTTACTATTTGATGATATTTTTGATAATCTTTGCTTGCTTTTTCACACATAGTCTTGTTTTTCCCCCAAGTGTGGACACAACCATTGTTCTGTTTTCCGTCGCCGGGAAGCTTGATTTCATATATCATATTCATATTATGCCCAAGACTATTCCTTGTACCTCTTGCTTGCAGGTGAAACATGTGGACGACTCTCATTCCACATGTGTCACTTGCAACAATTGTACTCAGGCCCAATCATGTAGTATTTGTGGGGTTTGGTCCTCAAAATTCTGGGCTTCTGTTAACAAGATGGTTCTGTCTAGAGCTAGAACCCCTCGTTCTCGGGGTAAGGGTAGCCGTGCCTTATCAGATATTTCTGTGAGTGCACATAGTGACTCTGTCACACAGGATGCTGATCTGTCTTTTTCTGTGGTGAGTTCCTCTGCAACTGTTGACGGTGTTAGTGCGCTGATACCTGACGTGGAGACTGTGGTCTCTCTGTCTTCTGATGTCACTCTTGAGGCATCTGTTTTCGTAGAGAGCTTCTCCGAGATCAGCTCGGTGACACTCTCCGATTTGCCTCCTACGCCGTCGACAGTTGCTGAGGAAGTTGTTACTACAGATCCTATTCTGCATGATGGTGGCTCCTCCGTCTCTTCTGGGGATGGTATACAGTCTCGGGGGTCCGAGACTGTATCTGCTGGTGTGTCTATGAGCTCTCAGCCTCCCCTGGCTTCACGGCGAAGCTTTGCGGGTTTGCTGTCTGCTCCGTCTCATCTGGCTAGGTTTGCTCCTAGTCGGTTGAGCCATTCGGTTGCTTCGACAGCGATCTCTCGCCCCTCAAGCGAATCGTTTATTGTTCTTCCTTCCCCTGCTAGTGTGCCGACTAGCAGGATGGGGTTGAGACATTGGCATCCAGGGCCTGCTGTTCGGCAGAGGTCAGTGACAGCCCTGGTTAGCTGTCACTCTCGGAACCTTCCTCCGGTGATTCCTCACTGTGTTCCGAGTGTCTGGATATCGATCAATGCTTGCCGTTGGTCTCAGAGGATGGGCAGTTGTGGCCTTCTGCTGCGCAGAGGCCAATGGCAGGTTCCTGTCATTCTTGGGACAATCCTCCGGTATCTTCTCACCATGTCCCAGGTCCAGCTACCGATCGACGCACGTCGTCGGTCTCTTTAGAGGATTTGAAGTCAGGCCCTTCTGTTCCGCAGAGGTCAGTGATTGCCCCTGGGCATCACAATCGGGACTATCCTCCGGTGTCTTCTCACCGTCTCCCTATTCTGTCTGCCGATCGACGTTTGTCGTCAGTCCCTTCCGATTTGGGTTCTTCTACCAGAAGGGTCCATTGGGAGGACACTCCGTCGGGCGATGCTGCTGCGACGGATTCTCAGGGTGACCTGCGTCAGGCCATTTTGGCACTCACCCGGGTGCTTTCTAGCAACCCTCAAGTTGGCCTCCCTGTGCCTCCTGAGGCACAACCTTCTTTGGTCGGTCGCCGAGATATCTCTCCTGGCCCTTTGGATACTGCACAGTATTCACAGGAGGTTTCTGCTGATCAGCCCGAGTTGGGCTACGTCTCTTCTGCAACAGAGGATGACGATTTTCTTGAAGGTGATGGGCCCCTTAGTCAGTCTTGGGGCAGGCTTTGGATTTTGTCTTTGACTTATTGCCGGACATTCAGCCTTCAGACCAGCCATCTGTGACTGTCCGGCTGCGGTCCTCTGTGGAGCGCCGTAACCCTGTTGAGCCTTCTAGCTCTGGGGCTTTGCGTCCTCTGCAGTCGGCTCAGGTTGTTGAGTCCTTCCAGGGCTTGGATGCCAAAATGCGTTCTAAGGCCCTCAAGGGTTCTTTCTTTTCTAGAGCTGATGTCTTTCTGCCTCCATCATGGTTTCGTGTTTACGATTCCGTCTGTCCACCAGTCTTCCAAGGGATGCCTACTGTGAATGAGGATTCTTCTTCCCTCGTTTTAACTAAGCCGGCAGTTCTTCCGATGTCGGTAGTTGAGTCCATGGTGGGCATGTCCTGAGAGATGCTGGGTATGTTATCTCTCGCGGACCATGTCGTCGCTGCCCTGGCTGAATATTTTCCACCAGGGGAGTTTGATGATGCTCAGGCACCTTTTCGCGTTTTGTCACAGGCTCTTATGAACTTGACACACGCTCATGCCTGTAACATGGCTAATTTGGAGCTGGCACGCCGGGATGCGGTGTTGGATTCTTCTCCCTCCCTTCCTTCTGAGCAATGTGCTGTTCTGAGGTCTGCCTCTTTGGTTGGACCTCAGTTGTTCCATGGTCCATGGAAGCTGTCTGTGGCAAGGTTCTTCGTCATTCGAAGGACCAGCTTTTGCAACGACAGCTGGACCAACCTGCTGCTGCAGGTGGTGGTCATTCCAGGCCCGCCAAGCATCCTGCTGCGTCTGCCTCGTCGGCTATGCCTTCGGCTCCACCTGCTCCTTCTGCTCAGAAGAAGCACCGACGCGGCCAGACTCTCTGGCAGCCTCAGACAGGAAAGTCTCAGGACTCTGTCGCTTCCCGAGGTGGTGGTTTCTCCTCTCAGGGGCCTCGTCGAGGCCGCAAGTGAAGGTCTTCACCTCGATTCGCCTCCAGTCGGGGGAAGGCTGTCGCTGTTTTTCGATCATTGGACAGAGATAAAGTCGGACACTTGGGTCCTCGACGTCATACAATCCGGTCTGTGACTGTCCTTCCATCGCCACCCTAGTTTATCTCGGGTGCCCCTCCCAACTCGGGTCCCTTCCGATTCCCTACGTCGGGACCTTCTGGTGCAGGAGATCGACAATCTCCTCTCCAAAGGGGCGATCGAGGTGGTCAGGAACACCCTTCCACTGGGGTTTTACTCAAGACTTTTCTTGGTGCCGAAGAAAAACGGCCAATTTCGTCCTGTCATTGATCTGAGTATCCTGAACGAGTTCATTATAGCACTTCATTTCAGTATGGAGACTTTCCGGTCGGTTCGATGTTCAGTTCATCAGGGCGACTTTAATGCCAGTATCGACCTGAAGTATACCTACGTCCATGTACCCATTCATCTGGCGTCACGGAAATACCTTCGGTTCTCGTTTCGGAATCGAGTCTATCAATTCAGAGCTCTCCCGTTCGGTTTGAACCTGGCTCCTTGGGCCTTCACCCGACTGATGTCACATGTGCTTGCTTCACCGTACTCAGTCGGCTGTGACTTTGTCAGCCTACCTGGACGACATCCTCCAACGGCACCACGATGCTGCTGTTCTGGAGTCAGATGTCCGGCAGTTTCTTTGCCTACTAGCGTTGCTGGGTTTCAGAGTCAATCGCGAGAAGTCGGATCTTCTTCCTTCTCAGCAATTTCGTCATTTGGGGATGGATTTCGACACTCTTCACAATGTGGTGTCGGTCCCCAATGCTTGGGCGACGATTCTTTCCGCCTTGACTCGGTACCTGCTTCAATCTTCCTCGATCTCGGCCAGGACTTTCCTTCGGATGCTGGGCCTTTGCTGTTCGGTGACAGATCTCATTCCGCTCAGTCACTTGTTTGTCCGACCTCTCCAACACTTCCTGTTGGATCATTGGCATCAGAATGTAGATCAGCTGGACCTGGAACTTCCTATTCCTCGGTCCCTGCTTTGTCACCTCCACTCTTGGGCCGATGTTCCCTGGCTGACACAGGGGTTCTGTTGGATCTTCCTTTGGCCGATCGCATCCTTACTGCGGATGCCAGCGATCAGGGCTTGGGTGCGACGTTGGATCCTCTCAGTCTGTCCACTCACGGCGAGTGGGACAGCGAGCAGGTGGTCCTTCATATCAACCAGAAGGAGCTCCTTGCTCTTCTGTTGAGTTTTCGGCTTTGGATCCCTCACCTGTCAGACCATATTGTCCTACTTCTTTCGGACAATTCGACAGTAGTGGCCTACATACGGAATCAAGGAGGCACACATTCGATTCCCGTGTATCGGCTATCTCGGGATCTTCTTCTGTTGGCGTGGGATGTAAACGCTCGGGTGTCCATTCAACACATTCCCGGGCGTCTCAACGTCCTAGCAGACTCCCTGTCTCAACGCGACAGTGTCCTTCCAACTGATTGGATGCTACATCGGTCGGTGTTTCAGGCGATTTGCGAACGGTGGGGACGTCCTCTGGTCGACCTTTTCGCCACTCGCTGGAATCATCAGGTAGAGACCTTTGTCTCTCCTTGTCCAGATCCTCTGGTATTTGCGGTAGACGCTCTGTCTCTGGACTGGACAGGTTGGATCGGCTATGCCTTCCCTCCTGCACCGATTCTTCCCCAAGTATTAGCGAAGATTCATGCTTGCAGTTGCAGGATCATTCTGATCGCACCTCTGTCTCCACAGAGGGTGTGGATCAATCTGCTGCGGCCTCTGTTGGCAGATCGGCCGATTCGTCTACCTCTACATCGTGATCTTCTTTCTCAGGGTCATCCCAGGAAGTATCACAACAACCTGGCGAGCATGTCCCTTCACGCCTGCCTTTTATCAGGTCCTGTCTCCGACGTAAAGGTTTTTCGAGATGAACAGTGGAGTGCATTTCTGAATCGTCATTCCACTGGCGTGACTTATGCTGTGAAGTGGAAGGTTTTCTGCCGCTGGTGTACAGATCACAATGTGGATTACTGTGATCTGTCAATCGCTCAAATTGCGGATTTTCTGGTATACCTTTTTGACTCCAACAAGGGCCTCCAGCCTATTATGATTGAGGGCTATCGGTCTATGCTGTCTGATACTTTCTCTTATGTGGGAAAGCGGTGCTGCTCAGGCTGTTGTGCACCCTCGTTAAATTTGTTTTTATTGGGTTTGTGCCTTCGCTCAGCCTTGTTCTTCTCAGGTGCCTTCTCTCTATCTTCATTACAGGTTTCACTATTGTTCTCTGCCTTTCTTGCTTTTCTTTCTGCTTCTCTTGTTGGTATTGGTTATGTGATTCACCTCCTCCTATTGTTTATTCAGCCATTTGTAAACAATTGTGAGTAGGTTGAAAAGAAATTAAATTTTTTTAGTAAATTTAGTTTCTTAACATACCTACCACAATTGTTTACTAGATGCCCACCCTCCTTGGGGATATCTTTGATATCAATGCCTCCCGCTAAATCAAAAACTTCTCGGCAGAAATACGGAATTGACGTCACGGTTGTTGCGCATGCGCTCGGTAAACGCAAGAGGTGTGCAGAGAGAGTACCTGTCATTTTGAGCGCCAGTCTCGCTCGGCTCTTTTTCGATCTTTTTCGTGCTTTTGCACTCTATTACTTTTCCAACTTGTTTGGAAAAGTTTCTTAAAAGCTTGAGTTAGTTCCGAAGTAGGGCTTGTATTTACGTTACAGACAATTGTAAACATTGTGTCACTTTCCCGTATTCTAGAGACAAACTTAGCATTTATTCTGTTATAATCTTATTTGACAAAGCTCAATGATCTCTGTCAAACAAGATATAATAGATTAAATGCCTGTATTGGATGGACTGAGGCTAAATAGGTCTATAAACAAAGGAATACTGGGGAGAGTCAGGGTAATTTCTCAACAGGTCACAAGATTTTTTATTCAATTAACAGGAGTTTACTCTATAGCTTATATTCAATGAACAGGTCAAATTTGTACTGGAGGTATGGTAAATGGTTTTGTGTTTGGAAATTATTTATTTATTTATTAGGGTTTAATGACACATTAACAGCCAAGGTCATATTGTGTCGTGATAGTTTTCGGATGGAGGAAGCCGGAGTTCCTGGAGAGAACGAACAAGCAACGATGAGCAGCTGCCAGCTCCCCAACATCGAAACTCCGCACTGCAGCACAGGCAGGGTTAGATTGGTTGAAGACATGCGCACCATGGACGTGCAGTATGCCGTAGTATATGGCATCATCGTGCCCCCATGTGGACAATCAGAGTTAAGTGCCTTGCCCAAGGACACAGCGCGGGAGTCCGAATCGATCGCTCCAAGGACTAACTGGGCTTGACGTTGCTCAACTTCGGTGATCTGATGAGAACCGGTTACCGCAACGCCACCACTCTCCCATTTAGAAATTATATTCAGTTAAAAGGGTTATTCAGTTAAGAGATATCCAATTAAGTGGGCTCCATGTGTATAAGCAAATACTAAACAGATACTTTCGATACTCATTATTAGTTCTCTTGACTGAAAATCAGAGTCAGCTATTGTGATCATCCACTGTCTGATGTCAGTGAATATGGTGTTCTCCGCCAAGGGAGGGGGTGGAAGAAATACTTCCAAATTTTCAAAAAATCATATTCTGAACCAGTGGGTACAATGACTTGATAATTGGTACTGAGCTTCCTTTTGAGATGTAGAATCAAGTTTGTTCAAACAAAGTTTATGCAGCAATATTTGCCTTTGTAATGGGAGGAGGTCAACATTTTGAGCTCTGTCCTAAATTTCTATTTCCTGAACCGATGATCTGGTTTGAACCAAATTTGGAATATGGTATTATTGAGTCAGTTTCAAATACCCATATTTCCCAAACTGCATAGAACAGAGATCTTTCTTTTGATCTGAAGCATCCAGTAGTTCCAGTGGAATGGAATGGTATTAGCTCACCTGACTGAAAGTCAGGATGAGTTATAGTGATCACTCTCCGTCCGTCGTCCTGCATCCATTGTCCGTCATCCGTGAACATGGTGTTTCCACTTGCTGGGGTGGAAATTCTCTAAAATTAGAAACATGGGTATAAACAGTTGGCTGGTCTTGACTTTATATATATGTTGCGATCATGATTATCCATTATGCAGAAATGTGTGACCTTAAACTCCTAAAAATAAATAATTATAAAACTTAATTTTCAGTTAAGAAATATTGAATAAAAAGAATACTGCAGACTTGAGAAACAAATTTTCATGTATTAATTTCTGTTTCAGTAAAACGGCAGATTCTTCAGTATCAGAGCTATACAATTGGTTTGTTTCCAACTTTGGGGATGTGGGATGGAGAAAATAAATCCAGAGAATCACATGTTAGAGATAGCATCTATTGTGCAGCTGCTGCTTGGGCATTGTCACAAGCTTACAGGTACAGTGGACCCGACTTAATTGCATATCTCTTAATTGAATAATTGAACAATCCTGTTAATTGAATATAATTTCCACACAAAAAACTATTTACCATATATTCAGTACAGTTTTGATCTATAGATTAATTGCATGCTAGATTAATTGTATACAGGTTATAGAGTACCTCCTGTGAATTGAATAAAAATCCTGTAACATGTCGAGAAATTACCCTAACAATTCCTAATTCCCTTTGTTTATAGACCCATGTGGCCAATGTACATCCAATACAGGCATGTAATCTATCATATCTTGTTTGATACAGGCCATAATATTTGAGAGGAATGATTTTATCGCTCCTCTGGTGGTTATCTAAATGAGAAAACAGATAATCCAAAAAGTTGCTCGTCTGGAACTACAAACTGTTCAAAATTCAAGATTTTATTCTCAGTGATAGAGCTCCATGAGGTCTGCCAAACAAGGTACAATATGTGGAGAGTGTATTATCACTAAATCACCCACAGAGTGGAGATTCCACCTGAGCAATAATTGCAAATTTGTTGCAGAGCATAACCAGAACCAGCAAAGTTTCAGCCAATGGACCTCCGGGTTAAACCCGGAGGTCCATTGGCTGAACATTGCTTGTGTTTATTGTCGATATATACAAAATTTGAAAGTTATAGCTTGGCTGGTAACTCCACTCAGCGGGTGATTTAGTTACAATCCACTCTCCACGTACTGTATATAAATATTATCATCATTATACTTTATATTTTATGTACAAAAATATTGTATCAGAGTAGAGCTCTTATTTGTAAGGCCATATCTCAACGAATCAAGATATAGCTTTAGAAACAAGAGCAAGACTCTGAAATAACATTTTGTACATAATCATAATGGTGATTGTAGATTTATCTTACAATTCTCAACCATAGTGCCAATAACTTGATTAGCTAGTCTTTTATTTGCAGATTTATATTTAGGCTGCACAAAGTAGATCTTCTGTTTCTCAGGCCATTTTTTGTAAAATTGCATGGGTGCAGGCGGTTTTTTATTTGATATTTTATTTTTGTAATTATTTCTTTGCCATCAAAAAGTTCATGTTCTTAGTTTGTTTTAGGCCTCATAAGCTATAAAATAGCATGGGGTGATGTATTTCATCCATTGAGCGCAAGAAGGCTTTGCAAAAGCATTGCAAAGTCTTTTTGCACTCGAGGGACAATTTATCAATTTTATTAACGTGGGTAAAATATCAGACATAAACCACTTACTTCTTATTTTTTACGTTGCATTGGTTATAAAAGAGAGCATGCGGCAGCCAAGCGTAAGAAACAGATTTTTTACTTTTTTAGGCCTCATCCACCATTAAACTGGCCCAGGATAGCTAAGACTCACTGCAGGTCAAACCCTTAATTTTGAATTTCCTAAACTCCACAAAATTAAGACCAAAACCAAAACAAAAATTAGAAGAATCATGTATGGCCCTCCATAGAAAATGCTCAGTGTATGCACAGAGGTCAAAGAAGTGGACTCCAAACCTGCCAATCACCATTCTTTTGTTTGGTCTGAGTGCATATTTGGGCTGTCGCAACTATCAGTTTTTGTAGTCGATTATCACCAGCATTAATTAATGGTTAGTTGATTAATAGTAGTTCCCCATAAGATTAACAAACAATCTCTAATATACTTGGAACACAAATTTAAACTGATGATGTTTGAATGTGTACACTTCTGTATTGAGATAAAATGGAAACGTCAAAATATTGCCTGTTCATCTCAAGAATTTAAACAAAAGAACATTTGGGAAAATATTTCATTTTATAACTAATTTCCAGAAATTTCGAACACAAAACTCCCTCCATTCCTGCACAAGTAACAACTTAGTACTACATGTGAACTGACTGTTGTGTGTCTTGTGACAATTTTATCACTGTCTCTGTTCAGATTGTGCCATTGGGGTCATTCAAGTGTACAAGATCGAAGGTTCTATTTACTCTGCAGTCTGCAATGTCTTCTGAAGCTGCAAATTATTCAAAGGTACTCTGTTTGAACGATACTCATTAGTACTGATTAACAGAGTGCTGGTTAATTCTACAGAGAACAGAGATTGATCAAATTGCAAGGCTCAGTGTTTTTAAAATTACATTGTTGTACAATCATGTGGAAAACAAAGACTATGGGATATTACATGTACCTATGGTCAAACATTTTAAATGTTTGTAATCTACCTATTCATTCACCTCATTACACAGTACATTTTAAACCCAACTTGTTCTTTAAAAATGAATGAAGATCAACTAAAAATGAAAAACTGTTGGTTAGTCAACTAATCGAATAATCATGGCAGCTCTAGTGTAGACAGTTGTTATTTACTTGGCTCATAAAAATTCAAGTTTTCTGATGTTCCAAATACTGGATCAGTCAACTTCAAGTTTCTTTTTGGCTGTTCAAGCACCGGATCAGTCAGGATGAATGAACTACAAAGTCTAGGTAGATTGGCAGGCAGATTGAATTCCATCAGCGCAGTGCTTTCTAAAATTATTTGATAAATACATATCGCTACAGTGAAGTGATCTGGGTCATAGTGTCACATTGGGTTGAGGAGGTCAGATTGTCTGATCAAACAAGCTGCTCCAGGCAGCAAGTTTGATCCGGCGATCTGACCTCCTCAACGAGGTGTGATATGATGACCCAGATCACTTCATTGTAGTGATAAAAGGTTTATTATATGACTTATAGTTCAACATCGCATGCCAATGCTAGCTTTAACAATTCCCCCAACCCTTTTTTGGTAAATTGGATTGAAGTAAAAAAGAATTATTTTTGTTTACACTTATTTTTGTAACAGGTGTATACTTCTGAGGAATCACCCAATGCGTATGAATATGATAAAAAAAATATCATCAGTACGATAAAAAACCTGGTCCGCCGTTCGAGCGCATCCATTCCAGCTTGGAGTAAAGTACTTTCAACGATCGTAACAGCTAATTATGCAAGTTCGAACGCACCCGTAAAATAGTCCGTAATACTATAGTGATACGGATTTCACACTGTGGATTTTCTGGGGACCAGGAGTAGATTGTCAAACAATAGTGATATTTAGCGGTTAAATTACATAGTCAAATAATAAAAGGTTAGAATCCTCAGTCACCATCATTTGGATTTTTTCCTAATGGATAATTTTTCAAGTTTTTAGCTCACCTGGTCTAAAAGGCCAAGTGAGCTTTTCTCATCACCTGCCATCCGTCGTCTGGCATCCGCAAACTGTTCACATTTTCATCTTCTTTCTTCTTCTTTGTAACCGCTGAGCCGGTGTGAACCAAACTTGGCAGGAATGGTCTATGGGTGGTCCTCTACAAACGATCCTCATTTTGTTCCCGTTGGATGAAAAACATGTCTTCCAGAGGCATTCTTTGATTCTGGTTGGTGAATTTTCAAAAATCTTCTCCTCTGAAACTGACAGGCCAAATGTTGTGAAACTTCATATAAATGATGACTGGGACCCCCTCTACCAACGATCCTCATTTAATGTTGAACGGGTTACAAACATGGCCGCAATTGCATCTTTCAGTTACTATAGAAACCCTATGGGAAATCACATTTTCATCTTCTCTGGAACTACTGAGTCAACGTGAACCAAACGTGGCAGGGATAGTCTATGGGATGTCTTCTACAGATGATCCTCATTTTGTTTCCATGGGTTTGAAAACAAGGCCGCCAGAGGCATTCTTTGATTCTGATTGGTGGATTTTGAAAAATCTTCTCTGAAACCACAGGACAAAATGTTTTGAAACTTTACATGGTTGATGACTGGGAACCCCTCTACCAATGATCCTCATTTAATGTTGATCGGGTTGCAAACATGGCTTTAATTGTGGCTTATAGTTACTATAGAAACCTTATGGGAAATCACATTTTCATCTTCTCTGGAACTACTGAGCCCATGTGAACCAAACTTGGCATGAATGATCAGTGGGAGGTCCTCTACAAACGATCCTCATTTTGTTTCCATCAATTCAATACAGCTCAGGCTAGAGGCCGTATTTATGAACCTACCTTTACGAAACTTCTTGAGTACCTTTATTATCACTGTGGGACGAGAACGAGAGGTTTTGGGTGGGGTCTGAAATTCAAGATGGCCACCAGCAGCCATTTTGTACTCTAGTT
Source organism: Pictodentalium vernedei (assembly GCA_031216915.1). Classification (NCBI taxonomy): domain Eukaryota; kingdom Metazoa; phylum Mollusca; class Scaphopoda; order Dentaliida; family Dentaliidae; genus Pictodentalium; species Pictodentalium vernedei. The sequence continues at coordinate 247,346,761 of CM062295.1, forward strand.
AGTGCAATCAGTTTTTGGTACAGAACTTCTGTATGAAAGTTCTGATTTGAATAAATTTTTGTACGAATGTTTAGTAACATGGAATACATCACATATAATATGTTTTTTTTTCTTGTGCAGAAATTATGCAAATTAGATGAACTTTGATCTATTCAGTGCTACTTGCTCACAATAAGTGCACATGTCAATACGGCTCGGGCTAGAGGCTGTATTTATGAACCGATCTTCACAAACTTTCTTGGGTACCTTTGTTATCACCTTGGGACGAGAACGAGTGTTTCTGGGTGCAATCCAAAATTCAGGATGGCTGCCAGTGGCCATTTTGTACCGAAATTAGGTCCAATCAGTTTTTTGTACACAACTTCTATACGGCTCAGGCTAGAAGCCGTATTTATGAACTGATCTTTACGAAATTTCTTAGGTACCTTTGTTATCACCGTGGGACGAGAATGAGTGGTTTTGAGTGCAGTCCGAAATTCAAGATGGCCACCAGCAGCCATTTTGTACTAAAATTAGTGCAATCAGTTTTTTGTACAGAACTTCTGTTTGAAAGTTCTGATTTGAATAAATTTTTGTAGGAATGTTTAGTAACATGGAATACATCACATATAATACAGGTTTTTTTCTTGTGCAGAAATTATGTAAATTAGATGAACTTTGATTTATTCAGTGCTGCTTTTACACTGTAAGTGCACATGTGAGTATGGCTAGGACTGGAGGCTGTAGTTATGAATCGTTCTTCATGAAACTTCTTGGGTACCTTTGTTATCACCTTAGGACGAGAACGAGTGTTTTGGGGTGCGGTCCAAAATTCAAGATGGCTGCCAGCGGCCATTTTGTACCAAAATTAGGTACAATCAGTTTTTAGTACAGAACTTCTATATGAAGGTTCTGATTTGAATAAATTTTTGAATGAATGTTTAGTAGCATGGAATACATCACATATAATACAGGGTTTTTTCTTGTGCAGAAATTATGCAAATTAGATGAACTTTGATTTATTTAGTGCTACTTATACACAGTAAGTGCACATGTCAATATGGCTCGGGCTAAAGGCTGTATTTATGAACCGATCTTCATGAAACTTCTTGGGTAATAATAATAATAATAATATACACATTTATATAGCTCCAAAATTATAGTTCAGAAGCTATAGAACCATATTCAATGGCGCTGTACATGTTACTGAGCTCGTGCAAATATACAAATGGAATATATACAGTATCTTACAGTCCACAACATCACTTATAGGCTTTTTGAAACAGGTATGTTTTGAGGTCTTTCTTGAAAAGGTTGACATTTGACAGTCTTTTTAGGTGTTCTGGTAAATTATTCCACAAGTGAGGGCCAGCAAATGAGAATGACCTATCTCCAAATGTCTTACACCTATGTTTTGGAACATGTAGCAGCATTTTACCATTGGATCTCAGGTTGTATTGACACACATTCTTGGTTTTAAGGAGTTCTTCTAAGTAGGCTGGTGACATGTTGTTTTGTGTCTTAAAAACTAATAATAAAGTTTTGAAAATTATTCTGTACTTGACTGGCAGCCAGTGCTTATCCCTTAGAACAGGAGTGATGTGTTGAGGTCGTGATACCCTACATTCCACTCGGGCTGATGCATTTAGAACCATCTGCAGGCGAGAGTACTGATATTGTGGAAGGTTGAACAGTAAGGCATTACAATAATCCAAATGTGAAGTTACAAAGGCATGAACTAGGGTTTTTGTTGAGTCTTTGGTGAGGAACTGTCTTATCTGTTTAACTTTGTATAGACCTCTGAAAGCCTTATTGCACATATTTGTAACATTTCTGTCCATAGACATGGCAGGGTTGAAGAAGGCACTAAGATTACATACACTGTTACACTGGTACCTTTGTTATCACCTTGGGACGAGAACGAGTGTTTCTGGGTGCGGTCCAAAATTCAAGATGGCTGCCAGTGGCCTTTTTGTACTGAAATTAGGTCCAATCTGTTTTTTGTACACAACTTCTATACGGCTCAGGAGGCCGTATTTATGTACCGATCTTCACCAAACTTCTTTGGTACCTTTGTTATCACCTTGGGACAGGAACAAGTGTTTTTGGGTGCCTTTGTTATCACTGTGGTATGAGAACAAATATTTTGGGGTACAGAAAGACCCATTTTGAGACTCAAAAATTTCTTTTCTAGTTTAGCATCTGACTGTCGCCCACCTTTACAATACTTTACCTATACATTTGTTACAGGCTACGGTCAGTATTTTTGTACAGACCGTTACAATACTTTATATGTACCTTTGTTATCAGGTCATTACCTAGATGTTTGTCATTGCTGTGTCACATACTATACATGTCCATGTCTTAAGAAGTTTATGTTAAAATGACAAAAGTTTATGGCATTTTTATCCCCCGACGAAGTTTACTGGAGATACAGAGATAAGCTCCATCCTTCCATCTGCCTGTCCAGGCTCATATCTTTGCAACCAATGGATGGATATCCATGAAATTTCATCTGCATACAATCTATGATAGGCAATCGGTGCCCAGTGAAAATTGACTTTGTCCACACATTCTTCCAAGAGTTATGCCCTTTGATTTAACAAAACGTAATAATTGATTCTTAGACAATTTTTTTTTTAAACGAATGAGGGAGGGCAGTTTTTATTTTTATTTTTTATTCCTGACGGAAAGGATGCCGATGCCTAAAATCCAGTTGTGAGAGCCTAAAATTAAATACTAGAGCTTCCATGTTGATTTCACTGATTGTTTTTTTGTAACAGTGATCATACGACACAAAATCAATATAGAACAACTAAAATGGAGATAAAAAAGAATAATGAGTTTTTTTAACTGGTTGAGTGCAAGAAGCCAGAATCAGACCTTTAAAAAAAATGAAGGAACCAGTGTGTGCAAAAGCCAACATTTTCCTTACCCATGTTTCATATTCAGTCAAACGTAAATAATAGTTTGTTTATCCAAATTTGTTCTATTACAAATTATTGGAGAGTGCCTGTTGGCACTCTCCAATAATTTGTAATAAAACAATTTTTGATGAACAAATTTAGACCACTAAAACTAATCTAGCTCTCAACCCCTTAAATAAATATTTATTTTGTACATACATATGAGAATTGTGTCGCATTTTGCGAAGAGAATAACAGTACTGTATCAATGTATACAACATATTTGCATTGCAAATTGTGATGTGTTATCACTAAAATCACACCCTATGATAGTTTTATACATTTTGAATTTGGCCTCCAAAATAAATATGACAAACGCGGGCCGAGAAAATGAATGCGCCGGTGCCTGAGAATCAGAAGATTAATTTTCTTACCAACAGATTTCATATATTTTTGGTATGTGGGCGCAGAAGATGTTTAGTCGAACAAAAGTTTGCATATCATCTTCACCTATCCAGTTTTTTTACAAGACACTTCACCCCCCATTGCCCACAAGGGGTACGGTGGCATTGTGAACTAAGGCGTACTGCCCCTCGATGGTGCACCTGTCTTCAACCAATGCTAACCCTGCTTGTGCGGAGTTTGTATGTTGGGGAGCTGACAGTTACTCTCCATTGCTCAGTTTTTCTCTCTGGGTACTCCGGCTTCCTCCGCCCGCAAAACTGTCATGGTCATGATTAGCTATTGTGCAGAAATATGTGACCTTAAACACCAATAAATAAATAAATCCAGTTTTTTAGGAGTTGTGCCCGTTTGACTTTGATTTTTTCAACTAAGTCAGCATGTGACCCAAAAGTTGTCCTAGGGTTAATTTCTACAACAGATTTAAAATATTTCTGGTATGTGGGCTCACAAGATGTTTAAGTGAAACATGTTCGCATATCAGCTACGCCTACCCAGTTTTTCAGGAATTATACCCCTTTGACATATATTTTTAGCTCAACGTGACGTCAAGTATGAGCTATTGGGGTGGATAGTGATCTGTCATCCATCCGTAAGTCTGTCCATATGTTCCTCGGTCCATCCACAATTCATTTAGCATACCCTACAGGCCGCAGCTCTCACCCAACACCAATAAATAAATAAATCCAGTTTTTTAGGAGTTGTGCCCCTTTGACTTTGATTTTTTCAACTAAGTCAGCATGTGACCAAAAAGTTGTCCTGGGGTTGATTTCAACAACAGATTTAAAATATTTCTGGTATGTGGGCTCACAAGATGTTTAAGTGAAACATGTTCGCATATCAGCTATGCCTACCCAGTTTTTCAGGAATTATACCCCTTTGACATATATTTTTAGCTCAACATGACGTCAAGTATGAGCTATTGGGGTGGATAGTGATCTGTCATCCAACTGTAAGTCTGTCCATATGTTCCTCGGTCCATCCACAATTCATTTAGCATACCCTACAGGCCGCAGCTCTCACCCAATTAGTTCCAGATTTCATACGTGACTTTTGAGCAATGTCAAGATGGGGGCTATTGAATTTTTCTGAATTTTGTTGAAAAATCTGGCCACCTGTGGCCATCTTAGATTTGGCATATAAATTGTCAATAATTCCATTGGCACACCCTTCAGGCCGCATCTCTCATCCATTTTTTTAAAATTTCATATGTGGATTTGGTGTGATGTGTTGATGGGAGCTGTCAAATTTTTCAGAATTTCGTTGAAAAAAATAGCCGCCAGCAGCCATCTTGGATTTGGCACATAAATTGTCAACAATTCCATTAGCACACCCTACAGGCCACATATCTCGCCCGATCATTTCCAAATTTCATACATGACTTGGGGGCAATGTCTAGATGGGAGATATTGAATTTCTGGGAATTTCATTGAAAAACATGGCCGTCGGCAGCCTTCTTATATTTGGCATATAAATTGTCAGCAATTCCATTAGCACACCCCACAGAACATATCTCTCACCCATTTTTTTTCCAATTTCATGTGCAGCTTTGGTGTGATGTCTACATGGGAGCTATCAAATTTTTCTGAATTTCTTTGAAAAACATGGCCACAATCGGCCATCTTGGATTTTGCATATAAATTCCTTAATTGTCAACAACTCCATTAGTACACCCTACAGGTCGCATCCCACACCCGATCTTTTTCAGATTTCATATGTAGCTTTGGTGTGATGTCTTTTCTGTAGAAACTTGATTCAATGGCTTGGAATTACCGGAGCTTTCTATTTAGTTCAGTCCCTTCTTGGACATGTTGAGCTGCAATGTCATTGACACTTTTATTATTCAGATTGACATATTTTTGAAAGGTTGTCCAGGTTTGTTTCCAGTGGTGACCAACAAAATCAAGTTATTTTTGGTGTGCGACCTCACCGGACAACAATGTACAAAATTTGATAAGAATGCTAATTTCGTTCTTTTGGTGGTTACGCAAATTTAAATCTACTTGAACGGATGCCCGGCTAGCCAAAAGTTGCATCTTGAGTGTTAAAGTCCGAGTCACTTAACTGGTAGAGAGCAAATTTTTTTCTCTGCCTCAGGATTTGTTCACACATTTTGTCTTGTTACAATTCATGGGAGAGTGTCTATAGGCACTCTCCCATAAATTGTAACAATGCAAATCAATGGCGATGAAGTAATTTTACTTACAAGATAATATGAAGGACATGCACAGAATATGAAGCCTTTAACTTTAAGTACCTGCAGTTCAGAATAAAGCCTGAATATGGGCTTCTAGCACTCTACCAGTTAAGCAGCATTTCTTGTGTCTTGATAGATTTTTAGACTTTTTCTGTGAGAGGCTATATATATTTCAGTTCCATGCAATATATGAATACTTGTTAATGATAAAAAAAAGCAGTTTCCCAAGCATTTTTACATAACCGAGCGCTCGTTAGTCATATCAACCCACTTCAACGGTCAGTCGGTTAGAGTCATTTTTGCAATTTTGCACACTGGGACAATAAATCAAAATGAGTTTGCTTACGTGCCTCGCCTTGCCTATTTTCCTGAAGTTAACCCTGTCCAAATTTACATACATTTTTTTATAGTGACTTGGCAGTCGACCAAAAGTTGCCCTGTTTTTTTTTTTTAGCTGTGACTAGCAGCTCTCTAAGTAGCAGTGTCGGTCTGTCGGTCTGTCTGTCGCCGGTCTGTCGGTCTGTCTGTGACCAACGAGTTTCAAAACTCAATAACTTTTGAAATACTTGATGAAATGACTTTATATTTGGCATGTAAGTGTATCTTATTGATTTCTAGCCACTGTTCAATGCATGTGTTGTTCCAAATATTTTTCTTGGAGTTATGGCCCTTGATGAACTTAGAAGTTTGTGAGATTGCACCACCCGTCCCAGCTACGGCGTCGATTTCGCGATTTTTAAAATATTTTCCAACTGATTACCAACCGATTCCAATTATTTTGGGTTTCTTACCTCTTACGACAATAAAGTGAAAAGAGTTTGCATTCCAGTCTCGTCTGACTATTTTTACTGAAGCTGATAAAAATCTAAAACTCTTGCTTTAATCGCACCCAACTCAGACAGCTATCTTGGTGGGGGACACTGGTACAATGTCCTTGTTAAGTCTAATTTCATTCAAGAGACTTTTTACTCCAACATGGGGTTACTCTGGTCATCGAAAGTGTCATTAAACCCCAATAAATAAAAACAAGAAATAAAATTTTTGACGGGGAGGGGGTGGGGTGGGTGCGGCGGCGTTGCGATAACCGGTTCTCCTCAGATCACCGAATTTAAGCAATGTCGAGCCTGGTTAATCCTTGGATGGCTGACCGTCTGAGCGGTACCCGTGTTGTGTCCTTCAATATGAGGAATTTTCTTTAATCAGAATGTTTTGATATTTGGTATACAGTATCCTTAGGGAGGTGTGATTCAAGTTTGTGCAAGCCAAGTCTCTGAGTCCATATTTGGGCTCCCTGTGGGAGACCGAATTGCAACTTAGTTCAATGTGAGGAACATTCTTTAAAAATCTTCTTCTACACTTCCACCAGTCAGAATCTTTTGATATTTGGTATACTGTATCGTTAGGGAGGTGAGATTCAAATTTATTAAAGCCAAGTCCTTGGGGTCATATTTGGGCAGGGAGCCTGAATTACAACTTAGTTCAACATGAGGAATATTTTTTTTATATATTTGGGGGTGGGGGGTGGGGTGGTGGTGGTTGTATTGCGGTAAGTGGCTCTCATCAGATCACTGAAGTTAAGCAACTTTGAGCCTGGTTAGTCCTTGGATGGGTGACTGTCTGAGCGATCAACTCAGACTCCTGCATTGTGTTCTTGGGCAAGGCACTTAACCCCGATTGCCCACATGGGGGACGATGACGCTGTGTACTAAGGCGTACTGCACATCAATGGTGCGCATGTCTTCAACCAATCTAACCCTGCCTGTGCTACAGTGCGGAGTTACGTTGTTGGGGAGCTGGCAGCTGCTCGTCGTTGCTCGGTGGTTCTCTCTGGGTACTCCCGCTTCCTCCACCCGCAAAACTGTCACCAATGCGATATGCCCTTGGCTGTTAAAGTATCTTTAAACCTCAATAAATAAATCAATAAAATAATTATAGGAGATTTTTTATGATTATTGTCACAATTATTCTGAGGTGTGTGTGGACTCTGACTAGAGGAAGCAAGGTGAAATATGGTAGTGATGAAAAGTGGATCAAGTCATGCAGAGAAGCCAATAAACTTGACTAGAGGAAGCAAGGTGAAATATGGTAGTGATGAAAAGTGGATCAAGTCATGCAGAGAAGCCAATAAACTTGTTGCAATTTTAACCATCTATCTCTTGTTCGACAGAGCTCTATGAGCTCTGTCAATACATTTTCTTTTAATTATCTTTACAGAAAGATTGATGATGATCAAGGTCGAACCAGAGAGCTGGCACATGTAGCTGTGAAGTGTATGAGGGGTATACTCTTTTGTTGGATAAGACAAGCTGACAAGGTATATTCTGTATCCTGTGATAATTATGCTTTATTAACTGGTTGAGTGTTAAATTATTTTTTAAAGGTGATTTGAAATGTGAGTATTTTTTTCAAAGATGCCATGCAGCCAGTAAGGGAAGGCTTAGTTTAGAAAAATTTTGTTCACGAACAATTGTTTTGTTAAAATTGTAACAAAACAATTTTATATAAACATTTATTTTCTACGGCTAAGAATACAACAAGCATATGTAAAGAGTGTAAAGCCACTTAAGTATCTTTCAGCACTTTTCAATAGAGTCATGATAGTGGCTTCTAGCACTCAACCAGTTAAAAACAACTTCTTGTCTCACAGGCAATTTTCCTTGGTTTTATGAATTTTCTTTTCTTTTTGTTTTTTTGTTAATCCACAAAACAGTCCTGAAAATATTGGAATTTATTTCAGTCCTTTCACTAATCTCAAAAAACAGTGTTTTCAGCCGAGGAAATTTTCCAAGATTTCAGTTGCAATTTTTAACCAGCTATTTCTTGTTCGACAGAGCTCTATGAGCTCTGTCAAACAAGATAAAGTTGGTGAAATGTTTCGTCCTACAAGTGCAATATAGTTTCAGTGAAGCAGTTTTCAGTTTAACTCTTTCAACCCGAGAGGCTGTTTTTTCTGGTCCAGGAACATGATACGTCATAATTTCATTAAGTAGGATGGCTACTAAGTGAACGTATGTGGTAGAACAACTAATATTTTAAACATGCAGCCTGAAGGCTGAACGTTGAAAATATTTGCTCTACGCCCGAATAATGAATATGGACTCTTCCAATTTCTGCCATTTAACTGGCATGGAAGATACCACCAGTGTTGAAAGGGTTAAAGAAGAGTGATGAGGCAGATTTTCGATGATGATGAAGGTGCCTTAGAAACGGGTATGTTTTTTCAATTGCCTTATGACAATACTCTATCTTACTGAAAACTATAATTTAATAGTTGTATTGTTAATGAAATTGTACTGATAGAATAATACTATACCACAATCTATAATAAAGTATAAAGTTGGTGAGGCAACTAATGCTCCAATAAAACAATATTTGTAATATAATGTTACCACCCTCAGTGTGACAGTATTCAGTAACACAAATTTGGCTAAACAGTTGTAGAACAGGATGGAAGAAAGGGTTGATCAGGCTTTTAAGCATAAAGGTTCCAACACGTTTAATTACGTGAAAGTAATTTATTAGTACACATTGCTGTAATGGCATTTTGTGGTGACAATGCAACAGTTCATAAATATTTTCTCTGAACACTAAATTATTACATTATTGCTAGATTACTTATGGTGTTTGGCTGTAATGAGACAATAATCTGGAGTTATTAATGGGATAATTAGATAATGATGCCTCATAGTATACTTTGTTATATACTTTACTGCTTTTGTAGTATCCATAAATTGTTTCTGCCTGATCTTCAAAAAAGAGGTAAGTGAACAGCCTGTTTCCAAATAAACTAAAAATTTGTATGTGGGGTTTTTTTTCAGCATATCGGCGTCTCTTCATGAGAAAGTGTTAACAAACTTGGTTTAAACCATCGGTCCGTCTGTAGATAGAGTTAGTTTACGCTCTCCAGTTGAAGTTCTGCATGGCCAATCAAAACCAAACTTCAACTGTGGGTTTGGTATGATGAGAGGAAGAATCCCATGTACTTTGGGGTCATTGTGCCAAAGGTCAGGGTCACAGTGACCTTAGTTGGCTTCCACTCTATAATTAAAATTCTGCTGTGTCGATCGAAACCAAACTTGTCATGTGGGTTAGAATGATGAGAGGAGAACCCCATTCATTTTGGGGACATTGAACTGAAGTTCAAGGACACAGTGACCTTTAACTTATATATTTTCCAAGTTTCCGCCCTTTAATTAAGGTTCCGCTGGTCTGATTGAAATGAAACTTGACATGTGGGTTGGGTATGAAGGGACAAAGAAACCTATTTATTGTGGGATTATTTTGCCCATGCTCATGGTCACAGTCACCTTTGACTTAAAAATCTTCCTGGCTTCCACCTCTAATTACAGTTCTGCTAGGCCATTTGAAAAACTTCACATGTGGCTTGGGTATGATGAGAGGAAAAACCCTATTTATTTTGGGGTCATTGTGCTAAAGGTCAAGGGCACAGTGACATTTAACTTTTGAAGTTTTCTGGTTTGCATTTATTGCTGTATCAGAGTATATTTTTGGAGGGGATTAGCCACCCTTATTATATAACAGTCTATTTTCAAATGGTCGATCTTCAGTATGGACATATGCAGTATGAACGTATAACATTAGAGAAGAAACTATTAACATATAAATTTCCTAAATAGGATTTTTATGCCCCCCGACTTAAGTCGGGTGGCATATAGTGATTGAAGTGTGTGTGTGTCCGTCCGTGTGTGAGTGTCCGTGCCAATAACTCGAAAACGGTTAGGGCCACAGTCATCAAACTTCACACAATTTTAAAGGACCATGGGAGGATGTGTCACACGCCATAGCCGGGTTTGTACCTTCAAGGTCAAGGTCACATTTCAAGGTCACACTAAAAATCGGTCAATATTTGTGTCTCAGCCATAACTCAGAAACGAATCATAGTACAATTGTTAAACTTTTTACAAATGTTAAGGACAGTCAGAAGGTGTGTCGCATATAATAGTTTCCACCGCATCTGCAAGGTGAAAATCAAAAGGGGGGGGGGGGGGTTGTGTTACCTTAGTAACATTTTTCTTGTTTTTTGTTTAAATGTGCCCTGAGGATTTGTCTCAATTGTCTTCCACCATTTCTTTCATGCAGTTTTAGGAAAACTATGTTATGACAAATTGGCATGGAATTGAGGTTTTCTTTATGTATCAGTTCTCACAAATAATTCTTACAAGAGAAGCAATGGGAATTAACTTTGATTATCATAAAATGTTCACTTGATTCTTGTCAAAGATTCTGAATGTGTCCATAAATGCATTGAAAATTCTGTTCATTGTAGAGCATGGAGGTTTTTCGTTTTTTCGGTTTGGTTTCGTTTTTTGCCGCAAACTGAAAAACCAAACTGACAGGCACCGGACACATGTTTTTGCATAATCTGCCATTAAAATTCAAAATTTACAACCCCCTCGTAATCTAATTTTGAAAATGGCAGTGAACATCAGCAGAATGGGCAAATCCAAAAGCGATTATTTCCGTATATGTTTGAGTATAGGTTGCTCCTACGTATACGTCACACCCAATATTTTCAGCCAAAATACCTCCCCTGTGACTATTAACTTTGTATCAGTCACACCCCGACTGTGAGAATAGCCAGTGGTGCCTACACAAGAACGACTATGCCCAGTGGGTGGGGCTTTATACTGCACAAAATTAGATGAATTTCGGAACACGTGAAGGTTTTTTTTTTTGTTATTTCAGTCATATTTATCTCATATTAAATGCATGGAATAAAGTAATAGTAAAAATTATATAGTGTTATTTACTTTGATCATTTATTCCCCATGTGATACTCGTTGATGTTGTAAATCCTTTATATTTTGCATATAACAACATTAGGGAGAGTACTTCGAAAGGAGGCGAGAGGTCCAGTGAGGGCTCGAGGAACAGGACAGTGAATGGAGTCGCTGTATTGTCTCAATGTTAAACATAACAGAAAAGTTACAAGTCCAAATTATTTATTTTATCGAAATTAAAACTGAACACAAAATAACAAAACGGGCATATAATGTATAGAAGTGGCGGTGCCAGGATTTTGATTGGGGGGGGGGGGGGGGCTAAGTAAGATGTGGGGGTCCAAGGTCAAAATGCCTTTGGCATCTCCCGAAGGCCTGAGCTAGGGATAGGTATGGCAGGGTGTGTCCCCCATCCATTGGTTTGGGATATGGGGAAAAAAATTCATCTTTGGATAATTTGGACTCCATGGGAGCAATATCTGAGTGTTTCTACAATGCCTGACCTGGTCTTCAAAGATGCCCAGATTGTGTCAGATGGCATTTTGAAGTTTTTTTTTTTTTTGGGGGGGGGGGGGGTGGGGGGGTGGGGTGGGGTGGGTGGAGGGAAAAGTGTGGGGGGGGGGGCTAGCTTCCCCCTATGGCGCTGCTGCTGCTGATGTATAGCATTTACCAAATAGATCATATACAACGAGAACATAAACAAAAGACATACAATCCACCCAAAATTTATATTAACACTTCGTCAACTGAGTGCTAGTGAAGTGTGCTTTGTCACAGTACTGCCAGTAGGACATAGCACACTTTAAATAGCCCTCAGGTGACATTTCTAGGGTCTTTTCTCAGTAAGACGATAGTGATTTAGATTAATTGAAGGGCCTGGAAATATTAGCAAAAAACCGAACTGAAACCGAGGTTTTAAAAAAAATAAAACCGAAACCGAACTTGGAAAAAAAAACATCCATGCACTAACTCATTGTTTGCTCCATCATAATAAGGTAATACTTTGACTTAGTAGTGGTGTCTAATGAAGTCTTGGTCACCTAAACAGAGAAGACATCACAAGAAACCACTGTCAAGGTAATGGAACTTCCTTCAGCCAGGCCACCAAAAGCCTGTATGTTCTACAAATACATGTAAGATTAGAAACTCATCAAAACTGGAACTAAGCCCTTATGGGTTAAGTCTGCTAAATATTATAATAGTAAATATAAGGCCACACAAAGTAGATCTTCTGTTTCTCAGGCCATTATTTGTGAAATTGCATGCGGGCGAGCGTTTTTTTATTTTATTTTTTATTTCAGTAATTACTGCTTTGCCATCAAAAGTTCATGTTCTTGGTTCAAGTTTTAGGCCTCATAATCTACAGAATAGCATGGGTGGTGGTGTATTTCATCCCTTGAGTGCAAGAAGGCTTTGCAATGCTAAAGCATTGCAAAGCCTTCTTGCACTCAAGGGACAAATTCATCAATTGTTTTAACTTGGGTAAAATATCAGACATAAACCATTTAATTTTAATTTTTTTAAAGTTTAAATTGGTTATAAAAAGAGAGCATGCCAAAAGGACCATGCGGGAGGGCCTGAGAAACAGATTTTTTATTTTTTTAGGCCTAAGTTTTGTTTTTTATAACAGAATATGTACAGCTTGCTCTCACAAGGGTATAAGTTGGTATAGAACTGCATTTTTTGTTTTGTTTTCTGGTTTGGTTCCATTTTTTTGCATCAAACCGATAAACCAAACTGCAAGACTTGGCAAAAGCCGGCAGAATGGTTTTACCGTGTTTGTACTTAAACTGATCAAACTATCTTATGGTGAGGGAACTGGATGAGTAACCCCTTTAGACTCTTGTCACTTAATCTATCCAGCAAAGAGGTGAATACATCACGTTGGGGGTCTTCCCACTTAGCCGGTTGCTATTGTTTTCTCCAAATGTGCTAACAGGATGTACATAAAAGGAATGACATCTATAGTTAATTTCACAAAAGTTGGAGGATTAAACTTGTCATCTGATTACCTACCTGATTCCCTGGCTAATGGAGACTAACCCTTCAATAACCAAATAACTTGATAATAATAATAACAAAATTTTCTTAGGCATTTCGCTGCATTATCGGACAGACCTCCATCAGTGATGGCAATCCAATAAAAGAGCAAAACGCCTTAGAAAATCATGTTATTGTATAAATATATAATAAAACTACTTACATTGAAACGATAAAATACATAAAATTAGATTAATATGAAGTAGCATATGACACAGCATCTGAATATTCCATTTGTCCAATTTCTTCTTTTTGAAATGCCCGTTTGAAATATCCAATAGAATTGTCAACTTTTCTGTACTTTTCCTTTCTGGGGGCTAATGTACCATCAGCACCCAACTGAATAAGAGATATTTTTTGATAAGCCTTCTAGTTTTCTAATAAGTCAATTAGTTTGAACAGATTTGGGTGTGGGCCTCCTATGAGTAGGCTTAACTTCCGATGCCATCCCTCTATATGATTTGTCACACAGGGGCCAGTCGTATCAAAATGGTTCCACTTGAGTCTAACTTCAGGAAACGTGGGGGAAGAATGCTTGATGTAGGTGGTGTAAGCAAGGATGAGGGATCAAGTAGGAAAATTCGGAAGGTGGCGTCAGGACAATAGCGGGGGAGGAATTCGCTAGAATTGTGCACTTGGTGATACCTTCCTGAAATTTGGCATGATGTAAGGGTAGGCATCAGAGATTTCAAAATCGATCGGCTACAAGTTGGCACCATCCTCTAGCCACCACTAGCAGCGAAATCCAAAATGGCCGCCAAGCGGATCGAAAAAAAGCTATTTTCGCCGATCGCACAACTGAAGCTCCAAACCTAACACCATACATGTGCTGTAATTGATGTGAATGATGGAGTGAAGCCCTTGGAACAAGTTGGGGGGAAGATTAATGGATAATGGGATCAGAATTTCCGTCGATGTGTGCGTCTGTGTGTCTGACTGTCAGTATGATCGTCCGTCCGTAGATAAATTAGTGTTGAATGTTTCTCGGGAATGCAATGGTCAAATGAACATGGTATGAGAGATTCCTGTCAACACATGAACAAGGGTACTCGATAGTATGCAGCAGTGGGGATACTTGGACATTTGATAATCCAATTAAAGTGACAGTCTATTCTCAACTTCCGGCATTTTCGATAGATTTATTTTCTAAGAAAATAAAACTATCAAATTTCTAGAGGAGTTCTGGTTCAATCTCAACACCATAGCGACACGTCTGCCAGCAAGGGCAGTGCTGGAATGAACTCGGGATGCATTAGTTCCCGTTGTTAATTATACAATGTTATCTTGCCAGTATAGAACATTGGCAAAATGGGACTAGAAGGGGTGAGTGTATGTTTGCAGTCATTCGAGGTACAGGAATATTTTTTGACTACAAGTAGTATTCTTCATTTTCGGCCAGTTAAGATGTGGTGTGTTCCAAGTCAGGATTAATGTTGCCGACACTTAATGCCCATCCCTCATGGTATGCTACTTTACCAGGGATATAGAGATATAGCCACCACTGGGAGCCAAAACATGACCTTTGATGTCGATGAGTGGTCGAAATGTTTTAGCGAATAACTTATCGAAATATGATCCGGTATGGCAATTTGATACCTTACGTTAGATTTATTAGATCAACTCAGGTATGGATTCATTGAGACATGAGTGCGCTACAAGATGAAGGATTTCCAAGTTGATTTGCTATGGAGTAGGAACTGACTAGTCACATGTGGCCTATGGCCAGAGAAAGACAAGGATACCATAGATGAACACACGGGTGAACGAAGGTATCAACTGTTGTACAGAGGCAAAATAGTTGGGGATATTGTATCATGCTATGCATGAATTAACACCGTCTTGTGCAGTAAATAACAGACTATTTTCCGAAATCTAAAACTGTATTCCTATACCCCGGACAATGTAGCAAGCCACATGGGATGAACATTTGTTAGCAAAATCAACTCAACTAGAAACATGACATGTGTTAACTGGCCGAAAATGGAAAAAAAAATACCAGAATAGGAGATGACTGGTCCTAACATGACAGTATACTACTCAATATTGTTACAACAGCCACCTTCACACTTACACAAAGGTGTGCACCTTAATCCAGCTTTCAAGCATTTGCAATTGCCCTTGCAGGCCTTGGCACAACTACAGTGGAGCATCAGTGCACATGCAGCACTTGCGTCTCCTAGGTGAGTCCAAAATGGGACCAGAATATTGAGACGTGGATTCCACTCCCATCCGTACTGTGATGGGTCTGGCACACATAAGTGTTTCTGCAGAGCACGATGCCAAATGAAAGATGACACAAGAATTACCCTTTTTACATGTTGATACAGAGCTGCTTTGGTGGGCGGGATGTTTTCCATAGACTTAAGGCCATGTGTGAACATATGCCGTCTCGCATCATTGACACGTGTACTGACACAACTGTTACTGTACATCTGTATGGTGAGTTTTTCGATATGCTGCATATGAGGGGAATCCTCTGAAAAGACTTGCGGATTCTCAGTCAATTCTATCATCATTTCAGTTGATGCGGGAAAATTCATCCATGCATTCCATCCTGTCTTCTTCCCAATGCCGAGCATGCTGGATGTTACATCACAACCTGTGAAGGCGTGGAAGAAAGTCAGGGCCTTACAGTAATCAGGTCCAAGTTGTGAAGCTATCTCATGAATTGGCATATCTTTATATGCCTTTCCAATTCCAAACCCAATCCACAGCTCACTGAGTCCAAGGTCACGGAATGTTGCGAAATGGTGCAAAGACAGAATGACGACATCAGAATCAACCGTGCGAAGAAAAGCTATTTTGTGACCTTGTGAGACTGCATGGTTGAGATGAAGCATCATGCGCGTGTCTGCTTCCTCGTGGTTCGATGGAGATATGTCACATAAGCTAACATCCTTATTGCATAGTACATATTCTCCTGATGTCGTTAACAACTGGTACTCGGATGTTGATGTTAATTTCAGCAGTTCAGCAGACAGGAACTTGAAAAATTCGTCTTTATTCTCACTAACTTTCAAGAATGCCTGCCAATTCTTCCCTTTAGGTAAAGGGACGTTCTCGGACACCCGTATCAACCTAACTGCTGTCTCACCGAGGCGTTTTGCTCGCGTCTGATTCTTCAAACTGCCTTCGGGGTAACAGTCATAGATCGCATCAACCCTTGTGGTGTTCGTGTTAATCAGAGATTCGATGTATGGCAATAATTGCAATCGAGCATATTCTCCAAACAGATCCGCTTTCTGTGGTTTGATTACATGGACTACAGCAGGCATATCCAAGATGACAACTGAAGCTTGTCTAGCTGCTGAATTCTTCCCTTGTGCAGGAATAGCTGGTAAACAATTGAGAAT
This sequence comes from Pictodentalium vernedei, assembly GCA_031216915.1. Classification (NCBI taxonomy): domain Eukaryota; kingdom Metazoa; phylum Mollusca; class Scaphopoda; order Dentaliida; family Dentaliidae; genus Pictodentalium; species Pictodentalium vernedei. The sequence goes on from CM062295.1 coordinate 247,363,439, forward strand.
TTGAGATTTTGTCCCACTCCGTAGCTTACCTCTATCGGATAATGCTGGCGGATCACGTGCATTCTCGTGCATGAAAAACTCATCCATGTTTGAATCAGGCCGGGCTTGCAGTGAAACGAACATCTGGGTAACTATTGCGGCAGTTGCTTTACTTGACATGAGTTTGTCTCGGCCTTTGTCCAGGTTGGCTGGGGGTGGGTTAAGGAAGGTATATATATTTGCCTTGGGAATAACATCATTCAGGGGTACGGTGCATTCCACAAGCCTTTCCTTCAAGAAAGTGGAATATAAATGCTTGCCCCTTTCGGGTAATGACCGTAAACTCTTACTAACTTCGGGGTCCATATATTCACCAGTATCTAATGTCACCAGCTGACCACTAGTTTCATCATAAGGGTTGATAATGAGTCCCTGATTCACCAGATCGAGGAGAGATTTCAATTGATTCAGAAATTTTTTCTGCTCTGATACCGAACTTTCCGGGTGTTCCGTGTTATCTGATGATGTTGTGTGGAAACTTGCATATTCATACTCATCTATAACACGCAGAACTTCTGACCTTGAAAGCTCAATAACGACTTTCTCTTCAGCCTGGCCATAGAGACCTTTTGGACCACTGTCTTCTTTGAGTAGTTGGATACTATGTTCTTGGCTCTGATCTAAACCCATCATACTGAACTTCCTCTCACTACGCTGGACCACAAAATGGCCTTCCATGAATTTGTTGTGGATTGAAGGATGCCGCCTGGGTAGCTGAGACATGTCTCTCAGAAATACGGGGACCCACCGACAATAATTTGTATGTCCTAGGGCAAAAAAGTAACTGCACAACTCATCGATAGAACACAGTGTACCAGGCCAGTTACCGATTCGTTGGTTCCGAACGAATTGACAGCTTGTCAAGAGAAAGTTCCGAACGATTTCACCCCAATAGCGCGCAGTTGGAGATTGTGAAAGAATCCTCTGTTCCCACATTTCAAATGACTCATGGGGCCCAGTCTGCTGACAGTAAATCTCATAAGCATTCTTTCTGAGGATCTCAAGCCAAGCTAGAGTGAGAAGATATGCCTGTCGCGTCCTCTTGACATGTTTCCCACCAAGTAGGGATGATGCTACACCGGGTGTGAATATCTTTGCGAGGTGAAACATTCGCTCCCAACCAGAACCACCCATAAGCTTACCACCAGCTTCTTGGGTGCACATTTCAAGATGCAGGAATCCAATCATACACACCATTCGATCCTCACCTATCTCCTCTGGGAACAGCCATTGACATTTTTTCTGCCTGGCATACAACGGACAGTCACCTTCAATGACAGGTATCTGGCCGGGGTTTACGAAAGCAGTAGCTTCCCTGACCACATACATAGCATGCTTCTGCATACTGAGTGAGTCCGCTTTCTGCTCACTGAAAACAGGGAATACCCCAATAACTGCACGAGGTTTGACATTGTCTTGATCTTCATGTTTTGAAAAGAAGCCTGAAAAGGTCACAGGGACTTCATCAAGCTGCCAGCTGCCATCAACCTTCCCTTTATTGCTGATCTGTGACACATGAGACAACCAGTCATTCTCTCCCACGTTCAAATCTGCATATTCATTGGGCCGTACATTACATTCATCTGGAGATTCAAGCCTGATGTCCCCACCAAAGTCTTCAACGAAAGGAACAAATGCATAGTCGTCTGGGAGTTCAATTTGTGTGTCTTCTGGAACATCTAAACTCAGTGGTGGGGGATCAGTACCCACATTGTCCCTGCTCAGTTGACCAATGAGTGTGATGGACGTACCATGCATATCAGATCTACCAGATACATCAATGTTATCAGTGGTTCCTATCGAGAAAACATTACGTTTGCAGTTAGCTGGGACTACAACACCTTCGTTCTTGAACCGCAGTGAAACAGCTCTCGCGAAACTCCTGCGAACATCCATTACGCGATCATAAGAGACAGAGAGTCCCATTTGATGAAAATCTCTGATAAGATTTTTCATACGATCATGGGCATGCAACTTCAAACCCACATAAAGAGGCATTGGAGTTTCTCTGTCACGTCTCTGGTGAACATTTTGTGCATGTTCGGAGCGTTTCGCTGAATTGCTGATCAACATCTGTGAAATAGTACAAGCCACTCGAGTCTTGGCATTAACAGTCTCATCATCGCCTAAGTTCTGTATACTACATGTGCCCTCAAGTAGAACTCTAAGAAGAGTCAGGAGTGAGTTGGGTACAGGCTCGCTCAAGCAATAAGATGAAAATGATCCCGTGAAAGGAGCTTGAGATATGAGTATGTGTTTACGCAGAAGAAGACCCACATCAACTATCTTTTTTGCCTCTTCCTCAGACACTATACGAGTTAAAGATTCGGACAACAAGGAGCCAACTCGAAACCTACTTGAAATAAACACATCTCTACCCTGTGTGAAGGCGTCCCAGCCATCGCCCAATTTCTGCAACAAATGTTCTTTGAATCGAGTGGAATGTATTTCTTCACTAAGCCAATCAGAACCGACTTGCTTCAACCTCCGACTGTACAGATTCTTGAGATCGACAAGCTTCATCGCGGAATCGTTGTGTTCAACAAATGTTATGAGCTCTGCCATAACGAGAGGGTCATAGGGCAGGCCTGACGCGGAATGTTCGGCGTTCTTCGACTTTTTAGATTTAGCCGCTCGTGCTTCATTGGCAAGCTTACAATAACAGGTTTTGTGATAGTAAAGATCACTAGCAGCGGAATCAAATGCTGCATTGACCCGAGAAAAAACAACCCAGTTCTCGGCTTCCTTTGCCATAATTTTGAGTTTATTGTTATCAGACATTGATCTGCAAATAGGCTCACTGCTGTCACCTTCGCGTTTGTGACAATAAACACACTGGGGCAGTTTCCTGTCACAGCCAGATTCAAAACTTGTCCGTGTTCTTTTAGGACTCAGCGTGGAGCAGGATGCCACTGCCTCATTTCGCTCTCGCTTGTGTAGCACGCGCTGTACGATGTGAGTCCGAATACTGTCACGGCATGTCTTATGATATATTGCCTTATTCGTCAACAGTGACATCGACATACACTCATCACTCTCTCTCATCAAACAATCAATGGTCAAATTATATGGAAGCTCAACGCCATTATCTAGGAAGCGCGTTATGTCTTCCTCAATAGCTTTATAGGCGTCATGAAAACGAGATTCTCTATACGGACGCATCAATTTCTTGGAACTGTCTTGCTGGCAAAAGCAACAACGTTCCCAGTCAGTACTAGTCCGTACACGAAGAGGATTCTCACTCATTCTGTGAATGATTTTTGTGAACAATCGCGTTCTCGAATTAATTTCGACAGACAAATCAGAATTGCTTGCGGAATTACGCCAAACAAGAGATTGTATGGCAAAGAGACTGCTTCATAAAGAGCGTTGTTTCTCCGGGATCAGCGTCATTCAGGTTTGCCTGAATGACGCTGATCCCGGAGAAACAACGCTCTTTTCAAGTTCCAAGAAATTGATGCGTCCGTATAGAGAATCTCGTTTTATTCTACATCATCTCCCACGTCTGTTTCCAACACGTGCGTGGATCAGAGTTCACTTTCGCGCCCTTACAATCGGATGTATAGTCGGTAGACCGTCGAAAAGGAGGTTCCCTTCAGCCGCTGGCGGCCATTTTGGATTGTGCCGCTACTGGTCGCCACCGGTCGGTGTCAACTTGTAGCCGATCGTTTTTGAGAACCTCATAGCCTACACTAACAGTGTGCCAAATTTCAAGAAGGTATCACCAAGTGCACAATTCACCTGTATGTGACGAATTCCTCCCCCGCTACAAGGCTGCATAGAGTCAGGCCAGAGGCTGCCAAGGTTGCTAGGCGGTGTTTAGAGAACAGGTTCAGTGTTTTAGATTCCGATACCCCTGGGGATGAGAGTGAGGGGGAGATTGAGGGAGGAGCGGTGGCTTCTGATGTTGATAGGTGGCCAGATGGGGTAAGGAGGACGGTGAAGAGAAAGAGGGGGGCCATAGGCATGCAAAACGAGGTGAGTTGCAGATGATATAGGAACTGGGGGAAGAAGAAGAAAATCAGTTGTAGGGAGTAGCATTGTACGTGGGATTGACAATGTGGTTTGTGGTCCTGATAGTTCTAATTGAACAGTCTTATGCTTTCCGGGGGTGAAGGTGGAGGATCTGAGGGACCGGGTAGATGGTATTGTGGCAGGGTCAGGATCAGAACTGGTAGTGGTGGTCCATGTGGGACCAACAATATCATGGAGAGAAGGTCAGTAGGTTTAGTGGAGTCGTATATAGGTTTAGTCAGCAAACTGCTAAGTAGGAATCCAAGAGTAGTTGTATCCAGGGTCCTTACTGTCCTTGGAGGTGGGGATGAACAGAACTCAAGGATTTTGGTGCTGCATGAGGAGTTGGAGACTATTGTGTTGGCCTGGGAATACCCTTTATTGACCATTGGGACACGTTTTGGGGCAACACAAGCATGTGACGGGCCGCATCTTAGCAGAAGGCGGAAACGGGTATTGGGGGATAAAATTCTACGGGTAGCGGAGCCTTTTTTGGAGAGGAGCGGGGTGGGAGGCCAGAGGCAAGTATAACAAGAGTGGACACGGGTGGGGTGAACAAGAGCGAGGGGGACAGAATAAGTTTACCAAGGCTAGCACCAGAAAACAAAGGGACCAGTAGGCGGAAGCCAATGAATCTTGGTACCCTGAAAGTGGGTTATAGTAACATCCAGGGTCTCCACCGGAAAGTAAGTGAAATTGCTACATTGATTGAGGCAGGGGACTTTGATGTCATGGGCTTAAGCGAGACATGGGTAAGACATGAGGAATAGGTAGACCAGGTAAGGGGGTGCGTGTGGATAGGTGTAGGGCGAACGGAAAGCCAGAAAAAGGGGGGAGGGGTAGGCATGTACATTAAAGAGGATTTAAAACTGTCGCTGATCACAGACCTGGAAGATGTTAGCACCTCGGCTGAGGTATCAAAAGAAATTGGATGGGTAAAGATCAATCTAAGAAACAAAAGTATTGCCCTTGGGATTGTGTACTGTGCGGTGGAGGGAAACAAACCCAAGTGGAATGGCTCGATATACTCAACACTAAAGTCCAATATCACAGAACTAGAAAACAGGGGGTTCGATATAATTCTGATGGGTGACTTTAATGGACCCATAGGTGATAAGGAAGAAGGCATAGAGGGCAGGGACAAGAAAGTCAACAGGAATGGAACGAAGCTGTTGAACTTCACAAATGAGCTTGTTCTGAAGATTCTGAACAGGGACGCGAGGTGTAAGGGGAAATGGACCTGGGAGAGGAATGACAGAAAATCGATAATCGACTATATTCTCACAGATATTAATTTATGGAAGGAGGTGATAGGGGTAGAAGTGGATGATGAGGGTAAAATGGAGGTGGATAGTGATCACAGCTTGATTACAGTGACGATCAGGGCCAAAAACCTAGTAAAAAGCAAAGGAAGCTTCAAGGAGATTTGGGAACTCGAAAAGGATGCTGACTGGGCGAAGTTCAAAGAAAGGTTGAAACCAAAGCTTGCAACCATACACAGGGGGGGGGGGGGGGGGGGGGGGGGCAGTGTCCAGAAGATGACAGACGCCATAGTTGCGAGCCTAATGGAGGCAGGAAAGGAGAGTGTAGGAAAGATTAGGGCGCCAACACAGGAACTTGGGTACAGAGTGAACGAAGAACTGAAAAGGGCCATAAAGGGTAGAAAAGCTAAATGTGCTACATACTGGAGAAGTAGAAAACTTAAGGGGGTGGAAAACAACGAGGCCACGGTAGCTAAGGAAGAATACCAACAAGCATGAAATAAAGTAAATAAGATTAAAGACAATAATTGGAGAGGGCAAAATAGCAATCTTATTAGGACGATAAGAATGACAGGGGGATAGAGTTCTAACTTATTTTGGAAATGGGTGAATAAACGCAACAAAGGAAGTAACCCTCAGAGTATTAAAGTAGATGGCAGAGTTACAGACAATCAAGATCAAATCACATTAGAACTAGTCAAGCACTGGGAAAAGGTAAACGATAAGCGATGGGGCATGGGGAACCCACCGGAGTGTCTGAACCAGGTCGAGGAAAATCTATCAATCTTCGTGTGCAGCGAAATTAAAATGGAGGAGGTGCAAAAAGTGATCTCAAAATTAAGGAATGGAAAAGCGGGAGGGGTGGATGAAATTCCTAACGAGTTTATCAAAAAAGGGGGAGAGGAACTCTTGGAAAGCCTAACTGACCTATTATCAATTTAGCCGTAGAAAAACAAGAGGTCCCAAATGAGTGGAGAGAAAGCAAAGTGACATTTATTCACAAAAGGGAGAAAAAGACGTTTTGAATAATTATCAAGGGATCTCTGTCAGTAGCAACATTGGGAAAGTTTTCTGTAAAGTCCTGTATGGGAGATTAGAGGAGGTGATTGAGGAGAAGGGTTTTTTGGGAGAGATCCAGAATGGCTTCAGGAAGGAAAGGAGAGTCACTGACCATCTTTTCACGCTATCCCAAATGATAGAATCCACGAAAGCAAAAAAGAAAAAGATGTTTTTTGGCCTTTTTGGATGTTAAAAAGGCATACAATAGAGTATGGAGGGAGGGCATGTGGCACAAGCTTGAGGCTCTGGGCTTGGGAGGCGAGTTATGTTGGAATTATGAAAGCAATATATAAAGATATACAGAGTGAACTTAGCCTGGGAAACATAACAACAAAATGTGTGCCTGTGGAGATAGGCCTAAAACAGGGGTGTATCCTTTCGCCAATTCTTTTTGCACTGCACATCAAAGGTTTAGGAGATGAACTCCTGCATAGTGACAAGGGGGTAGCAGTTGGGGACTTGAAGATCCCAGGACTATTTTTTGCAGACGATATGGTGCTAGTGTCAGAAAGCGAAGAGGGGCTAGCAAAAATTCTGGGAATTGTTGGGAAATATGGGAGCAAATGGAGACTCAAACTTAATGAAAGCAAGAGCAACGTTATACCTGTGGGCTGCAAAGTGGACCCCACTTGAAGGCAGAGAGGGGGAAAGCTGTATTCCGGAAGCTAGCAGCAAACGTCTTAGTGTTGGAGAGACAGGTGACTATGAGTATCTGGGGGTAAATATAAACATCACAGGAAGAGGTGTCTTCCGAAACCACACAAATAAATTGATTCTGAAGGGGAAGCGAATCCTTAACCAAATGGAACTTATAGGGAGAAACAGTTCAATAAGGTTTTTGTGGGGATAACCATTTGGGAAATGGTGGGTCTACCAAGTATAACATACGGTACAGAAGTGGTACCCCTAAACCAGATGGCTGTAAAGAGCTTGGAAATCCTAAAGAACGATGCAGGCCGATGGATAATGGGGTCGAGTAATGCCGCAGCAGTAGAAGCAATCAGGGTTGAGCTTGGGTGGATGAGGATCAAGGACAGGATAGACTTATTGAAACTCGGTTATCTTCATTATTTGGTAAATCTCCCCGACATCCGATGGTGTCAAGTAATGTTCCTGAGAATTTTCAACTCAAATATCAAGACAGGGTGGATGGTCCAAGTGAGGGAGCCAATAGAGAACTACTCATTGGAGATCTCGGACCTACACGTTAGGGCAAACCGTGGTAAAAAAATCGTCAGAGAAAGGGTCATGGAGGATCGTAGCCATAATTGGTGAGAGGGGTCAAATCAAAGAGGTCTTTGGGTGGCCTGCATGATAAAGAGAAGCCTGGTTTTGAAGAGTACCTTGATGGCATCTTTTGGGGGTCCCTGTTGTTCAAGCTGAGGTTGCGATCCCTGGAGCTGAGGGGAAAAATTGGGAAAAACAGTGAAAAGGAGTGCCAGATGTGTAATTTGGGTGTGGTGGAGACCCTGGTACACTTTCTTCTAGAATGCCCAAAATAGCAGTCTAAAAGAATAAGATTCACTGGGAGTATAATGGGGAAGTGGGATGGGAGAATGAAGGACATGTGGTTAGCAGGAGACTCAAAGGAGAGGGTTAATATGCCAATCGGAGAGATTGGGAAGAATGGGGCAGAGGATGTCATCAAGCAGTTCGTCTTCGAGTGTTGGGAGGAGAGAAGAAGCGTTGGAATAGGGAGGCAGATGGGAGTACAGGGGTAACCAAGGCCTTCTCTTCCGAGAACTGCGACAAATCAGCAGCCGGCCAAAGTGTTATTTTCTTATGATTGCCTTTCATCCAGAAACTTGTCCCATAATCTGCAAAACTCTCCATATTGGAATTTACAGGTGCATCTTCCAGTGTCATCTATATGTATCGCTCACATGATTTAATGGGACTAATGGAAGAACAATAGCCTGGTTTACTAGTCCTTGCATTGCCTCATCCTCCTGGTATGCTGTTTTAAGACACATTTTTGACATATTTAAATATAGGTGGTCCATAGTAGAAAAAAAAACAACCTTTTAGTCTTACATTTTGAAAAACACTCTGAATTGGCATTTTGGGCTGACACTTCATAATCTGTAAATATTTGTCGAGGAGCCAGATTGCTGTCTGCTTCTGTGGATCGGTCCATTACAAGATTGAAAGAACTGAGTGTTGATTGTCCGACCACAATCTGCTTTGCAGCATCGCCAGTGTATTCGCTCATTATTTCTAGACTTTATTCTGTACTTATATCCTTCAAATACCAATAACAAATCAAAACGTGACCAGTCATCATCAGACCAGTTTGGTAGAGTGGGTGTCAGTAACAAATCGAAACAACGTGATCGGTCATCATTTTTGAGGCACAAAACAACTGAACAGACTATACGTTGTTTTTTTAAGATATTTGCTAACGGCCAAATGGCAGTGTGGGAATAACCCATCATATTCTCATTGCCACACTTTCTCCTTTATTGACTCGTCCACCGGACGAGTCAATAAAGGAGAAAATGTGGCAATGAGAACATTACATAGATTAGATGAACCTTATTCATTTGTTAAATAAGTTTGTGTCTTTTTCAGACTTAATAGAAACTGATCCCCAAGAACCTCTAATAATGATCAAAGGGAAGTTTGGTTGAACCCAGTGGAGATACTTACAGGGTGCACAAACAAAATCCCCATGGAAAAAATCACCATCAGACAAAATCCCCATCCAGAAAATGTAAAATGGACAAAATCCCAATGACGTTTTTTGTTATCATAATTTTCTTTTTTTTAATTGACTTTTTCTTGACCTCTACAATTTTTTTTTTCACTGTTATTTTAAACATTGTCTGTGGTTTGTGTTTGTTGTTTTGTCATTCTCTGCTGTCATTTCTTTTGTTTTTGGCATGTGGTGTCACCTTTGATGATAGGCTTGGTCACCTTGGATGTTCTTCTTTGAGTGGCTTTTTAGCTCACCTTCACCTTGAATGTTCTTTGAGTGGCTTTTTAGCTCACCTTGACAAAGTCGGGATGAGCTAATCTCATCGCTCTCCGTCCGTCGTCTGGGATCCGTCGTCTGTCATCACTATGTTTTGGACTTCTCCAAAACTACTGGGCCAATCAAAGTGAAAGTTTGTGTGAGTGATGGTCCTGAAGGGGCATTGCATTTTTGTTCAACTCAACATGCCCAGCCCCATAGGAAGGGGGTGGGGAAAAATGCTCCAAAATATTTTTAAAATCTTCTTCTCATGAACCAGTGGGTACAATGACTTGATATTTATTATGGAGCTTCCTTTTGAGGTGTGAAATCAAATTTGTTCAAATGAAGTTCGTGAAGCAATATTTGGCTTTGTGATGGGAGGGTAAGATTTTTGGCCCCGCCCAACATTTCTATTTTCTGAACCGATGGTCCGATTTGAACCGAATTTGGTATTATTGGGTCATAAGTACTTAACTCATGCAAAAAAGAAAATTCCTGCATCCCCATGGGAACCCCAGGAACTAAAAATAGAAATATTATCAAACGCCCATATTTCCCAAACCTCACAGAACAGAGAGCTGTTATTTAGTATGAAGCATCCTTAGGACCAGTAGAATTGAATGGAAAAAAAAATTGCCATCGGTTATGTTAGGGTGTTCTGTACAGGGCATCAAAAAAATGATGAGTCAACATATTTGCAAAAATTAAAAAAAATATTTTCTCCAGAACCTACGATCAGAATCTTTTGATATTCGGTATACAGCATTCATAGGGGGGTGGGGGGGGGGGGGGGGGGGGGAGTTGGGTCAGATACAGGTTTGTTAAAATAAAGCCCATTGGTTCTAATTTGGGCTCAATACAGGAGCCCCAATTTTTAACTTAGGGCAGTATGGGGAATATTCTTTAAAAATCTTCTTCAGAACCACTAGTCAGAATCTTTTAATGTTTGGTATACATCATTGTTATGAGGGTCAGATTCAAGATTGTCCAAACCAAGTCCCTAGGTTAATATTTGGGCTTCTTATAGAAGCCCAAATTTTTAACTTAGTTCAGTATGGGGGATAATTTTTAAAAATCCTCTTCTTCATATCCACCAGTCAGAATGCTTTAATATTGGGTATGCAACATCTCTAGGGGGTTAGATTCAAGTTTGTTCAAATCGGGTTCCTAGGTGTATATTCGGGGTCGCTATGGTAGGCCAAACTTTAACTTTGTGCAATATGAGGAAATTTCTTTAAAAATCTTCTTCTTCAGATCCACCTGTCAGGATGCTTTCATATTTGGTATACAACATTTCTAGGGGGTCAGGTTCAAGTTTGTTCAAATTGGGTTCCTAGGTGTATATTTGGGTGCTGTGGTAGCCCAAATTTGAACTTAGTGCAGTATGAAGAAATTTCTTTAAAAATTTTCTTCTTCAGATCGACCAGTCGGAATCCTTTCATATTTGGTATACAATATCTCTAAGAGAGGGGGGCCTGGGTTAATATTTGGACTCCATATGGGAACCTGAAATTTAACTTAGTGCAATATGAGGGAATTTCTTCAAAAATCTTCTTCAGATTCACCTGTCAGAATCCTTTCATATTTGGTTTATAACATCTCTAGAGGTGTCAAATTCAAGTTTCTTCAAATTGTTTCCCTGGGTTATTATTTGGGCTCTCTATGGTAGCCCAAATTTTAGCATAGGGCAATATGCGGAAATGCCTTTAAAAATCTTCTTTTTCAGATCCACTAGTCAGAATGCTTTCATATTTGGTATACAACATCTCTAGAGGGGTCAGATTCAATTTTGTTCAAATCGGGCTTGTAGGTTAATATTTGGGCTCACTATGGTAGCTCAAATTTTAACTTAGTGCAATATGAAGAAATGTCTTTAAAATTTTTCTTCTTCAGATCCAACAGTCAGAATGCTTTCTTATTTGGTATGCAATATCTCTAGGGATGTCAGATTCAACTTTGATCAAATCGAGAGCCTGGGTTAATATTTGGGCTTCCTATGTGAGCCGGAATTGGCCATATTGCTGAAGAATTAGACATTTTGTATTCAGTACCCTCTAGAGGTGTGTAACTAAGATTAATCCCCATAAGTTGTATCAAGGGGCTTCATAGGAGAGCTCTGCATTTTACATTATGACCAACTGAAGAAAAGGCATGTTGCGCAGACTATTTTTGTCACTCCTGCTGGGCTCAATAATTGACATTGTATCCTATGAAAATGGATTGCTTAATGTAGACTCATTCTTGGACTCTTTTTATATTGTGTTCTGTTCAAGGTGAGTGCTTCAGGCCCCGTGGGGCCTCTTGTTTTTCTTAAATATTGTGGTTGCCATTAAATTGTTGCAAGAGGCAAGAGGTCAGCCAACAATAAAACGTATACGCAAAGAAGCCAAGGAATATCAAGAAAGATTACGGGCGGGCGGGCGGGTGTGCGGGCGGGTTTGGGCGGGTGGGCGGGCGTGCGGGTGGGCGGGCGTAAACAATTGGTTTCCGGATGATAACTTGATAGTGGTTCAACTCACATTCATTAAACTTCATACGTAGGTTGGTCTTGGTGGGAGGAAGAACCCTATTGATTTTGGACATGCTACGTCGAAGGTCAAGGTCACAGTGACCTTGAACATAGTAAATCTTAAACAATTGGTTTCCGGATGATAACTTGATAATGGTTTAACTCACATTCATGAAACTTCATAGGTAGATTGGCCTTGGTGAGGGGAAGAACCCTATTGATTTTGGACTCGCTAAGTCAAAGGTCAAGGTCACAGTGACATTTAACATAGTATATCGCAACAATTGGTTTCCGGATGATAACTTGATAGTGGTTCAACCTAGAGTCATGAAACTTCATAGGTGTGTTGGCCTTGGTGCGAGGAAGAACCCTATTGATCTTGGACTCACCAGGTCAAAGGTCAAGGTCACAGTGACCTTGAATATAGTATATCGCAACAATTGGTTTCCGGATGATAACTTGATAGTGGTTCAACCTAGAGTCATGAAACTTTATAGGTGTGTTGGCCTTGGTGCGAGGAAGAACCCTATTGATCTTGGACTCACCAGGTCAAAGGTCAAGGTCACAGTGACCTTGAACATAGTATATCGCAACAATTGGTTTCCGGATGATAACTTGATAGTGGTTCAACCTAGAGTCATGAAACTTCATAGGTGTGTTGGCCTTGGTGCGAGGAAGAACCCTATTGATCTTGGACTCACCAGGTCAAAGGTCAAGGTCACAGTGACCTTGAACATAGTATATCGCAACAATTGGTTTCCGGATGATAACTCAATAGTGGTTCAACCTAGAGTCATGAAACTTTACAGGCATGTTGGCCTTGGTGCGAGGAAGAACCCTATTGATGTTGGACTCACCAGGTCAAAGGTCAAGGTCACAGTGACCTTGAACATAGTATATCGCAACAATTGGTTTCCGGATGAGAACTTGATAGTGGTTCAACCTAGAGTCATGAAACTTCATAGGTGTGTTGGCCTTGGTGCGAGGAAGAACCCTATTGACCTTGGACTAGCCAGGTCAAAGGTCAAGGTCACAACTCGACATTGGATCGGTGATCCTGAGCGGCATTTTTTATGCTGTTTTGTACAGCACAAGTGAAAATAAGTTAGAGGATCACCACTATAAACTATGTATCCTACTTTTCCTACATTGGTAACACCAGGTTCTGACATTATATTTTGGAAAGCCCTCTGTGAGGGCCTTTTCAAAAAATAATGTCCGAACCAGATGTTGTCACTGTAGAAAAAGCAGGACACATAGTTAGTAGTGGTTATCTTTCAACTTATTTTGATTTGTACTGTACTATTTTCTGATTTCTTACTGAATGGAAAAAAATATGAAAATAATGAATATGATTTGTTGTGTAATTCGAATGTAAAATTATACTTTAAAATGTAATGTTCCATGATCAATTTCCGTTGGTACTTAACGATGCATGGACTGAGAAATTAATTATTCTCACTCACATGTCAACATGGAAATTAGTAAGTAGCAGATTGTTATCATAAAAAAGCAGTACAGTACTGTGATTGGAAGACATGAGTGGATATCCTCCAGTAAATTGTAAGAAAACAATAATGAACACAATCTTGCTAAAATGTGCTCAAAAAACTTTAAATGGTTTCAAAAAAAATCAAAAGGAAATTAATAGAGTGAATCATGTAAAAATGTTGTACAATGTTATTTTAAATGTTGAAAAAAGTTGGTAAAATGTTAAAAAAAATGTTTTGCCAAAATAAGTTCTGTTACCATTGGGAAATAAAATTATATTTCACTTTATGTTACTGTTATTTGTATTTCATTATGAGAATTGATGGGGATTTTGTCTGATTGGGCTTTTGTCTGATGGGTATTTTGTCCATGGGGATATTGTCTGGTGGGGATTTTGTCCAGGGGGATTTGTCAAGAAATCACTTACAGACAGGGGATTTTTTGTGGTGAGTGGTGTCTTAAAAAAATTGTTGTGGATTTTTTCCAAGTTATGAGACCTGAAGTGTTATTTTCTTTATGCTCTGAACACATAGAAAAACAAACCAAAACTGAGGTTTTTTCCTGTAACAGAACCGAAACCGATTCAGAAAAATCCAAACTTCCAAGCTCTAATTCAATACACTCAAATTCTAAAGAATTTAAGAACCAAAAATTGTTTCTCACAGCAGGAGTTCATGAGAATGAAAATCGATTCACATGATTCGGGACAAATTTTAAGGCCTTATTGTCTTGTAATTCTTTATCTTTTGTCAAAGGTTGTCAGTGTGGCTTCACTGCAGTAGTGAATCTACATGCATGTTTGGTATTGGCCCATAGCTGAAACTGTAACCATCATATTTTATATGTAGGTTGAGATGTTTAAAAGGAATCAAAGTCCTGAGAGTGCTCTACATTCAGTATTTGATATGGTGACAGGCGATCCTATTTATAATGAAGAGGAACACGAGCAATTACAGGTAAGTTCATTTCAATTCTGTTTGAAATTGGTGGGTATCAATAGTTTCTCATGATCATAGGCTTGGTCTGTTCACCTGAGTGTTCACACCGGTGTTCATAGCTGTCACATAGAAAAGGTAGATTGTGGAAGACACAAACAACTTGGATCGCCCACAGCACTCATCTTTTTCCTGTAATCAAAAATTAAAGAGCTTCATCATTTGTAAAGAGCAATCATCACAGTGTTTTGGTAACTCTACTGTCAAGACATCTATCTCTGCTCTTTGTGTTGGAATGGCAGAAGACTTCAGTAATACAGCAAGTATATGACAGAATAAGATGAGTAAATGTAAACAGTCATGAAATGTCTGGCCTGGAAAATCGGAAACAGTTAGTAAAAACACAGTACGACATGCGTGTGTGAATGAGTTAATCAATATGGCATGAGTGCCAGCATGGAAGGATAGAACGAGAGGCCACATTAACCCATTCTCACATGCGTGTAGGCTCCTGGGAAAATTCAAAATTTGATTCAAAAGTCAATATTCGATTCGATTCAATTTGAAATTTGAAATTTGAATATTTTCGATTATATATGTCATCCATAATCGTGAATGTTTACAGATTGTAATTGATCACATTATTTTATATTGAGTATTGTTCTGAGTAGAAACGCTACTGACTTGTAGTGTTAACAGTGTTTGTAGTGATGTAGCTACAACAGTTGTAGCTACATTACTACAAACACTGTTACCCATACAACTGTTCATTTCAACTTATTGTGCATTATGACCAGTGACCATTTATAAAAAGTTTTGAACTTTGAAAAGTTATTCAGCTGTTCAACTTTAATAAATGGTTTGTTCCACAACATGATCACATTCTTTTATATTGAGTAATGTTCTGTTCGATCACAGTTATGGATGTAGTGATTAACCGATAAGGATTTGCAACCGTCATCTGCCTGCCGATTAGTTGAGTGCACAATTGGCTGATTCTGAGTGTCGATGTCAGATATCACAACCAAAAGTAGTAGATTCAAGAACGCATAGAATAGGGTTAATTTTACAGTACAGTCACGTTGATATGTCTGTTGATCTCAAGAGTGAGTCACCATGTGTATCAAAATAAAATATGATGTCAGCAAAAACATGTTGACAACACAGAGCCTTTGATCGATGTGAAAATAGATGACTTACGTTCATACTATTTTTAAATTCCACATCCATTTAAATTTAGTTTCAAGATGAAATTGAATAATATATATCAAAGGGCAATTAAATAACATATATTTATTTACTTGATTTAATTACTGATTTATGTCCCTATTTGAATTTAGATTCAAAACCCATGTGGATATACAGGTCAAAACAAAAGTAGGTCTAGTTTTGTAGGTGTAATTCGTTTTTTCCCAAGTCCTGTTTTGGCCCGGGTCGTTTCACCCCTTAAATTTGGGTGAAACGACCCGGGAATGAGGGCAAAACGACGATGATTTTATTCATCTTTTTAAATGTTTTTAAAGTGCTGTCCACCACCAATTGACATTAAAATGCAAATAACCTAATGTTTTTGTATAATGTTTTCTTTTGAATTTCAGACAACAATTTACACTCTCGACATTGTCAGTCTTTATAAACCTTCACTACGTAAGAGTAAATTAATTTATTCAGCTTCAGTGAATTCAAGCTACAGACACAGCGAATATGTCAGAGTCACATGTAGACTTATAATAGAAAGGTGAGATGCAGGCAGCTTGCTATCACTTGTGATGTCTCGGGAATTGACAGCACCAATTATGTGGAGCCGGTATCTCCTTAACTACATATAGGAATGATATAAGTCAAGAGTCAACTCTGACTTGCACTTTGCGTGTGTGCCATGTGACTGTGCAAGAACAACATCATAGAAAGGGAAGGAAATTGCAGCACTGGAGGAATTCTCTGCAAATCAGCATGGATATTGATAGTGAGACTCCAGAAATAGGACTTACAGAATTTGAAAGCAGAGGCACAGAGATTCCTGAATCATTTGATGAGACTTAAAGTCAATGCACGTCAATGGCCACACCCGCCTTTGATTTATCTTTTGAAATTTTGTTGTCTGATTTGGGAGCGAAAGTACCCACCTCCATCTGTGGGGCGAAACGACCTGGGGTGTAGGGGGATTATGGCAAAACAACTCAGGGGATGAACGAGAATTGGGCCAAAATGACCCAGGACCGTTTTGTGTGCAGTAATTCAGATTGCTTTCATTGTGGGGTGGAAATCGGCGACTGAAAATAGATTCATAACGGTTGTATTTTCAAATAGCTTCTAACACTGTAGTTCGCTCCATTTCGTAGATTTCTATTCACACGTCTAGTGCCAGAAAATCTCGAATGGAAAAATAAAACATTTCACAAATGATAACCAATCCCAGAAGTCCATGCACAAAATGGCCAAACACTATTTTTAGATTGTTTACATAAATAAGTAACATGCACAACAGATTGAAGTTGTACTCCGACTGTGAAAACAATCGGCTGATGAGTGTATTTTATGTTTATTTGTTATTGTCCACTTTGTTTTGACAGTGAATAAAGAAGAATTTGGTAACTAGATTGTTTACAAATGAGCTGACAGTAATATCAAACGATGAAATTACAATTTATTCATAGTACTGGAGGGGTGCTGTCAGTGTATCACTGTATATGTAACCTGTACAGGGAGTGGGGTATTATGACAAATAATCAACAAATCATTCAACACTACTACCAATCATTGTGGCAACTTATTAAGCTAGTTTCTGCTTGAATCTGTGAATCAAATGTAAATATGAACAATTATGATACCGTGGTGTTCCATGTAACCATCGGCATGAACCGATGTTCAAACACTTCTACCGATGGTCAACCGATGGCTTAAAATTGGCAGATGTCAGATGTGATTGCTGAACATCGGTTAATCATTAACTGGATACATCGCCAAAAGCAATGGTTTTCTTAAAGAATACCATTAAACCTCTGATTATTATATAAACAGAAGTAGAGAAGGCTTTAATTTACAAGCAGATCGATTCCATTTGGTGATGAATTATCGTTTTGTTTTAGTCATTCTGCATTTTAAAACAAATGGCTTCATGACTGAATGGAGTCAAACCAATTTGAAACAACCTTTTTTCGAGAAAATGTAATAAAATTGGGGTATCAGTCCTATCAGCCAGGTTCATTTAAAAATGTTTATTGCTGCAGTTTCGAAGCTACAAAGTCAACAATTCGAATAGTTTCAACCAATAGCTAGTATATTGGTTTATATCTCAATTTATAGTTTGGGAAGTGGTGAGACAAAAAATGCAGTCTACGTAACTGTGTGTCTTTTAATAATCGGAGGGAATTATTTAAAAAAAATACTTTTCTTTTGATGACGTATTCATTAATTGTGATTCGATTCAAAGTTCGATTTGAAATTTGATTCATCTTCACTTAGTCAATTCGATCAAAATTGTCAATTCGCAGGTCCCTACGTGCGTGTCATTCTGTGTTTATTACATGCCTTCACATCAATAAAAACAATTATTAGAAGAATACTCAGCAATTCATTTGACAACTATCAACAAAAAAACCCACATTTTATCGCCAACCAAATTTGCGTTGGGATCTTTTGTTACTGTTTCGTCCCCTGTGTTCCTACTGGCTCATAGAACACATTGAAACTTAGATGATTTTTAGATATCGCTTGTGATTCAAATTGTAATTGCAGTGCAAGGTTTGTGGAAAATTCCAGTGAAATTTCGCTTCTTTCTAAAAATAGTCTGTCAACGATTTCCGTTCTGCACATATGTGCAGAACAGATTTTCATATTTCTATACTGTACCAATGACCCAGACTTAGCTGGTGCTAACTCTAACAAAACCAGGGCCAAACACAAATTTTGCCCCCCAATCCCCAAAATTTGCATCCAAAACCAAAAGAAATCATGTCCTATAGGACCTCCATACTACGCCCCCACTGCGCATGCACAGTGTCAAGGACGTCCCGAAATTGGCGCCAATTATCATTCTCTGTTTGGCCCTTCATCAGTCAACATCTCACTGATCTTTGTGCTTGTAAATCTCAGTTTAAAGGATGCCAGACACGTAATTTTTGGAGAAATGGTGATTCTAAGGAGGATAGAGAAGGAGGAGAGGAAAAAGAAGTGACAAAAAATAATCAGGGCTGTACTTAAAATTTTTTATGAAATTATGTTAAGTTGCCTATTATCGAGGCATGGGCCTCTTGTTGTCATTCTTGCTAAAATGTTGCACTGCTTATTCAGTGTTTCCTCTCCCCTAGCCTTCTAAGTCCCCCCTTGCAATTCTCCCATGCTTTTGGCATATTTTTGAGAAAGTTCATTTCTAAAATTCTCTTGGGAGAGTTGCTTGGATACAGAATGTTTTCTGTTATTTTCCCCATAGTTACGTTTTCACCCATGGGTGTATAAACGTTGTGTTCTGCATCTTCCATCTGATGTTCTGCAGATTCTCCCCTGGGAGTCTCTGTCTTGCATCAGATAGAGTGTAATTTTGATGACTGATTTCGGGCCAGTTTTTTCAGTGCCTGGAGTCATGTTTTCTGGTGTTTTACACTGTTTGTTTACATTGGCAACAGCCTTTTTTGAGGGGGGCTGTTTGCCTTTGGTGGATTCTTCGGCGACCAGGTCACACCATCCGGCAGCCAGGGACACGAGGCCGATGGACTCCGGACGTTCGCATAGAAAAAGTATGCGGGAGCCATCTGATGCGGAGCTGCCCTCGGCGAAGCAGCGGAAGACTGCGCCTCCACAGGTCTCGACGCCGGACATTCTTGTGCAGATTGCACAGCTTATCGCAGCATCCCAGCAGCCGACAGAAACGGTGTCGGATCGAGAATTATCCGACGGCGCTGGGTCGGTACGCTCTGCCGAAGCATCGGGGGCGGACGACCGGGAGCATCATGAGGTCCGACCGGATGGTGAAAGGGATACGGATGATTTGGAGCTATCCCTTTCGGAACAACATAAAGCTGCCGTGGACTTCATCCTGCACTTTCTCCCTCAAGTTGTTCCGTCGGGCCAGACTGCTGCGGTTCCGGACAAGAGGATTATAGCGTCATTGGACTCTGAATTTTTTGAGCGGTTCAGGGACATTGCTCCCGAGTTTCCGTCGCAGGCCAATAATGTTGCAAGAACATTTGAATTATTGAACGACGCTATATTTAAACTTGCTTCCAAGACGGGGAAAGCAGGTTTCTTGTCCGCCAATACTCTCAACCTGCCTTTCATTAATGCAAGGAATAAATTCGACACGGCAGGACAGGGTATTCCGAGAGTTCCTCTGCGTATGGACGACGAGGCGGAAGACTTAGAGCTATCATTACCGTCGCCGGCTTCTATTCCAGCCGCAGTGTTGGAAACAGCTATTTCGTCTAACAGAGCCAATTTAGATGCCTTATCTTACGCAGATCACCTTACTAAGGCGTTATCACTGCGCCTTCAAGGGAAAGAATTTCAGGATATACAATCCTCTTTAAGACTTCTTTCAAGGGCAGTAGCTTATTCCACGTGTAACTCCGCCCTTTCTGTGGCAAACCTGGAGTTGGTTAGACGTGACGCAGCCCTAGCTACATCCACACTCGTGGATACTAAGGTGAAGAACTCTCTTAGAGTCGCTTCGGTCTCCGGAGAACTTCTCTTTGACGGCAAGCTTTCTGCTATTTATGATAAAATTACAAAGAAAGCTTCGGATTCTCTGTTGTTCAAATCTGCTTCTAAGAAGTCGGATACAGCAGACAAGAATAAGACAGGCACTTCTGGGTCTAATGCGCCCAAGAGAGGTTCCTATAGAGGTTCCGGTGCGTCCTCTTGGTCTTATTCGAGAGACCGTCAGGGTAGCGACTCTCGTTCGGGACATCCTTCGGGCCGGGACAACCGGTCGGACGCCCCGAGGTCGACGGGACGAGGTGCGGGTCGTGGAGGACGTGGTTTCTCCTACCGCAGGCCTCGCAGGTCCAGGAGGTGATGGCTTAAACCTCTATCGCATACCGGTTGGCGGAAGGTTGTCGAGCTTTTCACAAGAATGGGCGTCGATTACGGACGACCCTTGGGTGAGAGGAGTAACTTCGGAAGGCCTAAAGATATCCTTCAAACGAAAGCCTCCATTAACTCGAAGTTCAAAGTGGACTCAACTTCCGTCAAATCCGCAGAAAAGAGACGCTCTGTTATCAGAGGTGCAGTCTCTTTTAATGAAGAACGCGGTAGAGGTCGTAGAAAACCAGGAGACTCCGGGATTCTACAGCCATCTGTTTCTGGTTCCGAAACCAGACGGCTTGTTCCGTCCAGTCATAAATTTGAGCTGGATAAACAAGCTGATCGTCGCTCCGAAATTTTATATGGAGACGATTCGGTCGGTCAGAGCGAGTATTCGGGTGAACGATTATGCAACATGCATAGATCTCAAAGATGCGTACTTTCACGTCATGGTACATCTGACATTCAGAAAGTATCTACGCTTCGCAGTCCTAGGAGTGGTGTATCAATTCCGGGCGATGTGCTTCGGACTGAATCTAGCACCCTGGGCTTTCACTCGGGTAATGAACTCGGTAATGATCTATTTCCGAGCTCATTCGTCTGCGGTAACGTCGGCCTACCTGGACGACATTCTTCAGAGGTACGGCAACGAGTTAATGCTTCAGAACGATGTTCAGAATCTACTTCTATTGCTCCGATGTCTCGGTTTTATAGTAAACGAGGAGAAGTCGGATCTGGTGCCGTCCAAGTCATTCACTCATCTGGGAATGAGCTTCGAGACGCACAACAATCTCGTTCGTCTGCCGTTAACCAGAGCGAAATTAGTCAGTTGTTACGCTCGCTATTGTCTGCACGCAGACAAAGTCACAGCGAGAGAATTTATGAGACTGATAGGTCTGTGCGGAGCCGCTGCGGATCTCATTCCGATGGGGCGGTTACGCACGCATCCTCTCCAAATTTTCTTGACTCAGAATTGGAGTGTGAAAATTCATTCGCTCGACGTAGACGTTCTCTTGTCGGATCAAGTGAAACAAGAGATTCAGACTTGGGCAAACATTCAGTGGTTGTCTCAGGGAGTTCCGCTGCAGTTGCCGGATCCGAGTTTTACCATTATGACGGATGCCAGTCAAACAGGTTGGGGTGCATCATTGATCCCAACGGATTCGAGATGCCAGGGTCTTTGGGATCCGCAATTCCTGTACAAGCACATAAACATCAAGGAAATGATGTCAATTTGGCTTGCGTTACGTCATTGGATGGACATTATTCACAATACGACAGTAGTGGCATATATACGGAATCAGGGAGGCACTCATTCAGTTCCGTTGTTCAATCTAACGGAAAGAATCCTTCTGTTTGCGCTAGAACATCAGGTTCTTCTTTCGGTCCATCATATACCGGGTCGTCTGAATGTGCTAGCAGACTCCCTTTCACGAAAGGGTCGCTTGTTGCCGTCGGAGTGGACTCTCAACAAACAAGTATTCAATCAGATTTGCTACCAATGGGAACGGCCAATGATAGACTTATTTGCGACACATCTCAACAATCAGTTGCAGACGTATGTGTCTCCGTGTCCGGATCCAAGAGCATTTGCAGTAGACGCTCTGTCGATCCCTTGGGACGGAATGATAGGATATGCGTATCCTCCAGCGCCGTTAATTCAACAAGTATTGCTAAAGATAAAACAATCTCAATGCAAGATTCTGTTGGTAGCATCTCTGTCGCCACAGAGACCGTGGATAATTCTACTCAGGTGTCTGTTGTGGGACCTACCGCGAAAGCTTCCTCCACGGGAGGATCTTCTTTCGCAGGGGAAATCGCGTCAACTCCATCACAACCCGCAAGGTCTCAACCTTCACGTTTTTCCGTTGTGCGGTCCTTCTTGCATGGCAAGCACTTTAGAGGACGAGCAGTGGACACGATTTCTAACTGTAGGAGGACCTCCTCTTCGCTAAACTATGCGGCTAAGTGGAAGGTTTTTCGTCGTTGGTGTAGGGATCATTCTGTAGATATTTTTGATCCCTCTATACCAGACATTGCAAACTTTCTAGTATACTTGTTTGACGAAATCAAACTGCAGCCTGTTACTATTAAGGGTTATAGGTCTATGTTATCTGATACCTATGCACATCATGATAGTTTACAAATTGGATCTAATGTCTCTTTATCTAAGTTGGTTAGAAACTTCTCGATAAATAGACCCAGAACTCTTAGATTAATTCCTAAATGGAATTTAGCTTGGGTTCTTCTTAAATTGAAGGAAAAGCCATTTGAACCTCTTGGGACAGTAGATTTCAAATTCTTATCTTATAAGACAGCTTTTCTCTTAGCTTTCTCTTCTGCTAGAAGAGTCAGTGAGCTTCATGCACTGTCGGTGGATGATTCTCACTATCGTAGTGTCGGGAACACTATCACCTTCACTACTAATGTGGGTTTTTTTAGCTAAGAATCAGTCTCCTAATAAATATCCGGAACCTATTGTTATTAAGGCTCTTCCGTCTTCAGACGGGCGTAGGCCTTTACTCTGTCCTGTTAGAGCGTTACGTATCTATAAACAGAGATCTCAGTTTATCAGAAAGGGACGGAAGCGTTTCTTTCTGTCTTTGATGCCTAATAGAAGGGACATTTCGGTCCATTCTATTGCTAGATGGATTCAATTAACTATCCGTACTGCTTATGAGAGTTTATCTTCTTCTCAGCAGTCTGTGCTTAAGATTTCCGCTCATGAAGTAAGAGCTCTTGCTACTTCTTGGGCTTATGCTAATAGTGTTGCTATTACAGATTTAATGAAGGCTGCTTATTGGTCTCAGCCATCCACATTCACAAATTTTTATCTCAGAAATATTGAGTCCATTTCTGGAGACCTGCATTGTTTAGGTCCGTTATCTGTTGCTCAGAATGTCGTCCACTAAACAGTTGCAACTATAGTTATGCAGGCTTTCTGTTCCGGCAGTGACTCCGTCCGGCTGCCCTCTTCGCTCTGGGCTATTTGACCCAGGGCAAGGGGAAGGGGGGGGGGGGGGGCGGGTGTTCCCTTAGGTCACCTGCTTTATAGTGAAAAGCAAGGGAATGCCTCCTCCAAGTCAGTATTTCTGAGTCGCTTCCGGGATGGTTTTAAAGTGTAATATTAATGTTAAAATTCATTCATGTCTTATTTTTAAAGTGTAGCTCGGTGTGAAGCATTTGTATATGTCAAGTGTCAAACGGGCTTTAATATACAATACTCGGACACTTTTAAAAAATTATAAAGAGTCTCAATTCTCTGGACTACTTTATTTATTGGCTTAATTTAAAAATAATTAGTATAAGGGTTATACTGGATGTTAATAGAGAACATGAATATTATTGTGCTCAATTATTAAGGGTAGTGTATCTTTCTAATTTAATATTAACTGGTAGAGTGCTGGAAGCCCTATTTTGGGCTTCACTAAAAGTGACAGGCAATAACTGTCTGTAGCTACATTCTGCCTGAGGAAGCCTTTATTGTCCCTGATATGAATCAGATTTTTTATACAATACCTTGCTCTCTGACATTTAATTGGATAGTGCCTATAAGGCACTATCCAATTAAATGTAATAGAGCAGTATATGATGAGCTTTGATTTGTTGTCAGAAAAAAATCAGCACTTTACCAGTTAAATAAGAAAGATACATGTAAAGCCTAATACTCCTTTTCTCCTTAAGGGGTTACCTCTTTATTATATAGTTGAGCTTATTGGATTTTCCTCTATGTCCTAGGCCCTCCAGCCTTTTTACTATTCAGCTAAGTCTGGGTCATTGGTACAGTATAAAATTGTTAAAAAATTTATAGTAATTTATATATTTTTTATACTTACCAATGACCCAGACGGGGATGGCCCTCCCAGGAGTTGGGAACTCTTGCCTCCCTGCTGAGTACATAGCGCTGACCAGGCACTGTCAGTAAGAATGATAATTGGCACCAATTTCGGGACGTCCTTGACACTGCGCATGCGCAGTGGGGGCGTAGTATGGAGGTCCTATAGGACATGATTTCTTTTGGTTTTGGATGCAAATTTGGGGGATTGGGGGGCAAAATTTGTGTTTGGCCCTGGTTTTGTTAGAGTTAGCACCAGCTAAGTCTGGGTCATTGGTAAGTATAAAAATATATAAATACTATAAATTTTTTAACTTTCCACATGGTTTAGTGTTGCTGTAGATGGGGATTATATAGAACAGGTGTGTAATAAATACCAATATAGATGCATATATTTGGCATGAAAAGGTTACTAAAGATGCCAATAATGTACTAAATAAGTTACAACAAGAATAGGTGACTTCTGAATCACGTGCAATAGCACAGTGGTAAAAAGAAATAACTAAGTTAATTCCATTCCTGGGAATCTATTGTAAAATGGTTGTAGAATATTCTTCAGAGATTCTTCATCCCTTTTTATCGTATTCCTGATGTTTCCAAGATAGCATTGCTACCCTCAACCACTAAAAAATACTTAACAGAATTTTGAATCTGAACTTGTCAAACATTGTGGAAAATGTGAAACAGATTGCGCTTGACTAGCAGAAGTAGTCGGTGGGAATTTACCTTACAGTTTTAAAAAAAAGATTACCAAGCAAACATGCAATGCAGTTATACACCCTCGTCATTCAGGTTGGGCTCTAATCTTATCAGATTGATTTTTTCTTCTTCTTAGGGCTGTGCCACAGAGAACTTTAAACTTGTGCTGCATTTTCCACCACTAGATATAAGTTTGGTAAAAGCAGATGTTTTGTTTCACCTAAATGCAGCGAGAAGGTAGAAAAGATTTCTATTCTGGTAGTGGATAGCTCATAAGTTGGAATTTGTATATGCCAGGAAAGGCATTAGTACCTTTTTATTCCTTCCTGTTTGTTGTTGGCTTTGTTTGACTTACTTTTTTTCCTTTTACAGATAGATGCAGTTGCTTTATATCTTCTACTTTTTTTTCCTTTTACAGATAGATGCAGTTGCTTTATATCTTCTATTTCTCACTCAGATGATCAGCTCTGGACTTCAGGTAATTATTTTACATTCTGTCACTATCGTCTTGTGGCTTTTATAAAAAGAAGTGGATTGCAGCCCGGTGACTTACTGGCTTGTGAAGGCTATTGAAAGTGATAGAAAACCATGTATCTTGAAAAAAATATTTTTGGATATCTGAAACATGAATATTTGTGATCCTATAGGTGTTAAAATTTGGAATAAACTTTTATCCTTAAGGATGTGGATGATAATCTTCCAGCATTTTCATTATGCCACAATCTATCACCTTCATGGCATGGCATGGCATGGCATGACATGGCATGGCAGTGATTTCTTGTCAAATCTTGGCTGCTTTACATGCAGCGAAGACTTGTCTCGAAACTACTGCTTAGCACACTTGGCTGTTTGAAAACTGGAAGAGTCACTAATCACCTAAATCTAGAGCTGTTTTCTCATTCCAAGTGTGCAGGTTGTGCTTGATTGGATTAATTGATCTGGTGTTAAAAAAGTTTGCTAGGCATGGTGTGAAAAGTAGGGCAGAGGAGTTCAGGCTTGATACATATATAAAGAGCATAGACTTTGATGCAGATGCACTTGTAAACCATGAGTGTCCACACTGGGCAGAATATTACATAGACTCACGACAGATCACTCAGGAGAGCAAATATGGCCCTCTTCAGTTTAGTTTTGAAAGAGCTGTACAGGGCAAGTACCATGGCTCTTCTTAAATAGCCTGGGATCAATATTTTTATACTATAAACCAATGGCCCAGACCAGCTGGTGCAAACTCAAAGTTATGAAGGGCCAAACACAAATTTTTAACCCCCCCAATCCCCCAAAATTTGCTTGCAAAACCGAAAATTAAAACTCATATATGGTCCTCTAAATTTTTTCTCTCCGCACATGTGCAGCCATCAGGAAGTGACCGGAATTGACGCAAACATCATTCTTTGGCCCTAAAGTCAGCAACAATGAACTGACATCTGTGGATCCAAGGCTGTTATTGGATGATGGAAGTGTTCAATGGTGGTTTTAGATGTTCAGGGCTGTAACTTATAATAATTATAAAATTATTTCATGTTTCCCAATTTCGGGACATACGCCTGACATCATCATTTTTTATAATGATTATTCCACTGTTTGTTAAGTATTCCTTCCCTATCCTTCCATGAACCTTTCTTGTTAAACTCTTAAGCTTTTTGGCTATTTATTATTGAAATTTTTTATTAAATTTCTTGGGAGTTTAACATGTATTACAGAATATTTATTCTGTCTTTCCCCAGGGTTACGTCCTCACCCTTAGGGTGTTAGGTCGTTCAGTCTTGCATCTTCTATCCGATGTATTGTTTTTTCTTCGTATGAAGATCTAGCTTTGCATCTGGTAGCATTTAAATTGGTTTTTGACTTTGAGCCTTTTTGTGTGCCTAATGTCTTGTTTCCGTTTTATTCATTGACGTTGTTTACATTGACAACGTCCTCCCTCAGATGTAGGTAGTATTTTATATTCAATTACTGTAGGATACATGGATTATTATTCCGGGAGTGTAGCTCAATAAATTTGGATTTTGTCCACACTTAGGCTCTATCGGGATGCCTTTGGGCTCTTAATGTTCCCTTTGGGAACTTGGGCATTTTTAAAAAAAAAAAATTTTCTCCAAAAATATTTTGAATTTAATTTTGATTGCTATTATTCATGTATCTTAATTATATATTTTGTTGTGGAGTTTGGAAGAGTGATATTGACTTTAGTCGATGCACTTCTGCTGACTCTTGTCATACTTGTGTTCACTGGGATGACTAATGTTGGAGACGGGTGTCGTGGTACGATGTTGGTGGTGAGGTTCTGAGGCCAGGCCTCTCACCACTTTATAATTCATTCTTTCAGTTTCTATTTCAGAGAAATAATGAACATGGTGATGATATTGTGACACCCATCCAAGTGTGCTACTGTCGCCGCGTTCCATTGAGTAAATAGAGCTAGCTGCAGTGCTCATGATATTCAAAGGATAAAGCCTCTAGTTAGTGTTCTTAATCTCTTGGAAGCAGCTAGCTCAACTGGTGAAGCGGTTACTCCGTCCGTGGGAGCCGTGAGTCTGTTGTGGTTGAAGGAAGTGTAGATGTGGGTAAAGCGAGCACAGCACTTAAATAAGCTCACCCAGTGACGACAGAAATAGGGAGGAAATAGGGAGGAAGTCAGCAAGTTTCTTGTTGGGAGGCTCAGCGAGGTCTAATAGACCGCGAGCAGGAGAGGCCCCTCTCTAACCTAACAACATTTGGGGCCAAATGTTGTTATGGGAAACTTGCAGGAGCCAGAGCATTCGTCCACCCACCGCTCGGGATGCTCTGTCTAGTCTGCAGCCAGGGTCGGCTTCAGTCACGGCTTCCTCCGCTACATTTCACAAGCCAAAATGAAGTTTTCTTGTTGGGAGGCTCAGCGAGGTCGATGAGGCCGCGAGCGGGAGAGGTCCCTCTCTAACCCAACAACATTTGGAGCCAAAAGTTGTTATGAGAAACTTGCACGAGACGGAGCATACGTCTACCCGCCACTCGGGACGCTCCGTCTAGTCTGCAGCCAGGGTCGGCTTCAGTCATGGCTTCCTCCGCTGCATTATTAAAGCACACATGACCGCAGGCTAGCTACCCGACTTCAGATATCCAGTCAGATGCGTGAAGACGGAGCCATTCTTCGCCCCGGCAGTTGGACCATCCGATAGCTAGTGATCCGAGGCATCGATCAACGGGTCGCTCGGAGAAGAAATCTATCTCCGGATCTTCATCCCAGGAGCAGCAAGCGATGGAAAAAACAGAAGACCACTGCTCCTGAAGCCTCGGAAACAAACTTGCTGTTGCAGTTGCACAGCTGTTAGCAGCATCCCAGCTAATGCAAGAGCAGCCGCCCGCAGACGCCAGTATTGAGCTGTCGGACAGTGCTGGGTCGGTCTGGTCAATTGTGCATGTAGAAGAAGCCAGAAGTTTCTCTCGGCTAGATCTGGGGTCAGATCTCCATTTGGAGAACCCTCTCCATCCCATTAACAGTCGGGGTTGGCTGTGTCTGTTGTGAGAAACCATATTGAGTCGGAACACACATCGAAACGTTTCTTTTACACTGAAGCCGGGGCCGGTGGCAGTTATTGCTTCTTCTACTTATATGGAAGCACACGAAAGAGGATTAGTCTAGAAGATTCTAAACGGGATACTCTGCGAGATCTGGGAACAGATCTTGAGAGCAGAGCATTTTTTCGTCCTGTTAATGAGGAGGAGCATCCGTCCTATGTGACAAGTCGGGATGCTTCTTCTGCATTTCAGCCGGGGTCGGCTGTGGTTATGACTTCCTCTTCTTCCATGGATATGCACGATAAGGGATAGATGCCTACAGGTTTCTAACAGAACACTCGGCGAGGTCTGAAGCAGACTGTGAGCTGGAGAACCTTCTCCTTTCCATCAGTAGTCGGGGTTGACTGTTTTTGGTGCAAGAAACTTTAGTGGTTCGGGACGCTTCTTCCACACTGCAGGTGGATTCGGTGGCAGCTATGGCATCTTCCCTTGCTTCATAAATGAAGAGTGTTGACCACAGACTAGCTATCTGACTTCACAGGTTGGGTTGATAGCTAGTCGTTTGAGACTAGTACTACCGTTTAACAGACTCCGATGGTGAGCTGTCACACGGTGCTGTGTTGGTCCAGTCATCCTTTCAGTCGGATGGAGTTGACCATATTTGCGGATGGAACATTTGATGGTGAGAGGGATACGGAGTGTGAGTCTCCATCTCTCACAGAAGGGCACTTTAAGATTATGAAAAGTCTTAAGCTCTTAAGAATATTGTTCCATCTGAATATAAGTCTGCGTTTAGATGAGCAGGCTGAGGATGTAAATATGTCCCTACCTGCATCATTTAATATATGTTCAGATATAATGGAAAGTGCTATTTCATTGAAAAGAGCAAATCTGGGCACAGTGTCCTAAGCAGATCACCTTACTAGAGCTATCGCAACGTCTCAATGGAAAGAAATATGAGGTCTTGGTTCCTCGCTAAGTGTTCTTTCCAGGGCAGTCCTGTATGCCACATACAACTCCGCACGGACAGGGAATTTGGAGTTGGTAAGACGTGATGGTGCCCTTGCGTCATCATCACTTATAGATGACAAGGTGAAAAGCTCTCTCTGAGTCGCTCCGGTTGCCAGAAATATACTATTTGACGACAAGCTTGCGTTGATATAGGAGCAGGCTACAAGAAGTTTCCAGTGCTCTGTTACTGAAGTCGCTGTCTCATCAACACACTTCAGCAGACCAGGGTAAGCAAAGCCGTTCTGCTTCTAAGAAAGCATCATGAGAATGTCTCGCAAGGGTACAATAACCCTCTTATATTTACTCTTGTCGTCATTATAGCGACTTGGGAAAGGGGCATAGGTCTGATCAAGGCTAAAGACCAGACCCCCCTAGGCCAACGATTAACAGAAGGTTATCATCTTCATGAGAAACTGGACGTTAATTACAGAAGTTCCTTTCAAAGAGAGTCGCTTCTTGGAGGAAAAGGCTCTCTTATTGAAGGGAACAATTTAGGTCGACGAGACAAGCTTCTTTGCGGGGAGGATGTAGTTTCTCCTCCTGTAAGCATCGTAAATCATACAGGTGATGGACATGACCTCTATTGCTTACCAGTTGACGGAAGACTATCAACTTCACGGGAAACTGGACTTAATCACGGAAGTTCCTTTCGAAGAGAGTCGCTCCTAGTGGAGGTAAAGGCTATCTTATTGAGGGAAAAATTGAGGTGGTCGAGAATAGATTTTGGTTGCTTGCCACTTGGCGGTAGTTATCAACCTCTCAAAAGTGAATAAATTATGGAAGATCATTGGATGAAAATGTAGTCTCGGCAGGCCTGCGGCTATCAGCCCAAGCAAGCTCCACTTACAAGAATACTTGTTAGACAAATCTTCAAAGAGAGGCTTTACTTCTGGAGGTATAGCTTTCCTATTGAAGAAAAGCATTAGACGTCGTCGAAATTATTCTCCAGTTTTTTATTATCACCTGTTTCTCGTCCTGAATCCGGATGGATAGTGCATAGATAGGCTGAGATATCAGGCATCAGAACAATTATGTCATTATGGACGCCTTGGTAGCCTTCTGTATGGTCACAGGGGTTTCTTGGGTTAGGCTCTGTCCGCTGTCTTTTGGGAATAAAACCGAAAAAGATACTGTGCTTTTCGGTTTGTTTTTCCTAGGTGTCAGAGACTTGAGTCTTATTGTTACACCATAGTAGCCTAGCTAAAATCATGAGTGAGATTTTTTCAGTATTATGCAGTGGCGTAACTGAATTTATTATCTCTTGGGACTGCAGTCTCTTTGGGAATTCAGGACTGTTTATATAGCGGCTCTTCATTCCCTACCTTGCGCGATGATAATTGTAAGTCTCCATTAAGTGAGCCTTCATGGTCGCAACTTACACCGATATATCTGTCTTTACGTAGATGAAGACTTATAAGCTATGGCTAGCGTTGTAAGTCTCCTTAGTGAGCTTCTAGGGCCTCAGTTATCAGATTTTAATGGTCTTCATGTACAGGAAGACCTTTAGCTGCTTCAGCTAGGCTGAGTTAGTTGTCCTATCGGTCAGGATACTGTTTGTTACGGGAGGTTTTTCCTTCAAACTGGTATGGTTTGGTGTGAGTTATTATGTTAATACAGTGTATTTGTTCTTCATGTCCTTCTCCGCCCTTAGTGGCATTATGGAGTCCGTCAGACGTGAGGGAGCCTTGCGGTTCCTATACTATTTGATGACTAACACAAGAACGATTCAAGTAATGCGGGTGAGGGGGGTTCAATATGATTTTGAATCCCCCCCCCCCTCCCCACTGCCAATGTGTTAAGAGGCGATTACTGGGCAAGACGTAGTTTTCTTCCCGTAAGCCTCGTATGCATTTAAGTATATACATGCATTTCATGACTTCTTGATTGGCGGCTGGGTCGTGTTCTATGGTGACCTCATGGGCACATCCACTTTTTAGTTGGTTTGTCTCCTGTGGTTGTTCGTCTACATGTCATATACGAGCATATGATTCATCATCAATAAATTGCTATCCTTTGGGTACCAGTAAGGCTGTCCAGTTAACTGGTATTCATATGATTACATATGGGATTTCAATGTCCGCGTGCATAATAAGTGTATTATTAGGCAGACGCATTATTGTATGTTATGGGCCTTAGAAACAATGAATTATTTCGGGGGCGGTCCGTGACAAGTCTGTTAATCATAGCTTGTTCCATTTCTAAATCCAGGTTTCCATTAATTTCGGTACCCAATCGAATATAACTTGTCTATACATTCTCATATATTCGCACATGTCTGGGAGCATAGATATCGGATAGAACACGTCTGGGAGTGTTATTTATTGGACTTTATTGTACACCTAAACGGGGTCGCCTGTGGGTTACCTTGGAAGTGTGTTTACTCTCCGGAGATCGTCCATTGTGATTCTATTGGACATGTGCATGTTGTATATATTATATCACCGGTTTTCGACCTATCTACGTATGCCGACTAAGGTACACGTTACAAGCGGGCGCTATTAATTACCAGGATCACCTCGATAGCCTTAGCTTCTGAAGTGGCATTGAGCACCAATTTATTAATAATAATTAATATCTGGGTGCCTGTTCGACGAATATATATTGTTATTTGGTATCGCTTTTACTGATTCCAGAGCACTCCCCTCTTTGTTTTTGAAGAAGATTCCTTCAAAAAGGAGGGGGGGATTTTTGAAATCTCCTCCGGCTTGATTAGTGTGTAACTATGAGTGAAGCTGTTTTGTCTGTAGATTATATCCTGGATACAGCTTGTGTATTATTGTACAATACAATAATACAATAACACTTTGGCCAGCCGCTGGTTTGTCGCGGTTCTCAGACGAGAAGGCCATGGTTACCCCTGTACTCCCAACTGCCTCCGTATTCCCACGCTTCTCCTCTCCTCCCAACACTCGGAGACGAACTGCTTGATGATATCCCTTGTCCCATTCTTCCCAATCTCTCCGATTAGCATATTAACCCTCTCCTTTGAGTCTCCCCCTAACCACATGTCCTTCATTCTCCCATCCCACTTCCCCATTGTACTCCCAGTGAATCTCATTCTTTTAGGCTGATACTTTGGGCATTCTAGAAGAAAGTGTTCCAGGGTCTCCACCATGTCCAAGTTACACATCTGGCACTCTCTTTCACCGTCCTTCCCAATTTTTCCCCTCAGCTCCAGGGATCGCGACCTCAGCTTGAACAACAGTGACCCCCCCCCCAAAGGTGCCATCAAGGTACTCTTCAAAACCTGGCTTCTCTTTATCATGCAGGCCACCCAAAGACCTCTTTGATTTTGACCCCCTTTCGCCAATTACGGTTACAATCCTCCATGACCCTTTCTCTGACGATTTTTTTACCCTGGTTTGCCCCAACGTCCAGGTCCGAGATCTCCATTGAGTAGTTCTCTAATAGCTCCCTCACTTGGACCATCCACCCCATTTTGATATTTGAGTTGAAAATTCTCAGGAACATTGCTTTACACCATCGGCTGTCGGGGAGATTTACCAAATAATTAAGATAACCGAGCTTCAACAGGTCTATCCTGTCCTTGATCCTCATCCACCCAAGCTCACCCCTGATTGCTTCTAGCGCTGCGGCATTACTCGACCCCGTTATCCATCGGCCTGCATCGTTCTGCAGAATTTCCAAGCTCTTTACGGCCGTCTGGTTTAGGGGTACCACTTCCGTACCGTATGTTATACTTGGCAGCCCCACCATTTCCCAAAAGGTTTTCCCCACGAAAACCTTATTGAAACTGTTTCTCCCTATAAGTTTCATTTGGTTAAGGATTCGCTTCCCCTTCAGAATCATTTGAAAAAATTTATTTGTGTGGTTCCGGTAGATGCCTCTTCCTGTAATGTTTATATTTACCCCCAAATACTCGTAATCACCTGTCTCTCCCACACTGAGAAGTTTGCTGCTCCCTTCCGGAATGCAGAACTCACCCACTCTCCACCTTCAGGTGGAGTCCACTTTGCGGCCCACAGGTATAATTTTGCTCTTGCTTTCATTAAGTTCAAGTCTCCATTTGCTCCCATATTTCCCAACAATTCCCAGCATTTTCGTTAGCCCCTCTTCGCTTTCTGACACTAGAACCATATCGTCTGCAAAAAATAGCCCTGGGATCTTCAAGTCCCCAACTGCTACCCCCTCCTCGCTACGCAGGAGTTCATCTCCTAAACCTTTGTTGTACAATGGAAACAGGATCGGCGAAAGGATACACCCCTGTTTTAGGCCTATCTCCATAGGCACACGTTTCGTTGTAATGTTTCCCAGGCTAAGTTCACTCTGTACATCTTTATATAATGCTTTCATAATTCCAACAAACTCGCCTCCTAAGCCCATAGCCTCCAGCTTGCGCCACATACCTTCCCTCCATACTCTATCGTATGCCTTTTTCATATCCAAAAAGGCCATAAACATCTTTTTCTTTTTTGCTTTTGCGGATTCTATCATTTGGGATAGTGTGAAAAGATGGTCAGTAACTCTCCTTCCCTTCCTGAATCCATTCTGGATTTCTCCCAAAAAAACCTTCTCCTCAATTACCTCCTCTAGTCTCCCATACAGGACTTTACAGAAAACCTTTCCAATGTTGCTACTGACAGAGATCCCTCGATAGTTATCCAAAACGTCTTTTTCCCCTTTTTGTGAATAAATGTCACTTTACTTTCTCTCCACTCCTTTGGGACCTCTTGATTTTCTATGGCTAGATTGAATAGGGCAGTTAGGCTTTTCACGAGTTCCTCTCCCCCTTTTTTGATAAACTCGTTAGGAATTTCATCCACTCCTCCCACTTTTCCATCCCTTAATTTTGATATCACCTTTTGCACCTCCTCTGTTTTAATTTCGCTGCACCCGAAGCTCGATAGGTTTTCCTCGACCTGATTCGGACACTCCGGTGGGCTCCCCATGCCCCATCGCTTATCGTTTACCTTTTCCCAGTGCTTGACTAGTTCTGATGCGACTTGATCTTGCTCGTCTGTAACTCTGCCATCTACTTTAATACTCTGTGGGTTACTTCCTTTGTTACGTTTATTCACCCATTTCCAAAATACGTTCGAACTCGACCCCCCTGTCGTTCTTATCGTCCTAATAAGACTGCTATTTCGTACTCTCTGATTATCGTCTTTAATCTTATTTACTTTATTTCGTGCTTGATGGTATTCTTCCTTAGCAACTGTGGCCTCATTGCTTTCCGCCCCCTTAAATTTTCTACTTCTGTATGCAGCACATTTAGCTTTTCTTCCCTTTATGGCCCTTTTCAGTTCTTCGTTCACTCTGTACCCAAGTTCCCGTGTTGGCGTATGTTTGAGGGGGGTTAACCTCTCACTCTCAAATACACCATCCTAATTTTTAGGTCTTAGTCCGGATTAGCCTTAAAATTGGGAACTCGTTACATCCAATTAGTATAGTCATTCATGCTAAAAATATGGAGTTACTTGAATTTGGCTCCTTATTTATGATATGTCTTCTCTCTTACTGTATAGAGAGACATACATGTAATTCCTTTTTAATTTAATTTCCTTTCACCTTGGATTGCAGGCTTGGGAACTATGTTTGTGTTTGGCCCTTGATAACTTTGAGTTTGCACCAGCTGGTCTGGGCCATTGGTAAGTATAAAAAATATACAAATCACTTTCAATTTATCATTTGTCAAAAAAACTTCAAATCTCATTCAAGTCCTAAAGGAAACACTAGTCTTAGTTTTACTCATGTCAGATGTTTTGAAAAAAACATGAATTCCAAATTTAACTCAAACTCAAGTCTTTACTCAAGACCTTAAGTTATCAAACACAATACTAGCTATAGCAGTTAGATGATGCTGTTTTTCATATGTGGAGAGGTTTAGTAATAAATTTAATCTTACAGCCATATAGTGTTTCAAAATTAAATGTTTCCTGATCATTTCCAGCTATTTGTTGTGTATTATGCTGTTTGGTAACCATCCAATGAATTTTCTTAAGAAACATGACTGCACACCTGTCAAGGTCGTTAACCTTTACCTGAACATGTCGTATCCACCCATGTAATTTACGAATTAAAAGGTTGAAAAAACATTATTATGCCCCCATGACTAAAAGTGTGGGGGCTGGGGTGGGGAGGGGGATATTGTTTTACTCCTGTCCGTTCGTCCATTCATCTGTTTGTCCATTCATCTGTCCACATATAGGGTACACAGTCCTCCCACAGTTTTCAAACTAGAACTTTTTTATTTTACAGCAGGGGTCAGCCTGGCAACTGATTTTAGGGAGAAGTGATTTCTCCATCCAGAGACTTTATGGAGAAGTCAGGGGCCAGGAGGGAGAAGTCAGTAGACATGAGGGAGAAACTAGAAACATAAAATGTATATGACATTGTGACAAAATAAATTTACATAGAGGACACAACAATACCTAACATGACAAATTGTGGGGAAAAAAATGTTAAACATACATACACACACACAACTAAGTCAGACGGTATATAACAAGAACGTTGGTTAACCCCCCTCACATCACCCATCCCTACAAAAAAACTGTCTTTCATGATTTCTAAATGCCCTAACTTTTTCCCTACCAGTGATGACTATGGTTACCATGCAGTTGATTTTGTATTTGCCTCAATGCAGTGGATTTGAAATTTAGCATTACCCATTATGAGAGTGTTCATCTCTATAATAGAAGGTATATTCTCTTAAAAAATTATTTAAAGAATTTAAAATAAATTTCAAGTTCACATAAGAAGCTGGGTCATTCATGGTATCTGAATACCCTAATTGAATTGAAAAGCGTAGTTAAAAAAGTTTCCGATATCCTTCGTTAATTAAGCATTATTAACAATTTGAGTTAATTTATTTCTATTCCTTAGGTAAATGACAAAATATTTCAGTTATCTCCCTTCCCTCCTGCTCTGGGTAATAATACCAATGCACTGTGCAGAAAAATAACAATTTCTGCTGACCATCTTACATTGACACGTGCGATTGGTGCTATTAAGGCCTGCCATTCTTATCCATCCTAATCAGTGGCGGCCAGTCCATAGGGCCTGGGTGGCCAATGGCCAGGGGCCCCAGGCTCCAGGGGGGCCCCCAAGGGCTCAAAGGAAAAAGAAATTTGTAGGGTTTTTTTGGGGGGCCCGCTCTTTAAAAAATTGGGCCCCCACAGAGAAGTTAATAATTTACAGGCTCATGTGCATAAATGAAATTTCTCCGCGCGCTGGAATTGACTTTTTCATCAACACGCCATTCCATAGTCTCCGCTTACAGTAAACTGAAAGTAATACACGATGACAGCTAGTCCAACAAATCAAGAAGAAGCCATAGATGTTTTTTATTTTTATTGGAAGAACATATTTTCATTTATATTTTATTTCGTTTCAGTGAAGTACACTCCATTGTTCTTCCATTCGTTTTTTTGTTTTCTTTTGTTCTTTTGTTTAATAAAAAATCAAGCGTAATCTACACCTCCACAGAAAACCCAGACATTCATGTACAGAGCTCGATATTGCAAGTGAAATGTGGGATTCTTCCATTAATAGACAACTGAATTCTCCTCTCTAGAGTGAAGGATTTGGCGTTTTTCATCTATAATTTTTAAACTTTTCTCCCACCGGGCTGAACCATGGTCGGTCCTGTGCGTCCTATGTCCGAGGGCCCCATCATAATTATGGCCAGGGGCCCCCAAGGGCCTCCAACCGCCACTGATCCTAATATTTGTGATTTCTATCATAGCCTTATTACATTTAACCCCCTTCCAACACAAGTTCTCAAAGAAAAACTTCAATGCAAATTTCAGTGGAACCAATTTTTCAATGGAAAAGAGTATAACCATAAGCAGTTTCGACTTTTTATGAATGAACTGTCTCCTACACATTTTTGTATTGTTTTGAAACAGCGGTTAATTTTAATAAATTCCAGTTGACATGATGTGTGTCTTGTGAGATTCGTTGTTTTTGCTAGCACTTTGTTTTTAAATAGCCATTTTGGGCTGGTTGCTCCCAGTTGGGGAGAATTGTTTGAACAACAACAACTCTTTTCAGAAATATAAAATTGGGCTAGTTTGGGCTATTTCCAAAGCTGTATGACGGATTTTAACAGCAGACGTATATACTTTGTTATGATTCAGAAACGTTTTTTTAGCTCAACTTAACAAAGTCAAGCTGAGCTATTGCCGTCACTTCTCGTCCGTTGGTATACGTACGTAAGTCTGTACGTACATCTGTCCACAATTTCCTTTGGCACACCGCACATGTCGCATTTATGATCAGATTGCTTTGAAACTTGGTATGCTTCTTTGGGGTGACCTCTAGATGGGAGCTATCGATTTTCTTCCATTTCCGTAAAAAAAGTTGTCGATGGCAACGGCCTTTGTACTTAGTTTAGTCAGACCCCAGTACTTCCCTTT
This sequence comes from Pictodentalium vernedei, assembly GCA_031216915.1. NCBI lineage: Eukaryota > Metazoa > Mollusca > Scaphopoda > Dentaliida > Dentaliidae > Pictodentalium > Pictodentalium vernedei. The sequence continues at coordinate 247,401,149 of CM062295.1, forward strand.
GGCACACTCTACAGGGCACATTTATAATCGGATTTCTTTGAAACCTGGTACACTTATTTGGGGTGACCTCTAGATGGAAGCTATCAATTTTCTTCCATTTCTGGCAAAAAATGTTGCCGCTGGCAACGACCTTTGAACTTAGTTTAGTCAGGCATCAATATACTCTTTTGGCACACCGTACAGGGCAGATTTATGATCAGATCGATTTGAAACTTGGTATGCTTGTTTGGGGTTACCTCCAAATGAACGCTTTCGATTATCTTCCATTTCTGTCAAAAAGTGTTGCCACTGGCAATGACCTTTGATGAACTTAGTGCAGTTATGCATCAGTATTTCCCTTTGGCACATCCTGCAGGGCGCATTTATAATCGGATTGCTTTGAAACTTGGTATGCTTTTGGGGTGACCTCTAGATGGGAGCTATCGATTTTCTTCCATTTCCGGCAAAAAATGTTGCCTCTGGCAATGGCATTTGAACTTAGTTTAGTCAGACCTCAAAATTTCCCTTTGGCACCCCCTACAGGTCACATTTATGATCAGATTGCTTTGAAACCTGGTATGCTTATTTTGGGTTACCTCTGGATGGGAGCTATCAATTTTCTTCCACTTCTGGCAAAAAATGTTGACGCTGGCAATGACCTTTAAACTTAGTTTAGTCAGGCATCAATATATTCCTTTGGCATGTCCTACAGGGCACATTTATGATCAGATCAGTTTGAAACTTGGTATGCTTGTTTGGGGTTACCTCTAGATGGGAGCTGTCAAGTATCTTCCATGTCCGTCAAAAAATGTTGCCGATGGCAACATCCTTCGATGAACTTTATGCAGTTATGCATCAATATTTCCCTTTGGCACACCCTGCAGGGCACATTTATAATCGGATCGCTTTGAAACATGGTATGCTTGTTTGGGTTGACCTCTAGATGGGAGCTATCAATTTTCTTCCATTTCCGCCGAAAAAATGTTGCCACTGGCAATGACCTTCTATGAACTTGGTATGCTTGTTTGGGGTGATCTTTAGATGGAAGCTATCGAGTTTCTTCCATTTCTGTCAGAAAATGTTATTGGTGGCAATGGCCTTTGAATTAAGTTTAGTCAGACCTCAATATTTACCTTTGGCACACTCTATAGGGCACATTTATTATCTGATTGCTTTGAAACCTTGGTATGCTTATTTGAGGTGACCTTTAGATGGGACCTATCGATTTTCTTCCATTTCCGGCAAAAAAGTGTTGATACTGGCAACAACCTTTGAACTTAGTTTAGTCAGGCATCAGTATATTCCTTTGGCACGCCCTACAGGGCACATTTATGATCAAATCAGTTTGAAACTTGGTTTGCTTGTTTTGGGTTACCTCTGGATGGGAGCTATCGATTTTCTTTGATTTCTGTCAAAAAGTGTTGCCAGTGGCAACGACCTTTGATCAACTTTTTACAGTTATGCATCAATATTTCCCTTTGGCACACCCTGCAGGGTACATTTATAATCTGATCGCTTTGAAACTTAGTGTGCTTGTTTGAGGTAAGCTTTAGATGGAAACTGTCTATTTTCTTCATTTTCCGTCAAAAAATGTTATAGCTGGCAACGACCTTTGAACTAAGTTTAGTCAGACCTCAATATTTCCCTTTGATACACCCAACAGGGAACATTTATGACTGGATTACATGTAGATTCATTTCTGTGAAAAAAGTTGCCATTTACAATAACCACCAAACTTACTGCATTTGCATATCAACATTCTTCCTTTAGCCAGCCTTCCAGTTTACATTTAAAAATGTATTGATTGCCCTGACGTTCTGTACATACAATGCTGTGATGCACTGACGTTCTGTACATACAATGCTGTTATGTTGAAGTTTCACCAAATAATATTGGAACCAATGATCTTCAGATTTACCATTTCAAGTTTGTCAATTTGAGCTACAGTGTTATTGACACTTTCATTTGGAAATAAAACATAAAAAATGCATAAAACTGCCATGTCTCCAAAGGAAGTTTTGGAGGGCGACTTGAATTTTGCTCCCAATGTAAGCCAAGGCGACTTGAGGAATGACAAGGCGACTTCTTTGCTCTAGTCACCCACTCAGCTGACCCCTGTTTTACAGGGTGTGTATACATATACCAAAGGTGTGCATATTACAAGGAAGTTGATTTTCCTCAGTTTTTCTCAAAATTATAGGTTGTTGAACTCCGTAACTTTTTGTGAAATTAGTGGGTACATGATTTGTCCAGCTAACTCCTCCCACAGTTTTCAAGCTAGAACCTTTTTATTTTACAGGGTATTTACACATATACCACAGGTGTGTATATTGTCAAGACTTCAGGTTTCAAGTTAAAACTTTTCTTTTAATTTTGAAGGATGTATACAGATATTTTTGCTAATATAATCAGTGAATAGTTATATTTTTTATTACAATTTGTTGTTGTAAAACCATTTAATGTAATATATTATGAATTAATTATACTTAAAAGAGGTGTGAAACTCGAAGTTTTGTGCTGTTGAATTCAACATTTACCAGACTTCAAGATATTTTGCAACATTAACATAGTCCAATTTTACGTATTTTGTATTTTAAAAAAACATATATAAATTAAAGAACATTATAGAACTCGCTGGAGCATCATATGTGTCTTACAGACACAGCACATGTACGAATAGCAAATCACTGTTTGCTCTTCAACCTCCTGTGTCCATGTGCTGTGTGGGGGAATTCATGCTTCAATCTAGTTTTTCAAAATATTTCAACAAAACCATATCATGTATTCCCTGATTGGAACAAGCTTGTCAAGCTTGTTCCAATGATGGATTACTTGATATGGTTTTGTTAAAAAAATTTTGAATAATTTGAAAAATCAATAATTAAAATAAAATAAATTGATATCTTATATATATACGTTGGGTGAAGAGTTAAAAGTAAACTCAAAGTGAGGAACACTATTCACTTTTATCGGAAAAATGATGAATGGTGATAAAAAAAACGTTCATGTGAGCTAAGTTTTGACTTGAATTTCAAAATATTGATTTGAGTCAAATCTCAACTGAGTCCAGAGTTGAACTTAAGTCGAAAATTTTGACCCTGAACTTAGTTATTTTTCAAAATTTGTGCTCCAGCCCTACTGCTAAGGTAAGTTTACTCATTTGGAAAATTTTCTCTTGATTCAAGCCTGAAAATAAGCAATCTGTCATTTGCAGAATGAAGTCCCCAGAGGGTGAATTTGCTGATGCTATCCCATACAGTGGCCAATTTATCCTCTGGGTACGCTTTCTGTTTAGGTTGAGATCTTGATTCATATTGAGGATCAAAGAGGGTAAATTTAGTGATGCTACCCTGCTGTGCAGGGTAGCATCTCTAAATTCACCCTCTGGGGACCTGATTTTGCAGATGACAGTCTGCTTATTTTCTGGCTTGTCTTGATTACATGTTGAAGAACCTTCTCTGAGGCCATAAAGTTAGTCATTGTCAGAAACTGGTTTTTACAGTTAAATAGAAGATGTCATATGGAAAAGACAAGGTGTATTCTTTGAAGTCTTCATGAGCTTAACTTAGCTTTACCTTTATTAACGCTTTACCTATCATAATGGCTATATCTAGCCAGTGCTATTCACAAAAATTCTGAATAAAATTTTATTATTTTTCAACTTTTGCCCCCACATCTTAGCTGTTAACTCAACTGTCGATAAGCTCATGGAGCTGGTTCCAATGAGGGAGTCATAAGCTATGGTTTTTTAGGCAAAAAATGAAATGTTTGGTAATGCAAGAATGAATTTTTGCAAAGATTATCCTGTGTTTGTTAAAAAGTAAGTGCTCAGATGTGATGCACAGATAGAGAGAGTTCTCTGAGCCTTCTAACTATGTATCACATTATAGTACACAGATTGGATATTTGGTAATATACAGAGAATGTATTTTTAACCCAACAAATAATTATGATTTCCAAGAACAACACACTGGAAACACTAACAAACATTCAACTCAATGTAACTTTGGTAGAAAATTGAGTTCACTGTGTTTTAGTTGTACCATAGTTTATACACATTGTTTTGGTACACAGCCTCTCACTGCTGCACAGGCACTCAAATTACCACCCATTTGGCTTAACGAAACAAGTGGGTGTGGCTTTCTAATTGATTGTCCATAGTGTGTTCATTGTTTCTCAGTAGACAGAATCAATTATTCAGATGTGATGATTTTGTTACAAAGATGTACAAAAGTCATAAAACAGCATTACATGTTAACTAATTTTGTGCACGTTATTTTATCTTGAACTTATAAGTTCATGATATGCAGTTTTTTTTTAACACCACCCCCACTCCAACAATATTTTGTGAGGTATACTGTTTTCAGTTTTACTGTTCATGTACATGTATGTTTATAGCCATGTGTGCATGCATCCCCATCCAGTTGCATCTTGTTTCTGTCCTGTAACTTTTGAACAACTATTTGGAATTAGTGATCAACCGATTATATCATAGGCCATGAACCAATTATCCAGAGTCATAATCGGTGGATTCGGATACTAATTGAGTACCCATGGACCTTAGGGCTGCCATGACTATTCGATTAATTGAGTTGACTAACCTTCGGAAGGTGCAATAGTTGACTGTTGTTTTTCATAGTCGTCTAGTTTTTTTTAGCTGTGTACATCATACCACTGAATGATGATATTGGTGTGTGAGGGGCTTGTAACATTTCTCAGTACCTGTTATCCTTCATATTCATTGTTCATATCACGAAAACAGGCTGTAACATTGACTTTACCCTCGCATATTACCTCATGAAATGGAGTTTGTCATACCTAAGCTCCGTACTGGATCAAGCTACTGTGAACAAATTGTTGATAATCCATGTTAACTGGTAGAGTGCTGAAAGCCCATAATTGGGCTTTATTCTGAAATGCAGGTGCTTCAGCTTAAAGGCTTCATTTTTGGAGGATGAGCTTCATATTATCTTTGAAGTTAAATAATTTTGTCTGTTAGGATTTGCCTTGTTACAATTCATGAGAGAGTGCCCATTGGCACTCTCTCATGAATTGTAACAAGGCAAAGACACATGAACAAATTTTGATGACCAAAAATAATTCAGCACTCTACCAGTTAATTGTTGCCATTTTAAATCCAATAATTTTATTATCGATGTGGATTTTATTGATACTAAAAATTTCCAAACTGGGAAGTGTTAGCAGCGGGTAGTACTAAAATGAGACTGCAGGTAGAAAATGAGACTGCAAGAGACCGCAGACAAAGTATAGAGGTATTGCCCCCAAATAAGCTCTATCTGGTCATATGTGGTGTACACAATATATACCCGAAGTTTGGTACCAATATTTTTACGTTAACCCATAAGATTCCACTTTGAATGTATAGCGCAATATCTGTCTTATGGTCTCACTTTTCCACAACTAGGGACAAAGAGACCGCAAGTAAACTGCTAACCTTAAAAACTCCTAATAATTGCTATCTGGTGAGTTAGGGTATATTCAATACATATCCGAACTTTGATATCGATATTTTAATTTTAACTCATAAAATTTAGCATTTAATGTATAGCGCGACTAAAGACTTGCGGTCTCCATTTTCACATGCGGGGACAAAGAGACTGCCAGTAAACTACTAATCTCAAAACTCCAAATAAACGCTGTCTGGTGAGTTGTGGTATAGTCAATACATATCCGATGTTTGGTACCAATATTTTAATTTTAACTCCTAAAAATTTTGATAATAACATGCAGCGAGATTTCTGAGTGGCGATCTCAATTTTCAGAAGAAGGGACAAGAAAGAGACCGCAAGTGGACTACTGATCTTAAAAACACCAAATAAATGCGAAAGTATATGCTATGCTGTATCATATATAAAGTGTATTCCAATGATGGTTGTAATACCTTGATTTTGACCCATATTATTTTGTCTTTAATGTCTGATAGAAAATCACATTTACAGTCTCACTGGGGGAAATTTTCTCTGCAACTAACTACTGTTCGTAATAGCTAGTGTCAGTATCGCATCTATCCATATCTACTTCGAACATCAAATAGAGGCCGCCAAAGATGTTTCCAATCTTAGCAAGAGTGATAATTAACTTTACTGGTAGCCTATGTTTGATCAGCGATTTTTGTGATTTGTTGTTTATGATTATTAGAATATCTTGGTATTGCCTTCACTGAAACTAAAAACATTTAACCTGGCATTGAATGCCAAAGACCTTTTTGCAGAAAAACTCTTAGGCAAACAATGGATACAGTCAATCCCGTGGCAGTAAAGACGGATGGTAATTGCCTTTTTAATGCAATTTCAGTAGCACTGTATGGAAATGAAATCTCGCAACTGAACTTCACGTTCGAACTTGGCCCAGTGCTGTAAAGGCCCAAAGAGGCTGAAAGAAAAGACAGTAGTGAAATGCGCTGTAAAGGCCAAAAGAGGCTGAGAAAGAAAACACTCTAAATCTACCAAGTTTTATACTTGCTGGTCCCAAGCCAGGGTAAAAGATAAGGGGAGTTGATAAGTTTAAAAACAGTATCAAGATTCACTGTAGAAAAAAACTCGAAATCTGCCAAGTTTTATACTTGCTGGTCCCAAGCCTGGGTAAAAGATGAGGGGAGTTGATAAGCTTAAAAACAGTATCAAGATTCACTGTAGAAAAAAAACTCTAAATCTGCCAAGTTTTGTACTTGTCGGTTCCAAGCCTGGGTAAAAGATGGGGTGTGGGGAGGGGTGATAGATTTATGATAAAAAAAAAAAACAGTGGCAAAATCACTGTAGAAAAAACTTTAATTCTGCCAAGTATTATACTAGCTGATCTTGATAAAATGTGAGAAGTGAATGAATGAATGAAAAGTGAAAAATGTTGATAAATTATAAACTGTTTATTTCAAGTCTACCTCGAAATCTTTACAATTTCCTTCTTGTAGCCCCCATAAAGAATTAGTGGAGTTTTTATTGTTATTCACACCTAATAACAATAGGCAAATCCACTTAATTGGCCCATTACAGCAGAAGGTTTCCCCATAATCTCTGTGTGTCGTTGCCTGGTAGAAAATGAGACTGCAAATGGGTCTTTCTGTCAGACGTTAAACATAAAATAATAGGGGTTAAAATCAAGATATTACAATCATCTTTGGAATATGTTTTATATGTGATATTGTGTGTACTTTCTCGTTCATTTGGTGTTTCTAGAACCAGTAGTTCACTTGCAGTCTCTTTGTCCCTGCTTCCGAAAATTGAGACCCGCAAATTGGAAGTCACGCTGTACATTAAAAGTGAAATTTTAGGGTTAAAATTAAAATATCGATATGAAAGTTTGGATATGTATTGAATATAACCAAATTCACCAGATAGCATTTATTTAGTATTTTTAGGACCAGTAGATTACTTGCAGTCTCTTTGTCCCCAACTGTGGAAAGTGAGAACACAAGACAGATATTGTGCTATACATTAAAAGTGGAATCTTATGGGTTAAAGTTAAAATATCGGTACCAAACTTCGGATATATATTGTGTACACCGTATATGACCAGATAGCGTTTATTTGGGGGGCTATATCCCTTATACTTTGTCTGTGGTCTCTTGCGGTCTCATTTTCTACCTGCGGTCTCATTTTAGTACTATCATTAGTATCACGTGACACAAAATTTATTATGTCAATGAGCAATTTCCAGTAAACCCTAGTATTTTTCTGAACATACACAGAACACAGGTAATCGGCACAAGCTGAGAAATCGAAAGAAAAATTATATCTGATAGCATTTTTGAATCATTGCTTATGTGCTCCCATAATGGTTGGTGATGAACTGATTATCAAAACTTGCTATGAACCGATTACTGATTATTTCTTTGCCGATTGTGCCGATTTTGATGCCGATTCCGATGGTTGAAATAGGACCAAGAAGAAAATCTGTTTGTGCCTGTTATACTGCAAAATTTCGTTGATAAATCACCAGTTACAAAAGAAGCTTAATACCACATAAGTTCTCAGAGTATGCATGTTTAGTGCTGAGCAATATTAGCCAAAATAATATTTGCATTTTTGGTAGTTGGGGTGGGGGAAGATCATTATAAACGACACAATCACATGATATTGTTCTTTTGTGAAGAGAGTATTTTTTTCTGGTAAATAGTGTGATATTTTGACAGGCATTTAAAATTAAACACTTTCTAGATTATTTTCGATTCTGAATATATCCAACCTTTTTTTATCAAATTTTTTCGCCAGAGCGGTCTCCGAGACTTTTATTTCTGTCCCGTAACTGGAATTTTGAGAAATTTTTGTTTTTATCCAACGTTTGAATGCCTAGTTGGAATCAGTTGGTTTCAGGCATGCATTTCCAGCTAAAAAGTTTCTAGATTATGTTTGATTATGAATAACTAAAAACATTTTTGGCAAAAGTAGGCTGAAAAGATGTTGTGCAACAACATTTTAAAAATTGTTTCTATCTGTAGATAATATTTACAATGGATGAGGTCCATTTTGTTCAAAACTTAGTATTTTATGTGGAGAGATCATACAGAACATCAGATTATGGTATGTGGGAAAGAGGCAGTAAATACAATAATGGATCCACAGAGATTCATGCAAGGTAGGTAATTATTCAGTTTTAAGTTTGTCCTTATTTGGAATGTTTCTCCTGTTGAATTCTGATATCACTTGTAGTTGGTTCTTGATGGCCTCCAGGTTAGAGGTTTTAGCTCACCTTGATAAAGTCAAGCTGAGCTAATCTCATCTCTCTTCGTCCGTCATCCGTCCACCCATCATCCGTCAACACCATGTTTTGGTCTTCTCCCAAACCACTGGGCTAATTCAAGTGAAAGTTTGTGTGAGTGATGGTCCCGAAGGGGCATTGCATTTGTGTTCAACTGAACATGTCCAGCCCCAAAGGGAGGGGTGGGGGAAAATGCTCCAAAATATTTTTAAAATCTTCTTTTCATGAACCAGTAGGTACAGTGACTTGATATTCGTTATGAAGCTTTCTTTTGAGGTGTAGAATCAAGTTTGTTCAAACGAAGTTTGTGAAGCAATATTTAGCTTTGTAATTGGAGGGGTAAGATTTTGGGCTCACCCAAAATTTCTATTTTCTGAACTGATGGTCCGATTTGAACCAAATTTGGTATGTGGTATTATTTGGTCATAAGTACTTGACACATGCAAAAAAAAAAATTCCTGCATCCCCATGGGAACCCCAGGATCTAAAAATAGAAATATTTTGAAAAACTCATATTTCCCAAACCACATGGAACAGAGAGCTGTTATTTGGTATGAAGCATCCCGAGGACTAGTAGAATTGAAAGTAAAAAAAAATTGCCATCGGTTATGTTAGGGTGTTCTGTAGAGGGCATCAAAAAAATGCTGAGTCTGCATATTTGCAAAAATTTAAAAAAATGTTTTCACCCAAATCAATGGTCAGAATCTTTTGATATTCGGTATACTGCTTTCATAGGGGAGGGGGGAGGGGGGGGGGGGGGCAGATACAAGTTTGCTGAAGTAAAGTCCATTGGTTCATATTTGGGCTCAAAACAGGAGCCCAAGTTTTTAACTTAGGACACTATGGGGAATATTATTTTAAAATCTTCTTCTTCAGAACCACCAGTCAGAATCTTTTAATGTTTGGTATACATCATTGTTATGAGGGGCAGATTCAAGATTGTTCAAACCACGTCCCTAGGTTAATATTTGGGCTTCCTATGAAAGCCCAAATTTTAATTTCATTCAATATGGGGGATAATTTTTAATAATCTTCTTCAGACTCACCAGTCAGAATGCTTTCATATTTGGTATTCAACATCTCTAGGGGGCTCAGATTCAAATTTATTCAAATCGGGTCCCTAGGTATATATTTGGGCTCTCTATGGTAGCCCAAAGTTTAACTTAGTGCAATATGAGGAAATTTCTTTACAAATCTTCTTCTTCAGATCTACTAGTCGGAATGCAATCATATTTAGTATACAACATCTCTAGGGGGGTCAGATTCAGTTGTGTTCAAATCGAATTCATAGGTTAATATTTGGGCTCGCTATGGTAGCCCAAATTTTAACTTAGTGCAATATGAAGAAAGTTCTTTAAAATTTTTCTTCTTCAGATCCAACGGTCACAATGCTTTCATATTTGTTCAAATCGAGAGCCTGGGTTTAATATTTGGGCTCCATATGGGAGCCTGAATTGGCCTTGCAGCTGAAGAATTAGAAATTTTGTATTCAGTACCCTCTAGAGGTTTGTAACTAAGATTAATCCACATAGGTTGTATCAAGGGGCTTCATAGGGGATCTCCAGATTTTACATTATGATCAACTGAATAAAAGGCATGATGCTCGAACTATTTTTGTCACTCTTAAGGGACTCAAGGATTGACAATGTATCCTATGGAGATGGATTACTTAATGTAGACTCATTCTTGGACTCTGTTTTTATCGTGTTCTGTTCAAGGTGAAAGCTTCAGGCCCTGTGGGGCCTCTTGTTTCAATTTGTAATTACATTAATTATACCCCCACAAAACGAAGTTTAGGGGGTATATAGGAGTCAACTTGTCCATTCTTCGATTGTCTGTTGTCGTCAGTCCATTGCAACTTGAGGAGCGAACTACTTCCACAGTTTTAGTCGCATTTTCTTGAAACTTCACAAAAATGATCAACATGATGAGGGGAAGTGCGTGACATAATTTTTCTCCTGATTGGATTCAAGATGGCCAACTGGTGGCCATATTGGATTTTGCAAAATACTTGTGGAGCGAACAACTAATACAGTTTTTGCTGCATTTTTATGAAACTCAATATAAATTATTGACACAGTGAGGAGCAGTGCATGACCTAATTTTTTTCCCGATCAAATTCAAGATGGCCAACTGGTGGCCATATTGGATTTTTTTTTTACTTAGAAAAATTGAATGCCCCTTTTCAGTCACTCACACTGGGCGGTATGCCACGGTGGGGTATACCAGGCGACAGACCATCTCTAGTTCTTCATAACCTGTTAAGTATTTTTTAAAATATTTTGCATCAAATCTAGTGATGGCTGCTGTGAAGTAGACATGACTAGATTTGATGGAAAATTCATGACAATCTTACTAAATAAACACTGGTCAAAAAGTTGATTCCAGTTACAGAGGAAAATTTGGTTTTAAGTACTCAAATTATACTTATTCCACAGATGAAAGATGATTGGATATTTCTAGAATTCCAGATTTTTGTCCAGTTTTTGTTCCATTCCTGTTTGAGAAAATATTCCTGATTTTTTTTTTTTTAAAAATGACTTACTCTCTCCTGTTTCCTTGTTTTCGAAAAGGCATGTGTTTGGAAATTCAAACAACGTATTTCAAATTAACTTAACTAGGTACAAAATACTAGATAGGTCTTGTAATTTAGCTTCTCAGGAGAAGGATATCAAATATGAGTTTAGATGGGTTTGGTTAGAGGAGAAAGATTAAGATGGTGGTTTTCTATCTGATTATATATGGAAAACATAGACATTCCTGGATATTTTGTTTGCGAGTGGTGCAAGGATAAATTTATATCAATTTCTTGTCAGAATGTATGAAATTTACTTTAGAGCATCCATTTTTCAAAATTCTTTCTGTGCCTGGCTTATTTTCCTGATTTTTCCTCATCGGTCTCTTTTGTCTAAGACATATTCTATTCACCCATGCTTTGCTGTTCTGGGCAGGAATATCCACCAGCAGCATTTAAGGAGTTAATGAACATGAACAACATCCAGTACTCCAGGTAAGATTTCTATATAATGGTTATTTACCCAAGAACATTTTATGCATATGTAAAGCAAATTTTATTGCTTCAAAATAGATTTCAAAATTAAAATTTTTAAACCGTAGATTTACCTGTTGCATTGTGGTAGCAAGAGATCAGATCTAGTGTTTTTAGCACAAGCTGATAATTTGAAAAAATCGCTAAACATTTTTTGATTGCTTCCATAGTTCCATCTGTAATCAGATAGCCAGAAATGTAAGTTTTCCTGATTTCTGAAAATTTGGATTTTTCACCATGATTCAGAATACTTCTGGATGTTAGAAGAATTACCCCACCTCATTTCAAGATATTCAGGTTTGTTAGGTAATTTCAACATACCCACCGATGTTTCTGATTATTGTGCATAATCACAAAAGTTCATGTTGGGTATTTGAAGGCAAGTTGAGGTAAATTAGGTAATTTGTTAACCAATAATACTTCAGTTTACAAATTCCTTTTGCCAGAAATGGTTGAAAATGAGAAATAGAAATTGTGATTGTTCGTAAAGGTGCCAAAGACAATTACATTGAACAAAATATCTCCAGAATTTTTTGGTTCCACCATCCTCAGCTTATTTCTAGATGTAAAAAGAATATACATTCTTCTTTATATCTGATCATAATGGCACTACAGAATCAGTCAAAATATGTTGGCAAATAGTTTTTTGACTTTTCATCTTATGTCGCGCACCTGTGATCAATGAACGAGTTACATTTTTTTTTCTTTTTGTATTTTTTTAACCATAGTGTATTCATGCACATGATAGGTAATCAATACAGTGTTTAAAAATTTATTTTTTGTGCTTCAAATTTCCCCCCTGCACTTTGATGTCAAAACATGAAAATTTCAGACTGCAAATTTTTTTTCCATAATCCAGCTAGTGATTTAATCAATTCAATCTTGACAGAGGAGTTCTGTCAGACAGGATTGACTTGGGTTAATTCCTTGTTGCATTATGGGGAAAAATTAGCTGCTTCAAAAGTTTGTATTTGTACATCAGTGTGAAGAGGGTAAATTTAATTTGTTTTTTTTTTTTTCTGAAAATCAGTACGATTTAACCCTTTACTCAACGAATCGCCCGCATTCGCCTGCGTAATATGCAAATTCAGCAGCTGAAAAAATGTTATTTTAGGAAAACTTTCGACAAAATCATATCATGTGACCCCTTTTTGGAACGAGCTCGTCGAGCTCGTTCCAAAGAGGGGTCACATGATATGGTTTTGTTGACATTTTTTTAAAAAATTTAAAAAATGATATTTAAAATAATAAATTTTTGAAATTGTCTGCTTTGGGTAAAGGGTTAACTGATTTAGTGCTTAATTATACTCTGGGGAGTCCAAACAAATTCACAAATCAGTATGTACTTTATTTGAATTTATTGGAGAGTGTCTGTAGACACTTTCAAATACATTGTAACAGAACTACTCTGTATCATCAAAATGAAATTTAATTTCAGCTGATAATGAAGTGCATGCTAAGAATATGATCACTTTATTCTGGCACCTGTCAACTTCAATAACGCCCATATATGAGCTCCAGCACCAGTCCAATTAATATTAATGTTGACACACATTTCATCTGGAGCTCTGATCATCAACTAAAATTCTGATTGGGTGTTGATACAGATGGACAGTATTTGAATTTGGAGTTCGGTGTTAGTTTTGGTATGTTTAGGAGGGTATACCATTGTTATTGGTTTGTATTGAGTATCTGACTTGACTGAGATTTGCTGATAGTACCAAAGGGGAATTCACACCAGGAAAATACAAAATACATTGTTGTTGTATCATTCTGTATTCTATCACAGCATCACAAATGCCACTGCAATTGAGCTCAACATTGGCATTCTTTTGTCAACACAAATCATATCTACAGTAATTTTGTGACTTGTTCCAAACACACCTTAACCTTTAAAGGCCTATTTCTTCAGACTTTTGCTGTTTCAGAGCATTTCCATCACAAAGGCTTGTCCGTGTAACTCCTCCTACATTTCTTATTGGATTTTTATGAAATTTGGTCTGAAGTATCAGTATGAAGTGTAGATATGTGTATGGTCAGGAATTTTTGATGCGTCAAATTTTTGCATGGTTACGGCCCTTGGAAATAGCAAAATTTCCATCACAAATGCTTGTCTGTTTAACTCCTACATTTTTTGTTGGATTTTAACGAAACTTGGTCTGAAGTATCAGTATCAAGTGTAGATGTGCATGTAGTCGGGAATTTTTGATGCGACAAATTTTTTGTGGTTATGGCCCTTGGTAATAGCCAAATTTCTGTCACAAATGCTTGTCTGCTTAACTCTTCCTGCATTTTTCATCGGATTTTTACAAAACTTGGTGTGCTGTATGAGCATATGAGTATGATGTGTAAATTTGCATAAGGAAAGGAAGTTTTGATTCGAATAATATTTATCGAGTTATAGCCCTTGTCGACTTTGAATTTACCAAAATTGCAGGTTTTTGGAAGATGTCTAAATGATTTATCCCCCGCCACTGAAGTCTGGAGGGGGATATTGAAAGAATATCAAAATTTTATTGTGCTAGCCAGTATGAATATATCCCTCAGTAGTTTTCTAAATGATGTCATGCTTGGGTGCATCAGTTTGCCTTCGATACTTTGCCACCTTTACCAGCAGTACCAGAAGTTGATACTATTCCAAGCCATTTTGGTGATTCTATGACTGAAAAATTGGATGTATAATAATAATAAAATATAGAGTAAAATAATTAGATGTATAGAAAGTGACTCCGAGAGTGATATTGAGCATTGAACTGGGTAACTTTTCTGAAAAACTTTGTTGATCGGTTCGCCTTGGAAGGTTTTTAGCTCATCTTGACAAAGTCAAGCTGAGCTAATCTCATCACTCTCCGTCCATCCGTCCATCCGTCCATCCATCCATCCATCCATCCGTCGTTCATCAACACCATGTTTTGGTCTTCTCCAAAACCACTGGGCCAATTCTTGTGAAAGTTTGTGTGAGTGATGGTCCCAAAGGGGTATTGCAGTTTTGTTGAACTCAACATGCCCAGCCCCATAGGGAGAGGGTGGGAGAAAATGCTCAAAAATATTTTGAAAATCTTCTCATGAACCAGTGGGTACAATGACTTGATATTTGTTATGGAGCTTCCTTTTGAGGTGTAGAATCAAATTTGTTCCAACAAAGTTCGTAAAGCAATATTTGGCTTTGTAATGATAGGGGTAAGATTTTTGGCTCCGCCCCAAATTTCTATTTTCTGAATGGTCCGATTTGAACCAAATTTGATATGTGGTATTATTGGGTCATAAGTACTTGACTCATGCAAAAAAAAAAGAATCCTGCATCCCCATGGGAACCCCATGAGCTAAAAATAGAAATATTTTCAAACGCTCACATTTCCCAAACCACACAGAACAGAGAGCTGTTATTTGGTATGAAGCATCCTTAGGACTAGTAGGATTGAATGGTAAAAAAAAAATTGCCATCGGTTATGTTAGGGTGTTCTGTAGGGACCATCGAAAAAATGTTGAGTCAGCATATTTGCAAAAATTTTAAAAAATCTTTTCTCCAGAACCAATCATCAGAATCTTTTGGTATTCAGTATACAGCATTCATAGGGGGGTCAGATACAAGTTTGTTAAAATAAAGCCCATTGGTTCATATTTGGGCTCAATACAGGAGTCCAAAAGTTTAACTTAAGGTAATTTGGGGAATATTCTTTAAAAAATCTTATTCTTCAGAACCACCAGTCAGAATCTTTTAATGTTTGGTGTACATCATTGTTATGAAGGTCAGATTCAAGATTGTTCAAACCAAGTCCCTAGGTTAATATTTGGGTTTCGTCGAGTGCTATCGGTGCACACCCAGCAGGGGACACTCTTCTCCTAGTACAGATCCATGGCTTCCAGTACCAGTGCGCAGTCATGTAACTACTGAATCATTCTTTTTTCTTCCGCTGGCATGGTGAGACATGCTTCCATTTGCATTAACAGTGATAATTCAACTCGTTGATAATGGTTACCTGTGACTGGAATTATGAATCTACAGATTGTATAATAACAGGACTGTGTTTTATATATTCTCGTTATTATTTTCAACCACATTTTCATTGTATTTTATATATTCTCCATGTTTGCCCGCGACCTTTGCGTACCATGCGGTTCGGACATATAATATTTTTATACTGTACCAATGACCCAGACAAGCTGGTGCTAACTCCTTAAATTCTAGGGCCAAACACCAATTTTACCCCCCAATCCCCAAAATTTGCATCAGAATCCGAAATTTCAATGTCCTATGTGGTCCTCCATACTTTCTATCCACTGCCCATGCGCAGTGTCAAGGAGGTCTCGAAATTGGCGCAAATGTCATTCTTTGTTTGGCCCTAAAATCAGTAACAACTCACTGATATTTGTGCTTGAAAATCTCAGTTTAAATGATGCCAGACACATAATTATGAAAGAAATGGTGGATCTAATGAGGAAATAAAAGGATGAGAGGAAGAAACAGTGGCTGGATGTGTTCAGGGTTGTAACTTATAATTTTTTTACGAAATTATTTCATGTTCCCTAATTTCGGGGCATGAGCCTGATGTTGTCATTCTGGCTATGAATTTACCATTGTTTGTTCAGTGTTTCCTCTCTCCCTTTCCTTTATTCCCCCCTTGCTATTCTCCCATGCTTTTGGCATAATTTTTGTACTTTTTTTTACTAAAATTTCTTGGGAGTTTTGGCTTGGTAACAGAATAATTATTCTGTTTTTCCCCATGCTTACGTCCTCACCCTTGGGTGGTTAGGCGTTTTGGTCTGCATCTACCATCCGATGTACTGCAGTTTCTTCTCTGGAAGTCTCTGTTTTACATTGGATAGTGTTTAAATTGGTAACTGATTTTGGGCCATGTTTACAGTGCCTGGAATCATGTTTCCGGTTTTTGTACACTTTTGTTTACGTTGACAATGGTTACTTCTGATAGTCATTACTTGTCTTCTGTTTAGTTCTGCTCATAGCCAGATACATTAATATTGTCCGTAAGTGTTACATTAATTTTTAAATATGTTTTAAAATTTTTGTCCACACTTAGGCTTTTTTTTAGCTCACCTGACTGAAAGTCAGGGTGAGCTTTTCTGATCACTTTTTGTCCGTCGTCCGGCGTCCATCGTCCGGCGTCCGGCGTGAAGGTGGTGTTTGGGCCTTTTTCTCCCAAACCACTGGCCGCATATTAATGAAATTTCATGTGAGCAGGGGCTATATAAGGGCATTTTGATTTTTTGTCAAATTAGGTTTCAGCTCATATTGAGCAGAGGTATGGGGCAAAAATGCTCCATTTCTTAAAAAATCTTCTTCTCAAGAACCAGCAATAGCAGAAACTTGATATTTGGTATGCAGCTTCCTTTTGAGGTGTAGACTCAAGTTTGTTCAAGAGAAGTTTGTCGGGCATTATTTGCCTTCGTTATGGGAGGGGCAAAAATTTTGGCCACGCCTAAAATTTCTATTTTCAGAACCGTCAGGTCGATTTGAACCAAATTTGATATGAGGTGATAATGGGTCATAAGTAGTTGATTGATGCAAAAAAAAATTTTCTCATTGCCCCGTGGGAACCTCGGGAGCTAAAAATAGGAAAAACCTTAAAACTGCCATATCTCCAAAACTACACGGCACAGGGAATTCTTATTTTGTATAAAGCTTACTTTTATCTAGTAGAATAGAGTGGTTTAAAAAAATTCCCTATCGGTTTGATCACAAGGTACTTTTTTCAGGACTTTGAAAAAGTGCTGAGTCAGCACTTTTTAACACTGTAGGCAATGGGAAAAAGATTAAAAAATCTTCTTCTCCAGATCCAGCAGGCAGAATCTTTTGATATTTGGTATGCAACATTGTAGGGTGGATCTGATTCAAGTTTGTTCAAATCGGCCCTCTGGGTTCATATTTGGGCTCAGTACAGGAGCCCGATTTCGAACTTAGTGCATTTCAGGCAAATTTCTTAAAAAATCTTCTTCTCCAGATCCAGCAGGCAGAATCGTTTGATATTTGGTATGCAACATTGTGGGGTGGATCTGATTCAAGTTTGTTCAAATCGGCTCCCTGGATTCATATTTGGGCTCACTATAGAAGCCCGAATTTGATCTTAGTGCATTTCAGGCAAATTTCTTAAAAAATCTTCTTCTTCAGATCGAGCAGGCAGAATCTTTTGATATTTGGCATGCAACATTGTGGGGTGGATCTGATTCAAGTTTGTTCAAATCGACCACCTGGGTTTATATTTGGGCTCAGTATAGAAGCTCGAATTCGAACTTAGTGCATTTCAGGCAAATTTCTTAAAAAATCTTCTTCTCCAGATCCAGCAGGCAGAATCTTTTGATATTTGGTATGCAACATTGTGGGGTGGATCTGATTCAAGTTTGTTCAAATCGGCCCCCTGGATTCATATTTGGGCTCACTATAGAAGCCCAAATTCGAACTTAGTGCATTTCAGGCAAATTTCTTAAAAAATCTTCTTCTCCAGTTCCAGCAGGCAGAATCTTTTGTTATTTGTTATGCAACATTGTGGAGTGGATCTGATTCAAGTTTGTTCAAATAGGCCCTCTGGGTTTATATTTGGGCTCAGTATAGAAGCTTGAGTTCGATCTTAGAGCATTTCAGGCAAATTTCTTAAAAAATCTTCTCCAGATCCAGCAGGCAGAATCTTTTGATATTTGGTATGCAACATTGAGGGATGGATCTGATTCAAGTTTGTTCAAATCGGCCCCTTGGATTCATATTTGGGCTCACTATAGAAGCTCGAATTCGAACTTAGTGCATTTCAGGCAAATTTCTTCAAAAATCTTCTTCTCCAGATCCAGCAGGCAGAATCTTTTGATATTTGGTATGCAACATTGAGGGGTGGATCTGATTCAAGTTTGTTCAAATCGGCCCCCTGGATTCATATTTGGGCTCACTATAGAAGCTCGAATTTGAACTTAGTGCATTTCAGGCAAATTTCTTAAAAAATCTTCTTCTCCAGATCCAGCAGGCAGAATGTTTTGATATTTGGTATGCAACATTGTGGGGTGGATCTGATTCAAGTTTGTTCAAATTGGTCCCCTGGATTCATATTCGGGCTCACTATAGAAGCTCGAATTCGAACTTAATGCATTTCAGGCAAATTTCTTTGAAAATCTTCTTCTCAAGATCCAGCAGGCAGAATCTTTTGATATTTGGTATGCACCATGCTTAGTGGGTGAGATTCAAGTTTGTTCAAGCCAAGTCCCTAGGTCCATATTTGGACTCACTGTGGGAGCTTGAATTGTAACTTAGTTCAAAATGAGGAATTTTCTTTAAAAATCTTCTCAAGATCCGGCAGGCAGAATCTTTTGATATTTGGTATGCACCATGCTTAGGGAGTGAGATTCAACTTTGTTCAAGCCAAGTCCCTAGGTCCATATTTGGACTCACTGTGGGAGCCCGAATTATAACTTAGTTCAATATGAGGAATATTCTTTTAAAATCTTCTTTTTTTTTTTAGATCCACTGGTCAGAATCTTTGGATATTTGGTATAAGCTTTTCTTAGGAGGAGCAGATGCAACTTGTTGAAATCAATTCTCTGGGTTGATATTTAGGCTACCATGTCAGGTGAGCGCCCTCAGGCCCCTTGGGGCCTCTTGTTGTGATTCATTTGGGCTCATTGTTCCCATTGGGAACTTGGGCTCTCATGAAATTTTTTCGAAAAATTTGTTTCTTTTGAATTATTTTTTCGAAATGTTATAATGGATTATGTTATATTATGTATCTTTGTTTTCAAGGGTTAGTGCGAGTGCTATGACTGTTTATATTTTTTCATGATGAAAGAATATTGTTCAAATTGTAATGCGAGGAAGTCTTCCTCTGATTCTTATGTTCATTGTGTTTCTTATAGTCAGTGTACCTGCACTAATTCTTGCTCAGTGTGTGTCAATTGGGAATGAATGAATGAACGAATGGTTTTATTTTATTATTGGGATGACAGATGTTGGAGAGTGATGTTTCCGTGATGTCTTCAAGAAGTGTGCCTCCGCCGTCGCAGTCTAATCAAGAGCTAGTGGCTAAAGTGCTCATGAAATACGACAATTGCCTAAGAGGTCCCTAGTAGGATCGACGGCGTTGTCGTCTGCTAGCGTGCCCGGTGTAGCGACCATTCATCGAATGGCTCGGCAGCCGGGTTTGTCCGTTGCGGTCCAGGGAAGCAGTTTGGGTGATGCGAGCACTATAAACATTGAACGTGAACACCCAGCGACGACGAATCCGAGGATAGTATGGAGGAAGCCTGTCAGTCCGGTAGCTAGCTCATCCAGGTCTATCCGGACCGCGAGCGAGAGAGGCCCCCCCCCTCTCTCTTACAACAACATCTGGGCCGCGATGTTGTTGTATGTAACGTTTGTTAGTCGGAGCAATACGTCCACTCCACCTGCTCGGGATGCTACGTCTCATAGTCCAACACGGCTTGTCTATTGGCTTCCTCATCCTCATGTCAGCACACACGGCCGCACCTTGGCTATGTGACCCCAGATATCCAGCCTGCTTCGCCGACCAGGGAGTCCCCATTGACCAGGTCACGCCATCCGCTTGCCAAGGTCACAAGGCCTTTCCAGTTGGGTTATTCGCATATCAGAAGTATGCAGGAATTAAGCTTCCAGCGGCTAAATTACGTAAGACCACGGCTCCACAGGCCTCCATGACGGACTTGCTATCGCAGATAGCTCAATTCATCGCAGCATCCCAGCAGCTATCAGAAACTTTTTCAGTAAAGAACTATCTGAGCAAGCTGGGTCGGTTCGCTCCCCTGCAGAGTCAGTAAGGGACGACCGAGATTATTATGTGATCCAGGCGGATGGTAAAAGGGAATCAGCACAGCTGAAATTTTCCCTTTCCGAACAACTTAAGGTGGCCGTAGATTTCATCCGGCATCACCTTTTAGAAGTTGTTTATCTGGACAAAAAAGTGCTGCGTTGCCTGATAAGAAACTGAATGCGACACTCGACACAGACTTTTTCGGCCGGATTAGGGACACTGTACCTGAGTTTCCGACCCAGTCCAGTTACGGACATTTGAACTTTTGAATGATGCTATATTCACGATAGCCTCTAAGACTGGCAAATCCGGTTTCTTATCGCCTAGCGCTATACAGCTGCCTTTCATCAATGCTAGACATAAATTTGAAATTGCAGGACAAGGTGTGCCGAGAGTTCCTCTGCGTTTGGACGACTCGGCTGAAGACCTGGAATTGTCATTGCCGGCGTCCATGTCTATTTACTCCAGTATATACTGGAGACGACAATATCGTCTAATAGAATTTAGACGCATTATTTCACGCAGATCACCTTACCAGAGCGTTATCACTGCGTCTCGAAGTGAAAGAATTCCAGGATGTTCAAACTTCCTTAAGAGTTCTTTCGAGGGCTATAGCATATTCTAACTCTGCCCTTTCAGTGGCAATATGGAGATAGTCAGACGTGATGCTGCCCTGGCTGCATCCACAAGAGTGGATAGTAAGGTGAAAAAACTCTCTTCTAGTCGCTCCGGTCTCAGGAGAGCTTCTCTTTGACGTTAAGCTTTCAACAATCTATAATCAGATTACTAAGAAAGCTCTGGATTCTCTGCTTTTATTCCGCTTTGAAAAAGTCGGACTCAACAGGGAGGAGTAAGGCAGGTTCTTTGGGGGCGAATACGTCCAAAGGAAGTTCCTATAGAGGATCAAGAAAGTCTCTACGTCTTACTCCGGAGACCGTCAGAGTAGGTTATGGTCAAGATTGAAGAATCAAAATAATTGGGGGGGGGGGGGGGGGGGGGGGGAGGGGGGGTGTTGCGGTGGGCGGAGGGAACTCGAGGAACTTGACCATAACCTGTACATTGTGATCTAAAAAAATATCTCAGGAATGTTGGATTTGCTTTGTTTCTATTCGGTAAATACTTTTTCCCAGTGACAATTCACTGACACAGCTTTGCACACACCACTGTATTCGTGTATTGTGAACTGCGATTGTGTTCAGCCATTCTTGTTGTGGATATTTTTAATCGGATGTTCCGTCGAGATGAGTATGCGCCATTATGCGTACTTGCACTGTTCGCTTGATGCTGTGGAAGTCTGACAATCTTAATATTAAAAGGTTGAAAATCGTTGATGGATTATGGTATTTATGGTTGATTCGGAGGATCATGTACGATTCGGCCCAGATTTTTTTTTTGGACGATTCGGCCCAGATCTATGGACGATTCGGGCCGGATTACTGGACGATTCGAAACGAGTTTATGGATGATATGGACCATGTTTATTAACAATCCGAAACAAATTTCTGGGGGGGGGGGGGGGGGGTTGGAGGAAGGTGCTGGGGGGGGGGAGGGCTGAGGGGGTGGCACTGTTCAAACTATGCTCAAGACCACTGGGCCCCCCCACCCCACACCATCAACTTGACTGAAGTTGACTCAAGGTGCCATCAAATTACTTTGCAAAGACTGGCTTTTCTTTATATTGTAACCCCCGTAAATTGTCCGTAATTATCTTGTTCCAAAGCCTATTCCGAATCGTTCGTAAACATGCTCCGAAATTCCAAAACGTCCAATAATCTGGTCCGAATTGTTCAGAAATCTGGGCCGAAACGTCCATAGTACTCCACAGATCTGGGCCGAATCGTGCAAATGAAATCTGGTCCAAATCGTGCATGGTCCGAATCATCCAGATACCTCAGAGATTAGCTTTTAAAGTCAATAAAGTGAAAGTATGCAGGTGGGCTGTGTCGGGCTGGCTTGGTGTTCCAGAACTTCCAGATGAAGGTGACGCCTCCCCCCCCCCCCCCACCCTCTCTTTCCGCCAGAGAAATAAAAGTTTCTCACACATCTTGACTCTTGAGAGATTGTTCACTCTTTGAAGTCCCTTCGAGGTGGACAGATACAATAGCAAAAACTTGCCGCCATTACTTTGGGGCAGAATAATTTGCATAATTTTATTAATTTTGCGTGAGGCTGTCACTGTGAGCATGGTTATTTAAAATTGTTCACGTTCAATTTGCAGACAAGAGTTACTATCTGGATATTAAATTAATATTATGCAGGCAATAACTATCGTCTATAAATTAGAATGGAATAAGTGAACCACCCGGCTTGCGTTGGTTGACTTATCCATTTTATTTCCCGACCATCGGCGTTACCGATGATTTGGTGTGGGTGTTGAACCGATGCAGATAAGCCACTATCGGCCGATAGCCGATGCCGGTGATCGGTACATCACTAACCGGGATGGTTTTAAGTGTAAAGCTAATGTTTAACTCGTTCATATAATATTTTTAAAGTGTAGCTCGGTGTGAAGCATTTGTATATGTCACGTTTCATATGAGCGCTAATATACAATCCTCGGACACTTTTAAATGAGTATAAAAAGTCTCATTCTCTGGACTATCTTTATTTATTGGCTTTCCTGTAAAAAGATTAGTATAATGGATTATACTGGATGTTAATAGAGATCATTGATGTTGTTGTGCTCAATTATGGAATGGTATTGTGTCTTTCTTTTTTGATACAAACAAGAAAGATACATGTAAAACTGTTCTCCTTTTCTCCTTGAGGGGATAATTCTTTTTACATGTAATTGAGCCTATTGGATTTTCCTTTATGTCCTAGGCCCTCCAGCCTTTTTTCAGCTTGTCTGGGTCATTGGTACACTATAAAAATGTTAAAAAATTTATAGTAATTTATATATTTTTTATACTTACCAATGACCCAGACGGGGATGGCCCTCCCATGAGTTGGGAACTCCTACCTCCCCGCTGATTACATGACACTTACCAGGCACTGGTTGTAAGAATGACATTTGTGCCAATTTCGAGACCTCCTTGACACTGCGCATGTGCAGTGGATAGAAAGTATGGAGGACCACATAGGGCATTGAAATTTCGGATTTTGATGCAAATTTGGGGGATTGGGGGGCAAAATTGGTGTTTGGCCCTAGAATTTAAGGAGTCAGCACCAGCTTGTCTGGGTCATTGTTAAGTATAAAAAATATATAAATTACTATAAATTTTTTAACTTTTAGCTTAACGTGCGGAAGTCTGTTAGTCTGTGAGTCTGTTCACATTTTCCTTTAGCACAGACTACACCTCGTAGTTCTTGTCCGATCGTCACGAAATTTCATATGCAGGTTTGGGGTCATGTCCAGATGAGAATGTCCTCTTTTGGTCGCGATCAGTCAACTGTGATGGCTGCCTGAGCCCCAAACCTGAAAACCTTTAGCACAGTCTACAGATTGTATTTATGAAGGGATTTCATTGTAACTTGGTAGGATGCCTCTGTATAATATCTAGATGAGAATGTCCCCTTTTGGTCATGATCTGTCAACCATGACGGCTGCCCAAGCCCGAAACCCAAAAACTTTTGGCACAGTCTGCAGGTCATATTTAAGATGGAGGGATTTCATTGTAACTTGGTAGAATGACTCTGTATGATGTCTGGATGAGAACTTCCCCATTTGGTCGTGATCTGTCCACCGCGACGACTGCCCGAGCCCAAAACCTGAAAACCTTTAGCACAGTCTACAGGTCGTATTTAGGAGGGATTTGTAACTTGGTAGGTTGACTGCATATAATGTATAGATGGGAACATCCCCTTTTGGTCGCAATCATTCAACCGTGACGGCTGCCCAAGCCCATAACCTGAAAACCTTTAGCAGTCTATAGGTCGTATTTATGAAGGGATTTCATTGTAACTTGGTATGTTGACTCCATATAATGTCTAGATGATAACGTCCCCTTTTGGTCGAGATTGGTCAGCTGTGACGGCTATAGGGGCCCGAAAACCTTTAGCACAGTCTACAGGTCAAATTTATGAAGGGATTTCATTGTAACTTGGTAGGATGACTCCAGATAATGCCCAGATGAGAATGTCACCTTTTGGTCCCGATCATTCAACCATGACAGCTGGCCGAGCCCCAAACCCCAAAAACTTGAGCACAGACTACAGGTCGTATTTATGAAGGGATTTCATTGTAACTTGGATGACTCAGTATAATGTCTAAATGAGGACATCCTCTTTTGGTTGCGATCGGTCAACCGTGATGGAGACATTGGTCCAAAGCCCGAAAACCTTTAGCACAGTCTACAGGCCATATTTATGAAGGGATTTCATTGTAACTTGATAGGATGACTCGTTTTGGAATAATTTCACTGTAACTTGGTAACTTCCGTTGACATACATTATGTGAGGGTCACATACATTAACTGTGAGGTCCACATTAACCCACCTCTCAATTCTTTAGTACAGTCTACACCTCGTATTGTTGTCTCCCGCTTTTTGAAGAAAACGGGAGATATTAAATTCGGGGTTTCCTTCCGTGTTTTTCGTTTCCAGACTCTAACTTTCCTTACAGTGACCGGATTTCGATGAAATTTGGGTAGTAGATCACTTTCATCAATTGTGGGTCCAAGTTCGAATATGGGCATTTTCTGCACATATTTAATTAGGTTGCTGAAATTTGATTGGCTGATGGTTTCCAGACTTTAACTTTCCTTAAAATCAACCGATTTCGATGAAATTTCATGTATGGATTACTTTTATCAATACTTAGGTCAAGTTCGAATGTGGGAAATTTTGTACCGAAAATCTATCCGTCTGCCCCGTGCATCAACACACCTCGGACAAAAAGCCGTATTTATGAACCGATCTTCACGAAACTTCTTGGGTATCTTTGTTATCATTGTGAGACCAGAATATGTGTTTCGGGGTTTGGTCCAAAATTCAAGATGGCCACCAGTGGCCATTTTGTTCCGAAATTGGGTGTAATCAGTTTTTTGTACAGAACTTCCATATGGAAGTTCGGATTTGAATAAATTTTTGTATGAATGTTTAGTAACATGCAATACATCACATATAATAGAGGTTTTGTTCTTGTGCAAAAATTATGCAAATTAGGGAAACTTTGATTTATTCAGTGCTACTACTAATACACAGTAAGTGCACACCTTCCGTGTTTTTCATTTCCAGACTCTAACTTTCCTTACAGTTAGTCCATTTCGATGAAATATGGGTAGTAGATCACTTTCATCAATTGTGGGTCCAGGTTCGAACATGGGGATTTTACGCACATATTTAATTAGGTTGCTTAAATTTGATTGGCTGATGGTTTCCCGACTCTAACTTTCCTTAGAGTCAACCGATTTCAATGAAATTTTATATATGGATTACTTTTCACATCAGTTTTATGTAATATGTCTTATCATACAGTCTTAATTTTTAGTGATTTTCATAGTTATACTGCACATCACTTTACTTGCTTTGACATTGACCTCCGTGAAAATAAATCTGATAACCATTGTCTGAAGCACTGTCTGTTCTGTCTCTTCTAAATAACTTCCACTTACAACTGAACTATATTCCATTGGATGCATTAATTCCCCATGAAACTGCTGCCCAGCGGGAGACAAGAATTCACTGAATTTGCTTGTTTTTATTGAAAACATAGCATACAGAGAACAGAAATTAACATATTCCCAATTATCACAATTCTTGTCTTCTTTCATAATCCTTTCACAAACATAGAACATTATCCTTTTCATCAAACACAACACACAGACAAGTTAAGCTACAGTGTCATTTACACTTTCATTTGATTGATAAATTTATGTTATCCTTGTGGATATTATTATTATTGGGGTTAGTGTCAGTGGGGGTGGGGGGGGAGGGGGGTCTGTATGGCAGGATTTCTCCTCTCTGTTGAGGGCAGACTTTCTGTTTTTTGGGTCCCTGTCGGCCGTCTGGGTTCTGTTGTGTTCCCGCCGGTCCTTTAATTTCTGGCACCTTTCTCTCGTAGTTGGGGGTGTTCTACTTTCTACATCTGTTGAGTTCACCTTTTCTTCTACTGCTGTCACCTCTGTTATGCCCAGGACTATTCCTTGTGGGCAATGCCTTTTGCCCAAGCATGTGGACGATTCCCATGCTTCTTGTTCCACTTGTAATGGGTGTTCTTCAGATCAACCCTGTGGGTCTTGGTCATCCACTTTTTTGGCTTCTGTGAACCGTATGGTGCATTCTCATGGCTGTTCCTCCCGCACCAGTGGGAAAGAGGAATGCTGTTGTTTGGGGCCTCCCGACACGTCTGATGAGAGTTATGAAGAGATGCCTGGTTCTGGGACTGTGGTCCCTCTCCAGTCGACATCTGAGGCTGTCACTAGGGTTGTGACTCCTTTGGAGCCGAGCTCGGTTGCTCTCTCCACTTTTCCACCGGTTTCAACGGCTCCCGACGTATCTGCTGCTACTGCTGTTCCATCTGCAATGTCATCAGTCACCGTTTCAGTCGGCCTCAGCTTATCCCTGCAGGGGTCTGCAGAAATGTCTAGTAGTGTGGACGTGGGATATCGGCCTCAGCCTTCCCTGACTTCAACTCAGCGAAGTTGGAAGGGGCTGCCGGACGAACTTTCTGCTGTGGACTCTCAGCCGTCGAGCCCAGCAGCTTTTTCATTGGCTTTGGATGTTCATGGTGGTGTCACCATAGACTCTGTTGCATTTCCATTCACACACTCGGGTCCTATGGCCAGTTTTGCAAGACTAATGCTTTTTGTGCAGCCTGGACCTTCTGTCCCTTAGAGGTCCGCGGTGACTCCTGTGTTCCAGCACTTTGCATCATCGGAGTAATTCATACCCCTATCAGCATCTGCATTCAGATGTTTCGGCTGCCACCCATTGCCCTGCGTTGGGTGTACCAGAGGATCGTTAAAGGTTCAGGTGTGAAGCCACTTTGCCGGTTTGTTCCCATGTTGAACCGGCTGACATGGGCCGTAAGCTTAGGGAGGACCTCTCCTTCTTTACTCAGGTTCTTTCCAAGAGTCTTCCCGTTGCTTCCAGCGAGGCTACTAGTGGTTTCCAGGCACCCCCTTGGCACCGCCTCCCAGGATTGGAAGCAGGCCGCTGTCTGATCCCCCTGGTGTGCCTACACAATGGGAGGCATCGGCTGGTTTGCCCGTGATGGGCTATGTGTCTTCCAACTCAGAGGATGGTCAGACATCCCTGATGTCGAGAGCCAACAGTCTTCTGACTTGGGGGCAGCTCTTGACTTTGTGTTGAGTTCCTTCTGGATCTCAAACCGTCGGACCAGTCGATGGTATCAGCCAGGCCGCGATCATCGGTCGCACGCCTACAGCCTGTGGAGCAGCCCGCTTCTGGGCACCTTCGACCGTGCCAGTCGGTGTAAGTGGTTAAAGCATTTGCAGCTTTGGACTCTAAGCTGAGTTCCAAGGCTATGAAGACTGCATTCTCACCAGAGCTGATACTTTTTTGCCTCCAGTGCGTTATCGTTCCTACGATTCCGCCAATCCATCAGTCTGCCAGACTTTGACAGTCTTGGATCAGGACTCCTCCTTCCTCATGCTTTCCAAGCCCAAGTCGGCCGTTATTCCTATGGTGACTCTGGTGTCCCTGTTGGGCTTATCGAGAGAGATGCTGGGCATACTTTCTCTCTCGGATCACGTCGTCTCTGCTTTGGCTGCTTATCTGCCTCCAGATAAGTTTGATGACGTACAGGCTCCATTGCGTTTGATTTCCAAGGCGCTCATGCATCTTACTCACACGCATGCCTGTAACATGGCTAACTTGGAATTAGTTTGCCGGGACACTGTGTTGGACACAAGCTGTTCCCTTCCTGAGGGTCAGCGCGCTGCTCTTTGATCTGCTTCTTTGGCGAGTCCGCGACTATTCCATGGTTCCGTGGCGATGGTCCGGGATGACGTCCTGGGTCATTCCAAAGATCAGCTGCTGCTTCGCCAGCTTGATCAGCCTTCTGTTGGAGGCAGGGGCCATTCTAAGCCTAACAATCACCCTTCTGCTTCCTCTGCGAAGCCAAGGGCTGATCCTCCTGCCGCCGCTTCTACTTCTTACTCATGTGGTAAGGGTCAGCATTGGCGGATCAGAGGGAGGACTCAGGATCCTTCATCTAGTAGAGGAGATGGTTTCTTCTCTCGCGGGCCTCGCCGGGGCTCGAAATGCAGGTCCTCACCTCGATTCATCCCAGGTTGGAGGAAGGATATCTGAGTTTACAGACCATTGGGCCACAATCACATCCGATCCTTGGGTGTTAGATGTTGTTCGGTTCGGGTTGCGAATATCCATCCAGAGGCACCCCACTCTGTTGTGAGTGCCTCTTCCAACACAAGTTCCTTCAGACGTTTCATGTCTGGAACTTTTGATCATGGAGATAGACTAGGTCGTCAAGAACTTTCATTCAGTTGGTTTTATTCCCGCCTGTTCTTGGTGCTGAAGAAGGACGGCCAACTCCGACCGGCTATCGATCTGAGTCTACCATTGCTCCCAAGAGACTTTCAGGTCAGTTCGCCGCTGCATTCACCAGGAAGATTTCGCTTTCAGCATCAACCTGCGAGACGCTTACTTTCATGTTCTGATTCATCGGACATCGCAAAAGTATCTCAGGTTCGCTTTTCTGGGGCGAGTTTACCAGTTCAAGGCTATGCCTTTTTGCCTTAACCTTGCTGCTTGGGCCTTCACCCGACTGATGTCGCATGTGATAGCCTACCATCGCACACAGTCCAGGGAGATTACTTCAGCATATCTGGATGATATCCTCCAGGGGCACTCCAATTCTGCTCTTCTGGAATCGGATGTCGACACACTGTTGAGCCTGCTCACGTCACTAGGGTTCAGAGTCAACAAGGAGAAGTTGGACCTGGTCCCTTCTCAGTCGTTTTGTCATCTGGGGATGGACTTCCATACTCAGCTGAATACGGTGGCAATTCCCTGGGTGAGGGCTGTGCTTCTCTCAGCTTTCGCCCTGACTCTATCCCTGTCCACGTCTGCAACAGCTCGGAGTATTCTCCGGCTGCTCTGTCTCTGTGGTTCGGTTATGGATCTCATTCCTCTAGGTCGGCTGCATGTCAGACCTCTCCAACACTTTCTGCTCAGTCGTTGGAGGCCGAATGTTGATCGTCTAGATCTGGTGCTTCAGTTACCAGGCTCTCTTCATTGTCACCTTCTCCCCTGGACAGATGTTCAGTGGATTATGCAGGGAGTTCTGTTGGACTTGCCCACGTCCGATCATGTTTTGACGGCAGATACCTGCGATCTTGGATGGGGTGTGGCGTTGGATCCTCTAGGTTTTTCTCTTCACGGGGTATGGGACCAGAATCAAGCAGCTCTTCACATCAACCAGAAGGAGCTTCTTGCTCTTCTTCTGAGTTTCCGGCAGTGGATCCCCCACCTTTCGATTCGTCTGTTCCCTTGTATGATTTGGCTGGGATCTTCTACTGCTAGCTCAAGATGTCAACACCGGAGTGGTGGTTTGTCACATTCCTGATCGTCTAGCCGACTCCCTGTCCCGACAGGGCAGGGTCATTTCTACCGAGTGGATGCTTCACAGGGTAATGTTCCAGTCGCTTTGCGATCTCTGGGGTCGTCCCCACATCAGTCTCTTTGCGACCTGTTGGAACCATCATGTGGACACTTTCGTGTCCCCGTGTCCAGACCCTTTGGCTTTCGCCGTGGATGCTCTGTCACTCGATTGGAACGGTCTAGTCGGCTACGCCTTCACACCGGTTTGGATTCTGCCTCAGGGTCTGGCCAAGATCAGAACCTGCAGTTGTCGAATCATTCTGATTGCCCCCCCCCCCTCTCCCCTGTCGCCTCAACGGGTGTGGATCCAGGCCTCTCCATAAGAAAAAATCAGGGGTGTGGGTAGGAGCTCTCCTGATAGAATGATTAGGTGAGTGGCGAGTTGCTCTCCTTCTGGTCATTAAGGCGAGTGGATTCCAACAATGGGAAAAAGCTTGTTTAACTTTTAATGGAGTGGACAATTTATTGGTCTCTAGAGTCTAGATGTGTGCAGGTTTCCAATCTGACATACATGGCAATGGCATGTATGTCTGATTGGAAACCTGCACACATCTTGAGTCTAGAGACCAATAAATTGTCCATTAAAACAAGCTTTTTCCCATGCAGAATTGCAGACACAATGGCGCACTTCACATTGCCTTGAATGCAAATGGGGGTGGGGTGGGGGTGGGCAAGATGCAAAAGGGTTGTCAACTTGTCAGTTATCAAGGTAAATGTCAACTTAACACTTTATTAGTTTATTTTAATTAGTATGTAGTATTATGTACTATGTAGTAACAAACTTAACAAACCCAAAACTTCAAACAGGATATTATTAATATCCTATAATCCTGTTCTAATACCTAATTCAGACAAAACTAAATGAATTAATGAACATAAATAAAATACCATGGGCGGATCGTGGAATTAAAATACAGGGGGGTGGGGGGGGGGGGACTGATGTGATCCGACTGAGTCCTAGCATCAGTCGCCAAAGGCTATTGCCGCACATGCCGAAGGGACGTGCGTTTGTGTGGGGGGGGGGTCTTTGATTTTCAGGTGCTCTGAGGTGGCTTCTAAATGCATTCTGGCCTCCAATTGAATATGATGAAAGGAAATTCAAAACACACATTTTTCGTTGTAAAAGTTGTTGCCAGAAGCCCTCAATAAAATTAGAACTGGGAAACATACGCGACTGGAAATATTCGCTCCCCATTAACATTAACTTCAAGTTTGGGGTATGCAATGTAAAAATAATGAGACCTGGAACTTACCATTTCTTCGGCCTTGTGGCGACAAAATATTCTTTTATACTTCGCTTCATTACGTCTTGCTTTCGACTATCGATTTTGCAGACAGTGGATACTTGAAGACGTGACTGTCGTCAGTTCTATAAATAACTGATATTCTGCGAATTCTAAAAGTGGATCATGTCCCTTATTTCGCAACATGATATCATTAGTTAAGGAAAGGCGTTACAGGACAAGATTGTGTGGAATAAGAGCAAGACTTTTTTTAGTGGGCTTAGGGAGGGGGGGGACTAGTTTCCCCCCCCCCTCCCCTCTGGATCTGCCCTTGAATACCCAATTATCCATTGTATTGACTCTGGTCTGGCAAAAACAGAAGCAAATCTGAAAGTGTTGTTAGAGGATACTCCATGCATAGATGAACTGAACATGGAGTGATTTAAAAAACTTTGTGTGAATGAGGACACATCATATACATTCGTCATTCATAGTACGATGTGTACCAGACTGCTACTGAGACGTGAGTCGCGACAAAATGCAGAATTTAAATAGGAAATTAGAAGTCGACGTTGTGTCAGACTTCGCACTCAAAAATTTAAATTAAAAATACTTACGAATTTCCTGAGCACTTTCGTGGTCAGTTTATTGTCAGACGGAATCCACATTTGCAATTATGGACTGAGTACTTCAACAGCTCGGAGGCGAGTGCCGAGGAGCTCTTCTTAAAAAATGTTTAGGCGAGAATAAGGCGCGCGCGAGCAAACGCTTGCCTCGTATGGAGAGGCCTGTGTGGATCAATCAGCTCCGCTCTCTGTTGGCGGCGGTTCCAGCACGTCTCCTTCTACGTCGCGACCTTCTTTGCCAAGGTCACCCGAGGAGGTTTCATGTCGACCCGATTTCATTGTGCCTTCATGCATATCTTTTGTCAAGTCCTGTCTCCTCCGTAGCTGTTTTTCGAGACGAAATGTGGAGTGCATTTCTTCTTCAAGGTGGCACTACACTGGTTTAGCCTATGCGGCTAAGTGGAAGGTCTTCTGTCGATGGTGTGCTGATCACTCTGTTGATTATGCCAATCCTTCGATAACACAGATTGTGGCGTTTGTGGTATATCTGTTTGATTCTTGGGGTCTCCAGCCTGTTACCATCAAAGGGTACAGGTCTGTGCTTTCGGAGACCTTTTCGTATGTGGGAATGCGTCATATCGGTACTAATCCATACCTCTCCAAGCTTATTCAGCACTTTTCTTTGAAAAGGCCTAGGATTTTGTAGCTTACCCCATGATGGAATCTTTCTTGGGTGCTGCATTGCTTGGGGGTGCATATGCGTTTTCTCACATACCAGACAGCTTTTCTGATGGCGTTTGCCTAAGCCAGACGGGTTAGTGAGCTTCACGCCCTCTCGGTTGATCCGGTCTTTTACAGGAGCTCTGCCAACAGTGTTACTTTTACCATTGTTTGCTCCTTTCTGGCCAAGATTCAGACACCAGAAACGGCTCCACCTCCTATCTGTATTCTGCTGTGGGTAATCACCCTCTGTTCTGTCCGGTTCATGCACTTCGCATTTATCTCAACCAGACACTTCATTAGGAAAGGCAGGAAAGGATTCTTTCTGTCTCTTATTCCTGATCAACAAAAGATCTCTCCTCAATCCATTTCGCGGTGGATTTGTCTAGCTATTCGCGCGGCCTACACTTGTCTAGCGATTGTCAATTGTATTACCAATCGTCTTTCTGCTCAGGAGGTGCATGCATTGTCTACCTCCTTGGCTTATGCTAACTCCGTCAAGCTGTCGGATGCTATGCAGGCAGCCTACTGGAGAAATGCTTCCTTTCTCCAACTTCTATCTGGCTCAGTTGCAGAAGCAGTCTGAGGACCTTTTTTCTTTGGGCCCTCTTTCTTCTGCTCAGGTTGTTGTCTATCGTAGCCATTCGCCTCATCTCTCATTGTCTTTTACTAATGTTTGTGATGCTATGATTTGATAGGCCTAGGGAACTCTTCTGTCCACGGTTCCAGTGCAGTCGGGTTATGTGGGAGTTGGTTATGTGATTCCCTCTTCCTCTTGTCTATTCAGCCTGTAGTAAACAATTGTAGGGTAGGTTGATAAGAAATTTAAATTTTATATTAAATTTCCTTTCTTATTATACCTACCATCAATTCCAATCAAAGACCAGCTGACCAGGTGACTTTGGCAAAGGAGTCACCTTGGATCAACAAAATTTGCTCTTCCTTCAATAAAAACTCAGTCTACCTTGAAATTAGGTGAATTCATTCTACATCAATCACATCAATTACTTTTCGCTCATTTCCTTCTAATCTGGATCTATTTATCCACCAATTATGGCATCACCTTTCTCTCTCACCACCTATAGTATTTGCAAAAGTATTAGGTTCACAAAATAAACATCAGATCACTGGCTTGCATTGTTTTAGGAATCTGACTCACGGGCAACATTGGAAATTCCTCAAATGATCAAATTACGTCATCAAACAGTAGGCATTTGCCAGAATGTTCAACTCTCACGGATAGAACATAATGCCTATTAATTCATTTTAAGCAGGCGCCAAACTAAACCAAGTACTCTGCAGCCACCACAAGGCCTGAGAGAATGTATATAAGCGAAGCCACTCGTAGTCTGTTTGCCTCCGATGATGTTCACACGAGAACGAAATCCAGACTAAATATGGGATACTGAAGCACAGGTCCCCTCGAACTCTGCTGAGTTGATCTATTACTATTTTTAGCTCACCTACATCTGTAAGATGTGGTGAGCTATTGTGATAACCTTGGGCGTCGGCGTCCGGCGTGTCCAATTTTGTAAGATTTAATGTTAAGGTTAATCTCTCAAACATCAGTGGGCTCAGGCCTTTGATATTGCATATGTAGGTTGTAGGGGACTATCAGAACAGTATTTAACCCTGAAACTACGACTTTTTTTCAAATTACAGCTAAAATTTTCTGCCAAAAGTTGTTGTAAGAATTTGCGTTTAGGTGTTGTAAGAATTTGTGTTAAAGTCAGCTTTTGTGCAAGTTGTGCTGGTTTAACTTCTCATTACTGTTGATTTTCATATTTCAATAACAACTGTAGGTATTAACCCTACTGTATGCAGAAATTTAATGAAAATTTTCTTTTTTTTCAGTCAAAATTTTCATGTTTTTCTCGGACTTAGTAAATTTTAAGTTGTAAAACTTTGTAAACTTTGTGTTTAGGTGAGTTGTGTTTCTATGTGTCTTTCCAAGCGATTAATATTCTACACTTGGGTTACTGAACTCCATTGCAGTAATATTTAACCCTCATTACATGCATATTTGAGGAATTTGAGGCTGATTTTCTGCCAAAACTTGTAAGAATTAGCGTTTAGGTGTTGTAAGAATTTGCGTTAAAGTCAGCTTTTGTGCAGATTGTGGTGCCTTCACCTCTCATTACTGTTTATTTTCTCATTTCAATAATAACTGTAGGTATTAACCCTACTGTATGCAGAAATTTAACTGATTTCTTTTCTTTTTTTCAGTCACAATGTTCACGTTTTTGTCTGTCTTACTCAATTTTAAGTTCTAAAAGTTTGTGTTAAGGTGAGGTGTTAAGGTGAGTTCTGTTTCTATGTGTCTTTCCAGGCAATTGATATTGTACGCATGGGTTACTGAACTACATTGCGGTAACATTGCGCCCTTATTACATGCATATTTGAGGAATTTGAGGGGGATTTTTGGGACTTATATTCACTTTCTTTAAAAAAAATTTTTTTTAACTTTTTTTTTTTTTTATTTAATACTTTCTCATACTTGTTACTAGTAACATTAAGGCTTATTTTAGTTGTTGATGTGATGTGATGTATTTTTGTTGGGACTTATAGTCACTTTCTTGAACAAATGTTTTTCTGCAACTCCGCTTTAACCAATGAATGTACTTCAATTAAAATTTCAGTGATTTATGAAAGCCTTTCCTAATTCTTATTTATGATTTAATATCTGGCCTCACGATTCTTATTCTTAATCATAAACATTTCTAAAAGATGTATCCAATGATTCTATGTTGAATTGATATATAATAAATGCAGAAATATAGACTTTCCAAAGCCATCACTTAAACCACATTAATCATTTGATGCCTAGTTAATGATTTATATTAACTAAATATTAGGCATGTTACATTGGAACAACATTATCAAGCGCGAATGTAGGTGAGCGTTGGGATGTAACATCCCTCTTGTTACATATTAGACCTGCTGGTGAAGTTATGGCAGAGCCAGTATCAGCCGTAAACTAAAAAAAAAAAAAACCCTTAAACTCCAACATCAGGCATTATCCCTGGTGAAATGCCTGTCACTCAACCTACCCCACACAAGGCTCAGACTGAACAAACCTAAATCTAGAAGCCCATTGGATCTTCACTCTAAAAACGTTAAAACCATTCGGCTTGGAACAGACAGAAAGGACTTTTAAAGTGATCTATTATTGAATTCAGTTTACCTTGAACTTAGGTTAATTTTGTGCAAAGTTTGAATGAAAAAAACATATAAAAGACATTTTATTGGATATATTAAATGATGTCCTGAGTTCATAGTCACAGTAACTAAAAGTAAAATGAACAGATTAAAAAAACATGGAGCGATCGTTCAAACCCAACACCTTTTTGCATACCGTGAAAATAGGTGACAACCTGCAAAAGACACATGATTTTGTGTTAGAACATTCCTTCAAAACAGCTTTTTTTTTTAACTGAAAACCTTTATAGAGAGCATTTGTCTAGAAAGCGAGACTTTTGGGTAAAACTTCACTTTTAATTGTCACCTGAACTTAGGAAGTAGGTTAAAAAATGTCTGTCTTGTTAACATTACAGAGATGCACTTTATTTGTTTCAAAGGGTACTTGCTCCAGAGAAAGGTTGTCCTAAGCACTGGACTTACCCATAATTATATATTTTACTGGAATTATTCATTGTTCAATATAAACCAATTTATATTGAATAGGTTCAGGGAGGTCAATAAATCTTGCATTCTACACCATGAAGAGTGATCTGTACTTTGCAAAAATTATATACCTCCTGCAATTATTTTGCCAATTTTTTTTCTAAATAAATTACGTAAACATTTATTTTTTCTCTCTTCAGATCTCGCAGCTTTACCAAATTCTTTCCATATGAGAAAACTATATTAAGGAGCAATCGTGCAAAAGTTCCATTCATGTTTCTCCTTCTGGCTTCACTTCAGTTGACATAATCTTGGTAAAGTCTGCTGAGGGAGAAGTGACCTCTCCCTCAATTTATCTCCCAGGTTGGTCACTGATTTCAGTGAGTGCAAAACCATAGAGACTAGATAGGTTCACTTCAAAGATAATATGAAGCACATAAACTCAATATGAAGCTTTTAAGTTGTGGTACCCATTCTTCAGAATAAAGCTCAAGCATGGGCTCCCAGCACTCAACCAGTTAAATCGACCCCGGAAATATAAACCAATAATTTTATATTCTTTATTAAGTTCTATAGGCTTTGCAAAAGCAGCTTTAGAGGCAGTGAATGGAATCAATTTATATGGAGCTCATGGAACAGCATGGTCGGTTGTCTATGTGGATATTGATGCCCATAACAGAAACAGAACAATCTTTGAAACTATTTTACCAAGAGAATCTAACTCAAAGGTAAACTTAACACCTATAAGTCTCAAGTTGAATCTACTCATATTCTGATTAGTTGGATACTCAAGTTAAATGAATATTTTCTGCTTGCAAAGTACCTATTTAATTCAAGCAGAGTCCACAGAAACTGTATTCAAGCCTTTAAAATTCTTTGTATTACACATTTGGATTCGAGAAATATAATGGTCAGTCTTGTGTTCATCCATCCATCTGTAGATCCGTCTGTCCGTCCTTCCATAAAAAAATCATAAGTCAGTCAATGTAAACCCAGTTGTTATGAAACAATTGTTATGCAATCATGCATATTTACAAAACTATGAGGATGGCACATTTTGGGTGTTGGCAGCAAACGAACATGGTTGCCATCAGCCATTTTTTTTTTTAATTTTGTGCACTATCAATATCTATAAATGCATCTAAAACATAACTTTCATTCCATCATTCTACTGAAGCTCATTAAGAAGAAGAGTCTTCCAGGAAAGTATTTAACCCTTTACCCAATGCACAGGATATCAAAATTTATTTTTTAAATTTTTGTTTGTTTTTATTTTTCAAACATTATCAACAAAACCATATGTGACCCCTCATCGGAATCAGCTCAGCAAGCTCGTTCCTTTGAGGAGTCACATGATATGGTTTTGTTGAAATTTATTTTGAAAAATGTTTTTTTCAACTGCCTATTTTGTAACTTAGTGGACAGATGCAACCAGATTTGTTGGGTAAAAGGTTAACTCATTTTATTATGCCTCACTTCTGTTAGACCATCTATGAGTGGTTAATTTGGCCCGAGTAAAACATGTCAACTATTGGCACCTTCTCTTCCCTGGAGATGTGGGCACATTAAAGAAAAGGATGCTCCATTGATGTGTGTAAATAAAGCATATGCGGAGTGGAATTTGTCAATAACACTATGCAATGGCCATTCATTCATTCATGCTTAGATAGGAAACTTGGAAAGTATGAACATGGCTGATGGCGGAATGCTTTTTTATACTTTTACCACAAATGGAGTCTAGACTCATGAGGAAAGAGCAGCAATGCTCAATTTTAAGAAAGTGTTTCAAACACTTAACAACATGTATCGATCAATTAAAAAAATAACTTCATTGTCCAAGAAATGAATATATTATTCACAAAACCATTTTAAGTTATCATTAAAATCTGTTTAAACTGTACAGGTTTTAACATAAATAATACATTTCAAACAAATTCCAATAGTTGTTTGGCAATAATATTTTGCAGTCTCAGCACTCTGTGTTTAATTGTTGGTGATCTAGATACTATGTCTTGTAACAACATTTCTTCTAAATGACATCACTCAAATGAGGTTTTGTCTACATTTTTTAGTGTTTTGGAATGCATGTCATATTTTAACTCACTAGACTGCCCTTCAATCAGTTTTCAGAGTATTTTTCAGGGTAATAGGTCAGCTTTTCTGCTTTGGGTTGTGTTGAAAAATTACAAAACTTAGGTTCTGTAGACTTTATTAATATCAAAAGAAACATTGTAATATAATGATAAAGTTTTGTCTAAATCTTATAGCCAAATAAAAACTCAATTTTGCATCATTATGTCAGGAATTGAACAAATTCTGGATTATTAATAATTTCTATTAAATTTCTCACTGAAAACTTTAGTACTCAATAATTGATGTTCTACAGTACATGCATTTGTATATTATCATTATTCTATTTTTAGAACACAGATGCATCACTGCTTCCAACTATCAGCTGGCCAGCTTTTGCAACTCATGAAGTTCACTTGAAATCTAGAACGTTTGATAAAATTCTTCGAAAACTAAAGGGAAACTATGGACTAAAAAGATTCTTGAGAGATGGCTATAAGACTGAACTGGAAGATATAAATAGAAAGTATTATAAACCTGCAGAAATCAAGGTATTCATTATTTCAGATGATAAAAATTCTTTGAAGTAACAGGGTTATTGTATGTCCTTCGTTAACTTAAATTTTTAATTAGTACAGCAAGAACATCGAGAATTTTACATTTATTTGTCAAGATCTCCAATGCTCTTAACTTCCTCCATTTGCCTTTAGTTCTTTACCCAATGTACAATATATTAACATTTATTAGGGCTCCGCCATGAGGCGGATGCCCTGTAGTGATCGCTCTGTCCATGTGTGTGTGCATGCGTGCATGCATGCGTATGCACGTGCGTGCGTGTGTGCATCTGTCCTTCCCTATGTAACAAAACTTGTCCGGGCCATAATCTGTCTCTCTTAATAGATAAGGTTTTGATATTTGACATGTGGGTATATTATCTCAAGACGATGTGTCGCGTACCAAGGTTGCCATGCTTTGACCTTGAACTTTGACCTCAAGGTCAAATTATTCCGAATTCAGGGTTCTTTTCTGATAAGTTTGTGTCCGGGCTGTAATTTTTTTCCCTTAATAGATAGGGTTTTGATATTTGGTATGTGGGTAGATTATCTCAAGACGACATGTCGCGTACCAAGGTTGCCATGTTTTGACCTTGAAGTTTGACCTCAAGGTCAAATTATTCAGAATTTGGGTTTTTTTTCTGACAAGTTTGTGTCCGGGAAGGGATTTTAATCAGATTTTACCTATTGTTTGAAATATTTTAGTATTACGGTTCACATCAGTTTATACCTAACATCGGTTAGTTGCTGCGGGGCCTGCAGAGATGGATTCCATTTCCGTGATATCTAGTTATTTTAATTATTGTTTTTTTTTCAAATTTTTCAAAATATTTTCACAAAACCATATCATGTGACCCCTTATTGGAACTAGCTCAACAAGGTCGTTCTGGTGAGAGGGTCACATATGTTATTTTTGAAATTTAAAAAAAAATTTTTTTTAAATACTTAATTTGCAAATTAAATGTGTAGGTATGGCCGATTCATCAGATAAAGGGGTCAGGGTTCAGGTTTGTGAGAAATTGACAGGGAATAATCTAATAATAAAACAGGATATACAATTTTTATCCCCCCGCAAGGGAGAGTTATAGCGTAGAGCTCCATCCATCTGCCCATCCCTCCATCCGTCCATCTGTCTGTCCATCCATCTGAACTTTGTTTATGGCATAACTTGCACAATAGTTAACAGATTTCAATTCTTTTTGGTATATGTCTCTGTAGCAACAATGTCTACGTCAGGTTCGATGCCCACCGATATCTCTTGAAAATTGTGGGAGTTATTGCCCTTTGTTATAAAAATATTCTGTAAATCTTGTTTACGCCATAACTTGAACAATAGTTAACGGATTTCAATTCTTTTTGATAAATGTCTCTATAGCATCAATGCCTATGTCAAGTTTGATGACCAGCGATATCCGATGAAAATTTGGAGTTATTGCCCTTTGTTTAATAAAAAATATAGTGCAATACTTTTTTATGGCATAACTTTAACAATAAAAACTGGATTTTATTTCATTTTGGTATATGTCTCTATAGCAACAATGTCTACGTCAAGTTCGATGACCAATGATATTCGATGAAAATTACAGTTAAAAAATATCGTGTAATGCTTGTTTATGGAATAACTTAAACATTAGTAACCAAATGTCAATTTTTTTGTTATATAACTCTTTGGGAACAATGTCTTCCTCAAGTTTGAAAATTATCAGAGTTATTGAAATTCCCGGAAAATAGCATTATCAAAATTTTTTTTGTTTCAAGACATTCAGTCCTAAATCATATACCTTCGATGCTCCGACCTTGAAACAAAAATTGTGCATACAAGTGAATTAAATTTAATAAAAGAGTCTTTTTATTATGAATAAAAATCCTCTTCTTCAGATCCAATAGTCAGAATGCTTTCATATTTGGTATTCAACATCTCTAGTTTTTAAACTTATTTGTTTTACAAGAATTGGCGAGCAAGTTATGCAACTTATATTAACACCTGAGAGTTTGGACACCTCGAGAACTTTACCTGATCGAGGATCAATCCTGGCACGTGTGGCAAGAGAGATCAGTGCACTTATCCACCACTTTCAGTCATTCATTGATTTCACATGATATGGTTTTGCTAAAAAATAATTTAAAAATAAAAAAGCCCCAATAATTAACATTAACAAGATTGTTTCACATGTTTGTTGAAATCAAATCCCTGGGTCCATATTTGGGCTCTCTATGGG
The DNA here is from genome assembly GCA_031216915.1 of Pictodentalium vernedei. Classification (NCBI taxonomy): domain Eukaryota; kingdom Metazoa; phylum Mollusca; class Scaphopoda; order Dentaliida; family Dentaliidae; genus Pictodentalium; species Pictodentalium vernedei. The sequence continues at coordinate 247,442,158 of CM062295.1, forward strand.
AGCCCGAATTATAACTTAGTTCAATATGAGGAATATTTTAAAAAAAAATTTCAGTTCCACCAGTCAGAATGTTTTGATATTTGGTTTTCTTAATGGGGCAGTTTGTTCAATTCAGGCCCCTCGGTTGATAGTTGTCAGTGTCAGAATCAGAATCTTTTGATATTTGGTATGCAGCATCCTTAGGTGTGAGATTCAAGTTTGTTCAAGCCAAGTCTCGGGGTTCATATTTGTGCTCCCTGTCAGAGCCCGAATTATAACTTAGTTCAATATGAGGAATTTTCTTGTAAAATCATCTTGTTCAGATCCAGCAGTCGGAATGCTTTAATATTTGATATACAGCATCCTTAGGGATGTGTGATTCAAGTTTGTTCAAGCCAAGTCTCTGAGTCCATATTTGGGCTCCCTGTGGGAGACCAAATTGTGACATAGTTCAATATGAGGAACATTCTTTAAAAATCTTCTTCTTCACATCCACCAGTAAGAATCTTTTGATATTTGGTATACTGTAGCATTAGGGAGGTGAGATTCAAATTTGTTAAAGCCAAGTTCCTGGGTTCATATTTGGGCTCCCGTTGGTAGCCTGAATTATAACTTAGTTCAACATGAGGAATATTTAAAAAAAATATTTTTCTTCAGATCCAGCAGTCAGAATCTTTTGATATTTGGAATACAGCATCCTAAGGGAGGTGAGATTCAAGTTTGTTCAAACCAAGTCCCTGGGTTCATATTTGGGATCCCTACGGGAGCCCGAGTTATAACTTAGTTCAATATGAGGAATATTTTTAAACAAATTTTTTTTTTCAGTTCCACTGGTCAGAATGTTTTGATATTTGGTAGATGGTTTTCTTAATGGGGCAGATGCAAGTTTGTTCAAATTAGGACCCTTGCTTGATAGTTGTCAGTGTCAGGTGAGCGCTCTCAGGCCCCTTGGGGGCCTCTTGTTCATTTAAATTTAGCTGCGTGGTCAATTTACAGTGCCGAAAGGAAAATAGGTGACTTAAGCACATCACCTATTGATATCCACCTTCACATAAAAATAATGATTCCTGATGAATTAAATGTACAAAAAGAAAATATATTTATTTAGTTCAACTATCCACTTATTTTGCATTCAGTTATCCACACGATCTGTGATCCACCAAGGCAAAGCAAAAGAAAACAGTTTAAAATGAGTCAGAACCTTGCTGTCTTAATATGATGAAAAGTTACGGTTGAAAATCTTTCTGTGTATATTGTTTGCACGCATAACTTTCCCTGAAATTTATCCAATTTCCCTGAAAATCAACCTCAGGTTCCCTGAAAAATGTTTTCTGAGGTTAACATGTCTGGTTTATTAAGTTTATGTAAAGACAGTAAAACCATTTGGTTCGGTTTTCCAGTTTTGCTGCACAAAAATAGGAACTGAACGAGAAAGCCCCATAAATGCCTGGCTGTAGCAAATTAGCATCTGATAGCAATGTTTGGGCAGAGGATTTTGATCAGAATGTGATCAAGTCATAATTCTCTGCCCACTTTTGTAATCACAGTACTGTATGTCAGAGACAATTGTAACTTAAACAAAGCTAAATTTTAGATTCTCTTTTCGTTGTACACTGACTTTACCTGCATATGGGTAAGTATATCTCTCTCTGTCTGCCTGTTTCCATCTATGACTGTTATATGTTTCAGATTTTTAGCTCACCTGACTGAAAGTCAGGATGCTATAGTGATCACTCACCATTCATTGTCCCTTGTCCGGCATCCGTGAACGTGGTGTTTGCACCTGCCCCTCCTAAACTGCTGAACCAATTATAATTATATTTGAGGTGATTGTATGTTCTGACATCGCATTTTAGTTTTTTCTAATCAACTTGCGCAGCCTTCCAGCCTTATGGGGGGAGGGGGGAATCCACCAAAATTCTTAAAAAATCTTCTCACGAACCAGTGGGTACAATGACTTGATATTTTGTATGGAGCTTCCTTTTGAGGTGTAGAATCAAGTTTGTTCAAACGAAGTTCTTGGATCAATATTTGCCAATGAAGTGGGAGGGGCAAGATTTTTGGCCCTGCCCTAAATTTCTATTTTCTGAACCGATGGTCCGATTTGAACCAAATCAGTCCTTCCTACGATGTGGGCGCTCTTGCTCTTGCGCCAGGGAACGCCCATATTTTTCATTTCCCAAGCGCAAAATGTCAAGCTTAGCTCATTTCGACTGAAAACCAGTGAGTCGGTCAAAGGTTTTTCAACCAGAGTTTATCTTTTCCGAATGACAATTGAGCGCACCCACGCTATTGCCACGTGATTTCATTGGTTGCTTCAAATGTTTGATGACATTGACCTCGTATTTGGACCAAATTCAGTTGTTTTGCAGTTTGCATAGTCGCTTTGTTTAAAGGTTATTCGTTCAAAAATGGTTCTTTCAACGTTTTGACTTGGACATTTAAAAATTTGTTTTAACACACCCTCTTGTGCTCCCCCAGCCCCTGCCATCGGCAGTCAGCTCTGACCTTCGGTCATCGTTGCAATTACTTTATGAGAGCAGATCACTCCCGCGATTGATTTCCCGGGAGCAGATTATGACTCCAGGGGAGAAATATTTGTAGGAAGAACTGCCAAATTTGATATGTCGTATTATTTAGTTATAAGTACTTGATTCATGCAAAAAAAAATTTCTCGTGGGAACCTCAGGAGCTAATAGAAATATTTCAAATGCCCATATTTCCCAAACCATATGGAACAGAGAACTGTTATTTGGTATGAAGTGAAGCATTCTTAGGACCAGGAGAATTGAATTGTAAAAAAATTGCAATCGGTTATGTCACAATGTTTTATAGGGGAGGTGGGGGGCATAAAAAAAATGTTGAGTCAGCATATTTGCAAAAGATTAAAAAAAATAATTTCTCCACAACCACTGATCAGAGTCTTTTGATATTTGGTATACAGCATCCATGAGGGGTGGGGGGGGGGGGGGAGTGCTGATATAAATGTGTTAAAATGAAGCTCCTTGCTTCATATTTGGGCTCTATACAGGAGCCCATATTTTTAACTTTAGGGCAATATGGGGAATGATATTTAAAAACCTTCTTCAGATCCACCAGTCAGAATGCTTTCATATTTAGGATGCAATATTTTTACGAGAGTCAGACTCAAGTTTTTTCAAATAGAGTGCCTGGGTTAATATTTGGACTACCTGTGGTAGCCTGAATTTTAACTTAGTGCAATATGAGGGAATTTCTTTAAAAATCTTCTTCTTCAGATCCACCAATCAGAATGCTTTCATATTTGGTATACAACATATCTAGGGGGTGAGATTCAAGTTTGTTCAAATCAAGTGTCTGGGTTAATATTTGGGCTCCCTATGGTAGCCTGAAGTTTAACTTATTGCAGTATGAGGGAATTTCTTTAAAAATCTTCTTCAGATCCACCAGTCATAATGATTTCATAATGGTATACAACATCTGTAGGGTGGTCACATTCTAATTTGTTCAAATCAAGTCCCTGAGTTCATATTTGGGCTCCCTATGGGAGCCGGAATTTTAACTTAGTAGTGCAATGTGAGAGAATTTCTTTATAAGCCTTCTTCTCCAGAACAATTTCTTAGAATGTTTCGATATTTGGTATACAACATCTCTAGGGGAGTCAGATTCAAGTTTGTTCAAATCGAGTCATTGGGTTAATATTTGGGCAATATGAGGAAATTTCGTTAAAAATCTTCTCCTTTAGATCCACAAGTCAGAATGCTTTCATATTTGGTATAGAACATCTCTAGGAGAATCCAGTTCAAATGTGTTCTAATCGAGTGCTGATTTGGTTGATATTTGGGCTATCTATTGGATCCCAAATTTTAATTTGTTGAAATATGAGGGAATTTCTTCAAAAATCTTCTTCAGATTTACCAGTCAGAATCCTTTCATATTTGGTATACAGCATCTCTAGGGGAGGGGGGGGGAGGTGAGACTCAAGTGTGTTCAAATCGATTGCCTGGGTTTATATTTGGGCTCCCTATAGGTGCCCAAATTTCAACTCGGTGCAATATGAGGAAATTTCTTTAAAAAATCTTCTTCCGATTCACCAGTCAGAATCCTTTCATATTTGGTTTACAACAGCTCTAGAAGGGTTGAGATTCAAGTTTGTTCAAATCGAGTGCCTCAGTTGATATTTGGACTCCCTGTGGGAAAATCAGTCAGAATCCTTTCATGATTGGTATACAACATCTTTAGGGGATCAGATTCAAGTTTGTTCAAATTGGGCCCCTGGGTTAATATTTGTTGCCCTTGTTGTAGCCCAAATTTTAACTTAGTACAACATGAGGAAATTTCTGAAAAAATGTTCCTCAGATTCACCATTCCGAATGGTTTTATATTTGATGTACAACATCTCTAGGGGGATCAGATTCAAGTTTGTTTAAATCAAGTGCCTGGCTTAATATTTGGCCTCCCTATGGAACCTCAAATTTTAACTTAGTGCAATATGGGGGATAATCTTTAAAAATCCTCTTCAGATCCACCAGTCAGAATGCTTTCATATTTGGTATACATCATCTCTAGGGGGGTCAGATTCAAGTTTGTTCAAATTGGATCTCTGGGTTCATATTTAGGCTCCCTATGGTAGCCCAAATTTTAACGCAGTGCAATATGAGGAAATTTCTTTAAAAATAATCTTCTTAGATCCATCAGTCAGAATGCTTTCATATTTGGTATATGACATCTCTAGGGAGTGGTGGGGTGGGGGTCAGATTCAAATTTGTTCAAATCGAGTGACTGGGTTAATATTTGGTCTCTCTCTGGTAGCCTGAATTTTAACTTAATGCAATTTGAGGAAATTTCTTTCAAAATCTTCTTCTTCAATTCCACCAGTCAGAATCCTTTCATATTTGGTATACAGCATCTCTAATTCACCATTCAGAACTTTTAGTCCGATTTTAACAAAATTTGCGCTCAAATTTCAACTTAGTGAAATATGAGGGAATTTCTTCTGAAACCTTCTTCAGATTCACGAGTCAGAATCCTTTCATATTTGGTATATAACATCTCTGGGGAGATGAGATTCAAGTTTGTTCAAATTGTGTCCTGGGTTAATATTTGGGCTCTCTCTGGTAGCCCAAATTTTAACTTAATGCAATATGAGAAAATTTTTTAAAAAATCTTCGTCTTCAGTTCCACCAATCAGAATCCTTTCATGTTTGGTATACAACATCTCTAGTTCACCATTCAGAACTTTTAGTCCGATTTTAACAAAATTTGATATGCATCTAAGTGGGAAACAGATATTTGATTTATATGAAAAAAATTAACCCTAGCTATCGTTGGACTCACTGTGTGCTCAAAATAGAAATATAATTCCTAGTTAATTTTATGAGGAGTCATGTAGCTAAGAATTAGAAATGTTTTATTAAGTACCCTCCAGAGGTCTGTAACTAAGATTAATCGACATAGGTTGTATCAAGGGGCTCCATAGGGAAGCTCCGCATTTTACATTATGATTAACTGAAGAAAAGGCATGATGCTTGGACTATTTTAGTCACTCCTGAGGGGCTCAAGTATTGACAATGGATCCTATGGAGATTGATTGCTTAATGTAGCTTCATTTTTGGCCTCTCTTTGTATCAGGTTCTGTTCAAGGTGAGCGCTTAAGCCCCATGGAGCCTCTTGTTTGCTTTATCCCGCATGGTGGCAATAAATTTTTTCCATAGGTGTATCACTGAAAAGTTTATATCTATAAAAACTGTGACTTTACTCACGTTATTACATTTGCACAAAGATGTTGCAATGCTCTGATTCTATTTTAGTGCAAAACAATAAGTGAAACATTTTATCGTGCACAAGAGAATTGTATATTAATTTCAGCTTCGCTTTATATTCGTATTTCAGGAGTTTGATGGAATAGAGTGTGAATGGCCAATGTTTTATGTATATCTGATAATGGATAGTAAGTTATCTCTACATTTATCTATTTATCATATGACTAAGCCATTTTCTGTGTTTTGACATTCCATATATGATTCAATCCATTCAAAGAAAAAATCTTTGTTTCTCAGGCACCGCTATCATCATTAAAATTCTTCCCAAAAACCTCCCTTGTCATAAAAGGTTTGTAAAACAAAATTATTTTTTACCCAGTTTTCTTTTCATTCAGTCAAAATATACACTGACAATAGCCAATTCTTTTCAGCCTCAGATGTGTAAGAAATATAATGAAAACCCTGACCTTTTACCAGTTACCAAATGAATCAGCTGCATCCATCCACATAATTTACAAATTAAGCAGATGAAAAAATTAATTTAAAAAAAAATTTCAGCAAAACTATGTCATGTGACCCCCCTTTGATATGAGCTCATGATTTGTTTTTGTTGAAAAGTTTTTCGAAATTTTAAAAAACAATAATTGATATAATAAATTTTGATATCCTGAGGTTTGGGTGAAGGATGATGAACCGAAAGTCTGATTTGGCAATTGGAAATGGCCAGTTATGGAGCATTGGCTGATTATGACAACTGGCAGTTAAAAACCGGCAGCTTCTGATTATTCTATGTTTAACACTGACAGTTAAAAATCTCTTTGATATCGAGCCATTTCAATGAAGTTTGCCCATTAAAACATATGAAGTGCATAGCTGAATATAAGAATCTGTAGAGCCAAGACATTACAGGATTTACTGCTAATTGGTATGAGATCAGGACAGTTTCCCAACTGATCAAAGTCACTGACCTTCGACCATGGTGCAACATTGCATCGAGTACATAATGTTAAAGAATAAATACAATGTGCTCAAACAATAGTCTGCAGTACTTCATGATGCAGACATTACAACATAATAGGAGAATAAAATGGAGAGAAAACTCGGTTTCAATCTTTTTTTCTTCACTGGCAGATTATTGTTACACAACATGTATGTTGCATGGCTGTCACAACCACTTTTTCAGTTTTTTCAAGTTCATTGTTCAATTCAGTTACCTCCCTTGATAGGCCTCTCCAATGTTGACTGCAAAGTAAATAATGGAGAAACACATCAGCGGAGGTAAAAAGTTGAAAAATGAACTTTATATTCTGATACATCCCATCCTATCTTTCTGTAGACCTTGCAAGGACATAAGTTAACATCACACATTTTACATCAAAGTTATTAAATTGAGAAGCGAAGTATACTTTTGGTCATTTGAGCTCAAGTGTATTGTATTCATGCACTAAACTGAATTAACACTATTTACCAGAATAAACACAACCTTCACAAGAGAACAATATCATGATTATATCGTTAATCCCAATCTTCTTTCCAAAAAAAATGCAAATATTATTTTGCCCGAGACCTTAATATGCTGTTAAACATTTGTAACAGGTGATTTGTCAACAAAATATGGTATATTGGGCACCAACAGAGTTTTTTGCTGTGTCCTATTCCAACCATCGGAATCGACATCGGAATTGGCAGAATGTTTGGGGAAATAATCGGTAATTGGTTCATAGCAAGTTTTAATAATTGGTTCATCACTAGTAAAGACTAAAAACAATTGTTGAATGACTAAATGATTCACAGAAGAGTAAACATTGCCAATTTTTTAGGCAATTTGAATGGTTTTCTTGAGTTACAAAAATGGCTCCCTCTCATCTAAATATTCTGGGAAAAGTGCCTGAGAACGAGAACTATTTTTTTAAAAGCCTTATTTTTAAATATTCTTTGAAAACTTTTTCTCTTGATTTGATTATAAACATGATCTTTCTTGTAAAATCATCTTGTGAGAAAATGTTGCAGTAAACAATCTGGCAACCAGATTTTTGTATTGAATAATGAAGTAAAGTGGAAATACGTTGTGACGTGAGCTTTTATAAAACAATAATGTCATTTTGAAATGTCTCGGCATCGATAACCATTGATGTTAGAATACTTTTTTGTTAAACCATCACTCACTATTTAGCTTGATTCGTTTCTGAGTTACCATGGGAGTTATATGATAAACATAGTAAGGAATTTGTGTATCTCCTTTAGGATATTTATGAAACTTGTCAGAAAATTACAACACTGGTTTCTTAAATATCATATAAACTATAGATCTATATCAGTTCCTCTGTATGTTTGTTTTGAAGATTACAAATATACAAAGACTGGATATTGACAGCTATCGGATTTGCTGACATTACATCTGCTGACAACTTATTCTTCTGCACACTGATGTTAACATAGCAAAATATCAAGCTGCAAGGTTTTCCTACAATGCAACTAGGAATTTAACCAATAAAAAAAATTTTGCTCATTTGCATTGTGTTCGAGTGTATGGAACTTTTGTAGGCATGTTCTATGCATAATTCTTGACATGTGACTGGAGCTTAGTTGTTGTACATATTGCGCATGAGTACTGAGAATTTTTTTCTATTCCCATTCAAAAATGGGTAACAGTGATTCAAGAGAACAATATGAACTTGATGCAAATGTTAAAGACACTCAAAAGGTGTGTCGCTTATAATAGTTGCTTGGGCATCTTCATGATCAAGGTCCTACTTAACTTTCATATGTTCAAGGTCACAAATCATGTCTCGGTCATAACTTGGAAACTGCTGGGGCTGCTATTATAAAACATCACACAATTATAAAGGATTGTAGGGAGATGTGTTACAATCCATACCTTGATCTGTAAATTCAAAGTCAAGGTTGCATTTCAAGGTCACACTTTAAATCTGCAATATTCCTGTCTCTACCATTTCTCAGAAACAAGTGTAACTACAGTTATCAAACTTCTTACAAATGTTAAGGACAGCCAGAAGATGTGCAACATATAATACGTGTGCATGTTGAAGGTCATACTTCAGTACTTAAGTTGAAGGTCACATGTCGTGTCTCATCAAAAGCTGAGAAACTGTTCTGACTACAATCATGAGACTTAACATCATCATTCAAATCAGTTCCATTTCCATTTACTAATTTTTAGCTTAACTTGACAAAGTTATTGCCATCATGCATGTGGAAGTCTGTTAGCGTGTGAATCTGTTCACATTTTCCTTTAGTACAGGCTACACCTCATAGTTCTTGTCCGATCGTCACAAAATTTCATATGAAGGTTTGAGGTCATGTCTAGATGAGAACGTTCTCTTTAGGTCGTGATCGGTCAACTGTGATGGCTGCCTGAGCTCAAAACCCGAAAACCTTTAGCACAGTCTACAGGTTGTATTTATGAAGGGATTTCATGGGAACTTGGTAGGATGAGTCTGTGTAATATCTATATGAGAATGTCCCCTTTTGGTCATGATCTATCAACCGTGATGGCTGCCTAAGCCCCGAAACCCAAAAATGTTTAGCACAGCCTACAGGTCGTATTTATGGAGGGATTTCATTGTAACTTGATAGGATGACTCGTTTTGGAATAATTTCACTGTAACTTGGTAACTTTGGTTGACAAACATTAACTGTGAGGGTCACATACATTAACTGTGAGGGCCACATTAACCCACCTCTCAATTCTTTAGTACAGTCTACACCTCAAATTATTTTTATTGAAAACATAGCATACAGGGAACAGAAATTAACATATTCCCAATTATCATAATTCTTGTCTTATTTCATAATCCTTTCATAAACATTGAACATTATCCTTTTCATCAAACACATTGACATTGACACTTTCATTTAGGTTACGGGCATTTGTTACTCCAGTGACATTTCGTGTTTAAACCTTTATCTTGCAGATGACTTTTGATAAACAAATTTACATTATCGACTTCTCCTCATAAACCAATGGGCCGAATTTAACCAAACTTTATCTGCATGTTCCTTGTGTATCAATTCATGTTTGGTCAAATAAGGTTACCACACCAATAGGGGCACCACTTGGGGAATAATTCTGTTAGCACTCTCAAAATTTTCTACAGAACGCCAATCAGAATCTTTTGATACTTGGTATACAACATCCTTATTTGGGTCAGATTCACGTTTGTTTGAAACAAGTCCCTGAGTTCATATCTGGACACCCTAATTTTAACTTGATGCAATATGAGGAAATTTATTTAAAAATCTTCTTCTGATCTACCAGTCAAAATCTCTGGATATTTTGTATACTGCATCTTTAGAGGGGTCGGCTTGAAGTTTATTCAAATTAAGTCCTTGCAATAATATTTGGGCTCACTGTCAGAACCTGAATTTAACTTTGTGTAACATGAGGAATATATTTAAAAAATCTTTTTCTTTAGATCCATATGTCAAAATCTTTTGATATTTGGTATGCGGCATCCTCAGTGAGAAGAGATTCAGGTTTTTTCAAATCAAGTCTCTGGGTTCATATTTGGGCTCCCTTTGAGAACCCAAATTTTAACTTGGTGTAATATGAAGAGATTTATTTATAAATTTACTTCTTCCGATCTGCCCGACAAAATCTCTTGATATTTGGTATACTGCATCTTTACGGGGGTCAGCATATGAAGTTTGTCCGACTTTGAGCTCCCTATGGGAACCTGAGTTTTAGCTTTGTGCAAAATGAAGAAATTTATTTAAAAATCTTCTTCTCTAGATCTACTATTGAAAATCTTTTGATGTATGGTATACTGTATCTGTATGGGGATCTGCTTTAACTTTGTTCAAATTAATTTCCTGAAGTCATATTTGGCCTCACTGTGCAAGCCCGAATTTTAACTTCTAGAAACATGAGGAATATTTTTTGAAAATCTTTTTCTCTTCAGATCTATCAGTCAGAATCTTTTGATATTTGGTATGCAGGTTCCTCAGTGGGTTTAGATTCAAATTTGTTCAAACCAAGTCCCTGGGTTCATATTTGGGATCCCTATGGGGATCTGAATTTAACTTAGTGCAATTTGAGGAAATGTTTTTAAAAATCTCCTTCAGATCAGAATCTTTTTATGATTGGTACAGAGCCTTCTTAGAGTGAGTCAGATTTGTGTTTGTTAAAATCAAGTCCCTGGGGTCATATTTGGTCTCCCTTTGGGAACTCCAACTTTAACTTAGTGCAAGGTAAGGAATATTCTTTAAAAATCTTCTTCAGATCTATCAATCAGAATCTTTTGATGTTTGATATACTGTATCCTTAGAAGGTTCAGATTCAAGTTTGTTCACATCAAGTCTCTATGGTCATATTTGGGTTTCCCATGCATGCACGAATTTTAACTCAGTGCAATATGAGGAATATTCTTTTAAAATCTTCTTCGTCAGATCCATCAATCAGAATCTTTTGATATTTGATTTGCAGTTTCATTCGTTGGGTCAAATTTCAGTTTGTTCAAATGATGTCCCTGGATTCATATTTGGACTCCCTATGGCAACCTAAATTTTAAGTCAGTGCAATATGGGGAAATTACTTTAAAAATCTTCTTCACATCCAGCAGTCAGAATCTTTTGATATTTGATATGCAGCAACCTTAGGAGGTTCACATGCCTTGGTCAGATTTGGGCTTCCTGTGAGATCCCAAAAGACTATTCTTTAAAAAATCTTCTTCACATCCACGAGTCCGATTCTTGCAGAGCTGTTTGTGGTAAATTTTAGTTAGATGTGAATGCGAGTATATAAGATTAACGTTTGCTCAAATTTCTTTTCTTGAGAGGAAGATTTGGAGAGTTTTGGCTAATTTTATGAAAAAAAAGAACTTTCACCCTGGGGGCGGGGAAAGAGGAGTGAGACAGTGCAGTGGGAGATTTTGTTCTCTTTGTATCAAAATGTTTTTAGTCCCCTACGGGAACCGTAAGGGGACAATAGGATTGCACTCCGTCCGTCCATCTGTCCGTCCATCCGTCTGTCCGTCCTTTTTTTATGTTACCACCTCTCCCTCCAACATGCTTTAAGCTACACCTTTCATATTTAGTACATGGATAAATGGTTCTGAGGGGATGATGCACGCTCAAATTTTTTTTTCCAAAATCCAAGATGGCGGAATGGCGGCCATTTTTGTTGTGTTTTTTAAGCTTTTTTTCTCTATTTTTTTCATGTTACCACCCCTCCCACCAACATGGTTCAAGCTACACTTTGCATATTTGGCACATGGATAGAGGGTTGGGAGGGGATGATGCACGTTCAATATTTTTTTTTCAAAATCCAAGATGGCGGCATGGCGGCCATTTTTGTTGTGTTTTTTAAGCTTTTTTCTCTATTTTATGTTACCACCCCTCACTCCAACATGGTTCAAGCTACACTTTTTATATCTGGCACATGGATAGAGGGTTGTAATGGGATGTTGCACGTTCCAATATTTTTTTTCCAAAATTCATCCGTCCGTCCATCCGTCCGTCCGTCTATCTGTCTGTTTTTTATGTTACCACCTCTCCCTCCAACATGCTTTAAGCTACACCTTTCATATTTGGTACATGGATAAATGGTTCTGAGGAGATGATGCACGCTCAAATTTTTTTTTTCAAAATCTAAGATGGCGGAATGGCGGCCATTTTTGTTGTGTTTTTTAAGCCTTTTTTATCTATTTTCATGTTACCACCCCTCCCACCAACATGGTTCAAGCTACACTTTGCATATTTGGCACATGGATAGAGGGTTGGGAGGGGATGATGCACGTTCAATATTTTGTTTTCAAAATCCAAAATGGCGGCATGGCGGCCATTTTTGTTGTGTTTTTTAATCTTTTTTCTATGGCCGCCATTTTTGTTGTGTTTTTTAAGCTTTTTTCTCTATTTTATGTTACCACCCCTCACTCCAACATAGTTCAAGCTGCACGTTTTATATCTGGCACATGGATAGAGGGTTGTAATGGGATGTTGCACGTTCAATATTTTTTTTCCAAAATTCAAAATGGCGCCATGGCAACCATTTCTGTTGTGTTTTTTAAGCCTTTTTCTCTATTTTATGTTACCACTGCTCCCTCCAACATAGTTCAAGCTGCACTTTTCATATATTGTACATGGATAAAGGGGTTGTGAGGGGATTATGCACGCTCAATTTTTTTTTTCAAAATCTAACATCGGTCTGTCTGTCCGTCTGTCTGTCTGTCTGTTTTTATGTTACCACCTCTCCCTCTAATATGCTTCAAGCTACACCTTTCATATTTGGTACATGGATAAATGGTTCTGAGGGGATGATGCACAGTCAATATTTATTTTTTAAAATCCAAGATGGCAGAATGGCAGCCATTTTTGTTGTGTTTTTTAGCTCACCTGACTGAAAGTCAGGGTGAGCTTTTCTTATCACTCTTCGTCCGTCGTCCTGCGTGAAGGTGGTGTTCGAGCCTCTTTCTCCTAAACCAGTGGCCACATTTTAATTAAATTTCATGTAAGTGGTGGTTATATAGGGGCATTTTGATTTTTATCCAAATTAGGTTTCAGCTCATATTGAGCATAGGTGTGGGGAAAAAATGGCCAAATTTTTTGAAAATCTTCTTCTAATGAACCACCAGTAGCAGAGACTTGATATGTGGTATACAGAGTCCTTTTGAGGTTTAGAATCAAGTTTGTTCAAGAGAAGTTTGTCGGGCATTATCCGCCTTCGTTATGGGAGGGGCAAAAATTTTGGCCACGCCTAAAATTTCTATTTTCTGAACCGTGAGGTCAATTTGAACCAAATTTGATATGAGATGATAATGGGTCATAAGTAGTTGATTAATGCAAAAAAAAATTTTCTCATTTCCCCGTGGGAACCTCGGGAGCTAAAAATAGGAAAAACCTTAAAACTGCCATATCTCCAAAACTACACAGCACAGAGAATTCTTATTTTGTATAAAGCTTACTTTTATCCAGTAAAGTAGAATGGTTAAAAAAAATCCCTATCGGTTTAATCACAAGGTACTTCTTTCAGGACTTTGAAAAAGTGCTGAGTCACCACTTTTTAACACTAGGCAATGGGAAAAACATTAAAACATCTTCTTCTCCAGATCCAGCGGGCAAAATCTTTTGATATTTGGTATGCAACATTGTAGGGTGGATCTGATTCAAGTTTGTTCAAATCGGCCCCCTGGGTTCATATTTGGGCTCACTATAGGAGCTCGAATTCGAACTTAGTGCATTTCAGACAAATTTCTTCAAAAATCTTCTTCTCCAGATCCAGCAGGCAGAATCTTTTCATATTTGGTATGCAACATTGCGGGGTAGATCTGATTCAACTTTGTTCAAATCGACCCCCTGGATTCATATTTGGGCTTACTATAGAAGCCCGAATTCGAACTTAGTGCATTTCAGGCAAATTTCTTAAAAAATCTTCTTCTCCAGATCCAGCAGGCAGAATCTTTTCATATTTGGTAAGCAACATTGTGGGGTGGATCTGATTCAAGTTTGTTCAAATCGGCCCCCTGGGTTCATATTTGGGCTCAGTATAGGAGCCCGATTTCGAACTTAGTGCATTTCAGGCAAATTTCTTAAAAAATCTTCTTCTCCAGATCCAGCAGGCAGAATCTTTTGATATTTGGTATGCTACATTGTGGGGTGGATCTGATTCAAGTTTGTTCAAATCGGCTCCCTAGATTCATATTTGGGCTCACTATAGGAGCTCGAATTCGAACTTAGTGCATTTCAGGCAAATTTCTTCAAAAATCTTCTTCTCCAAATCCAGTAGGCAGAATCTTTTCATATTTGGTAAGCAACATTGTGGGGTGGATCTGATTCAAGTTTGTTCAAATTGGCCCCCTGGGTTTATATTTGGGCTCAGTATAGGAGCCCAAATTTGAACTTAGTGCATTTCAGGCAAATTTCTTAAAAAATTTTCTTCTCCAGATCCAGCAGGCAGAATCTTTTGATATTTGGTATGCAACATTGTGGGATGGATCTGATGCAAATTTGTTCAAATCGGCTCCCTAGATTCATATTTGGGCTCACTATAGAAGCTCAAATTCGAACTTGGTGCATTTCAGGCAAATTTCTTAAAAAATCATCTTCTCCAGATCCAGCAGGCAGAATCTTTTGATATGTGGTATGCAACATTGTGGGGTGGATCTGATTCAAGTTTGTTCAAATCAGCTTCCTAGATTCATATTTGTGCTCACTATAGAAGCTTGAATTCGAACTTAGTGCATTTCAGGCAAATTTCTTAAAAAATCTTCTTCTCCAGATCCAGCAGTTAGAATCTTTTCATATTTGGTTTGCAACATTGCAGGGTGGATCTGATTCAAGTTTGTTCAAATCAGCCCCCTGGATTCATATTTGGGCTCACTATAGAAGCTCGAATTCAAACTTAGTGCATTTCGGGCAAATTTCTTCAAAAATCTTCTTCTCCAGATCCAGCAGGCAGAATCTTTTCATATTTGGTATGCAACATTGCGGGGTGGATTTGATTCATGTTTGTTCAAATCGGCCCCCTGGATTCATATTTGGGCTTAATATAGAAGCCCGAATTCGGACTTGTTCAAATTGGCCCTCTGGG
This sequence comes from Pictodentalium vernedei, assembly GCA_031216915.1. NCBI lineage: Eukaryota > Metazoa > Mollusca > Scaphopoda > Dentaliida > Dentaliidae > Pictodentalium > Pictodentalium vernedei. Next base: position 247,457,425 of record CM062295.1, read on the forward strand.
TTTATATTTCGGCTCAGTATAGGAGCCCAAATTTGAACTTAGTGCATTTCAGGCATATTTCTTAAAAAATCTTCTTCTCCAGATCCAGCAGGCAGAATCTTTTGATATTTGGTATGCAACATTGTGGGGTGGATCTGATTCAAGTTTGTTCAAATCGGCCCCCTGGGTTTATATTTGGGCTCAGTATAGTAGCCCAAATTTGAACTTAGTGCATTTCAGGCAAATTTCTTTGAAAATCTTCTTTTCAAGATCCAGCAGGCAGAATCTTCTGATATTGGGTATGCACCATGCTTAGGGAGGTGAGATTCAAGTTTGTTCAAGCCAAGTCCCTGGGTTCATATTTGGGCTCAATGTGGTAGCCCGAATTATAACTTAGTTCAAAATGAGGAATTTTCTTTAAAAATCTTCTTCAGATCCAGCAGTCGGAATGTTTTGACATTTGGTATGCAGCATCCTTAGGGGGTGAGATTCAAGTTTGTTCAAGCCATGTCCCTAGGTCCATATTTGGATTCACTGTGGGAGCTCGAATTGTAACTTAGTTCAAAATGAGGAATGAGGAATTTTCTTTAAAAATCTTCTTCAGATCCAGCAGTCGGAATGTTTTGATATTTGGTGTGCAGCATCCTTAGGGGGGTGAGATTCAAGTTTGTTAAAGCCAAGTCCCTGGGTTCATATATGGGCTCCCTGTGGGAGCCTGAATTATAACTTAGTTCAATATGAGGAATATTCTTTAAAAATCTTCTTTTTTTTAGATCCACTGGTCAGAATCTTTGGATATTTGGTATAAGCTTTTCTTAGGAGGAGCAGATGCAACTTGTTGAAATCAATGCTCTGGGTTGATATAAATTTAGGCTACCATGTCAGGTGAGTGCCCTCAGGCCCCTTGGGGCCTCTTGTTTAAGCTTTTTTCTCTATTTTATGTTACCACCCCTCCCTCCAACATGGTCCAAGCTACGCCTTTCATATATGGTACATGGATAAAGGGTTGTGAGGGGATTATGCACGCTCAATATTTTTTTTCAAAATCCAAGATGCTTATATACTCTAGTGTCTTCTGTGACAAAAACACCTTTTGTCACAAAAGCGCCATAGGGGACTAATACCACCTCGGTGGTCAAACACTTGTTTTGATGGTGATTGAGTGATTTTACGCACACACAAAAATTCAGCCCTCTGACCCTAGCAAAAATAGATTTAGTATATTAACATGTGGACGCTGAAAGTGACCTTAAATACTTCTTTAAACAATTTAACCGGGTGGGCAGTTAAGGCCCCTTAGGGCCTCTTGTTTATTTCTTATCAACCTACCTTACAATTGTTTACTACAGGCTTGCACTACAGTGGAAGACCCTAACTCGGATAAAATAGTCTCTATTTTAATCTTTCCCAAGAGATTTGGGAAAGAAAAGTGGTGTAAAAAACACCACGAAAAAATAAGCCAAAACTGGTTCAAACGCCATCAGCGCACATCCAGTAGGGGACGCTCTTCTCTTAGTACAATTCCATGACTTCCGTTAACCAGAGTGCAAGGCAGTCATCAAGTCATTCTTTTTTTGTCCACGGCACGTGAAGGATGTGACGCCATTTTGCATTACGAAACAGTGATAATTCAACTCGTCGATAATGGTTTAGTGTGACTGGAATTATGGATCTGAAGATAGTATAATAACAGGACTGTGTTTTATATATTCTCGTTAATATTTTCAACCACATTTTCATTGAATTTTATATATATTTTCCGATTTTGCGCATGATTTTCGAAATCGTTCTGTGCGGTTCGGACATAAACTTTTTCGGTTGATAAATTTTAATATTATTATTTAATATATTATTATTGGAGTTAGGTGTCAGTGAGGGACTGTATGGACAGGATTTCTTCACTCTGTTGAGGGCTGAATTTCTGTTTTTTAGATCCCTGTCTGCCGTCTGGGTTCTGTTGTGTACCCACCGGTTCTTTTTTTCTTCCACCTTCTCTCGTAGTTGGGGGTGTTCTTCTACTTTCTGTATCTGTTGAGTTTTCTTCTACTGCTCTCACCTCTGTTAAATCCTCCCGACATGACCACATCTGGTGAGAGCTATACCCCCTCCATGGGGGATGTGCAGCTCCTCCCTCACCCGCAGGGAGGGGGGGACTGCTGTCGTTTCGGGGCCTCCCCACACGATCATGTCTGGTGAGAGTTATACCCCCTCTGTGTGGGATGTGCAGCTCCTCCCACACCCACAGGGGTGGAGGGTGGGTGGGGAACACTGTTGTTTCGGGGCCTCCCGACACGACCATGTCTGGTAAGAGTTATTCCCCCTCCGTGGGGGATGTGCAGTTTTTTACCATGGTGGATACTGCAGGAGCTGTTGATGTCTGGTGAAGAGATGCCTGGTTCCGAGACTATGCGCCCTCTCCAGTCGACAACTGAGGCAGTCACTAGGGTTGTGACTCCTCCTTTAGAGGCCAAGCTAGGTTGCTCTCTCCCCTTTTCCGCCAGTTTCAACAGCTCCCGTCGTATGTGATGCTACTGCTGTTCCGTCTACAACATAGTCGTCATCGTGTTAGCCGGCCTCATCTTATCCCTGCAGGGGTCTGCAGTGATGTCTGTAGTGTGATTGTGGGGTATCGGCCTCAGCCTTCCCTGACTTCAACTCGGCGAAGTCGGAAGTGGCTGCCGACCGAACCCCCTGCTGTGTCCTCTCAGCCGTTGAGCACAGCAGTTTTATCCCTGCAGGGGTCTGCAGAGGTGTCTGGTAGTGTAGACGTGGGGTATCGGCCTCAGCCTTCCCTGACTTCAACTCGGCAAAGTCGGAAGTGGCTGCCGGTCGAACCCTCTGCTGTGGTTTCTCAGCTGTTGAGTACTGCAGTTTTTCTCACTGGATTCAGATGTTCATGGTGGGGTCACCATGAGCTCCGTGGCATTTCCGTCCTCGCACTCTGGTCCCATGGCCAGTTTTGAATGACCAACGCCTTTTGTGCAGCCTGGACCTTCTGTCCCGCAGAGGCCCGCGGCGAGTCTCCTGAGTTTCCGCTCTATATCCTCGGGATATGTGATACCCCAATACATATCTGCTTTCAGATGTTTTCAGCTGCAGCCCGTCGCCCCGCGTCAGGTGCATTTGAGGATCGTGACCCTTCGCTGGTTAAATGGGTTAGGAGTGAAGCCACTTGTCGGTTTGTTCCCTCGTCGTACTGTTCTGACACACAGTCAGTGAGCTTAGGGAGGCCCTCTCCTTGCTCACTCAGGTTCTGTCCATGAGCCTTTTTCCGTTGCTTCCAGCGAGGCTACGAGTGGTTTCCGGGCACCCCCCTGTGGTGCTACCTCCTGGGATTGCAAACAGGCCGCTTTCTGATCCCCTTGGTGTGCCTCCACCATGGGAGGCATCGGCTGGTTTGCCCATGATGGGCTATGTGTCTTCTGACTCATGGGATGAGTCCGTCATCCCTGTCATCGAGAGCAAACAGACTTCTGACTTGGGGGCAGCTCTTGACTTTGTGTTTGGGTTCCTTCCAGGTCTCAAACCGTCAAACCAGCCAACAGTGTCAGCCCGGCAGCGATCATCGGTCGTGCGCCTACAGCCTGTGGAGCAACCTGCTTCTGGGCACCTTCGACTGTGCCTGTCGGTACAGGTGGTTGAAGCATTTACAGGTTTGGACTCTAAGCTGAGTTCCAAGGCTATGAAGACATGGTTCTTCATCAGGGTTGACACTTTTTTTGCCTCCGGTGCATTATCGTTCCCACGATTTCGCCAATTCGTCAGTCTGCCAGACTTTGACGGTCTTGGATCAGGACTCCCAGCTCCCATGCTAGCCATTTTTCATGTGGAGACTCTGGAGTCCGTGTTGGGCTTATCGGGAGAGATGCTGGAATACTTTCTCTCTTCGGTCACATCGTATCTGCTTTGCTGCTTATCTGCTCCCAGATAAATTTGACGACGAACAGGTTTTTTTTGTGTGTGCTGTCCAAGGTGCTCATGCATCTTCTCACACACATGCCTGTAACACGGCTAACTTGGAATTAGTTCGCAGGGACGCTGTGCTGGACACAAGCCATTCCCTTCTTCAGGAGCAGTGCGCTGCTCTTCGATCTGCCTCTATCGGCGGGTCCGTGACTATTCCATGGTTCCGTGGCGACAGTCCGGGATGACTCCCTATGTCATTCCATTGATCTGCTGCTGCTTAGTCAGCTTGTTTAGACTTCTGTTGGAGGCAGGGGCCGTCCAAAGCCTAACAAGTACCCTTCTGCTTCCTCTGTGAAGCTGAGGGCTGATCCTCCTGCCGCCGCTTCTACTCACTCATAGGGTAAGGGTAGGCATCGGCAGTAGTCGCCTCAAATTCATCCCAGGTTGAGGCATTCCACTCAGTCGAGAGTACTTCTTCCAACATGAGTCCCTTTCAACGTTACACGTTGGGAACTTTTGATCACGGAGATGGGCAATCTCCTGTCAAAGGGGGCGATCGAGGTCATCTAGAACTTTCTTTCAGTGGGATTGTATTCCCCCCTGTTCTTGGTGCCGAAGAAGGATGGCCGACTCAGACAGGTTATCGATCTGAGTATCCTGACGCAGTCAATCATTGCTCCTCAGTTCAGCATGGAGGCTTTCAGGTCGGTTTGCCGCTCCATTCCCCAGGATTTTTTCCAGTTCAAGGCCATGCCCTTTGGCCTCGATCTGGATCCTTGGGCCTTCACCTGTCTGATGTCGCATGTGTTAGTCTTACATCGCACACAGTCTAGGGTGTCTTCTTCTGCTTATCAGCCTTATCTAGTCGATATCCTCCAGAGGCTTTCCAATGCTGCCTTTCTGGAGTCTGATGTCGTCACTCTGTTGAGCCTATACTCACGTCACTAGGATTGCGAGTCAACGGGGAGAAGTCAGACCTGGTCCCTTCTCTGTCGTTTTGTCATCTGGGATGGACTTCCATACTCAACTGGATACAGTGGCGATTTCCCAGGCAAGGGCTGTGGTTTTCTCAGCTTTTTGCCCTGACTCTGACCCAGTCCACGTCCGCAACAGCTCAGAGTTTTCCCTGGCTGCTCGGTCTCTGTGGTTCGGTGACGGATCTCATTCTTCCAGGTCGGCTGCATGTCAGACCTCTCGAACACTTTCTGCTCAGTCGTTGGAGGCCGAATGTTGATCCTCTGGATCTGGTGCTTCAGTTACCAGAGTCTCTTCCTCGTCACCTTCTCCCCTGACAGATGTTCAGTGGATTATGCAGGGAGTTCCTTTGGACTTCCCCACGTCCTATGGTGTTCCGATGGCAGTCTCCAGCGATCTCGGATGGGGTGTGACGTTGGATCCTCTAGATCTTTTCCTTCACGGGTCATGGAACCAGGATCTAGCAGCTCTTCACGTCAACCAGAAGGAGCTTCTTGCTCTTCTTCTGAATTTACGGCAGTGGATCCCCCGCCTTTCGAATGTCAGGTCCTTCTGTTGTCCGACAGTTCGACGGTGGTTGTTTACATTCGGAACCAGGGCAGCACGCACTATGTTCCCATGTATGAGTTGGTTCATGATCTTCTACTGCTCGCTCAGGATGTCAATGCCGGAGTGGTGGTTCGTCACTTTCCCGGTCGTCTGAACGTCCTAGCCGACTCCCTGTCCCAACGGGGCAGGTTCTTTTCCACCGTGTGGATGCTCCACATGGCGGTGTTCCAGTCTCTTTGCAATCTCTGGGGTCGTCCCCACATTGATCTCTTTGCAACTTGTTGGAACCATCAGGTGGACACTTTTGTGTCCCCGTGCCCAGATGCTCTGGCTTTCACCATGGAAGCTCTGTCCCTCCTTTGGAACGGTCTTGTCGGCTACGCCTTCCTGCCGGTTTCGATTCTGCCTCAGGTTCTAACCCATATACGAACCTGCAGTTGTCGAATCCTTTCGATCGCACCCCTGTCGCCTCAGTGGGTGTGGATCAATCTGCTCTGCTCTCCGCTAGCGGCAGTTCCGGCACTTCTCCCTCTACGTCACGACTTTCTTTGCCAAGGTCGCCCGAGGAGGTTTCACGTCAACCCGACATTTGTCAGGTGGGGTCTCCTCCGTAGTGTTTTTTTCGAAACAAGCAGTGGAGTTGCTTTTCTTCTTCAAGGAGGCACTCACTCCACTTGTTTAGCCTCGGAGGATAAGTGGAAGGTCTTCTGTTGATGGTGTGCGGATCACTCTGTTGCTTCTGTCACTCCTTCGATCACACAGATTGCGGAGTTTCTGGTATATGTTTGATTCTGGGGATCTCCAGCAATGGGTTCAGGTCCATGCATTGTTGCCCTTTTTCGTATGTGGGACAGCATCGTATCGGTACTCATCCTTGCCTCTCCAAGCTTGTTCTGCACTTTTCCTTGAAAAGGCCTAAGACTTTGCAGCTTACTCCAAGATGGACTCTTTCTTGGGTGCTGCTCTGCTTGGGGGGGGGGGGGGGGTGGCATTCGTGCCTTTATCCCAGGTGGATATGCGTTTTCTCACATGTAAGTTTTTCTGATGGCTTTTGCCTCAACCAGATGGGTTAGTGAGCTTCACTCCCTCTCGGTTGACCTGGCCTTTTTCTGGAGCTCTCCCATGAGTGTCATGTTTCCCAGTGTTTGCTCCTTTGTGGCCAAGCGTCAGGTACCGGAAACTTCTCTGCCTTCTATCTGTATCGAGACTCTTCCTTCTGTGGAGGGTTAACATCCTTTGCTCTGTTCATTTGGAAAGGTCGGATCGATTTTCTGTCTCTTGTTCCTGGCCGACAGAAGATCTCTCCTGAATCCATTTCTCGATGGACCTGTCTTGCTATTCGTGCAGCTTCCGCATGTCCAGCGACTGGCAATTGTATTACCAATCGTTTTTCTTCCACAAGGTGTGTGCATTGTCTACCTCTCGGGGCTTATACTAACTCCATCATGTTGTTGGATGTTATGCTGGCAGCCTCTTGGAGAAATGCTGCTTTCTCCACTTATCTGCGACAGTTGCAGAAGCAGGCAGAGGACCTTTGTTCTATGGGCCCTCTTTCTTCTGCTCAGGCTGTTGTCTATCCCAGCCATTCAGCTTCTTACAAGGTCAGTTCCAGCTCCGTGCTGTTACTGCCCTTTCTGTCTGTGCATCGCACATCACCATACGCCTCATCTGTCATTGTCTTTTACTAATGTTTGTGATGCTATGGTTTGATAGGCCTAGGGACCTCTTCCTCTGTCCACGGTTCCAGTGCAGTTGAGTTATGTGTGGGTTGGTTATGTGATTCCCTCCATCCTACTGTCTATTCAGCCTGTAGTAAACAATTGTAAGGGAGGTAAGAAATATAAATTTTATAGTAAATTTCCTTTCTTATTATACCAACCGCAATTGTTTACATGGAGGTCCTACCGTCTTCTTATTTGGGTAAGAATCCTTCCTCCCCGCTGATCACATAACTCCTATGTTGGCAGATTCAAAAGAATGACTTGATGACTGCCTTGCACTGTGGTTAACGGAAGTTGTGGAATTGTACTAAGAGAAGAGCGTCCCCTACTGGGTGTGCGCCGATGGCATTCGACCCAGTTTTAGCTCATTTTTTTGTAGTGTTTTTTACACCACTTTTCTTTCCCAAATCTCTTGGGGAAAGATTAAAACAGAGAGTATTTTATCCAAGTTAGGGTCTTCCACTGTAGTGCAAGCCTGTAGTAAACAATTGTGGTAGGTATAATAAGAAAGCAAATTTACTGTAAAATTTATATTTTTATCTTAACTTTACAAAGTCAAGATAAGCTATTGCCATCACGCGTGCGGAAGTCAGTTAGTCTGGGAGTCAGTTCACATTTTCCTTTAGCACAGGCTACACCCCATAGTTCTTGTCTGATAGTCACAAAATTTCATATGCAGGTTTGGGGTCATGTCTAGATGAGAACGTCCCCTTTTGGTCGCGATCGGTCATGGCTGCACGAGCCCGAAAACCATTAACACAGTCTACAGGGCGTATTTATGAAGGGATTTCATTGTAACTTGGTAGGATGCCTCTGTATAATGTCTAGATGAGAACGTCCCCTTTTGGTCATGATTTGTCAACTGTGATGGCTGCCCAAGCCCAAAACCCAAAAACTTTTAGCACAATCTGCAGGTCATATTTAAAATGGAGGGATTTCATTGTAACTTGGTAGGATGACTCCGTATGATGTCTTGATGAGAACATCTCCATTTGGTCGCGATCTGTCAACCGTGATGACTGTCTGAGCCCAAAACCCAAAAACCTTTAGCACAGTCTACAGGTCATATTTATGGAGGGATTTCATTGTAACTTGGTAGGTTGACATCATATAATATCTAGATGAGAACGTCCCCTTTTGGACGCAATTGGGCAACTGTGACAGCTACAGGGGCTGAAGCCCGAAAACCTGTAACACAGTCTACAGGTGATATTTATGAAGGGATTTCATTGTAACTTGGTAGGATGACTCCAAATAATGTCTAGATGAGAACGTCCTCTTTTGGTCGCAATCATTCAGCCTTGATGGTTGCCCGAGCCCCAAAACCTTTAGCATAGTCTATAGGTCGTCTTTGTGGAAGGATTTCATTGTAGCTAAGGTTGACTCCATATAATGCGTAGATGATGACATCCCCTTTTGGTCGTGATTGGTCAACTGTGACGGCTGAAGCATGAAAACCTTGAGCACAATCTATATGTCATATTTATGAAGGGATTTTATTGTAACTTCGTAGGACCACTCCAGATAATGCCTAGATGAGAACGTCCCCTTTTTGTCGCAATCATTCAACCATGATGGCTGCCCGAGCCCAAAACCCGAAAATTTTAGTACAGACTACAGGTCGTTTTTGTGAAGGGATTTCATTGTAACTTGGTAGAATGACTCAGTATAATGTTGAGATGAGGACGTCCCCTTTTAGTTGCAATCGGTCAACCGTGATGGCTACACAGGCCTGAAGCCCAAAAACTTTTAGCACAGTCTAAAGGCCATATTTATGAAGCGATTTCAATGTAACTTGATATGATGACTCGTTTTGGAATAATTTCACTGTAACTTGTAACTTTCGTTGACATACATTAACTGTGAGGGCCACATACATAAACTGTGAGGTCCACATTAACCCACCCCTCAGTTCTTTAGTACAGTCTACACCTCATATTATTTTTATTAAAAACATAGCATACAGGGAACAGAAATTAACATATTCCCAATTATCACAATTCTTGTCTTATTTCAAAATCCTTTCATATACATTGAACATTATCCTTTTCATCAAACACAACACACAGACAAGTTAAGCTACAGTGTCATTGACACTTTCATTGTAATTATTATTTCTTTACCCTAGGATGTTCCTATACTTGGCTTGTTTTATGTTTTGGACCACATAATCTGCAGAATATCATGGGCAGGGGTGTGTTTATTAACTTGCATAATAATAATAAACCAAGTGATTTTTTATACCCCCAGTGGGGGTATATAGGGGAATCACCTTGTCCGTCCATCCATCAGCTGTCTGTCCGTCTCGAAATTCAGTCATGAATAACTTGTAAAGTACTTGGTTGAGTAACTTGATATTTGGTATTGCAGTATACCTGTGGTGAAAATGATAGCAATCTTTATTTTGGCTTGGCCTGCACATTGCGGGGGGTATTTCATTAACTGTGCTTACAAACAAGTCTAGTATTTTTTTCAAGTGAAACATTGGTAATAAAAAGACAACGTACAACAACCAAAATGACCGATGCAGGAGGGCCTTGAAACATTTAAAAGATTTTAGCCTAGAAGTTTTCATATTTCTCCCCAATGATATAGCTTACGATCCCTCATTGGAATGAATTTGTCAAGCTCATGCCAATGAGAGATCATAAGCTATGGTTTGTAAGCAAAAGTTAAAAAATATTGAAATTTGAAAGGCAATTTTTGTGAACAGCAAACATATCCATATTACCTTGCTTTTCTTTTGCCTGAGAAGTGAATAAAAATGGTTACTTGAAATAGGAAGTGCCTTAAAATGTGTAAACCCTTTACTAAACATGACTAGGAAATGGTGAGCGAGCGGTTGCTGAGTACATAGAGATGGAGGCTGCAAGCCGTGAGGTCCTCGGTTCAAATTCCACCTGCGACAACTGCGTTGTGTCCTTGGGCAAGACACTTAATCCCAATTGCCCATGTGGGGGCATGGTGGCATTGTGTCCTAAGGCGTACTGCTCATCGATGGTGCACTTGTCTTCAGCCAATGCTAACCTTGCTTGTGTGGAGTTAGTATGTTGGGGAGACTGACAGGTGCTTGTCATTGCTCAGTGGTTCTCTCCTTGTACTCCATCTTCCTCCTCCCGTAAAACTGTCCCCCACAAGGTGACCCTGTCTGTCGAAAGTGTCAAAAACCCCAATAAATAAATAAATAAATAAATAAATAAATAAATAAATAAATAAATAAATAAATAAATAAATAAATACTAGGAAATGGCACTTGCTAAAACATTTCTTGAACTAAATAATTTACTCAAAACTTTGCTTATAAGCCGTCCTTGGAAAAAGTTTAAAGAGCTTGTCCCATTGAGGGTCTCATAAGCTTAGAACTTATGGCAAAAATTCTAAAATTAAATGATGATTTTTAGCTCACCAACTTTAGTTGTGTGAGCTTAAGGCATGGCTCGATCGGTCGGCGCCAGCATACGTGTCCAATAATGTTAAAGCTTCTGTTTAGGTCACTTACTCGCCCTATTTCCATATAATGGCCTTTATAATTCTGCTATATGATGACTATTATCATTCTACCATGATTTAACCCCTTAACCCTGCATTTTAAACATTTTTTCTTAACATTTTTAGTTGCATTTAGTTTTCTGTTTAGCTCAGAATTAAATTTTTAACTAAGTGTTTAGGTCAGCTGCTGTGCTCCTTCTCTTCCCATGGCACTTATATTCATCATACATGTTTCGTTTCTCAGTATCAGTGTTCCATGATGAACCCCTCATACGCTGCATTTTCAACATTTTTCTTGACATTTTTAGTTGCGTTTAGTTTTCTCTTTAGCTCAGAATTTCATGTTTAACTAAGTGTTTAGGTCAGCTGTTGTACTCATTCTCTTCCCATGGCACTTATATTCATCATATGTGTTCCTCAGTATCATTGTTCCATGATTAACCCCTCATACCCTGCATTTTAAACATTTTTCTTGACATTTTTAGTTGCGTTTTGCTTTCTGTTTAGCTCGAAATTTCATGTTTAACTTAGTGTTTAGGTCAGCTGCTGTGCTCCTCTTCCCATGGCACTTATATTCATCATACATGTTTCTCAGTATCATTGTTCCATGATTAACCCCTCATACTCTGCATTTTAAACATTTTTCTTGATATTTTTATTTGCGTTTAGTTTTCTGTTTAGCTCGGAATTTCATGTTTAACTTAGTGTTTAGGTCAGCTGCTGTGCTCCTTCTCTTCCCATGGCACTTATATTCATCATACATGTTCCTCAGTATCATTGTTCCATGTTTAACCCCTCATACTCTGCATTTTAAACATTTTTCTTGACATTTTTAGTTGCGTTTAGTTTTTCTGTTTAGCTCAGAATTTCATGTTTAATTAAGTGTTTAGGTCAGCTGCTGTGCTCCTTCTCTTCCCATGGCACTTATATTCATCATACGTGTTCCTCAGTATCATTGTTCCATGATTAACCCCTCATACCCTGCATTTTAAACTTTTTTCTTGACATTTTTAGTTGCGTTTAGTTTTCTGTTTAGCTCGGAATTTCAGGTTTAACTTAGTGTTCAGGTCAGCTGCTGTGCTCCTTCTCTTCCCATGGCACTTATATTCTTAATACATGTTCCTCAGTATCATTTTTCCATGATTAACCCCTCATACTCTGCATTTTAAACATTTTTCATGACATTTTTAGTTGCGTTCAGTTTTCTGTTTAGCTCGGAATTTTATGTTTAACTTAGTGTTTAGGTCAGCTGCTGTGCTCCTTCTCTTCCCATGGCACTTATATTCATCATACATGTTCCTCAGTATCGTTGTTCCATAATTAACCCCTCATACTCTGCATTTTAAACATTTTTCTTGACATTTTTAGTTGCGTTTAGTTTTCTGTTTAGCTCAGAATTTCATGTTTAACTTAGTGTTTATGTCAGTTACTGTGTTTTACTTTTAAGAGGTTTATTTAGGTCAGCTTTGTCGCATGTTATGAGCCTGTTTGATACAGTTCTTGTGTTTGCCAAAGTTACTATCAAAGAGGAATGTTGGTGAGCTATAGGGCATTGGCGTCCTTCTTGTATGAATAGGGCTGGCTGGATCCTTTATGTTAGGTAAAGGGTAAGGACAAACTATTCTCAAGTTACCTTTCGTACTAGCTTGATTTGGAGGTTTTAAAGTATGGGGATGTCCCCGAATGTCAGTGTGTGCAAATTTCTGTGTATGCCAGATTAACATACACATATACAGTTTCAGTCATGACAGTTTAATTTTAATGTTTTAGGATTTCTTGTAGTGCAGACAGATTCAGGTTTCAATAAAACACTAATTTTTATCTCTCTGTTGAATATTTGCTTTTCAGGTATATTTTCTGGTGACAAAGAGAAAACAAAAGAGTATTATGATTTACTGGAACCATTACTTATTCCATGTAACGAAGGTGAGTGGAAGTTTAAAAAATGTACTATTTCTTTTTACATTCTTGTCAGTAATGTTAACACAATTATCCATTTCATCTGTTTTTGGAATTATTCAAACCAGACTATTCAAAAAAGTTGGAGACATAGGAAAATAACATAACCTGAGAACCAAATGAACAAACATTCTCCCTCTGCATGCTGATATTGAAATTGAAAAATTTCTGCCTGTAATTTTTTCCTATAATGCATCTTTTGTTATGATAAGCCAATCTTGGACTGCTGTTTTAAATCTAGAGCACTCTGAATTACGTTATTGCTAAGGTCTATTAAAAACTAAGACTGAAGTATGTCTCCGCACAGCACATGGCTACAGACCACATGGACACAGGAGGTTGAAGAACAAACTGAGATGTGTTACTTGTACATGAGCTGTGTCTTTAAGACACATACGATGCCCCCGCAAAGTCTACCATGCACACAAACCACGTAACATACAAGTGAAATTCTACAGAAAATTGACCAAGTTCAACAACCTGTAATTTTGTGAAATATTGAAGCAAATCAAAATCCTGACAGTATACACAGTTCTGGTACATGTACAAACATTCTGTGAAATGAAAAGGTCCTAGCTTCAAAACTGTGAGAGGAGTTAGCCGGACAAACCAAGTACCATACAGGTAAAATTCTACAAAAAATTTACCTATTTCAACAACCTGTAATTTAGTGAAAATTGAAGCAAATCAAAATCCTGACAATATGCACAACTCTGGTGTTTGTACAAGCATCCTGTGAAATAAAAATTTTGAGCAGTGAAAATTTCCAATAATGCCAGCTATATCTAAGACACAGTTGGTCAAATGTTTATCCTACAAGTGCAAAAATGATGATGAAAATTCCAGGTAATTAAAAAGGAGTGATGAGGCAGGTGCCAGAGAAATAAACATTTCTTTTAACCCTTTACCCAACGGAGACGATATAAAAATTTATTATTTCAAATATTATTTTTTCAAATTTTTCAAAAAGCTTGTTCCAATGAGGGGTCACATGACATGGTTTTGTTGAACGCTTGTAAAATATATTTCTTTTTCTACTGCTAAATTTGTATATTACACAGGTGGATGCGGCCGCTTCATTAGGTAAAGGGTTAATTGTTCAGTTGACAAAAGCAGTAAATTCCACATTTAAATCTAAACAGTTGGTAACATCAAAACTACACTCAAAATAAAAATGATTTGAATTGGAAAATTCTTAACCTGTTAAGAACCTTTTGGCTGTACAATCTTTGGGAAATGGTTAACTAGTAAAGAACCCATAAAGTGGGCTTTACACACCTAGACAACTCAAAAAATTGGTGAGAAAAAGCCAGTGTAGCACAAGCAAAATTTCAGCAAATGAACTTCTTTATCCCAAGCAGAATTCTTGGGGCTTATTACAGGTACTTGGAATTGTTACAAAAGTTAAGTTTTTGTATCCACTGAAATGATACTCTTTGAACTCGTAAGACCGATTTTTCGGTCCAAGGCATAATTTCGTCCCATTTTTGTCTTATAAGAGGTCTTTACACGGGGCATTGATGACGAAATAATAACTGCAGTCTGCAGCCAGATGGCTACAGACTGCAGTTATTATTTTAACATCCCTGTATATTGATATTAGACTGACCCATCTCACTCACTGTAAGTGTGCACAAAGGCAATACCATTCCAGGAAACGAGGGTTCAAAGGGTTAACACTGATCCTAAGGAAGCTCTCAAATAGAGCTGTCTAAGAATCTGCATCAGTTGCAGGTGTTATTAATTTAGAATCTTTGTATAGGAATTATATCTGCTATGTATACAAACATGAAAGATGACTGAACTAATTTAAGACAAAGTTGGGGAAGTTCTGTGGAGTAGTTTGCACGGGTGTATGAACACCGCAAAGCACCATTAGTTGCAAAATGTGCTTCTTGTGTTTTATTTCAGATATGAGACATATTAATTGGAATGGAAACTTCATTCCTTGAGTGTTTAGTGGTAGTGCACACTCCATGTAATTATTATTCCCAACCCCCACCTCCCTCCTCCCCCCCCCCCCCCCTTCAAGGGACAGATACAGTGAAGACCTCTGTCTGTCCATCCATCTGTCCGTACGTCCATCCAAACTTTGTTTATGGCATAATTTGAACAGTAGTTAACAGATTTCAATTCTTTTAGGTATATCTCTTTATAGCAACAATGTCTATGTCAAGTTCGATGACCACAAATATCTGATGAAAATTATGGGAATTATTGCCCTTTGTTTAAAAAATATCGTGTAATGGTTGTTTATGGAATACATTTGTTTGCGGGGGATTGGAATCACTTTGTGTTGCTTTTCTTGTTAAAAATATGAGCAATTCATATATTAATAATTGAAATAAATTATCTGTCACTTTATCAGAGTATGAATATGGGATGGCCATGTTGAGTTTTGTGTAAAGTGTTATGCACTTCATACAAAACTTAACATGCCAGATAATTCATTTCAGTTGTTGTAATTTAATTTGGAGTTGTTGCTAAAAATAATAATGCACCCTAGCACTGCCAAAGACTTGCCATGTATTTCATTGCAGTCATATCAACTTCTCTACAGACAGTAGTTTTAGTATTTTCAACATCTGCTAATACACGTGATCTTGAATACTCCAGAGGAAAACTAGTGTGAACAACCCATGTGAATAGTAACTAACAGCCCACCTGCCGCAATTACAGTTTAATTGCATCGTTGTATATACTCTTGTGTTTTTATTGGACAAATAGGCGTGGACTAAACACAAACATTCACGCAATAGGAAATGTATGCATTGAGTTGTGAAAAACCTAAACAAATAAATTTCAAGCAAATCGGATATCATTTAAGAAAATTAAATTTTATCTTGTTTAACAGGGCTTAGACAGCTCTGTTAAACAAAATATAATGAGTTCTGTCAAGCAACTATCTCAAAGGTAGCATTTTTACATGGATAATTATGATTATCTCATGAATAGCTTTATGCAAGTGGAAGTGGCTAGTTAGACAGACATGTTAACTCTCCCGGAATGCTCGGGAAAATCCCAGAATTTCAGTGTAGTTCCCGGCCTCCCGGACAGGAATCAGTTTTGGACCAAAAATCCCGGAAAACAACAGTCAAATATTTTGTTCCCATTGTAACTTATGAAAAACGTTCGGAGACAAATCACATGCATTTCAAACTCTGGTAAAAACTCACGAAGCAGTAAAATATGGATTTAAGTTAAATTTATTTAAGAAAAGGGTATTTTATGATATATATTTCAACTGTATTCATGTTTATTTCTCTTTTTTTTCAGCTGAGATTTGTGATCAATGTGCGAATGTCGAAGTGAAAATAGGTGACTTACTTTCAAAAAATTGAAAACTCCACCTTCATTTAAATGCAGTTTTTGGAAAATAAAATATATGAAAAGGAATTAAATAATATATATTTATTTATTCCTTCATAGAATAGCTTTAATTCTCATCCCTTTTCCAAAATCAAAACATAAACAACAACTATTTAACACAGTTTAAAAGTAGGTTAAAGTCACTTAGGATGCCAAAAAATCATGACTGCATATTTCAACACAATGGACTTATTTTCTAACACTACATTTATTCTGTTGGGCTGACTGCAGAACTGTTAACTGTTGGCCATCTGTACCCAGAAAATTCGAATGGAATTAAAAAAAAATGATTCAATGATGAAAAGAAAAGTTTTGTGTAGGGTACAAACGTCCCACATGCATGAAGTTTGATAAAGAAACTTTCTGAGTACAAATGTTCTTGAAGTAACTGAACATTAGGACATCCTTTCCTGTTAACATTTCCAGACTTGGGAAATTATTAGCTAAGTAGACTTTGATAAGAGCAAACCACAGGTTGTGGTGCTCTGTGGGACAGTGTGGGTGGGTGGTGTGTGGGGAGGGGAGGGGGCTCATGAAGAGGATCCTGGGGGGGAGGGTTACATCAACAGTTATTTTATGATTTTTTGACATAGCATAAATGCATCAGCATAGTTGACAAGTAGTTCTGGATATAACCTGGTGTAATAGTGGTCCATGAGCTGAAAATTCAAGTTTTTTCTTTTATTTTGTCCCTGCGCGAACTTTTCCCTGAAATCCATCCCATTTCCCTGAAAATCACCCTCAGGTTCCCTGAAAAATTATTCTGGAGGTTAACATGTCTGTAGTTAGATATAAAAAGAACGTTCAATGTTCTTAATAATGTTTGATCATAGGAACACCACAAAACTGATAGGCCCAGGCAAATCACGATATTTCGCTCGAATCAACTCCGGCAAAAGGTTCGAAATCGGACCGAATCTTGAATCGAATCAACTTTCCAATTGTTACGACACTACAATTATCTTACTAGAATTTGCAGTTCCTCATGCCCATGAGGTAAATAATTGTGAGACCGCGATTGCTCCTTGGTTAGAGCATTGGTCTTTAAACCATTTCGATCCTGACTTGTGCTAATTATACCACCCACTTGAAAAGTGGCTGGTATATAGTGTTCACTATGTCCATCTGTACGTCCATCTGTCCGTCCATTACGCTTTAGGGGGGTACACAGCTGCTATCCGCAACTCCTCCTAAACCAGTGAACGGATTCCAATGAAACTCTCAGACATTCTTTTACATACATTGAAGATGTGCACCTCCTATTTTGTTTTCAGATATTTTCATTTCTACAGTTTCCCAGCTTGCGTGGGGAGGGTTGTTGACATTTGCTATCCACAACCTCTTTTAAACTAGTGAATGGATTTCAATAAAACCTTCAAACATTTTTTTACATACAGTGAAGATGTGTACCTTCTATTTTTTGTTTTCAGATATTTTCATTTTTACAGTTTCACATATTGAAAAATGGGCTTTGTCAATTCAAGCTTCGGGGTGGAGGTGTTGGGGGGGGGGGGAGGGGGGGTGTTTGTGCTCTCTACATTAAACACACTTTTACTGTTGTAAAATGTTTCTTGGTGGGAGTGGGTGGTATCATTTAGTGAGCAGTGCTCTCAGTTTTTTCTAGTTTTTTTTACTGTGTCTTTTGGCAAGACACTAAATCCTGGTGGTGTTGTGTACTAAGTTGTAATGCACACCGATGGTGCACTTTCCTTCAACCGATGCTAACTCTGCTTGTGTCTGGTTAGTAAGTTGGAGAGTCTGACAGTTGTTCACCAATGCTCTTTGGTTCTCACAGGTACTCCAGCTTCCTCCACCCATAAAACTGACTGTCATGACGTGACCCTGTTTGTTGAACCACCAAAACACTATGCAGACACACCAGTTTCTCTTTGTATTATGTGCACCTTTTGAAAAGATTCCAGAATTTTTGAATCACCTGCAAGTCATTCAAAATACAAATTAGAGGATCATTCTCAAACTGATCGCCCACTCCAGGTATTGTACTGCCGCAGCAAAATCTGGTCCCCTTGTATGTTTCACATCCTGTTCTATGAAGATCTTATTGTATTGAGAGGAAAAACTCCAAAGGACAACATTTTCAACTTAAGTTTTTTGAATTGTGAATTGATAGTCCATTATGGCTTCAAACGCATCAATGTTGGATACCCACAGGCTGCCAATTTTTTAACAAGAGATCATTGCTGTGGAAGTAATCAAAAAGTGTATCATGTGTTAGAAGTTAGTGAAATTTTCATAAACCTTAGGTTTAATCCGGAATCACAGTGACTCAGTAGTTAGAGAATTGAACTCCAAACCGAAAAGTTCATGGTTTGATCCTGACAGCAGTAACTGCTTTGTGTTCTTGGACAAGGCACTTCATCCCATTTGCTCATGTGTGGGCACAGTGGTGCTGTGTACTAAGGCATACTGCACTTACCTTCAGCCTATCTTAACCCAGATTGTGCAGAGTTGATATGTTTGGGAGTCTGACAGTTGCTCACCACTGCTCGGTGGATCTCGCCAGGTACTCTGGCTTCCCCCCACCCATAAAACTGTCTGATAGGCAGTTATTTTAATTGTCATAAGAGTCATTAAACCCCAATAAATAAATCAATAGGCTTAATTCAAGCAGATTTACGGATTAATTAACAAGTTTGTCATCAGTAGGTAGGATGCTGATTATCTAAAATTGTTAATGTTTTTAATGTAGGTCTCTTGCTTCCAAAGTATTATTACGTTCCAAAAGAATATGTTGAAGTAGAGAAATCCAATCCTGGAAGCGTTGAGAGATTTGCCAGCTATGAAGGTTCGACTGATGGTGTTTTTATGTGGGGACAGTCTGTGTTCTTTATCTGCCAGCTTTTAAGTGAGTAACTACTTTGTCTATTCTATCGTTCAGAAAACCAAAATCAAATTTTTAAAAACTGCTAAAATGTCAGTCAATCCTATTTCAATTGTGATGGTTGTTAATTATAATTAAGTCATTCAACGAATATTGATCATTTTTTTTTCTTCCGACTACTTTTTCTACCTCTCTTTTAAAGCCACACCTTCAGAATTTGGTACACATGTTCACCTCCTTTGTCCAACGAAACTAACATTTTTTTCTTTTTAGCTCAACTTGACAAAGTCAAGCTGAGCTATTGCCATCACTTCTCGTCCGTCGGTGTACATCCGTACATTAGTACATACGTATGTACGTATGTACGTACGTCCACAATTTCCTTTGGCACACCTCACAGGTCGCATTTATGTTCAGATCGCTTTGAAACTTGGTATGCTTGTTTGGGGTGATCTCTAGATGGGAGCTATCGATTTTCTTTAATTTCCGTCAAAAAGTGTTGCCGCGGCCAACGTTCTGAGAACTTAGTTCAGTCAGATCTCAATATTTCCCCTTGGCGCACCCTATAGGGCACGTTCATGATTGGATTGCTTTGAAATCTGGCATGCTTGTTTGGGGTGACCTCTAGATGGGAGCTATCAATTTTCTTCCATTTCCGTCAAAAAATGTTGCCGCGGCCAACATTCTTAGAACTTAGTTTAATCAGACCTCAATATTTCCCTTTGGCACACCCTACAGGGCACATTTATGATCGGATTGCTTTGAAACCTGGCATGCTTGTTTGGGGTGACCTCTAGATGGGAGCTATCGATTTTCTTCTATTTCCGTCAAAAAATGTTGCCACGGCCAACGTTCTTAGAACTTAGTTTAGTCAGACCTCAATATTTCCTTTTGGCACACCCTGCAGGGCACATTTATCATCGGATTGATTTGAAACCTCGCATGCTTGTTTGGGGAGACCTCTAGATGGTTGCTATCGATTTTCTTCAATTTCCATCAAAAAATGTTGCCACGGCCAACGTTCTTAGAACTTAGTTTAGTCAGACCTCAATATTTCCCTTTGGCACACCCTACAGGGCACATTTATGATCAGATTGCTTTGAAACCTGGCATGCTTGTTTGGGGTGACCTCTAGATGGGAGCTATCGATTTTCTTCCATTTCTGTCTGTCAAAAAATGTTGCCGCTTGCAATGATCTTTGAACATAGTTTAGTCAGGCATCAATATATTCCTTTGGCATGCCCTACAGGGCACGTTTATGATCAGATCAGTTTGAAACTTTGTATGCTTGTTTGGGGTTACCTCTAGATGGGAGCTATCGATTTTCTTTAATTTCCGTCAAAAAATGTTGCCACATCCAACGTTCTTAGAACTTAGTTTAGACAGACCTCATTATTTCCCTTTGGCACACCCTACAGGGCACATTTACGATTGGATTGCTTTGAAACCTGGCATGCTTGTTTGAGGTTACCTCTAGATGGGAGCTATCGATTTTCTTTAATTTCCGTCAAAAAATGTTGCCGCCTCCAACGTTCTTAGAACTTAGTTTAGTCAGACCTCAATATTTCCCTTTGGCACACCCTACAGGGCACATTTATGATCGGATTGCTTTGAAACCTGGCATGCTTGTTTGGGGTGACCTCTAGATGGGAGCTATTGATTTTCTTCCATTTCCGTCGAAAAATGTTGCCACGGCCAACGTTCTTAGAACTTAGTTTAGTCAGACCTCAATATTTCCCTTTGGCACACCCTACAGGGCACATTTATGATCGGAATGCTTTGAAACCTGGCATGCTTGTTTGGGGAGACCTCTAGATGCTTGCTATCGATTTTCTTCCATTTCCGTCAAAAATTGTTGCCAGGGCCTACGTTCTTAGAACTTAGTTTAGTCAAACCTCAATATTTCCCTTTGGCATACCCTACAGGGCACATTTATGATTGGATTGCTTTGAAACCTGGCTTGCTTGTTTGGGGTGACCTCTAGATGGGAGCTATCGATTTTCTTCAATTTCCGTCAAAAAATGTTGCCACTGGCAATGACCTTCGATGAACTCAGTAAAAACTTAGTGCAGTTAAGCATCAATATTTCCCTTTGACATACCCTGCAGGGCACATTTATGATTGGATCGCTTGCAAACTTGGTGTGCTTGTGTGGGGTGACATCTATTTGGGAGCTGTCGATTTTCTTCCATTTGAAAAATGTTGCTGCTGACCTTTGAACTTAGTTTAGTCAGACCTCTATATTTCCCTTTAACACACCCTTCAGGGCACATTTATGATCGGATCACTTTGAAAGTTGGTATGTGTGTTCGGGGTGACCTCTAGATGTGAGCTATTGCGTCTTTTCATTTCCATAGAAAATGATTTTCGTTATCGCCAGCCTTTAAACTTACTGCATTTGTGCATCAACTTATCCCTTTTGCACTCTCTGCAGGGTATATTTATGAATTTCCCTACCCCCCCTCCCCCCCCAAAAAAAAAAAACAACAAAAAACATTGCCACAAGCAATGACCTTCTACTTGGTGCATTTGTGCATTAACATCTTCCTTTGGCATGCCTCAGAGGGTACATTCATTATCAGGTTGTTTTGAAACTTTGTATGCTTATGCAGGGTGACAAAGATAGGAGCTGTTGATTTTTTTTTCATTTCCATCAAAAACTGTTGTTGTTAGCAACAATCTTTGAATTTATTGCATTTGTGCATCAGCATTCTTTGACATGGCCTACAGGCCACATTTATCATAGGATTGTTTTTGAACTTAGTGTGCTCATTAGGCAAGACCTTTAGATAAGAGCTATTGATTAGCATTCCTTTCTGTGATAAAAGTTGCCATTTACAATAACCTCTGAACATACTGCATTTGTGTATCAAATTTCTTCCTTTAGCCAGTCTTAGAGTTTACGTTTAAAAATGCATGGAATACTCTGACGTTGTGTACACACAATGCTGTTATGTTGAAATTTCATCAAATAACATTGGTACCAATGATCTTCAATTTTGCCATTTCATTTATAACTTACCAAGTTCAAGTTTGTCAAGTTGAGCTACAGTGTCATTGACACTTTCATTTGAAATCTGGGGCTTGCATTCTAGAAATTTGACAGGACTGGAAAAACAGCCCCGTGAAAGTCTACACGGGGTTGTTTTTTTCTACTCACAGGCTGGTTTAATAATTTTTTTGCTAAATCCTTGTTTCAGGTTCACAGATCTTCCAAGTGAAGTTTACAGAAAATTTTTACATATTCTTGTAAAATATCCAACAGAAACATAATAATAATGTTAAAAAATTAGTCTGCCCACTATTTCCATACATATATTTGTGTTCTTGGGCCTACAGCTGAGCTAGCTCATCACAGAGTTGTCTGAAATAACATAAATATTAGTACGCCTCACTTGAAACTCGGTATATAATAAAGTCATATTTTGCCCTCGAAATCTTCTGGTTCGATGTGTATTTATAGGCGAATGGAAATTTTTTTAAAGTTTATAACAAATTTTTTTATAGCTATGGAATTTCCACAAAGTCATACTTCACAATCACATTCTTAGACCTGTCAAATAGGGATGTGTTCTATATAAACGGTGCTCGATCTGGAAGAACAACATTCTGATACATCTTCAGATTAAGTAACAAAACGCAATCTGTTTTTTTTTGAGAGCTTTAAAAATATTGGCGCTTAACTGGTTGAGTGCTGGAAGCCACTATATTGGCTTTTGCCATCTGCAGAAGTATTACAGGTGACTTATTAATGTTAAATACCCTTTGTTAATAAATACTAAATTGTATCATTTCACTGGAGAATGCCTGTAGGCATTCTCCAGTAAACTGAAACAATTGAATATTTATATGCAAAAGGACAGTAAACTGAAACAATTGAATATTTATGTGCAATAGGACAGGAAACTGAAACAATTGAATATTTATGTGCAACAAGACCTCCAATGTCAAGAATTCTTGCATATGTAATATGCATGCAGACGTAAAAATAATTTAGCACTCTACCAGTGAAGTATTTTAGTGGAATATTCACAGAGCTGGTTTTCCTGCCCTGTAAAATTGGTTACAGGGCTGTTTACGGGGCTAGGGCTGATCAGCCCCATTAAAATGCAAGTTCTTCAAATCTCAATATTTTTATACTGTACCAATGACCCAGACATAGCTGGTGCTAACTCTTAAAAATCTAGGGCCAAACACAAATTTTGCCCCCCAATCCCCAAAATTTGCATCTAAAACCAAAGAAATCATGTCCTGAATGGCCCTCCATACTTCGCCTCTACTGCGCATGCACAGTGTCAAGGACGTCCCGAAATTGGCGCCATTAATCATTCTTTGTTTGGCCCTTAATCAGTTAACATCTGACTGATCTTTGTGCTTGTAAATCTCAGTTTAAATGATGCCAGACACATAAATATTAGAGAAATGGTGGTTCTAAGGAGGATATAGAAGGAGGAGAGGAAAAATGAGTGACAGAAAATAATCAGGGCTGTAACTTAAAATTTTTTAATGAAATTGTGTTAAGTTACCTATTTTCGAGGCAACGGCCTGTTGTGGTCATTCTTGCTATAAAGTTACACTGCTTGTTCAGTGTTTTCCTCTCTCCCTTTCCTTTAAGTCCCCCCTTGCTATTCTCCCATGCTTTTGGCATATTTTCTGTAATATTATTACTAAAATTTCTTGGGAGTTTTAGCTGGTTAACAGAATGAATTCTGTTCTTTTCCCCATGTTTACGTCTTCACCCTTGGGTGTTTAGGCGTAGTGTTCTGCATCTACCATCTGATGTTCTGTAGTTTCTTCCCTGGAAGTCTCTGTTTTGCATCAGATAGTGTATAATTGGTAACTGATTTTGGGCCAGGGTTATCAGTGCCTGGAGTCATGTTTCTGGTGTTTTTACACTTCTTGTTTACATTGACAACAGCCTCTGTGTGAGGGGGATTTCTTGAAAATAATATCTTCATGTTAGTTTAATCGTATCTAGATACATTATTATTATTTGTAAGTGTTGCATTAATTTTTTTAAAAATATTTTTAAAATTTTTGTCCACACTTAGGCTTGAGATCCATTGGGGCTCAATGTTACTTTTCAGAAACTTGGGCTTTTCTGAAAAAATATTTTTTCAAAAAATTATTTTGATTTCAATTATTTTTTCTATGTTAATGGATCATGTTATTATATATTTTGATTTGCAGGGGTTGGTGCGAGTACTAGGACTTTGTTTTCTTTTCACAATGAAAGGATATTGTTCAATTCGATTAAGAGGAAATCTTCCTCTGACTTTCATAATCATTGCATAAATGTAGTCAGTGTACTCGCACTAACTCCTGTTCAGTATGTGTTATTTTCGATGACAACATGGGAAGCGTGTGTCACGGTATGTTAGCGGGGAAATGGCCATGCCGGTCCTTTCCCCGCAGGGTCACTCTAGTTTATCAATCTCTATTTCAGACGATCAAGAACAGAGTGATGTATCCGTGATGTCTTCCAAAAGTGTGCCTCCGTCGTCACAATTAATGAAGAGCTAGCGGAAAAGTGCTCATGGAAATACGTCAATTGCCTAAGAGGTCCCTAGTAGGATCGACGGCCTTTGACGTCCGCTTGCTCGCCCGGTGTAGCATCCATTCATCGAATGGTTCGGCAGCCGGGTTCGTCCGTTGCGGTCTAGAAAGGAGTTTTGGGTGATGCGAGCACTATAAATCAACCAAGTGCACACCCAGTGATGGCGGATTAGAGGAGAGAACGGAGGAAGTCTATTAGTCCGGTTCATAGCTCGTCCAGGCCCATCTGGGCTGCGATCGAGAGAGGCCCCTCTCTCGTACAACAGCATCAGGCCCCAGATGTTGTGGTACAAAATATTTCGCATTCGGAGCATACGTCCGCCGCTCGGGACGCTCCGTTATATAGACAGTCCGGACAGAGTGTCAATAAGGCTTCCTCATTCTCATGGCAGCGCACACGGCCGCACCTTGGCTACGTGACCTCCGATATTCAGTCAGCTTCGCCAATCAGAGAATACGCGGCGACCAGGTCACGCCATCCGGTAGCCAGGGACACGAGGCCTGTAGACTCCGGACGTTCGCATAAGAAAAGTATGCAGGAGTCAACGTACACGGAGCTTTCAGCGGCAAAGCATCGTAAGACCACTACTGCACAGGCCTCAGTGACGGACGTGCTATCCCGAATAGCACAACTTATCGCAGCATCCCAGCAACGACAGTATCTCTGTCGCATCATGTAATATCCGACGACGCTGGGTCGGGACGCTCCGCTGAAGCATCAGGTGCGGACGTCCAAAAACTTCATAGGGTCCGACAGGATGGTGAAAGGGATTCAGAGGATTTCGAGCTTTCCCTTTTGGAACAACATAAGCTGCTGTATATGTCATCCGGCTTTATCTTCTAGAGGTTGTTTCGTCGGACCAGAATGCTGCGATGCCGGATAAGAGACTGATAGTGTCGGTGGACACAAAAATTTTTGGATCGGTTCCGGGACATCGTTCCTCAGTTCCGACACAGTCCAATAATGTCACAGGAACTTTCGAATTATTGAACGACGCTATTTATATATATATGCTTGCTATTAACAAGCAAGTCTGGTTTCTTGTTCGCAAAGTTACTGAGATGTCTTTCAAAAGTGTGCCTCTGTCGTCATAGTTAAATGATGAGCTAGCGGCAATAAGTGCTCATGGAATATGTCAATCGCCTAAGAGGTCCCTAGTAGGATCGACGGCATTGACATTCGCTAGCTCACCCGGTGTAGCGTCCATTCATCGAATGGTTCGGCAGCCGGGTTCGTCCGTTGCGGTCCAGGAAGGAGATTTGGGTGATGCGAGCACTATAATAGACAATAGTACACACCCAGTGACGACGGATTAGAGGAGAGATCGGAGGAAGCCTGTTATCCGGTTCCTAGCTTGTCCAGGTCCGTCCGGGCTGCGAGCGAGAGAGGTCCCTCTCTCGTACAACAACATCTGGGACCGGATGTTGTGGTACAAACATTTCGCATTCGGGGCATATGTCCGCCGCTCGGGACGCTCTGTTATATAGACAGTCCGAGAGACTGTCGATAATGCTTCCTCATCCTCATGGCAGCGCACACGACCGCAACTTGGCTACGTGACCTCGAGTATCCTGCCAGCTTCGTCATTCAGTGATTCCACGGCGAACAGGTCACTCCATCCGGTAGCCAAGGGACACGAGGCCTGTACACCCCGGTCGCTCGCATAATAGAAGTATACACGGGGTAACGAACACAGAGCTTCCAGCGGCAAAGCATCGTAAGACCGCTTCTCCACAGGCCTCAGTGACGGACGTGCTATCCAAAATAGCACAGCTTATCGCAGCATCCCAGCAAACGACAGAATCTCTGTCGGATGAGGAATAATCCGACGACGCTGGGTCGGTTCGCTCCGCTGATGCATCAGGTACGGACGACCGAACACTTCATAGGGTCTGACAGGATGGCGAAAGGGATTCGGACGATTTCGAGCTTTCCCTTTCGGGACAACAGAAGATGCCATACATTTCTTCCGGCATTATCTTCCAGAGGTTGTTCCATCGGACTAGAATGCTGCGATGCTGGATAAGAGACTAATAGCGTCATTGGACACAGAGTTTTTGATCGGTTCAGGGACATCGTCCCTGAGTTGCCGACACAGTCCAATAATGTCACTAGAACTTTCGAATTATTGAACGACGCTATATATATAAGCTTGCTACCAAAACACACTAGTCTAGTTTCTTGTCCGCAAATGCTCTAATCTGCCTTTCATCAATTCTAGGAATAAATTTGAAATGGCAGGACAGGGCATACTGAGAGTTCCTCTGCGTCTAGACAACGAGGCTGAAGACTGGGTATTGTCTTTTTCACCGTCTATGTCAATTCCAACCACGACGTTGGAAACGACAATGATGTCTATTAGACTTAACTTAGACGCTTTATCATATGTAGACCACCTTACTGAGGCGTTATCATTACGTCTTCAAGAGAAAGAATTCCAGGATATGATTCTTAATGAGATTTCTTTCAAGGTCAGTAGTTTTCCACGTATAACTCCGCCCTTCAGTGGCAACCTGGAGTTGGTCAGACGTGATGCAGCCCTGGCTACATCCACGCGCGTGGATAGTAAGGTGAAGATTTCTCTCAGAGTCGCTTCGGTCTCGGAGAAGCTTCTCTTCGACGGCAACCTTTCAGCAATCTATGAATTGCTCGATATACACGTTTTCTTGTCAATCAAGTGTAACAAGAGATTCAGACTTGGGCAAACATTCGGTGGTTGACTCAGAGAGTTCCACTGTAGTTGCCGGATCCGAGTTTTTCGATTATGACGGATGCCAGTCAAACAGGTTGGGGCACAATATTGATCCCAACGGATTCAAAGTGCCAGGGTCTTTGGGTTCCGCAGTTTTTAGGCAAGCACTTAACTTCCAAGAAATGATATTATTTTGGCTTGCACTACGTCATTGGATGAACATTATTCAGAAACGCATGTCCAAATCCTGTCCGATAATACGACAGTAGTTGCATATATCCGGAACCAGGGAGGCACTCATTCGGTTCCGTTATTGAATTTAACGGAAAGAATCCTTCTGTTTGTTATAGAACACCAAGTTCTGTTTCGGTTCGTCATATTCTGGGTCGTCGGATTGTATTAGCAGACTCCCTTTCACGTAAGGGTCGATTGTTGCCGTCAGAATGGACTCTCAACAAACAGGTATTCAATCAGATTTGCTACCAATGGGAGCTCCCAGTGATAAATTTATTTGCGACACAACTCACCAATCAATTGCAGACGTATGTGTCACCGTGTCCGGATCCCCAAGCATATGTAGTTTACGCTCTATCGATCTAGTAGGATGGGATGATAGGATATGCGTATCCTCCAGCGCTGTTGATTCAGCAAGTATTGCTAAGATAATACATTCACAATACAATTCTGATGGTAGCATCTCTGTCTCCACAGAGACCGTGGATAAATTTACTTAGGTGTCTGCTGTGGGACTTACCGCGAAAACTTCCTCCACGAGAGTATCTTTTTTCGCTGGGGAAATCGTGTCAACTTCATCACAACCCGCAAGGTCTCAACCTTCACGTATTCCGTTGTGCGGTCCTTCTTGCATGGCAAGCATTGTACAGGACGAGCAGTGGACGCGATTTCTAACTGTAGGAGGACCTCCTCTTCGCTATACTATGCGGCTAAAGTGGAGGGTCTTCCGTCGTTGGTGTAGGGATCTTTATGTTGATATTTTTGATCCCTCCATACCAGACATTGCAAACTTTCTAGTATACTTGTTTGACGAGATCAACTGCAGCCAGTCACTATTAAAGGTTATAGGTCTATGTTATCTGATACCTATGCACACCATGATAGTTTACAATTGAGCCTAATGTCTCTTTATCTAAGTTAGTTAGAAACTTTTCGATAAATAGACCTAGAATCCTTAGATTAATTCCTATACGGAATTTAGCTTGGGTTCTTATTAAACTAAAGCAACCATTTTAACCTCTTGAGACAGTAGTTTCAAATTCTGGCCTTTTAAGACAGCAATTCTCTTAGTCTTCTCTTCTGCTGAAGAGTCAGTGAGCTTCATGCACTATTGGTGGACGATTCTCACTTTCGTGGTATCGGAAACTCTATTACCTTTACTACTAATGTTGGATTTTTGGTTAAGAATCAGGCTCCTAATAAATATCCGGAACCTATTGTTTTTAAGGTCCTTCCGTCTTCGAACGGGCATAGGCCTTTACTCTGTCCGGCTAGACCTTTATGTATTTATTAACAGATCTCAGTTTATCAGTAAGGACGTAAAGCTTCTTCTGTCTCTGATGCCTAATAGAAAGGTCATTACGGTCCATTCTATTGCTAAATGCATTCAATTAACTATCGGTACTGCTTAGGATAATCTATCCTTAACTCAGCAGTCTGTGCTCAAGATTTCGGCTCATGAAGTAAGAGCTCTTCTACATCTTGGGCTTACGTAAATAGTGTTGCTATTATAGATTTAATGAAGGCTGCATATTGGTCTCAGCCATCCACATTCACGAATTTTTATCTCAGAAATATCGAGTCCATTTCTGGAGGCCTGCATTGTTTAGGTCCATTATCGGCTGCTCAGAATGTTGATCACTTAACAATTGCAACTATAGCTATGTAGGCTTTATGTTCCGGCAGTGACTCCGTCCTGCTGCCCTCTTCGCTCTGGGCTATTTGACCCAGGGCAAGGGAAAGGGGGGGGGGGGGGGTGAGGGTGTTCCCTTGGGTCACCTGTTTTATTATGAAAACAAGGGGATACCTCCTCCGGAGTCAGTAATTCTGAGCTGTTACTGGGATGGTTTTAAAGTGAAAAGTTATGTTTTAAAAATTCATTCATGTCATAGTTTTAAAGTATAGCATTTGAATATGTCACGTGTCAAACGGGCGTTATTATACTATCCTCGGACACTTTTAAAAGAGTATAAAGAGTCTCAATTCTCTGGACTAACTTTATTTATTGGCTTACTTTAAAAATAATTAGTATAAGAATTATACTGGATATTAATAGAGAATATGGATGTTATGATTCTCAATTATAGAAGGTATTGTGTCTCTAATTTATCATAAATAAGAAAGATACATGTAAAGCCTAATACTCCTTTTCTCCTCGAGGTGATGACTCTATTTTATATAGTTGAGCTTATTGGATTTTCCTCTATGTCCTAGGCCCTCCAGCCTTTTTACTATTCAGCTATGTCTGGGTCATTGGTACAGTATAAAAATGTTAAAAAATTTATAGTGATTTATATATTTTTTATGTTTACCAATGACCCAGACGGGTATGGCCCTCCCAGGAGTTGGGAACTCATACCTCCCCGCTGAGGACATAGCACTTACCAGGCACTGATTGTAAGAATGATTAATGGCGCCAATTTCGGGACGTCCTTGACACTGCACATGCGCAGTAGAGGCGAAGTATGGAGGGCCATTCAGGACATGATTTCTTTGGTTTTAGATGCAAATTTTGGGGATTGGGGGGCAAAATTTGTGTTTGGCCCTAGATTTTTAAGAGTTAACACCAGCTATGTCTGGGTCATTGGTAAGTATAAAAAATATATAAATTACTATAAATTTTTTAACTTTTATCCAAAACAATTCCCAATTTACATGTTTTTCTCCAACTTTTTATATCAGCACCTGCATCATGCCTCCCTTCTGCAACTTTTGGATATCCAATCTCCAACAAAAACCATATCTAAAAACATTGTACTAGAAATTCTCAACAATTATGGCAAAATTTGGGGAGGACCCTTTTCACACCAACATCACAAAAAAATTGAATTTCAATGGTGTTTCATAAAATTTTAGTACTTTGTAGAGCTCTTAAATCTTAAAATAAAAAGATCTGTGTTTCTGTTGTCATGTTCAACGTTTTCACATCATTTTCAACGTTTTCACGTCATTTCATGTTTTGCCCTTACCGGGGGACAATTTTTCAACATTGTTAGCAAATGGTTAATACTAAGTCGTAAATGACGATCGAGGGTAGGAAAAGGGCCAAATGAAATTTCATTGCATAAAGTTGAAATCCAGGAAACTTATAGAACTCCTGAATAACAAGTTCAAAAAATTTTTAATAATCCGACTTCAAATTCTGGAGATATGACCTCAATTTCGACAGGAATTACTCCTTCCTCTTTGCTGACAGCCTTACCCCCAAACTTCTGTATATTGCACTATAATAATATCATAGGCGGCAAAAGGAATAGTTGAGGGTGTGAAATGCCACATTGTTTTCTACATTGTTGGAAAATAGTTAATTGCATGAAGTTAATGGTGATCGAGAATCCGAAAATGTCAAAATGAAATTTCATTGCATAAAATTGAAATCAGTGAATCTTGTAGTACACATCATCCTAAATAAAAAATTGAAAAAATTTTGAAAATCCTATGTCAACTATCCCAGATTTGACATAAAAACAGACAGGCACTATCCCATTGGTTACAGCCCTAACCCCAAACTACATAACGTAACACTATATAAATATCCCAGATGTCAAAAGGACTAGTTCAGGGAAAGCATTGATTATTTTCATCCAGATTGACAAAAAGCTATTAACACTATGACATCATTGGTGATTGATGGTCAGAGAACGTTAAAATTAAATTTCGCAGCATAATGTTGAAATCAAGGGAACTTTTAGTTAGGGTCCTGCAAATCACCCATTTTCACTTTGAATTGAATTGCAAATTGAATTGGGTTTATCATTTGAATTCAAATCAAATCGAATCTGGGGGAAGGTGAGGATGCTGTAAACCTGATTTAATATCTCAAGACATGCCTTGGTGATGTAGTTGGAATATTACCCTGTAAGGATATTAGTTCAAAAACAAACAGCTGCGAGAATCATCGGTACTAGGCACTACACAGTGCTAGCCACTAGCAACAGCTCACTGTTGATATTGCTTGGAAACTTTGAAAAAAATTTCAACAGTGGTAGTGTACAGTGAGTTTGGAATTTGCATGGCCAGTGGCATGGGTTACAGATGTTGTTTCTGTTTGGACAGCAGAAACTACACTCAGTTTTTATTTTCATTATTATTTATGTACATTTCCCACCAGAACTATATTTATTGTGAGATGACAAAGATGACTGGTGCCAAGCTATATTGCAGTGAAAAAGATTTGAATGGAAATGAATCCTGCAACCAATTCGAATCGAATAGCAACTTAAGATTCGAAATCAAATCGAATCTCGAAGCTTCATAGGGTCCTACTTTTAGTGCAGTGGAACCCTGTTAATTGAATAGCCACTTTGCTTGTGAAAATTATTCAATTAACAGGATTATTCAATTAACAGGGATTGTGTCACTTTCCTGTATTGTAGAGATAAACATAGCATTTATTCTATTATATCTTGTTTGACAGAGCTCCATGAGCTCTGTCAAACAAGATATAATAGATTAAATGCCTGTATTGGATGTACTTAGGCCAAATAGGTCTATAAACAAAGGAAAACGGGTGAGTCAGCAAAATTTCTTGACAGGTTACAAGATTTTTAGCTCAACTTTGGCGAGACCAAATTTGAGCTTATGCCATGGCCCGTCGTCTGTCGTTCGTCTGTCCGTCAACAATTGGATACGGCTTGGGCTAGAGGCCGTATTTATGAACCAATCTTTACGAAACTTCTTGGGTATCTTTGTTATGACCGTGGGACGAGAACGAGTGTTTTTGGGTTCAGTCCGAAATTCAAGATGGCTGCCAGCCACCATTTTGTACCGACGATGCAGAAATCTGTTTTTTGTACAGAACTTCCATATGAAAGCTATGATTTGAATAATTTTTTGTATGAATATTTAGTACCATGGGGTACATCACATATAATACGGGTTTTTTTCTCGTGCGTAAATTATGCAAATTAGACTAATTTTGATGTTTTTTGGTGTTATTTTCAGCCCTGTAAGTGCAAATGCCAATACGGCTTGGGCTAGAGGCCGTATTTATGAACCGATCTTTACGAAACTCCTTGGGTACCTTTGTTATCACCGTGGGACGAGAACGAGTGTTTTTGGGTCCGGTCCGAAATTCAAGATGGCCGATGGCAACCATTTTGTTCAAAATTTGGTGCAATCAGATTTTTGCACAGAACTTCCATATGAAAGTGCTGATTTGAATAATTTTTTGTGTGAATGTTTAGTACAATGGGATACATCACATATAAAACGGGTTTTTTTCTCGTGCAGAAATTATGCAAATTAGATGAACTTTGATTTTTTCAGTGCTACTTACACACTGTAAGTACACATGTCAATACGGCTCGGGCTAGAGTCTGTATTTATGAACCGATCTTCACGAAACGTCTTGGGTACCTTTGTTATCACCTTGGGACGAGAACGAGTGTTTCTGGGTGCGGTCCAAAATTCAAGATGGCTGCCAGTGGCCATTTTGTACTGAAATTAGGTCTAATCAGTTTTTTGTACACAACTTCTATACGGCTTAGGCTAGAGGCCGTATTTATGAACCGATCTTTACGAAACTTCTTGTGTACCTTTGTTATCACCGTGGGATGAGAACGAGTGTTTTTGGGTGTGGTCCGAAATTCAAGATGGCCACCAGTAGCCATTTTTTACCAAAATTAGTGCAATCAGTCTTTTGTACAGAACTTCTGTATGAAAGTTCTGATTTGAATAAATTGTTGTATGAATGTTTAGTAACATGGAATACATCACATATAGTACGGGTTTTTTTCTCGTGCAGAAATTATGCAAATTAGATGAACTTTGATTTATTCAGTGCTACTTATACACTGTAAGTGCACATGTCAATATGGCTCGTGCAAGAGGCTGTATTTATGAACCGATCTTCACAAAACTTCTTGGGTACCTTTGTTATCACCTTGGGACGAGAACGAGTGTTTCTGGGTGCGGTCCAGAATTCAAGATGGCTGCCAGTGGCCATTTTGTACCGAAATTAGGTCCAATCAGTTTTTTGTCACAACTTCTACACAGCTCATATTTGTGAACTGATCTTCACGAAACTTCTTGGGTACCTTTGTTTTCACCTTGGGGCAGGAATGAGTGTGTTTTGGGGTGCCTTTGTTATCACTGTACTATGAGAACAAATATTTTGGGGTTCAGTCAGACCCACTCTGGGACTCAAAGATTTCTTTTCTAGTTTAGCATCTTACTGTCACCCACCTTTACAATACTTTACCTATACATTTGTTACAGGCAACGGTCAGTATTTATGTACAGACCGTTACAATACTTTATATGTACCTTTGTTATCAGGTCATTACCTAGATGTTTGTCATTGCTGTGTCACATACTATACATGTACATGTCTTTGTCTTGACAAGTTGAGCTACAGTGTCATTGACACTTTCATTTATTCAATTAACAGGAGTTTACTCTATAACCTATATTCAATTAACAGGTCAAATTTGTACTGGAGGTAATGTAAATGGTTTTGTGTTGGGAAATTGTATTCAGTTAACCGAGTTGTTCAGTTAAGAGATATCCAGTTAAGTGGGCTCCACTGTACTCACCTTCCTGAATAACAAGTTGAAATAATTTTAAAATCACACATCAAATACTGGAGATATGATGTGAATATCCATCTCCCCTTCCAATTTGCATTCAGCCATCTGTTCGCTACACTTTCGTTTATGTGATAAATTGCATTGTAATTATCGTATTTGGATCAATTTTGGCTTGCATTGTAATTATCGTATTTTGATAAATTTTGACTTGGACTGTAAACATCATATTTTAAAGAAAATTGATATGCTGCTGTATATTGTCTTGGACAAGTTAAAATGGACACTCTGATTTGTTGTAAAGTGAGGGAGTTATTGCCCTTTGTTATTCCACTTTCTATTTTTAGCTGTGACAAGAAGCTATATATATGGCAGTGTCGGTCTGTGACTAAGTATTTTGATCTATGACCAGCGAGTTTCTAAACTCAACAACATTTAAAATACTTGGTGGAATGACATCATATTTGGTGTGCAAGCATATTTTAATGTTGTCTAGCCCAGTGTTCAATGCAGGTGTTATTCAGAGAATTATTGCCCTGTGTGGACTGGGAATATGTTTTATTTTTGCCATTTGTCACAGCTGAGATGCAGTTTCGCTATTTTAAATGTTTATGAAATAACTTG
The DNA here is from genome assembly GCA_031216915.1 of Pictodentalium vernedei. NCBI lineage: Eukaryota > Metazoa > Mollusca > Scaphopoda > Dentaliida > Dentaliidae > Pictodentalium > Pictodentalium vernedei. Next base: position 247,491,848 of record CM062295.1, read on the forward strand.
AAAAAAAATCAATTTTTGGTATGTTGCTTTATGTTAAAATCGTGTCAGACATGTTTGGAGTCATTTGTGATTTGTCGAATATTGAGAGTTCTTGCCCTTTGTTTATATTCCTTGTTACGGGAAATGTTTGTTATGATTAGAACAGTATTTGTCAGATTTCAGTCAGTTTTAGTTGTTCATTATACCCCCTGCAAACAAAGTTTAGGGGGTATATAGCAATCACCCTGTGTGTCCGTCTGTCCGTCCATCTGTCCGTCCGTCTGTCCGGGCCAACATTTCGGGTTTAGGGGATATTATTATTAGGGGCTACCTCCAAATTAAGGTAGTGTTAGGGTTAGGAGTGGGGTGGGGTTAGGGTTAGGGGTAGCCCCAGAGTAGGGCTTAAGGTTGGGGAGGGTTAGGTCCTGGGGGGTGGGGGGTAGGGTTGGGGTTTTAGTTTTAGTAGCCCCTAAACCGAAAAATAGCTCCTAATCCTATTGGTTTGGCTAGGGTGGTGTTGGGTCAGGGGTGGGGTGGGGGTTAGGGTTAGGGGTAGCCCCAGAGTAGGACTTAAGGTTGGGTGGGGTTAGGTCCTGGGGTGGGTGGGGGTTAGGGCCTGGGGTGGGCTTTTAGGGTTTAAGGTCAGGGTGGGGTAGGGGGGTGGGGTTCTGGGTAAAATAAGGTTTTGGACATACAAAATGTTTTTTTGGTAGCCCATAAACCCGAAATGTTGGAGCGTCCGTCTGTATGTCCGTCTGTCCATCCTTATAAGCGCAACTCCTCCTAAACTGTTTGAAGAATTTTCATAAAACTTTACACAATGGAAGAACTCCATATGAAGATGTGCATGAAGCAATATAATTCCGTTCTGACATTTCCAAGGGGAGATAATCTAACTTATACATTTCAGGTGCGGGAGGTATCACTTTGTGAGTTTGCTCACAGTACCTCTAGTTACACTTGTGCTTATGGCATGATTCATGAGGTGCAAGTGGAGGGGAGGAGGAATTTGCTTCACACTGCAGTGCTTGTTTTCTTGTTCTTTTAACTTGTTCAGTGCTAGAAGCCACTATCATGGCTCTACTTAAAAGTGCTGAAGGCCACTTTAGTGGCTTTACATTAAGCATTACCTTGTTTGCTCAGCAGTAGAAAAAAACATTTTTTATATAAAGCTGTTTTATTCCTATTTATTGGAGAGTGCCAAGAGGCACTCTCCAATAAGTAGTCATAAAACAGTTATTGATGAATAATGTTTTGCTAAACTAAGGTTCCCCTTGCTGGTAGTATAATATCTTTGAAAAAAATAGTGAGATTCCAAATTGGTTTTGAAAAATAATTTAGCACTCTACCAGTTAAGTTGGGATTTAATTTTATTTCTCAGATACATATGGCATTTCATTCACAGTAACATCATTATGCATGAAGTTCAGCAAAAACATTTTTTGTGTTCTTAATCTCTTTTTGATATTGTGAACCCAGAAAATAATGACCTTTCAGAGCCAATTTCAAAAGGTAGTTAAGGCTATCTGTTATTCTTTCTGATTGCCTGACTGTTTATTTATATTGGAATATTTTTCAGTGGAAGGCTTGCTTAATGTTAATGATTTGGATCCAATAAGAAGATATCTGCCTGCCTCTGAAAGGCCAAGGTTTAGTACCAGATATTCATCATTTCAGGTAAACCTTCCCGATGTATTGCATATCTTCCCATACCTGCCCCCATACAGGCATGGACTCACACATGCATGCATGCACACATGCATGCATGCACGCATGCATGCATGTGTTCATCTGTCTGCCTGTACATCTGCCTGACTGCTCATCCAGTGTGCAAAATTCCAAAAATGATTCTAACTGACTGACCGTTCACGTGGTTTGGAGATGGCAAAGTGCTTGGTTATGTAAAAATTCTTGGGAAACGGATATTTTTATACTGTAACCAATGACCCAGACTTAGCTGGTGCTAACCCAAAAATATCTAGGGCCAAACACAAATTTTGCCCCCAATCCCCAAAATTTGCATGTAAAACCGAAAATTAGAAGTCCTAACTGGCCCTCCATACATTTCACTCTCTGCACATGTGCAGACACCTGCAAGTCACCGAATCTGGCGCCAATAAAATTATTCTTTGTTTGGCCCTTGTCAGATAACAACAAACTGATATTTGTGCTTTTAAATCTCAATTAATAATGATGCCAGACACAAATCAATGGTTAAATTGGTGGATCCAAGGACAGAACTGGATGAAGGAAGGAAGAAACGGTGGTTTGATACGTTCAGGGCTGTAATTTTTTATTATTTAGTAAAATTAGTTCATGTTCCCTAATTTCGGGACATGAGCCTGACGTTATCACTGATAGATTATGATCTATCCACTGTTTATTTAGTATTCCTTCCCTGTCTTCCCTTGATCCCCCAGTTAAGCTCCCAAGCTTTTTGGCTTGTTTTAATAAAGATTTTTTATTAAATTTATTGGGACTTTAATGTTTTATGTAGATTATTATTCTGTACATCCCCAGGGTTACGTCCTCATCCTTAGGGTGTTCGGGCGTTTTGGTCATGCATCTTACATCCAATGTATCGTTTTTTCTTCTGAGGAAGATCTTGCTTCGCATCGGATAGTCTTGTTTCTGTTACTGACTTCGGGCCGTGTTGCCTGGAGTCTTGATTCCAGTGTTTTGTATACATCTTTAGGTAGTTTCCTATTTTTATTTAGGAACAACAGTTGTAAGTAACATTAAATATTCTGATAGTGTGGTAGTTAATTTTACACAGTTTTTATAATTTTGTCCACACTTAGGCTTTTTTGGGCTCATCGTTCCCTTTGGGAACTTGGGCTCTAAAATTTGGAAAAATTTTTCAAAAATTTTTATTTTATTTTTGAAAGAGTTTTTCTTTTGGATATATTTATTTCATTGATTATATTTAATGTTATCTTATATTATATGTACATTTGGTGATGGTACAATGACATATATTAGTTTTTGGTAATTATTTTTATCTAATAGTATGGCAAATAGAGGAAACATTTCCTTTATTTACTTGGTCATTGTAATGAGTTATTTGATGTACTACCACTAATTCTACTCCATGTATCAGATTTGATAATCTGAATGACGGGCGTCATGGTTTGTGTTAGGCGAGTGGGCACTATCGGTCCTATCGCAGCGAGGGGACTCGGTGGTCATCTCTTCAAAAGGTCACTATAGTTTTTTAGTTTCTATTTACAGAGGAACAGGAACATGATGTGGCTTTGTGATGCCGCCAAGGAGTGTGCTGTCATCGCAAATCAATCAAGAGCTAGCGGCAAAAGTGCTCAGGTATTAGACAAGGCCTAGATCCTTAGTAGGATTGATGACCTTGTCGCCAGCTAGCTCGACCAGCAGATCTAACTCGTATGTGAGGGACGTGATGCCGGGTATGTCCATTGCGGTCGAGAAAAGGAATAAGGGTGTAGCGAGCACTATAAACATACAAACATGCTCATGCAGCGACGTCGGGAAGGAGGAAGCACGGGAAGGAGGAAGTAGACAATAGACAAGTTCTGAGGTATGCTCGTCCAGGTCTTCGTGATCACAAGCAAGAGGGAGGTCCCTCTCTCTTATAACAACATCTGCGATCAGAGGTTGTTGGTAGGAACTTGGCGGTCAAGTTCTGAGGTATTCTCATACAGGTCTTCCGTGATTGTGAGCAAGAGAGAGGTCCCTCTCTCTTATAACAACATCTGCGATCAGAGGTTGATGGTAGGAACTTGTGTCGGTCAGACAAGTTCGGAGGTACGCTCGTCCAGGTCGTCCGTGATTGCGAGCAGATCCCTCTCTCTTATAACAACTCTGGGGCCAGATGTTGTTGGTAGGAACTTGGCGGTCAAGTTCTGAGGTATGCTCGTCCAGGTCTTTTGTGATTGCGAGCAAGAGAGAGGTCCCTCTCTCTTATAACAACATCTGCGGCCAGAGGTTGTTGGTAGGAACTTGTCGGACAAGTTCTGAGGTATGTTCATTCAGGTCGTCCGTGATTGCAAGCAAGAGAGAGGTCCCTCTCTCTTAATAGCAACATCTGGAGACAGAGGTTGTTGGTACGAACTTGTGTCAGTTGAAACTTACATCCACGGGATGCTCCTTCCATAGACTTCCACGGCGGCCAGTCTTATATCTTCCTCTATGTTTGACAAGCACACATGACCGCGCAGGTCCATTGAACGGTGAAGTAATTACTCAGGTCCCTGAGAACTATGACGCCAGGTGTAGACGATCCGGGCTAGAAAAAGAGAGATCATATAGGGTGGAGCCAACGATATGATATGCAATTATGCTCACCCAGTGATGACAGAAGGAGGAAACTGATAAGGTCCGAGGCCAGCTAGTCTTCCTCTACATAACGGATAAAGTGATCTTTATATTGCACAGGGCTATAAAACCCAATGAGTGGTGTCAGTTCCCTGTCGCCAGTGAAACGGTTTAAGATTGGATACTTGGACCGTGACTCTGGATGTGTTACATATGCATTGTATTTAGAGCTAGTGGGAGAGTGCTCAATGATTTTAAAAAGACAAGGGCTAGGTTTCACGGAGGCTTACGTCCCTTGTCTAAAAACAGCTAGCTCAACCGGCAGATCTCACTCGTATGTGGGTGATGTGATGCCGGGTATGTCCATGGCGGTCGAGAGAGAATAGGGTGTAGTGAGCACTGTTGATCGAATCCATGCTCACCTAGTGCTGATGGAAGGAAGAAGACGGCAAGTTCTGAGGTATGTACGAGCAAGAGGGAGCCCCTCTCTCTCTTTCAACAACATCTGGAGCCGGGTGTTGTTGGTAGGAACTTGCGTCAGTCTGTGCTTACGTACATAGCTATTGTCCGGTAAACTGAAAAGAAGTGGAACAAGCACTCCCGACCGCATCTTGGCTAAGTGACTCAGGTTTTCCGGTCTTCATCGTCAAAGGTCCATCTTTAGTAAGAAGTCGCACCATCTAGTAGCCATCTAGTAGCCAAGGAGATGAGGCTTCATTCATCGGGTTGTCCGCAGTAATAACTATATTGGACTCCCTGTCCTAGGAGCAGCCAGCGAAGAGGCTATTCGTGACCACTGCTCCTCAGGCCTCTGTAACAGACTTGCTGTCGCAGTTGCACAGCTAATCGCAGTATTCCTGCTAAGGCAGAAGCACTCAACGTCGATCTCAAATCTTGAGCTGTTGCATAGTACTTATTTGGTCCAGTCACGTGCCTGTTTAGATGCTGGTGACTGTGATTCTAACTGATTTGAACATATGATGGATAGGATAACTTTTCCTTCCGGAACAACTCTTGGATGATATAGATATCATACATTATCATTTCCTTGATCTTGTTCCAGTGATTCAAAATGCTGCGAGCAGTTATGAGAAACCGCTAGCGTAGTTCGACGCTGACTCATCCGGGTAAAGAGCAGGGTAATAAGATCTCTTTCTGGTTATGTCTAAACGGGTGTCACGGATCTTCGATTCTGTAGACGACACCATATTTATCTTCCGGCAGAAAAAGTAATTCGGTTTCTTATCTTCTTCTTCTGTATTTTTAATCGTTTGTGATGGTTCACATACTTTTAAAAACAACAGGGGAAGATGTGGAGAGTTCCTCGGCGTTGATTGAGCAGGCTAAGATCCTAGTTTTAGCCTTACCTTCATCATTTAGCTGTTCACTCGGACGCAATTGTGAAGATAATTTCTTAGAGCGAATTTAGTCTCATGGTCTTATGTACTTAATTTTAAGTACTGTGAAGCATCGTCTATATGGAAGGAATTTTGTGATCGTTTGTACCTTTTAAAATTCTTTCCAGACTTAGTATTTATTTCTCGGTCTTAACTAATGTTAAGTGAGAGTTATTCTGATGCAACGAAGCCTTGTGTCTTCATCTTTGCATTTGATTAGGTGGAAAACTTGCCATAGGTCGCTTTAGTCTTCCAACTCTAGTTCTTATGATAAGAATCAATTCTTGTCTCTTTAAGCTGGGGTCTAATTTACCATCACCAGCAGAAAGAGTACGAGAGGTTGTCCTAGACTCAAATTGTCTATAAGGACTCATAGCAAGGTATAGGTACTAAGTCTTTGATGGTTAGCTTTCATTATTGTAGGATTAAACTACAAGAAAGCATATATTCTCGACTCTTTAAGTTGAGGTCTAATCGACCACAGCCAACAGAAGAGTAGGAGAGTGTCCTAGACTCATTTCGCTTATAAGGCTCATAGCGAAGGTATAGGTTTCTCTCCTATATATAATTCTTTAGGTATGTCTATACAGCCACTTGGATAGGGGTTTCTCATCAGACTGAGTTACTAATCAGACTACCCTGAGCCGGTGGTTCTAGGCTCTTATAGAACTCGGTCCGGCTGATTTTTACTAGAAGTGGATAATTAGGATATTTATTATTATCTTTCAGTCGATAAGCGAACGTTCGGCAATTGTAGCAAGTATAGTTCTTTAGATCACTTGTTTTGTGAACTAGATATCTCATAGGATTTATGTTAGGATTCATGTATCCCACTATTCATTTGGCTGATTCATCTGTTTCACAGAGCGAATTGACCAGCTGTTTCGCTCACTTTTATCGGTTATCTGATGCATTAACAGCGAAAGTTTTGTGTGCCGGATGTAGTTGTGTGGAGCGGCTTGGAAGGTTATTTTGATAGGTTGCTTACACATATGTCTACTCCAGTTATTAACTGGAGTGGTAGACGTTTTTCCCTCTTGACCTGTTTTGTTTTAGAGAATCTTTTAACATAAGGTCAAGTTTGGGCACATATTACGGTTTTCTCAATTATTTTGGACGTGAGTTCATATATTGCGTTACAATCCTGAGTCCGACGGTCTCTCTATGCACATCAGAGTTTATCAGAAGAGAAGTCATTGTTTTTCAATAGAAGGGGCGTTATGTTCATTCTATTGCTAAATAAGTCAGTTAGCTATTCATACTGCTTCGGTTATTTATCTTCCTATTGGCAGTCAATGCTTAAGATTTCAGCGCATAAGTAAGTGCTGGCTATATCTTGCGCTTATTCTAACTGTTTGGCTATTATATGATCTGATGTGAGATCTCTTCAGGATAGTTAAGATAGATAGTTAAGTTTTCGGCGCATGGGAATAATAGTTTCATTATTTGAGTCGCTAGTATAGGCTTTGAGCGCATACATTGACGCTCAGCCATTTTCATGGGAATGAATGATAGGATACGTGCATCCTTCTATTCATTTGTTTGTATTGATTTCATTGAGGTTATGGGGTCTGCTATTGAGCATTCGCCAGAAGCTTCCCCATTAGAGGGTTTTCTTCTTTAAGGGAAGTTTTATTCTTCATGTCATTCTCCACTCTCAGTGGCATTATGGAGTATTCAGACGTGAAAGAGCTTTATGATCAGTATATTATTGCTGTCTGCACCAGCAATGATTAGTAATGTGGGTGAGGAGGCATATATTTGAATTCCCCCCCCTCCCCCCCCCCCCCCCCCCCCCCCCCACACACACACTCATGCTGTTGCGTATATATATTTTTTAATACATGCATGCTTTGCATCTGGGTCGTGTTGGATGGCACCTTCATACGCATATATGCTGTTCTGTTGCATTTGTTTCTGGTATTTATTATTATTTCTGATTTTGGAGCCGGTTTATCATACCTACCTCCATTTCTAGATCCAGGTCTCTATTTTGTCAGTTCTCAAATCGCATATTCTCATGTGTTTATAGTTGTAGATACCAAATAGTACATGTTGGAGAGTGTTTTTTACCAGATTTAATATTACAGAGGCCTCCTGTGAATGATCTTGAAGCATGTTTTCTCTGTAGAGATTGTTCATCTTATCCCGCTTTTGTATGTATATGTTATAATTAATTTCTCTCTGATTTTGTCGTACTATGTATACGGCATCTGCAGTGCATATTTTATAGCGGATAATGTTATTTACCAAAATCATCGCTATAGCCTTGGCTTGTGAAGTGGCATTAAGCACCATTTCTTATTCATGAATTAATTTGTTGGGTGCCTGATCGATATTTATTTATATCGTTTATTGATTCCAGAGCTCTCCCCTCTTTCTTTTGAAGTTATGTTCAAAAAAGGGGGGGGGGGGGTAATTTTGTCCACTTCTCTGCCTTATGGGGTATGTAACTATTGAGGAAGCTGTCTTGTCCGTACTATGTTCGGTGATCAGCTGCAGTATTATTGTGTGGCGTAATTTTATGGGAAATTTTCTCTCATTCTCAGTGTGCCATAATAATTTTTAGGGCCTAGTCCAGACTAGTCTCTAAATTGTTTATTTGTTACATCCTAATTAACATGATTTTATGCTTAGATTTAGGATTTACATTATTGGGATCCATTTTAGGTTATGTCTCTTCTATTATGGTCTTAAGAGACATTCATGTAAATTCTAATTTCTTCATCATGGATTGAAGGATTTGATCTATGTTGATCTAATATTTCAGAAGTTCTAGGCCCTACGCCTTTTTACGATTCAGCTAAGTCTGGGTCATTGGTTACAGTCTAAAAATATGAAAAAATTTATAGTAATTTATATATTTTTTATACTTACCAATGACCCAGACGGGAATGGCCTTCCCATGAGTGGGCAGTACTGGGCACTCATACCTCCCCGCTGAATTATTATAATCTTTTTCTACAAAGAATGATTTTATTGGCGCCACATTCGGTGACTTCCTGGCGTCTGCGCATGCACAGAGGGTGAAATGTATGGAGGGCCAGTTAGGACTTCTAATTTTTGGTTTTGCATGCAAATTTTGGGGATTGGGCAGGATTGGAGGGAATAATTTGTGTTTGACCCTAGATATTTTTGGGTTAGCACCAGCTAAGTCTGGGTTGTTGGTAAGTATAAAAAATATATATATTACTATAAATTTTTTCATTTTTTTTTTTTATCCTTAACATGTATTCATTTTATTTTTTGCGTGGAATTGAAATATATATAGCCTCTCAAGGCAAAAGTCTAAAAATCTATCAAGACACAAGAAAGGCTAGTTAACTGGTAGAGTGCTAGAAGTCCATAGTTGGGCTTTATTCTGAACTTCAGGTTCCTAAAGTTAAAGGCTTCATATTCTGTGGATGTCCTTCATATTATCTTTGAAGTAAAATTACATCATCTCTATTGATTTGCATTGAAACAATTTATGGGAGAGTGCCTAGAGGCATTCTCTCCCATTAATTGTAACAAGACAAAAATGTGTGAACAAATCTTGTGGCTGAGAAAAAATTAGCACTCAAACAGTTAAGTTACTCAGACTTTACCATTCAAGATACAACATTTGACTAACCGGTCATCTCTTCGCGTCGATTTAAATTTGTGTAACCACCACTTGAACAAAATGAACGTTCTCGTCAAATTTTGCACACTGCCATCTATCAATCTGTCTACCCATCTATTCAAAACAATAACTATATTGGTAGTTGACAGATTGCCATGAAAGTTAGGAAATCTTTGCACTCACCATATTTCAAAATGGTATGCCCCTTTATTTGTGGAAAATATTGGGACTTATATTTGTTTTACCTCAACCATTATTTGATGAATTATCATGAAATTTGATAAATGGCCTTCACTTCATCTTTTGACTAGTCTCAATGCAAATGATATTATTTGCAGCTTTAGTCAAAGAATTATGTGCCTTTGTTAAAAAAAATGTGAATTTGGACATGTGCTTTTATTAAAAACTCACTTGATAGATTCTCCTGAAGCTTGATATGCTTGAAACATTTCTTATTGTATGCGGAATGGGTGTATAAAAGTTTAATTGTTCAATTCTGTTTGTTTTCACTTGTCCATCCACTTTGTTCATTACATGCCAATCTGTCCACTGCCTGTCATCCAAGGTTAACTTGAAAGGCTTGACCATGGTTATAACTTTTCTTTTAGGCCATGATTCATGGAGTACTTCTCAATTGTACATTTCCACCATAATGTCAGTGTTATTGTTACCTTGAGCTGTATGAATCTTTGGAATACTTTTTATACCCTCAGTCAAGAAGAGATTGCGGAGTATACTGGATTACATACATTTGTCCATCCATCTGTCCAACCATTTGTCTGTCCATCCATCTGTCTGGATTTATATTATTATAGTTACATGTCCCCTGTGGAAAGAAGCAGTGCTCAGTTTTACTGGTGAAAGAGGACTCAGTCACGAATGTTTTGTGTGGAAGTTTTCAAAAATGGGTAACATGGATTTAAACGATTGACTAACTGTGACTTTATCTCCATGTTGCGGTTACCATGTGACCTTAAATACCAATAAATAAATACATTATAGACACATGTAGATACTAACATAAAATTTATTTTTAAGGGCATGCAGAATATGTCATTTGTGGTATTTCAGGTGGGACATATGCAATATTTGACATTGCTCTTTTTAGCTCCACCTGACAAAATGTCAGAGGTGCTTTTCTAATGCTAAGTTGTCCATTGTCCATCCTTCCACCCATCATCAACATTTTGTTTTTCCAGGCCATAATTTCTTAACCACTGAATTTTTTTTAGCAAAACGTTTGAAACCGCATGTATTGTCACTAGACAATGTGTCATCAGTCTCAATGAGGTCTGTCCCCTCTAGGTGAAGGTCACTGGCCCCATAGATCAGGTGGCCATCAAGAAAACTCATTTTTGTCTGGTCCATATAAATTCATCTAATTGGCAGATCTTGTTCATACTTGGTGCAATTTTTGTTCATTACTCAAAGGTTTGTCATGACTTCAATCCGAGGTCATATCAGGGTCAAGATCACAGACAGCAAAGCTTGGATATTATTCTACAGCCCTTGTACTGTCCATATAACTTGGTATGATTGACTGATCTTATTCATACTTGGTACAGTTATTGCTCATGACTCAAAGTTATGTCACGACTTTTATTCAAGGTCATATCATCAAGCTCAAGGTCACAAACAGCAAAACTTATATTATTATACAGCCCTTGTCTGGTCTGTATAATTGAATCTATGTGACAGATTTTGTTCATACTTCGCACAGTTCTTACCCATAACCTAACATTGTGTCATGACCTTGTCCCATTGTCATATCATTAATGTTAAGGTCACAAGCAGTAACACTTAAATTCTTGTCTTTTATTTAGCTTCCCCTAAAAACAGTGACGTTGGGCAGAGCTGTCTTGGCTAAGAGGCCATTTGTTTAAGTTTTCATTCTATACCTAACTTGTTGAAGGGATTTGGATGATAGTATAGGGTAGGATTTGTTTTAAAATGTTTGTTTAGCAGTTTTTTAGCTCATCTTGACAAAGTCATGCTGAGCTAATCTCATCGCTCTCTGTCCATCATCCGTCCATCCGTCATCCGTCAACACCATGTTTTGGTCTTCTCCTCCAAGGCCACTGGGCCAATTCAAGTGAAAGTTTGTGTGACTGATGGTCCCAAAGGGGCATTGCATTTTTGTTCAACTCAACATGCCCAGCCCCATAGGGAGGGAGAGGGGGAAATACTCCAAAATATTTTTAAAATCTTCTTCTCAAGAACCAGTGTGTACAATGACTTGATATTTGCTATGGAGCTTCCTTTTGAGGTGTAGAATGAAGTTTGTTCAAATGAAGTTCGTTAAGCAATATTTGGCCTTGTAATGGGAGGGGTAAGATTTTTGGTCCCGCCCAAAATTTCTATTTTCTGAACCGATGGTCTGGTATGAACCAAATTTGGTATGTGGTATTATTGGATCATAAGTACTTGACCCATGCAACAAAAAAAAATTCCTGCATCCCCATGGGAACCCTGGGAGCTAAAAATAGAAATATTTTCAAACGCCCATATTTCCCAAACCACACGGAACAGATAGCTGTTATTTGGTATGAAGTATCCTTAGGACCAGTAGAATTGATTGGTAAAAAAAAATTGCCATCGGTTATGTTAGGGTGTTCTGTAATGAGCATCGAAAAAATGCTGAGTCAGCATATTTGCAAAAATTAAAAAAAAATCTTTTCTCCAGAACCAATCATCAGAATCTTTTGATATTTGGTATACAGCATTCATAGGGGCATCAGATACAAGATTGTTGAAATAAAGCTCATTGGTTCATATTTGGGCTCACTACAGGAGCCTGAATTTTTAACATAGGGTAATATGGGGAATATTCTTTAAAAATCTTCTTCAGAACCACCAGTCAGAATCTTTTAATGTTTGGTATACATCATTGTTATGAGGGTCAGATTCAAGTTTGTTCAAACCAAGTCTCTAGGTTAATATTTGGGCTTCCTACCAAAGCCCATATTTTAACTTTGTTCAATATGGGTGGTAATTTAAAAAAATCTTCTTCTTCAGATCCACCAGTCAGAATGCTTTCATATTTGGTATGCAACATCTCTAGGGGGTCAGTTTCAAGTTTGTTCAAATCAGATCGTTAGGTATGTATACAGAACCACACTTATGTTTGAATGGGTTAACGATTACTGGACGAGAGCGAGTGGCGCAGGAATACCACGAGAGCCGGTAGGCTCGAGTGGTTATCTCAGCGCCACACGCTCTCGTCCAGTAATCGTTAACCCATTCAAACAAAAGTGTGGTTCTGTATTTATTAAACACCCAACCATGAAAAAGAATTCACTGTAATTAATCGCTAATTTAATTAAATAGTCGACAATTTGAACGGTTGAAAGAATTTTAGAGAGAAACGGGCAATTTTGTCAGAGAACCAGTCTTAAGTCTTTGACCTTGCAATCTGTAGAATCGCTGTTGATTCATTTTATTTGCAAAAAAAATGTCGATCCGAACACTCAAAACTCAAAAGATTGCGTTCAGCATATCAGACTTCACAAATTATGAGGTCTCAAATGTGTTTTCAAAATTGTGTGTGCAGGCATCATTATATCTGGAGGATGGAAAATGTACAAGGATTTTAATTTGAATACGGTGCGAACTGGCCGCTCTGTTTAAATTTCGTGCTTTTTAAACTGAAACTAAAAATACAAGTTTGAACTCGGCTTGACGATACATGCACTACTGCCACAAGGCTATCGCATGTGAACTGTACATAGGTCATTTCTGTTCTGCACTGTAACAAACGTACACACTAGACGAGAAAAGACATTTTGTGCAATAATTAACCTTCCGGGGCAGTCATTCGATCGTTTGGAGTAACTAGGCCTGAGGGCAGTGAGGCAGTTTGAGTTTCCATTCTGACTCCGACTCCGAGTGAACTCTGTAGTCTTTGTAAGTTTGCACTTTATTTTTCAACTTTATAAAGTTTCTGACATGAAATTTAGCCTTCTTTTTATTTTACCTCAAGTCTTGATAACCTTTGTTTGAAATGGGCTGCACTTACAAATAAAAGCTTTAGGTTGTCCACATTATACTACACAGATATACAAAGGGAGAAATATATTGCATGATAACTGCAAGAAAATGTCATGTCTTGTCTCCACAACACAAGAAATTTAGTTTGTACACCTTTTTATTAACCCCCACCCACCCACCCATCTATAACCTGACAGCATTTTCTTGAAAGCTCACAAAATGAGTATCCAACACATGCTTAGTCAGAGGCTGAAAGAGAAATAAGGGGGGGGGGGGGGGGGGGATGGGGGGGGGGGGGTTCTCACCAGTAAGCTCCAACTTATTTTGGTTGATAATATTTTCAGATTGATTAATGTTTACATTATTTTGTACTAGTAGTATTATACTTCACCAGTTTGATATCTGAACGGTTCTGTCAATATTTTTTTCTTGGTATCTGGTTCAAAACAAAATAATTTTTTATGTGTCTGCTCCAATATCTTGTCAGTCTTAAATTTGGAATTTGGTATTCTGAATTTGCATTTAGTAAGTAGTTTTAAAGAGGACTGATAGAATGTGGCTAAAATGATCTAGGCTTTTGGAGAACATTTTCTTGGGGATGGGGGCTGACCAATCAAACTGCCCAGAACTTTTGTTTCAAAATCAAAATGCAGGCCCTTGCCTCGAATTTGCCTGTGAAAATGCTCTTCCCACTGCCCTGATATTTGCCAAAATTATAAAAATACCCTTTCCCTCTGAACACTCTGTTCTGAAAATACCAGTCCTTTTCAATGAAAACTGCAAAATTAACTGCTTATTGGTGAAGAGGGTGAGAGTGCCTCAACCCACTCCCCATCTCATACACCGATGTAACTAAGTCACATAGGTGGCATTCGATTTAAGTTTTGTTGCTGAGAATTAAAGCAAAATAAGAAATATCCTTGTATAAAACAGAAATACTAGCAAAAATCCTTAATTAGTCATTTAAAAATGCACATCAATCTGTGTCTGGAAAATATTGTCATATTGTCAATGTTTTAAATATTCTAATAATTATTTTTGAATTTCAGGGAAGTCATCTCATAAAATTGACAATATATTGCATTCATCAGACCACATGTATTTACCACCCCTCCCCCTCTTCATGGTCTCCTTCCCACCCTACTCGAGATTTTTCAGAATTTCTGTAGTGGGTAGCTGGTAACATTTTTTAATTTCAACAGTACAAACTCCAGAAAGTCATATTTTAGCAATACTATATCCCCCTAAAAAAGCCCTTCCACCCTGCCCCCACAAAAAAATAAAATAAAATAAACCTGTTGCCCTAACACCCACTAGCACGTAAAAAACATTGGTTCCACAAATGTAAAAAAAACGGGCTTTTCATTCTTTCGAATTTATTTTCTTTATTCAGCTAGTGTGTGTGTGTGTGGTCATCTAGTAAGGGTGGAATTGGAGATAGTTAATTAGTAAAGTTCTGCATGTAGGCTACTAGCTGTCAAACATCTCCAGACGCTGTCGGCGTGTCGTCGTCTGTTTTTCCGCTTCATGTTAACCAGTATTCAAGATTCATTTAGTCTTGCTTCCTGAGGACTACTTCACCTTAACATGCTTTTCAAAGTATGTTTATGTTGGCAAACATGCTGCTTCATTGCCGAAGTGTGAATCCAATAAGATTACAGTTACACAGTAGGCCTCGCATCGACTCGCCGACAGCATGCAGCGGTGAGGGCAACATTGTAACAAAGTTTTATACTTATAGGAACTGTACTTGTGGCTGGCTGCAATATCGAACCCAATTGGACTTTTTTGCACTACAATTAATTAAGTTTTCCTCGATTTTCAATAACGAAAGCAAAGGTTGAGTTTCACTGTTCAATTTCTTAGGCAGAGATCAGAATCGGTAATTCCGACAGATAAATATAGCCAATGGTTCTCATTGGTTATATTCCACTGAACGCTGCAAACTATAAGAACCAGTCTAACGAGAGAACTTGTGCACGCGAAGGGTACTTTTTATCGGATTGCACTAGAGCTTTCTGGTTAAAATTACCGCATGCCCCTAAAATCCATGTGATCGTGACAAATACAGTTACGGGTGTGTAATAAATATTTGGGCTCGCTATGGTAGCCCAAATTTTTACTTAGTGCAATATGAGGAAATTTCTTTAAAAATCTTCTTCTTCAGATGCACCAGTCAGAATGCTTTCATATCTGGTATACAACATCTCTAGGGGGGTCAGATTCCAGTTTGTTCAATTCGAGTGCCTGGGTTAATATTTGGGCTCCATATGGGAACCTGAAATTTAACTTAGTACAATATGAGGGAATTTCTTCAAAAATCTTGTTCAGATCCCCTAGTCAGAATGCTTTCATATTTGGTATACAACATCTCTAAGGGTGGGTGGGGGGGGGGATCAGATTCACGTTTGTTCAAATCAGATCCATAGGTTGATATTTGGGCTCGCTATGGTAGCCCAAATTTTAACTTAGTGCAATATGAAGAAATTTCTTTAAAATTTCTCTTCTTCAGATCCAACATTCAGAATGCTTTCTTATTTGGTACACAACATCTCTAGGGAAGTCAGATTCAACTGTGTTCAAATCGAGAGCCTGGGTTAATATTTGGGCTCCCTATAGGAGCCGGAATTGGCCATTTTGCTGAAGAATTAAAAATTTTGTATTCAGTACCCTCTAGAGGTGTGTAACTAAGATTAATCCACATAGGTTGTATCAATGGGCTTCATAGGGGAGCTCTACATTTTACTTTATGATCAACTGAAGAAAAGGCATGATTTCCGGATTATTTTTGTCACTCCTGAGGGACTCAAGAATTGACAGTGTAGCCTATGGAGATGGCTTGCTTAATGTACTCATTCTTGGACTCTGTTTATATTGTGTTCTGTTCAAGATGAGTGCTTCAGGGCCTGTGGGGCCTCTTGTTTTTCTTTCTCTTGAAATTGATTAGCAAGTAGGGGTAATTGTTTAGCAATTTTCATTTATGATGGTTTGACCCTCAAAAGTACTAAAATAAGTCAACAATTACATGTATAATTAAATCATGTTTCAATCAACCGAATAATATAAAACATTCTAACATATCAATGTCACACTCACTTGGACATAAACTTTAAAGACTCCACTGGTCTATATGACAAACAATATACCAGATTCTCCCCCTCCTGGCAGGCATCATGCTGATTGTGCCGCCTACATATTACCTGCCAGTCTCCCACCCAAACTAAAAAAAATTGGCACCCAGTGGAGGCACCACTTGACTGTTGCCAAAGGGGTCATTCGGGTCAAACTGTTTAGCCCATGACTTACCAATTCTCTGCAAAATCCTGGTCCGAGATTCCCCCCTTCCCACCCCATCACACACAGTATGCATCACATAACGTTATCCTTAATCTGTCCAGTGCCTATTTGTTACAGGCCTACATGTCTTCATTCAGTTTGGCATCAGTAGTTTCTTTTAATAATTTTGCAAACAGTAATCATGGGCAGTAGGTGGGACAAACTTGTAGTGGTACAAATCCTCCAGACATAGTGGGTATGAAACCTCCTGGGACGAACCAGTAGTGGTACGAAAGTGCACTGGGACAAACTTGTAGTGGTACTAAACCTCTACACCCCATTATAAGAATAATTTTTTATGTATTAAACCCCTAAAAAAATACTACGGCAAACAAACCCGATACCTAGGGTGAATGGTCCCACTTTAAGGCTAAGAGACTCAGGGCGAACGAACCCAGGGTGAACATACATTTAGAGCGAATGGACCCAATACCTATTAAAAGACAAAGACAAAAATGCCTTATCAACCATTTTTTTTATATTTTTAGTTTTGTTTCACATGATGTGGGTATTTCTCCGTGTTAATGTTATAACCACTGGGCACAATATAGATTATCAAAACCTGAACACTTGGGTGAGAAAGTTGCATGTTCCGGTTACAGATTATTAAAGAGCTTTATTTTTACACCGTAAAACCGGAATACTGTAGATGGACATCTTGACTGGAACTGCTCGATGACCTCCAAGCACTGTACAGTTGATTGGTTGGTTAGCAATCACGTGTTTCTGTTTGCTGTTCACATATGTGAGTGACAGTTTTGAATAACATCTCTCATAGTTATGACATGCCTAAAAAGCATCCTTAGTAGTTATGATGTGCCTATATACTATACTATGGGAGTGCATTAAATGCCAGGAGAACAAAGAGGGATAATCCTATTCTGTTTACCGAAATACATGTGCATCACACTTTGCGATCCAATTTTATGGAACTAATCCACATTAGAGGAAAATTGCAATGCAAACTGCAATACGAAACCGAACAAATCCTACCCTGTAGTAGCTACAAACATAACCTACATCCAGGTAAAGTGTCTCCCTTCCTCTGATTTCCTGACATCACACAATGAAAGCAAAGGTTACATTAAATACAGTCTGAATACCAGTAATCAGTTTTGGCAGAATTTCACCAGATCTGTTAATACGTAGGAAGTAAATGATAGAACTATGTATGGTTCCAACACAAAGCGACCCTGGCTATCAAAAGTGTCATTAAACCCCAGTAAAACAGTGTATGATACATACATATGATATTTTTGATTTGTATAAGCTACATGTATATGTGAGTGCATGTTTTGTATAGAAAAGATATTTGAGGGACTGTGGATTGGAAGCTATACCTTTGTTATGGTTTTAAGATCACATATGCCTATCAGCATTATAAGCACATCCTAAGTATAAGATCAAAATCAAGTTAAGCCAAACATTTATAACACTGTTGCTCACTTTATTAGAGCCACAACTTGGGCATTGGTTATTACATGTACGCCATTAAATCAAGGATAGCTTAACTGAAGTTACAGTAAATAAGTGCTACAAAAATTCTGGGGTTTCCATGGGTTGTGGTAAAGTTTAATAAATACATTGTACACAGGATTTGAATACATTTTTTTCTAAAATATATAGATATACACGTTCTTGATTAATGATCCATTAGAGATCAAATTTAATTTAACTTTTTATTAATTTATAATATTATTGTTGATTTAAGGATGTACATTTTCCTTAAAACACCATTAATGTCTTTGTGGTAAACCAAAAGTGAATTTTTAATATATCTGAGCATCCTTTAATGCCCTTAAATTTGAAGTCCTATACTTAATTTTTGGTTGTAGCATTCGTTTGAAAATCAGTTGCCTTTTATTGGCTTCAAAATTGGTGTTTTACGCAGCTTTATTTTCTACATACAAAAATGGATGAATGTTCAAGGTCATTAATTTATTGAAGCGATATTCTGAAATATTTTAATGACTATAAATTCCTAAACCATCCTTAAATTGCAGTTATTTTTAATGACTTCTGCTGAGGTCATTAAAAACCACAAATTAATTGGTTGAGTGCTGGAAACCCATATTTGGGTTTTATTCTGAAGTGCAGGTACTGCAAAATAAATGCTTCATATTCTGTGGAGGTGCTTCATATCATCGTAGAAGTGAAATTATTTCTTCTATGGCCTTGCCCTGTTACAATTTAAGGGAGAGTGCCTCTCGGCACTCTCCCTTAAATTGTAACAAGGCAAAGTCACATGAGCAAATTGTTACAAACAAATAATAAATTAGCACTCTACCAGTTAAGTATCCATTTTAATATTTTCATTATTTATTAATGCTGTTTTAAGACTTTTTAAATTGTATATGCAGTAGTGTGCTTTATTGAATGGGTATGGCAGATACAAACACAACTCACTGCCAGACTTTGTTTCCAGATCTAGTCCAAGGTCAGATTGTGGAAATCGGTGTTACAGTGAGGACAAATGCAAGAGCATAGTTCTAAAACTTTGTTATACATGATATCTTTTGAGTCCAAGAATGGATTGGGATTATACTTGGCACATATTTATCTACTGCTAGATGATATGTCAGACTGACTTTCTGTTTAAATTAACCAAGATTATATGCAGCATGTATTTAACCACTGTTGAATAAATGTCAGGATGATGACTGTTTGGTCATTTGTTAATAATGAGCACAGCGCTAAAATTAAGTTGCCCTCCATAATTTTTACCTCTTGAGAAGTGATTATAATGACATATTGTCCAAGTATTACCAACTGGGAGATGATATGCTTCGATCTGCTTCAAGGTCAGACAGTGAGCAGAATACCAAAGTCCTGTTTTTTTCCACTAAGTAACATTTGACTCAATCTTGGCATCTAAATAATACTTGTCCATGCATTGTCAGATCATCCATCCATTGTAAATGATCAACTGGGAAATCATCTGATGATGTGTTTCAATCTACTTACAAGGTCAAATGGTGAGCACAAAACCAAATTTCTGTTTTCTTCCACCCAGTAATGTTTAGCACAGTGTAGGCATCTGCGTAATACTTGTCCATGTGTTGCATCCAACCATCCACCATTGGAACAAGGTTGATGAAATCGTTCCAATTAGGGCATCACATGATATGGTTTTGTTGAAATTTTTTGAAAAATATTTTTTCAACCATTCAATTTGTAAATTATGTGTGCAGCTGCTGCAGATTTGTTAGGCAAATGCTTAACAAGAGTATTCAATAAACAGGTATTTGTCACTTTTCATATTCTATGGATAAACTGAGCCTTTATTCTGTTATATCTTGTTTGACAGAGCTCTTTGAGCTCTGTCAAACAAGATATAATAGCTTAAAAACCTGTATTATATGTACTCGGATTAAGTAGGTCTATTAACAAGGGACTTTCAGTGACTATTAGGGTAATTTATCAATGTATTACCTCACTTGTTATTGAATTAACAGGAGTTTACTCTATAACCTATATACAATTAAGGCTACACAAAGTAGATCTTTTGTTTCTCAGGCCATTATTTGTAAAATTGCATGCGGGCGAGCGGTTTTTTATTTTATTTTTTATTTCAGTAATTACTTCTTAGCCATCAAAAGTTCATGTTCTTGGTTCAAGTTTTAGGCCTCATAATCTACAGAATAGCAAGGGTGGTGGTGTATTTCATCCCTTGAGTGCAAGAAGGCTTTGCAATGCTAAAGCATTGCAAAGCCTTCTTGCACTCAAGGGTCAAATTCATCAAATTTTTTAACTTGGGTAAAATATCAGACATAAACCATTTAATTTTAATTTTTATAAAGTTTAAATTGGTTATAAAAAGAGAGCATGCGGCAGCCAAAAGGACCATGTGGGAGGGCCTGAGAAACAGATTTTTTATTTTTTTAGGCCTAACAGGTCAATTTTATACTGAATGTAAGATAAATGGTTTTGTGTAAAAAATATATATTCAGTTAATAAGGTTTTCCAATTAAGAGATATCAAATTAAGTGGAGTTTACTGTATGCAATTGAAGGTGTTTTTCTGTTATCTTATTATGTATGCTCTATTACAATGAACACATAATTTAGGCATACGTCATTACTTTTTCAGGTGACTCCAGCAGACTTGGTTTTGCAAGTTTCCATCATAGCTGAGAGTGCCAGGCTGCAGCAGCTACTGGCAACATATGGTATTCAGTCACAAACTCCCCATCAGATAGAACCAATCCAGATTTGGTCTCCAAATGAATTGACAAGAGCTTATGAGTACTTAGGACAAAACAAAAAACTTAAGCTTACTGGTAGGCCAGCGCGTCCATTTGGTGTTCTTAGCACATCAAAGGTAATACCATGCTCTTAATCTTTTACCTAACATGAATAGCAGACAACACTTGCAAAACTAAATCTTAAATGACTAAAACCAACTTTTCATTTTCTGCCTTATACCACCCTGACACTTGCATGCATTTTGGTCACGAACAGGTCCGCATTCGTGCATGCCAACATTTGCTACATTTGGGGCACAAAACTTATCATGATAAAGTTAAGCATAGTTTGTGCCATGTCATGCCATCTGACACGCATTAGTTACAAACTAGGTCTGCATCTGCCACGAACACGTGACACATCTATGTCACGCAATGGCACACTCGGGTAATCATCATTACACCATAGTTGCGCCAAAAGAATGCACTATTTGCGCATAAGGGCACGGATGGTTACTCATTGACACGCTACAGTTGCGCATGCGTGAAGTCATCGTGGAGGAATTTGGGGTGCATCTGCCCACGCACTTTGCACAAACTATGTGCAACCTATGTGTACCATTGCATGTCACTGCATTCCACTGGTGCTTATGTTGCCACAGAGGCAAGCATTACCAAGCAGTGACACTCGGTGGCCCGCAAAAGTTGCGCATAGGTTGTGCATAGTTTGTGCATTGGGCACGTCACTGGCACGAAAATGATGTTTTGACACCTAAAAATTTATTTTTGAAAATTTCAAAAGTGCGGCCAAGGCCTGGCATGCACTCGCATGAAGCCCCAAGCACACTTCCACAACTAATTCCCTCATTGGCACGCCACAATGCGTGTCTCTAAATGCTACCTCTGTTGTGCAAGTGTCAGGGTGGCTTTATAAACTTAGATTATCAGCCCTCAATAGAACAAACTTAAAGTTGTATCTTTTGGCAAAAAATGAATAAATAAACTTTGAATGGTTATTTTTTTGTGTGTGTATACCACTGGTTTGTTAGGCCCCACAAAGTAGATCATCTATTTCTCAGGCCATATTTTTATACTGTAGCTGCTGCTAAACTCCTTAATTCAGGGCCAAACACAAATTTTGCCCCCCAAATCCCCAAAATTTGCATCAAAAACTGAAAAATACATGTCCTATATGGTCCTCCATACATTTAGACCCCCCCCCCCCCCCACCCTCCCCACGCATGCACAGCGTCAAGGAGGTCCCGAAATTGGTGACAATTATCATTCTCTGTTTGGCCCTCAAAACAGTTACACTTCACTGTTATTTGTGCTTCCAAATCTCAGTTTTCATGATGCCAGACACATTTTGATGAGAGAAATGGTGGAAATAAAGAGGAAATATAAGGAGGAGAGGAAAAAATAGTGCAAGAAAATGTTCAGGGCTGTAACTTATAATTATTTTATGAAATTATTTCAAGTTGCCTTTTTTCAAGGCATAGCCCTGATGTTGTCATTCTTGCTATGAAGTACCATTGTTTGATCAGTGTTTCCTCTCTACCTTCCTTATTCCCCCCTAGCTATTCTCCCATGTGTTGGCTTATTTTTTGTAATGCTCATTACTAAAATTTCTTGGGAGTTTTGGCTTTGTAACAGAATTATTTCTGTTTTTTCCCCATGTTTATGTCCTCACCCTAGGGGTGTTTAGGCGTTGTGGTCTGCATCTACCATCTGATGTTCTACAGTTTCTTCTCTGGAAGCCTCTGTTTTGCATCAGATAGTGTTTCAAATTGGTAACTGATTTTGGGCCAGGTTTGTTCAGTGCCTGGAGTCATGTTTCCGGTGTCACATGTCATCTTCCCCCCCCTGGATATCTTCCCCTGTGGGGGAAGATATCCTAGGATATCTTCCCCTGTGGGGGGAAGATATCCTAGTATATCTCCCCCCCCCCACCACCCTGAATATCTTCCCCCCCCCCCACGAAATTTTTTTTTGGATTAATTTAACATTATTTGATGATGAAATGGTGAGAAAAATGGGGTTTTTTGGCAGAATGTTTTTTGTTTTTTTTTCAGGTTCACCCTGGATATCTTGCTCTCATCCAGTTGAAAACCTGTGACAAAAAATCATTTCAATATTTTCTCAACTATTCTGGTTCATGTTGTCATGTGACATGAAGTGTAACTGTTTTGGGTAGAGAAATTGGTTTCGGATATAAACACTGAGTTAGGGTTGGTTGGAATGGGAGATGGTGGGGGGGGGGGGGGGGGGGGGGGCGGGGGGGGGAAATATCCAGGCCTGGATATCTTCCCTCCACCATGACAAAAAATGTTTTGTCAAACATTTGACATTAATTGATAATGAAAGATATCCAGGCCTGGATATAAACAATGAGAAAATTAACTACCCACAAAAGATTTGATATTTTTATTCACTCCAGACTATATCAAACAACAGGAAAGATGCAGCTTGAAGCTACTTCCCATAATTTTCCATCTTTGACACTGCCATGGTCAATTTTCAAGGTACATGGGTAACCCTTTGGTTGGAATGGGAGGTGGGGTGGGGGGGAAGATATCCAGGCCTGGATATCTTCCCCCCCCCTCCCCACCATGACAAAAAAATTTTTGTCAAACATTTGACACTAATTGATAATGAAATGGTGAGAGAAATAGATTTGGGACTTTAAAAATGGTTTTGAATAAACACTGAGTTCGGGTTGGTTGGAATGGGAAGTGAGGGGGAAGATACTCAGGCCTGAATATCTTCCCCCACACCATGACAAAAAATTTTTTTGTCAAACATTTGACACTAATTGATAATGAAATGGTGAAAGAAATAGATTTGGGACTGTAAAAATGGTTTCGGATAAACACTGAGTTAGGGTTGGTTGGAATGGGAGGTGGGGGTGGGGGGGGGGGGGGGGGGGGAAGATGTCCAGACCTGGATATCTTCCCCCCCACCATGACAAAAAAATTTTTGTCGAACCTTTGACACTAATTGATAATGAAATGGTGAGAGAAATAGATTTGGGACTTTAAAAATGGTTTCGGATAAACACTGAGTTAGGATTGGTTGGAATGGGAGGTGGGGGGAAGATATCCAGGCCTGGATATCCCCCCCCCCCCCTCACCCCCTACCCCCCCCCCCCCCCCCCCACCATGTCAAAAAAATTTTTGTCAAACATTTGACACTAATTGATAATGAAATGGTGAAAGAAATAGATTTGGGACTTTAAAAATGGTTTCGGATAAACACTGAGTTAGGGTTGGTTGGAATGGGAGGTGGGAGGGAAGATATCCAGGCCTGGATATCTTCCCCCCAACGATGACAATTTTTTTTTTTTATGGGTGGGGGGGGGGGGGGGGGGAAGATATCCAGGGTGGGGGGAAGATATACTAGGATATCCCCCCCCCCCCCCCCCAGGGGGGGGGAGATATCCTGTTACACCGGTTTGTTGACACTATTGCTTAGATTGACAACAGTTACTGCTGATAGTGATTATTTGTCTTCTGCATCTCTTATTCATAGCAAGATACATTAATATTGTCTGTAAGTTCTCATTAATTTTTTCAAAATGAATTTCAATTTTTGTCCACACTTAGGCTTTTTTGGGATGCATTGGGCTCAGGGTTCCCATTGGGAACTTGGGCTCTTCTGAAAAAAATTTTTTTTTTGAAAAAATTTTTTCTTTTCGAATCATTATTTCTTAATGATTATAATGGATTGTTGTATTATGTATCTTTATTTTCAAGGATTAGTGCGAGTACTATGATTGTTTACCTTTCACAATGAATGATTATTGTTCAAATTGTAATAGGAGGAAATCTTCCTATGTTTCTCTGTATTAATTGTACTCTCTGTACTCGCACTGATCTTTGTTCTGTGTGTTTCAAATGGGATGACAAACGTTGGAAACGTGTGTCATGGTATGTTGTTACTGGAGAGAGGGCCATGCCGGTTCTCTATCCGCAGAGTCACTCTAGTCTTTCACTCTCTTTTTCAGAGGAACAAGAACAGTGTGATATTTCCGTGATGTCATCCAGAAGTGTTCCTCCGTCATCACATACAAGCGAAGAGCTAGCGGCAAAAGTGCTCATGGAGATCCGTCAATTACCTGAAAGGAACTTGAAGGGGTTGACGTCCGCTAGCTCGCCCAGTGTCGCGTCCATTCACCGAATGGGTCAGCACCCGGGTTCATCCGTTGCGGTCCAGCAGAGAGAGTTGGGTGTTGCAAGCACTATAAAACATCAACGTGCACACCCAGTGACGACGGAAAGGAGGATGGATCTGAGGAAGCCTGATAGTCCGGTGTTTAGCTTGTCCAGCTCGGCACGAGCTGCAAGCGAGAGAGGTCCCTCTCTCATACAGCAGCATCTGGGACCAGATGTTGTAGTCCGTAGCGTTACTCAGTCGGAGCATACGTCCGCCGCTTGGGACGCTCCGGTATATAGGCAGTCCGGCGAGGGCTACCTATAAGGCTTCCTCATCCTCACAGCAGCACACACGACTGCACCTTGGCTACGTGACCAGAGTTTTTACAGTCAGCTTCGCCGACCAGGGATTCCACGGCGACCAGGTCATGCCATCCGGTAGCCAGGGATACGAGGCCTTCTACATCCGGACGTTTGCATAAAAGATGTATGCAGGATGCAACGTCCAGGGAGCTTCTGGCGGCTAAATCCAGTAAGACCACGGCTCCCCAGGCCTCCATAACGGATATGCTATCACAGATAGCAAAGATAATCGCAGCATCCCAGCAACCGGCAGAGCCTCTGTCGGAATATGAAGTGTCAGACGAAGCTGGGTCGGTAGGTTCCGCCGCTGGATCGGGTGTGGGACGACCAAGATTTGCAAGAGGTCCGACAGGATGGCGAAAGGGATTCCGATGAGTTAGATATTTCCCTTTTTTAACAACATAAAATAGCTGTAGAATTCATCCGGCATTACCTTCCAGAAGTTGTTCCGCTGGACCAGAATGCTGCGCAGCCCGGATAGGAGGGTGATAGCGCCACTGGACACCGATTTTTTTAATCGGTTTAGGGACATTGTCCCGGAATTTCCGTCACAATCCAAGAATGTCTCTCGGATTTTTGAATTATTGAATGACGCTATTGATAAACTTGCCAACAAGACGGGCAGGTTAGCCTTCCTACCGGCAATCTGCTCTACAGCTGCCGTTTATCAATCAAAGGAATAAGTTTGATACGGCAGGTCAGGGCATCCAGAGAGTTCCTCTGCATTTAGACGACCAGGCTGAAGACCTTGATATATCCATGCCGTCGTCTATGTCTCTTCCGTCATCAATGATGGAAACGACAATATCATCTAACAGAAGCTAGTTTAGATGCTCTTTCCTACGCAGATCACCTTACTAGAGCGTTGTCATTACGCTTTGAAGGACCAGAATTTCAAGACGTACAGACGTCATTAAGAGTTCTGTCCAGGGCCATAGCTTTTTCCACGTATAATTCCGCCCTTTCAGTGGCAAATCTGGAGTTAGCTAGACGTAACGTGGCCCTTGCTACTTCCACCACGCGTGGACATTAAGGTGAAAAAACTCTCTTAGAGTCGCTCCGGTCTCTGGATAGTTTCTCTTCAGTGGCAAGCTTTCTGAAATATATGATAAATTAACAAAGAAAGCTTCGGACTCTCTGCTATTTAAGTCTGCTTCCAAGAAGTCGGAACCATCAGACAGGAGTAGGCCAGGCACTTCCGGGACGAGTTCGTCCAGGGGAAGTTCCTATGGAGGTTCCTATGCATCCTCTAGGTCTTACTCTAAAGACCGGCAGAGTAGCGACTCGAGTAGGGGCCATTATGCTGGCCAAAATAACCGGTCAGACGCCCCTAGGCCGACGGGGCGAGGTGCGGGTCGCGGAGGACGTAGTTTCTCCTCCCACAAGCCTCGCGGATCCAGGAGGTGATGGTTTAGACCTCGGTCGCATTCCGGTGGGCGGAAGACTGTCGAGTTTCTTAAGCAATTGGCAATCAATTACGGAGGACCCTTGGGTTCGAGGGGTTATTTCGGAAGGACTAAAAACTGTCCTTCAAAGGCAAACCTCCGTTAACTCGAAGTCCAAGATGGACTCATCTTCCGTCAAATTGTCAGAAAAGAACGGCACCTCTATCAGAAGTCCAGTCTCTTTTAACGAAGAACGCGATAGAGGTCGTAGAAAAACCAGGAATCCCCAGGTTTCTACAGCCATCTCTTTCTGGTTCCGAAACCAGACAGCTCATTCCGTCCAGTGATCGACTTAAGCTGGATAAACAAGCTGATCGTGGCTCCAAAGTTTTATATGGAGACCATTCGATCGGTCAGAGTGAGCATTCAGGTGAACGACTATGCTGCGAGCATAGACCTCAAGGATGCGTACTTTCACGTCATGGTACATCCGGCGTTCAGAAAGTATCTTCGCTTCGCTGTCCTAGGTGTTGTATATCAGTTCCGAGCGATGTGCTTTGGTCTGAATCTAGCACCCTGGGCTTTCACTCGAGTAATGAACTCGGTAATGACTCATTTCCGAGATCATTCGTCTGCGGTAACGTCGGCTTACCTGGACGATATTCTTCAGAGGTACGGCAATGAGTTAACGCTTCAGAACGATATGCAGAATCTGCTTCTATTGCTCCGACATCTCGGTTTCATAGTAAACGAAGAGAAGTCGGATCTGGTGCCATCCAAGTCATTCACCCACCTGGGGATGAGCTTCGAGATGCACAACAATCTCATTCGTCTGCCGTTAACCAGAGCGAAAATTAGTCAGTTGTTATGCTCGCTATTGTCTTCACTCAGACAAAGTTTCAGCGAGGGAATTCATGAGACTAATAGGTCTGTGCGGAGCTGCCACGGATCTCATTCCAATGGGGCGGCTATGCACTCGTCCTCTCCAGGTTTATCTGACTCAGAATTGGATAGTGAAGATTCATTCGCTCGAGACGGACATCCTCTTGTCAAGCCAAGTGAAACAAGAGATTCAGACTTGGGCAGACATACAGTGGTTAACTCAGGGAGTTCCACTGCAATTGAAAGATCCGAGTTTTACGATTATGACGGATGCCAGTCAAACAGGCTGGTGTGCGACACTGAGCCCATTGGATTTGAAGTGCCACGGGTCTTTGGGATCCGCAGTTTTTAAGCAAGCACATCAACATCAAAGAGATGATGTCGATTTGGCTTGCTCTACGTCAATGAATAGACATTATTCAGAAATGCACACATGTAGATTATGTCCGACAATAAGACAGTAGTTGTGTATATTCGGACCAAGGTGGCACTCATTCCATTCCGTTGCTCAATCTAAACGGAAAGAAATCTTCTGTTTGTACTAGAATATCAGATTCTTCTCTCCGTCCGTCATATTCTGGGTCGTCTGAACGTCTTAGCAGACTCCCCTTTCATGGAGGGGTCGCCTGTTGCTGTCAGAATGGACTCTCAACAAGCAAGTATTCAATCAGATTTGCTACCAATGGGAACGGCCAATGATAGATTTATTTGCGACACATCTCAACAATCAGTTGCAGACGTATGTGTCACCTTGTCCGGATCCTCGAGCGTTTGCAGTAGACGCTCTCCTCGATCTCTTGGGACGGAATGATAGGATATGCGTATCCTCCAGCGCCGTTGATTCAGCAGATATTGCTCAAGATAAAACAATCACAATGCAAGATTCTGTTGGTAGCATCTCTGTCTCCACAGAGACCGTGGATAAATCTACTCAGGTGTCTGTTGTGGACATGCCGAGGAAGCTTCCTCAGTGGGAATATCTTCTTTCGCAAGGGAAATCGCGCATCCCTCCATCACAATCCGCAAGGTCTAAACCTTCACGTATTTCCGTTGTGTGGTCCTTCTTGCACGGAAAAAATTTTACAGGACGAGCAGTGGACACGATTTCTAACTGTAGGAGGACCTCCTCTTCGCTAAACTATGCTACTAAGTGGAAGGTCTTTTGTCAGTGGTGTGGGAATCATTCCGTAAATGTTTATGATCCTTCCATTCCAGACATTGCAAACTTTCTAGCATACTTATTTGATGAGATTAATCTGCAGCCTATCACCATTAAGGGTTATAGGTCTATGCTATCCGATACCTATGCACACAATGATAGCTTGATGATTGGAACTAATGTCTCTTTATCTAAGTTAGTTAGAAATTTTTCGATAAATAGACCTTGAACCCTTAGATTAATTCCGAAGTGGAATTTGGCCTGGGTTCTTCTTAAGCTAAAAGAAGTGCCTTTTGAGCCTCTTGACACAGTGGACTTCAAATTCTTAACATATAAGACAGCTTTTCTCTTAGCCTTCTCTTCTGCTAGAAGAGTTAGTGAGCTTCTTGCACTATCTGTGGAGGATTCTCACTACCGTAGTGTTGGTAATACTATTACCTTTACCACCAATGTTGGATTTTTGGCTAAGAATCAGGCTCCTAATAAGTATCCTGAACCTATTGTTATTAAGGCCCTTCCATCATCTGATGGGCGTAGGCCTTTACTTTGTCCTGTTAGAGCAATACGTATTTACAAACGTAGATCTGAGTTCATCAGAAAGGGACGTAAGCATTTCTTTCTGTCTTTGTATGCCTAATAGAAAGGATATTATGGTTCATTCTATTGCTAGATGGATTCAATTAACTATTCGTACTGCTTATGACAAATTATCTTCTCAGCAGTCAGCACTCAAGATCTCAGCTCATGAAGTAAAAGCTCTTTCTACTTCTTGGGCCTATGCTAATTGTATTGCTATTACAGATCTAATGAAGGCTGCATATTGGTCTCAACCTTCCACATTCACTAATTTTTATTCTCTGAAATATTGAGTCCATTTCTGGAGACCTCCATTGTTTAGGTCCGTTATCAGTTGCTCAGAATATCGTCTACTAAACAGTTGCAACTATAGTTATGTAGGCTTTCTGTTCCGGCAGTGACTCTGTCCTGCTGCCCTCTTGGCTCTGGGGTATTTGACCCAGGGCAAGGGGAGGGAGGGGGGGGTGTGCAGGTGTTCCCTTAGGTCACCTGCTTTGTAGTGAAAAGCAAGGGAATACCTCCCCTAGAGTCAGTAATTCTGAGTCGGTACCAGGATGGTTTTAAAGTGTAAAGCTAATGTTTTACTCATCCATGTAATATTTTTAAAGTGTAGCTCGGTGTGAAGCATTTGTATATGTCATGTGTCAAAC
Source organism: Pictodentalium vernedei (assembly GCA_031216915.1). Taxonomy (NCBI): domain Eukaryota; kingdom Metazoa; phylum Mollusca; class Scaphopoda; order Dentaliida; family Dentaliidae; genus Pictodentalium; species Pictodentalium vernedei. The sequence continues at coordinate 247,521,787 of CM062295.1, forward strand.
AAGCGTTAATATACAATCCTCGGACACTTTTAATGAATATAAAGAGTCTCATTTCTCTTGACTTCCTTTATTGATTAGCTTACCTTTAAAAAGTATTAGTATAAAGGGTTATACTGGATGTTAATAGAGATCATTGATTATTATTATGCTCAATTACTGATCGGTATTGTGTCTTTCTTCTTTAATATAAATAAGAAAGATACATGTAAAAGCCTATCTCTTCTTTTCTCCTGGAGAGGATATTCTGTTATAGATAATTGAGCTTATTGGATTTTCCTTTATGTCCTAGGCCCTCCAGCCTATTTACTATCCAGCTAAGTCTGGGTCATTGATACAGTATAAAAATGTTAAAAAATTTATAGTAATTTATATATTTTTTTATACTTACCAATGACTCAGACGGGGATGGCCCTCCCAGGAGTTGGGAACTCATACCTCCCTGCCGAGTACATAACGCTTACCAGGCACTGGTTGTAAGAATGATAATTGGCGCCAATTTCGGGACTTCCTTGACGATGCGCATGTGCGGAGGGGGGGGGGGGGGGGCAAAATTAGTGTTTGGCCCTGAATTAAGGAGTTTAGCACCAGCTAAGTCTGGGTCATTGGTAAGTATAAAAAAAGATATAAATTACTGTAAATTTTTTTAACTTTTAGCTCAACTTTGGCGTAAGTCAAATTTGAGTTTATGCCATGGCCAGTCGTCCGTCTGTCCGTCCTGTCCATCAACAATTCAATACCGCTCGGGCTAGAGGCCGTATTTATGAACCGATCTTTACGAAACTTCTTGGGTACCTTTGTTATGACCGTGGGTTGAGAACAACTGTTTATGGGTCGGATCCGAAATTCAAGTTGGCCGCTGACAGCCATTTTGTACAAAATTAGGTGCAATCAGATTTTTGCCAGAACTTCCATATGAAAGCTCTGATTTGAATAATTTTTTGTGTGAATGTTTAGTACCATGGGATACATCACATATAATACAGGTTTTTTTCTCGTGCGTAAATTATGCAAATTAGACTAACTTTGATGTATTTAGTGTTACTTTCAGCACTGTAAGTGCAAATGCCAATACGGCTCGGGCTAGAGGCCGTATTATGAACCGATCTTTACAAAACTTCTTGCATACCTTTGGTATCACCGTGGGATGAGAACGAGTGTTTTGGGGTCTGGTCCGAAAATTCAAGATGGCCGATGGCAGCCATTTTGTACAAAATTAGGTGCAATCAGATTTTTGTGCAGAACTTCCATATGAAAGCGCTGATTTGAATAATTTTTTGTGTGAATGTTTAGTACCATGGGATACATCACATATAATACAGGTTTTTTCTCGTGCAGAAATTATGCAAATTAGATGAACTTTGATTTTTTCAGTGCTCCTTACACACAGTAAGTACACATGTCAATACGGCTCAGGCTAGAGTCTGTATTTATGAACCAATCTTCACGAAACATCTTGGGTACCTTTGTTATCACCTTGGGACGAGAACGAGTGTTTGTGTGTGCAGTCCAAAATTCAAGATGGCTGCTAGTGGCCATTTTGTACCGAAATTAGGTCTAATCAGTTTTTTGTACACAACTTCTATATGGCTCAGGCTGGAGGCCGTATTTATGAACCAATCTTTTCGAAACTTCTTGGGTACCTTTATTATCACCGTGGGATGAGAATGAATGTTTTGGGGTGTGGTCCGAAATTCAAGATGGCCACCAGCAGCCATTTTGTACCAAAATTACTGCAATCAGTTTTTTGTACAGAACTTCTGTATGAAAGTTCTGATTTGAATAAATTTTTGTATGAATGTTTAGTATCATGGAATACATCACATATAGTACGGGTTTTTTTCTCGTGAAGAAATTATGCAAATTAGATGAATTTTGATTTATTCATTGCTACTTGTACACAGTAAGTGCACATGTCAATACAGCTTGGGTTAGAGGCTGTATTTATGAACCGATCTTCACGAAACTTCTTGGGTACCTTTGTCAGGGTGAGCTTTTCTTTTCACTCTTCGTCCATCGTCCTGCGTGAAGGTGGTGTTTGAGCCTGTTTCTCCTAACCCACTGGCCACATTTTAATTAAATTTCATGTAAGTAGTGGTTATATAGGGGCATTTTGATTTTTATCCAAATTAGGTTTCTGCTCATATTGAGCAGATGTGTGGGGAAAAAATGGCTAAATTTTTTGAAATTCTTCTTCTAATGAACCACCAGTAGCAGAGACTTGATATGTGGTATACAGAGTCCTTATGAGGTTTAGAATCAAGTTTGTTCAAGAGAAGTTTGTCGGGCATTATTTGCCCCCTTAGGGGGATGAGATTCAAGTTTGTTAAAGCCAAGTCCCTAGGTTCATATAGGGGCTCCCTGTGGGAGCCTGAATTATAACTTATTTCAACATGAGGAATATTCGTTATGGGAGGGGCAAAAATTTTGGCCACGCCTAAAATTTCTATTTTTTGAACCGTGAGGTCGATTTGAACCAAATTTGATATGAGATGATAATGGGTCATAAGTAGTTGATTGTTGCAAAAAAAAATTTTCTCATTGCCCCGTGGGAACCTCAGGAGCTAAAAATAGGAAAAACCTTAAAACTGCCATATCTCCAAAACTACACGGCACAGAGAATTCTTATTTTGCATAAAGCTTACTTTTATCCAGTAGAATAGAATGGTTAAAAAAAATCTCTATCGGTTTGATCACAAGGTACTTTTTTCAGGACTTTGAAAAAGTACTGAGTCAGCACTTTTTAACACTGTAGGCAATGGGAAAAACATTAAAAAATCATCTCCAGATCCAGCAGGCAGAATCTTTTGATATTTGGTATGCAACATTGTAGGGTGGATCTGATTCAAGTTTGTTCAAATCGGCCCCTGGATTCATATTTGGGCTCAGTATAGGAACCCGATTTCAAACTTAGTGCATTTCAGGCAAATTTCTTAAAAAATCTTCTTCTCCAGATCCAGCAGGCAGAATCTTTTGATATTTGGTATGCAACATTGTGGGGTGGATCTGATTCAAGTTTGTTCAAATCGGCTCCCTAGATTCATATTTGGGCTCACTATAGAAGCTCGAATTCGAACTTGGTGCATTTCAGGCAAATTTCTTCAAAAATCTTCTTCTCCAGATCCAGCAGGCAGAATCTTTTGATATTTGGTATGCAACATTGTGGGGTGGATCTGATTCAAGTTTGTTCAAATTGGCCCCCTGGATTCATATTTGGGCTCACCATAGAAGCCCGAATTCGAACTTAGTGCATTTCAGGCAAATTTCTTAAAAAATCTTCTTCTCCAGATTCAGCAGGCAGAATCTTTTGATATTTGGTATGCAACATTGTGGGGTGGATCTGATTCAAGTTTGTGCAAATCGGCACCCTAGATTCATATTTGGGCTCACTATAGAAGCTTGAATTAGAACTTTGTGCATTTCAGGCAAATTTCTTCAAAAATCTTCTCCAGATCCAGCAGGCAGAATCTTTTGATATTTGGTATGCAACATTGTGGGGTGGATCTGATTCAAGTTTGTTCAAATCGGCCCCCTGGATTCATATTTGGGCTCACTATAGAAACCCGAATTTGAACTTAGTGCATTTCAGGCAAATTTCTTCAAAAATCTTCTTCTCCAGATCCAACAGGCAGAATCTTTTCATATTTGGTAAGCAACATTGTGGGGTGGATCTGATTCAAGTTTGTTCAAATCGGCCCCCTGGGTTTATATTTGGGCTCAGTATAGGAGCCCAAATTTGAACTTAGTGCATTTCAGGCAAATTTCTTCAAAAATCTTCTTCTCCAGATTCAGCAGGCAGAATCTTTTGATATTTGGTATGCAACATTGTGGGGTGGTTCTGATTCAAGTTTGTGCAAATCGGCACCCTAGATTCATATTTGGGCTCACTATAGAAGCTTGAATTAGAACTTTGTGCATTTCAGGCAAATTTCTTCAAAAATCTTCTCCAGATCCAGCAGGCAGAATCTTTTGATATTTGGTATGCAACATTGTGGGGTGGATCTGATTCAAGTTTGTTCAAATCGGCCCCCTGGATTCATATTTGGGCTCACTATAGAAACCCGAATTTGAACTTAGTGCATTTCAGGCAAATTTCTTCAAAAATCTTCTTCTCCAGATCCAACAGGCAGAATCTTTTCATATTTGGTAAGCAACATTGTGGGGTGGATCTGATTCAAGTTTGTTCAAATCGGCCCCCTGGGTTTATATTTGGGCTCAGTATAGGAGCCCAAATTTGAACTTAGTGCATTTCAGGCAAATTTCTTAAAAAATCATCTTCTCCAGATCCAGCAGGCAGAATCTTTTGATATTTGGTATGCAACATTGTGGGGTGGATCTGATGCAAATTTGTTCAAATCGGATTCCTAATTTCATATTTGGGCTCACTATAGAAGCTTGAATTCGAACTTAGTGCATTTCAGGCAAATTTCTTCAAAAATCTTCTTCTCCAGATCCAGCAGGCAGAATCTTTTGATATTTGGTATGCAACATTGTGGGGTGGATCTGATTCAAGTTTACTCAAATCGGCTCCCTAGATTCATATTTGGGCTCCATATAGAAGCTCGAATTCGAACTTAGTGCATTTCAGGCAAATTTCTTCAAAAATCTTCTTCTCCAGATCCAGCAGGCAGAATCTTTTCATATTTGGTAAGTAACATTGTGGGGTGGATCTGATTCAAGTTTGTTCAAATCGTCCCCCCCCCCCCCCCCCCCCCCCCCCGGGTTTATATTTGGGCTCAGTATGGGAGCCTAAATTTGAACTTAGTGCATTTCAGGCAAATTTCTTCAAAAATCTTCTTCTCCAGATCCAGCAGGCAGAATCTTTTCCTATTTGGTATGCAACATTGTGGGGTGGATCTGATTCAAGTTTGTTCAAATCGGCTCCCTGGATTCATATTTGGGCTCACTATAGAAGCCCAAATTCGAACTTAGTGCATTTCAGGCAAATTTCCTAAAAAATCTTCTTCTCCAGATCCAGCAGGCAGAATCTTTTGATATTTGGTATGCAACATTGTGGGGTGGATCTGATTCAAGTTTGTTCAAATTGGCCCCCTGGGTTTATATTTGGGCTCAGTATAGGAGTCCAAATTTGAACTTAGTGCATTTCAGGCAAATTTCTTTGAAAATCTTCTTCTCAAGATCCAGAATCTTTTGATATTGGGTATGCACCATACTTAGGGGGGTGAGATTCAGGTTTGTTCAAGCCAAGTCCCTGGGTTCATATTTGGGCTCACTGTGGTAGCCCGAATTATAATTTAGTTCAAAATGAGGAATTTTTTGATATTTGGTATGCAGCATCCTTAGGGGGTGAGATTTAAGTTTGTTCAAGCCATGTCCCTAGGTCCATGTTTGGACTCCCTGTGGGAGCCTGAATTATAACTTAGTTCAATATGAGGAATATTCTTCAAAAATCTTCTTTTTTTTTTAGATCCACTGGTCAGAATCTTTGGATATTTGGTATAAGCTTTTCTTAGGAGGAGCAGATGCAACTTGTTGAAATCAATTCTCTGGTTTGATATTTAGGCTACCATGTCAGGTGAGAGCCCTCAGGCCCCTTGGGGCCGCTTGTTATCACCTTGGGACGAGAATGAGTGTTTCTGGGTGCGATCCAAAATCAAGGTGGCTGCCAGTGTCCATTTTGTACCGAAATTAGGTCCAATCAGTTTTTTGTCACAACTTCTATACGGCTCATATTTATGAACTGATCTTCACAAAACTTCTTGGGGTACCTTTGTTATCACCTTGGGACAGGAACGAGTGTGTTTTGGGATGCCTTTCTTATCACTGTGCTATGAGAACAAATATTTTGGGGTTCAGTCAGACTCTGGGACTCAAAGATTTCTTTTCTAGTTTAGCATCTGACTGTCGCCCACCTTTACAATACTTTACCTATACATTTGTTACAGGCTATGGTCGGTATTTATGTACAAACCATTACAATACTTTATATGTACCTTTGTTATCAGGTCATTACCTAGATATTTGTCTTTGCTGTGTCACATACTGTACATGTACATGTCTTAACAAGCTGAGCTACAGTGTCATTGATACTTTCATCTCCATACCCAAAACTCTTACAGTTTAGGACAACTTGGTCCAGGTGAGTGTTTTTAGGCTCTCTTGAGCCTGTAGTTTTTAGGATGCCAGACACAAATCAATGCAAGAATTAGTGGATCCAAGGCTGTTATCGGACGATGGAAGTGTTCAACGGTGGTTTTAGACGTTCAGGGCTGTAACTTTATAATAATTATAAAATTATTTCATGTTTCCCTATTTCAGTACATACGCTTGATGTCATCATTTTTGATAATGATTGTTTGTTAAGTAATCCTTCCCTATCCTTCCATGAACCCTTCCTGTTAAACTCTTAAGCTTTTTGGCTATTTTTTATTGAAATTTTTTATTAAATTTCTTGGGAGTTTAACATGTATTACAGAATATTTATTCTGTTTTTCCCCATGGTTACGTCCTCACCCTAGGGGTGTTAGGTCGTTTAGTCTTGCATCTTCTATCCGATGTATCGTTTTTTCTTCATATGAAGATCTAGCTTTGCATCTGGTAGCATTTAAATTGGTTTCTGACTTTAGGCCTTTTTGTATGCCTGATGTCTTGTTTCCGTTTTTTTCATTGACGTTGTTTACATTGACAACGTCTTCATATATAGGTAGTATTTTATATTCTATTACTGTAGAATTACCGTAGGACACATGGATTATTATCCCAGTAGTGTAGCTCAATAAATTTGGATTTTGTCCACACTTAGGCTCTATCGGGATGCCTTTGGGCTCTTAATGTTCCCTTTGGGAACTAAACGTTTTTTCAAAAAAAAATTTCCAAAAAATATTCTGAATTTAATTTTGATTGCTATTATTCATGTATCTTAATTATTATGCCCCCGAAACATTTTTGAAGGGCTATATAGTTGAGGTCTACGTCCGTCTGTACGTATGTCCATCTGTCCGTACGAACATTGGCTTTGTACCAAGTCTATTACAGACCATTTATGCTTTTAGCGCTCGATCTGATTATTTACTTGCAAGTCCGACTTTGCTACCTTCGGGGGCATCAGCACACACGATAGCGTTGCTCTTGTATATTTTGTTGTGGAGTTTGGAGGACTGATATCGACTTTAGTCGATGCACTCCTGCGGACTCTTGTCATTCTTGTGTTCACTGGGATGACTGATGTTGAGGACGGGTGTCGCGGTACATTTTTGGCGGTGAGGTTCTGAGGGCAGGCCTCTCAACTTGCACAAGCCAGAGCATATGTCAGCTCACCGCTTGGGCGTAGTCTGTTTAGTCTGCAGCTGGGGTCGGCTTCAGTCACGGCTTCCTCTGTTACGTTCCGCAAGCCGAAATGAAGGTTTCTGGTTGGAAACTTGCACGAGACGGAGCATACGCCTGCCCACTGCTCGGGACGCTCTGTCTAGTCTGCAGCTGGGGTTGGCTTCAGTCACAGCTTCCGCCATTACGTTATTAAAGCACACATGACAGCATCCTAGTTACCCGACTTCTGATATCCATCCTGCTGTGCGAAGAAGGGACCACTCTTCGCTCGTGAAGTCAGACTATCCGGTAGTTATGGAGACGAGGCCTTGATCATCAGGACGTTTTCAGAAGAGATTCATCTCCAACACACCAGCAAGCGGCTAAGAAACAGAAGAACGCTGCTCCTCAGGCCTCGATGACGGACTTGCAGATTGTGCAGCTGATCGCAACATCCCAGCAAGTGCAGGTGCATGCAGCCTCCCTCAGACTCCGAACCTGAGCTGTCGGATGGTGCTGGGTCAGTCCGGTCGTCTGTTCACGCAGATGCAATGGACCGAGATTTGCAACTGATTCTCTCGGATGGTGAAAGGGATAAGAAAGAGGATTACCCTTCCTTTTCGGAACAGCACATGGTTGCAATGGATTTCATTCATCAATACTACCCTGAATTTGTTCCGACATATCAGAATGCTGCGACAACGTTCATTTAAGAGAGCTCCTCTGCATTTGGATGAGCAGGCCGGGGATCTAGATGTATCCTTGCCTGCATCACCCTAACAGTGGCTAATCTGGAGTTAATCAGATGTGATGCTGCTCTTGCGTTGTCATCACTTATAGATGACAAGGTGAAAAGCTCTCTCCGGGTCGCTCCGGTCTTCAGACGTACTATTTTTGCTGATAAGCTTTCGTTAGTCTATGAACAGGCTACTAAGAAAGCGTCAAGTGCTCTGCTATTGAAGTCAGCGTCTCAACGACCTGCTTCAGCAGACAAGAGTAAAGGAGGACGTTCCATATCTAAACATCAAAAGGGAATTCCTCACGAGGGTACTACAAGAAACCCATTTACAATTACTCTGGAGGTCATCAATATAGCGACTCGGGAAGGGGCGTAGGTCTGATCGGGTCTATCAGTCAGATGCCCCTAGGCCGACAGGACGAGGTTCTTCGCAGGAAGGACATAGTTTCTTTTCCCGTAAGCCTTGCAGGTCATACAGGTAATGTTCAAGACCTCTATTGCTTGCCAGTTGGCAGAAGGTTATCAACTTTGCGAGAAACTGGATAGCAGTCACAGAAGATCAGTGGGTGAGAAGTGTAGTCTCGGATGGCCTATGGCTATCATTCCAGACAAGATGTCTACCTTGAACAAATCTTCCATCGGATCCTTTCAAAAGAGAGTCTTTCCTGGCGGAGGTACAGGCTCTCTTATTAATGGAAGCAATAGAGGTCGTTGAGAATCAAGATTCTCAGGGTTTTTACAGTCACCTGTTCCTCGTACTGAAGCCAGACGGCTCGTTCCGACTGATAATATACTTGAGCTGGATAAACAAGCTTATCGTGGCTCCAAAATTCTATATGGAGACCATTCAACCGGTAAGAGCGAGTATTCGAGTGAACGATTTTGCGGCAAGCATAGATCTAAAGGTTGCATACTTTCATGTCCTGGTACATTTGGCATTCAGAAAGTACCTTCGGTTCGTCGTACAAGGGAAGGTTTATCAGTTCAGAGCAATGTGCTTTGGTCTGAACCTGGCTCCCTGGGCATTCACTCGAATAATGAACTCAGTAATGTCATACTTCCGAGCTCATTTGTCTGTGGTAACGTCGGCTTACTTGAACGACATTCTGCAAAGATAAGGCAACAGAATTATTCTTCAGAACGATGTTCAGAGTCTGCTTCTATTACTCTGACATCTCGGTTTCATCGTAAATGAGAAAAAGTCGGATCTAGCTCCGTCCAAGTCGTTCACTCACTTGGGGATGAGCTTCGAGACTCACAGCAACCTGGTTCGTCTGCCGTTACCCAGAGCAAAATTAGTCAGTTGTTATGCTCGCTTTTGTCTACACTCAGATGCATTAACAGCGAGGGAATTCATGTGACTTATGGGGTTGTGCGGAGCGGCTGCGGATCTTATTCTGATGGGCCATCTACGCACGTGTCCCCTCTAGATAATCTTTACTCAGAACTGGAGTGTGAAGACGCATTCGCTCGAAACCAGTATTGTTTTAACGGACCTAGTAAAACAAAGGGTTCAGATTTGGGCAGATCTTCAGTGGAGTTCCACTGCAACTGCTGGATCCAGCTTTCATGATTATGACGGATGCGAGTCAGGCGGGTTGGGGGCGCGACCCTAGGTCCCACAGACTTGACGTGTCAGGGTCTTTGGGATCCTCAGTTCCTAGAGAAGCACATAAAAGAGATGATGTCAATATGGCTAGCTCTTCAACATTGGATTCACATAATAGCGAACGTCCGTGTTCAGATTTTGTCGGACAATTTGACAGTCGTAGCTTACATCAGGAACCAAGGCGGCACTCATTCAATTCCATTATGCAAATTAATGGAGAGGATTCTCCTATACATCATGAATCATCATGTTCACCTTTCTGTCCATCATATACCGGGTCGTCTGAATATACTAGCAGACTCGCTCTCTCGGAAAGGTCATCTGTTGCCATCCGAATGGACTTTCAACAAGCGAATATTCAGGCAGATTTGCTACCAGTGGGATCGTCCCATGATAGATCTGTTTGCGACACACCGGAACAATCAGTTACCGAAGTTTGTGTCGCCATGCCCAGATCAGTAGCGTGGGCAATAGATGCTCTGTCGATCTCATGGGACGGAATGCTAGGATATGAGTATCCTCCAACTCCGTTGATTCAGCAGATTCTGTTAAAGATCAAACAGTCTTGTTGCAAATCCTGCTAGTAGCACCTCTGTCGTCTCAGAAACCTTGGATCAATCTTCTCTGCCCTTAGTGGCATTATGGAGTCGGTTAGATGTGAGGGAGTCGTGCGGTTCCTATACTATTTGATGACTAACACAAGAATGATTCAATTAATGTGGGTGCGGGGTGTCCGATATGATTTCGAATCCCCTCCCTCCCCCCACCGCCAATGTGTTAAGAGGCGATTACCAGGCAAGATGTAGTTTTCTTCCTGTAAGCCTTGTATGCATTTAAGTACATACATGCATTTCATGATTTCTCGATTGGCAGCTGGGTCGTGTTGTACGGCGACCTCATGGACACATCCACTTTTTAGTTGCTTGGTTTCCTGTGGTTGTTCGTCTATATGTCATATACCAGCATATGATTTATCATCAATAAATTGCTAGCCTTTGGGTACCTGGGAGGCTGTCTAGTCAGTTAACTGGTATTCAGATGATAACATGCGGGATTTCAATGCTCACGCGCATAATAAATGCATTATTAGGCAGATGCATTATTGCATGTTATGGACCTTAGAAACAATGAATTATTTCTGGGGTGGTCCGTGACGAGTGTTAATCATAGCTTGTTCCATTTCTAGATCCATGTTTCTATTAATTTCGGTACCCAATCGAATACAACTTGTCTTACACTCTCGCATATATTTGCACGTTTCTAGGGACATAAATATCGGATAGTGGGAGTCTTATTTGCTGGAATTTATTGTATTCTGTAGTCTCTGGGTTACCTCAGAAGTGTGTTTACTCTCCAGAGATCATCCATTGTGATTCTATTGGACATGTGTATGTTATATATTATATCACTGGTTTTCGACCTATCTGCGCATGCCGACTCCGGTATACATTACAAGCGGGCAATAGTAATTACCGGGATCGCCGCTATAGCCTTAGCATTAAGCACCAATTTATTAATAATAATTAATACCTGGGTGTATGTTCGTTGAATATTTATATTGTTATTACCACTTTTAATGATTACCCTCTTTCTTTTTGAAAAAGATTCCTTCAAAAAGGTTGGGGGGGGGGATTGTTTACCTCTCCTCCGGCTTGATAAGTGTGTAACTATGAGTGAAGTTGGTTTGTCTGTAGATTATATCCTGGATGCAGCGTGTGTTTTATTGTATATGGCGTATGTTTGTGGGGGATATCCTCTTATTCTCAAATACGCCATCCTAATTTTGGGGGCTTAGTCCGGACTAGCCTTAGAAATTGAGAACTTGTTACATCCAATTAGCATAGTCTTCATGCTAAGAATACGGAATTACTTGAATTTGGCTCCTTATTTATATGTCTTCTCTATTACTATATAGAGAGACATACATGTAATTCCTTTTAAATTTCACCTTGGATTACAGGCTTGGAACTATGTTGGTCTCCTAATTCTGAAGTCCTAGGCCCTCCGCCTTTTTACGATTCAGCTAGTCTGGGCCATTGGGTTATAGTATAAAAATATTATAAATTTAAAGTAATTTGTATATTTTTTATACTTACCAATGGTCCAGATGGGTATGGCCCTCCCATGAGTGGGCACTCATACCTCCCCGCTGAGTTATTATGTAGTACTCTTTTCTACAAAGAATGATTTTGGCGCAAATTCTTGTCACTTTCTGCCGCTGCGCGTGCGTGGAGAGTAAAAGTATGGAAGACCAAATAGAACTTTTAATTTTCGGTTTTGCAAGCAAATTTTGGGGATTGGGGGTTCAAAATTTGTGTTTGGCCCTTGATAACTTCGAGTTTGCACCAGCTAGTCTGGGCCATTGGTAAGTATAAAAAATATACAAATTACTTTAAATTTATAATTTTCTGTCACAAGGCTTTCAGCCATTTTTGGAGAAGGTGATCCTGACTCTGTTCACTGATATTCTGTTGAATATTATCACTTAGTCAAAACATGGCTGTATCAAATTAGCAAGAGCCAAACCTTTTCTCGGTTCTTTTTGCAAATTTCTTGTTCAGAGCGATGAGAATCATATCCAAGGAATTTCTATATCTCAGTGACCTTTACAATCACTGACCGACCTTAGCAGTCTGCATTTACAGCCTAATTGTTTTTTACATGTTTCATTATAATGGAAACCCAATGATGTTTGTTTTTATCAGTTTCTTGAATGACTCTAGTTGACTCTTTGCCCAAACTTTGGTTTGGACAAATTATTCAAGGGCTGACAACGGAAATTCCTTTTAACATTATCTCGCCTATCGAATCTCCATCTGATTGATTCTTTGGATTCTTCATTTTTGATAGCGTACATTTGGAATTTCACATATCCTTACTGTTCCTTATGTACTGGTAATTAAATTTATATCTTTCATATCATAATTTATTGAATAGATTTTTGTTGGTATCAGTGAAGTGATCACAGTGCATTTGAATCAGTAATATGTTAACTCAGAAGTACTGGTCTTAGAAACACATTGAAAACATTTTAGAAGAAAATTCAGAAGTGAATTTTAGCTTTAGTGAGGAAATGAAAATATCCAATCAAATTATCGACTTGCACATCTTTTTTCTCAATTGAGCTACTTTTTCATTTCTTTGTAGATTTATAGAGCCTGTGGTAAAACTGTACTGTGTTATCCATTGTTATTTGAAGTCAGTGACTTCTATCTTGCTCAAGATATGTCTTTAGTTATAGATGACTTGAAGGTAAGCAGAGTTTATAGATAATGTGAATCTAAATGGTATTCATATTGATTTCCAGAATTTTCTTCACTTCGACTCTTTCAGATACACTGGAACTCTGTTAACTGAATAGCACTGCTAGTGAAACTTATTCAGTTATCAGGAGTATTCAATTAACAGAGATTTCGTCACTTTCCTGTATTCTAGAGATAAACTGAGCATTTAATCTGTCATATTTTGTTTGACAGAGCTCATTGAGTAGTAGATAAGTCCAATTAGATGGGAGTGCCTGAAAAACCTTGTTATCATAAACCACCTGTCACAATGCTTGACATTTTGTATGCAGCTTCCTTATATTCTCAAGATTCAAGTTTGTTCAAATCATTCGCACCTTGGACTCCGAGGTGCTAACAACTAAACAATGGAGCTCCCACTTGTTATCCAGGAAACACTTGTCAGAGTGAAGGCTACCCTTGCTACCACCTGGAGTATCCTGGTGCTCAAGGGTAAAATTCACCTGACAGTGGATTTTGATAGAGAAGCCGAACCAACGTCCTTGGAGAGGTGTAGTACCTTTCGTGAGGGGATTTCCCCCCGCACTGGACACCCTCCAAGTGACTCGGACCTGCAAAAGGATGATGACAAGCGCTGAACACAGGACAAAGGACAGCCAGAAGAAAAGGAAAAGAAAGAAAGGACCTTCCGCCAGACGACGCGATGCCCGCCGACTGACGGTGTTCATGGAAAAGAAAAGGACGGAGAAGGAAGAGAGGGAGGCTAATCATGGCATTGAACGCTCAATGCCTGCTACCCCTGTCCGTTCCACGGCCAGCTCGGTACCCTCCACTCCGGTGGAAGGTCCGGAGGACACTGGTTTGCCAGGTAATAGTCTAACCTCCAGCCCATCACACTCTTCCCCCGAAGAGGAGATGGAGGAGGATAGTCTGTTTGTGGAGCTGGAAGTTGAGGCTGACATCGCACATGTCGCTAAACCCACTCTTGCTCTTCCTGCTTTTTCCGACCAGGACACCATCCAGGAAGCAAACACCGCGAAGTCCGTGGAAAGTATCCTAGGAGAAAAGGCCAGAGACGACCACCACCTTATATTTCTACAAGCCCATATTAAGGCCTTGAGAGATCGCGGGTGCAAAGGCAACATGCTCAGAATAGGATTAGAGAGTCTCAGCAACCACTACCTGAGAACAACACCAAAAAGTTCTTCACCACCAGCAGCTGCGAGGGCCAGACCTTACCAACCGAGTCAGCCCTCCACCACTCCTTCAACACCACCAAAGGGAGTATCACCAACTCAGCCACCTCCTCCTAAGAAAAGCAGATGAAATCATAGACGCCGCTAAGCATCTTAACACTTTCCTCCTTTACCATGGCCAGACCAGACAAACCGAATCACATACTGTTAAAGAGGGTCGAAAGGGGCTTGCCCCCAAACCGTCCTTGCGTGCCTTCGGCGTGCAAAACCATTTCATCCCCTGTTCAAAAAAAGCTTGTTGGGCAATATTTGAGCTTGTGCTTGGAGGGCAATATTTTTTGCCGTATCCAAAATAATTTTTTACCAAACCAGTGGGCTAAATTGGACCAAATTTGGTATGCAGTATTATTAGGAGTCATGGCCTTGATTTTTGCTTGGAGAAATTGTCTGCACCCACCCCCTACCCCAAGCTAAAAATGGAAAAAAATTAAAATGCCCATATTTCCAAAACTACACAGAACAAAGAATTATTGACTGGTATACAGTATCTTTAGAACCAGTAGAATCGAGTGTACCAAAAATCTCAATCAGTTGTGTCATGGGGTGAGGTGGAGGGGGGTGGGGGGGGAATAATGAAAATATGCTCAGTCAGCACTTATCAGAAATGAAAAAAAGATTTTTTCTTCAAAACTCACAGTCAGAAACTTTCGTTATTTGGTAAACAACATCCTTGGGGGGATCTGTCAGGTTTGTGTAAATAAGGTCCCATGGTTCCCTTTTGGTGCTCATTTTGGAGCCAGGATTTTAACTTAGTAGAATATGAGGAAAGTTCTTCTTCAGATCCACCAGTCAGAATCATTTGAGATTTGATCTACAGCATTCTTATGTGTGTCAAATTTAAGTTTGTTTAAATTAATTTCCTAGGTTCATATTTGGGCTCCTTATGGGAACCCAAATTTTAACTTGGTGCAATAGGAGGAAAATAGGATTTGATGGATATCGAGAAAAATATTCCTCAGTAGCTTCCTGAATGACGTCATGCTTCAGTGCATGATGTCACCTTCAACGTCGCCTTGAAGGAATGATCAGCTGGTCTTTGTTATTGTCGTGAAACTGTTTGCAGTCGAACTGGGCTGAATATTGCACCGTAAAATGTCACATAGCATATAATAAAAAGAAAATCTAACTATTTTAGTGAATATCAGGAATTATCTCATGAGTGTGGACCTGAAAGTTTTATTTTTCCCTAGTGCTTGCACAAGTGAAAAATAATTATTTCAGGTCCACACGCTTTGGCACATGATATCACCTTGAATGTCACCTTGAAGAACGATCAGCAGATCTTTGTTATTGTCTTGAAACTGTTTGCAGTCAAAAGTGGGCTGAATATTGTGCAGTAAAATGTCACCTAGCATATAATAAAAAGAAAATCTAGGCTATTTAATTTAGGAATTATCTCATTTGTGTGGACCTGAACATGTTATTGTTTAAAATATTTTTCTTCAGATCTACCAGTCAGAATCTCCTCAGTTCTGGTATAAGGCATCCTCATGGGGGTCAGATTTGAGTTTGATCATATTAGATCAGTGGATTCCTATTTTGGTTCTCTATCAGAGCCAAATTTTAACTTTATGAAACATGAGGAATATTCTTTAACAGCACTCTTTTTTCAGAACCTCTGTTTTCATAAATGAACACATCTGTCCTTGAATTTATAAGGACACACAATCAGAAAGCCCCAATATGTCAACAACAAAAAAACCCTTGTCTCAACCATATCCTTGTTGACTGCTATGTAACTCCATTTCTTTACAGAACTGTTGACTTCCAGAAACGCTGAATATTTCAATGAATTTTAATCCAAAATTATAATCCACCCAGATTTTTTTTTTCAGAGGGAAGCCCTTCTGTCATTTTTCAATATAATCACAAGCCAAACATAGGATGTGTGCTTCGAGTAGAAGGCTGAAGTATAGACATCATTTTTCAGAGCCTTTTTAGCTCACCTGACTTTCAGTCAGGAGAGCTGTAGTGATCACTCATCGTCCGTTGTCCGTCGTCGTCCATGAACATGGTGTTTGCGTCTTCTCCTCCCAAACTGCTGAACCAATTTAATTGATATTTGAGATAATAGTTTGTTATGACATCACAATTTGATTTTGTTCAAATCAAGTAGCCTTGCCCGTGGGTAGGGCCACACCCAAAAAGTGTGCTGAAATCTTAAAAAATCTTCTTCTCATGAACCAGCAGTAGCAGAGACTTGATATTTGGTGTGCAGCTTCCTTTTGAGGTGTAGACTCAGATTTGTTCAAGAGAAGTTTGTGGGGCTATACTTGGCGTCGTAATGGGAGGGGAAAGAATATTTGCCCCTCCCAAAATTTCTATTTTCCGAACCGAGAGGCAAATTTTGACCAAATTTGATATGAGGGCTTATTGGGTCATAAGTACTTAATTTATGCAAAAAATTGTTTTTTTCCTGTCGCCCCATGGGAACCGCAGGAGCTAAAAATAGAAAAAAATTAAAACGCCCATATCTTCAAAACTACACAACACTGAGAATTCTTATTTGTTGTGAAGCTTCCTTAGGACCAACAGAATGGAATGGTAAAAAAAAATTGCCATCGGTTTTATCATAGGGTACTTTTTGGGAACTTTGAAAAAGTGCTGAGTCAGCATTTTTTAACACTGTGGGTAATGGGAAAAACATATGACTACTTTTCTCCCAAACCACTGCTCCAAAAGCTTTCAAATTTCAGATATAACATCTTTGGAAGATTGTTTCACATGTGTATTGAAATCTATTGCCTGGGTCCATATTTGGGCTCTCTATGGGAGCCCAAATGTTTAAATTAGTGCAGTATGAGGAGTATTTTTTAAAAATCTTCTTCTTCAGATCTTCCAATAAGAATCTTTTGGGGTGAGGGGTGAGATTCAAGTTTGTTCAAGCCAAGTCCCTGGGTTCATATTTAGGCTGAAAATTTGGGGTCCCGTTGTGGACTTAGAAATTTTGGACCAAAATCCAGAAATTGTTTTTTATGCATTTCGGTCAATTTTAAGAGAGAAAAAAATTTTTGTTTACACTGAAAATTTGGGGTCTGGGTGGGACTTAGAAAATTTTGGACCAAAAGCCAGAAATTTTTTTTTGTTTTTCCGGAAATTTTTTTTTTGTTTTTTATGCGTTTCGGTCAATTTTAAGAGAAAAAAAATTATTTTTTTTTACACTGAAAATTTGGGGTCCGGGTTTTCTTTTCAACTGTTTGATTTATAAATTATGCGGGTATTCTTGCTGATTGATTAGGTAAATGGTTAATGCATCTTTGTTATGGGATTGACTTAAACACCTAGCTTCATGTCAGCTTTGCATCTGAATTCTCCTGAAGGCTTGACCTTTTGAAAATAGGACCACCATATACTTTTACTCTCTTTCACTTCACACACCCCCCTGGGCTTGTTTCCAGGTCAGTATGATAATCTCAGCATTGGCACCAACAAATGTAAACATTACCATATTTCTCATGCGTAAAATGCCAGAAAAACTACAACCAGAAAAACTTGTACAGGCCTGAAATTATAGCTGTCACAAATCGATGTCACTATCAATCATGCGTAGTAAAATTGATTTGCATTTTCCTAAGTTGAATAATCACTAAATGTTTCCTCTCTTTGAATGTTTAGAAACTGAACAGACAATTGATACAAATTTTTAATTATTTCTTAAGATAAATGTGCAGAATTATTAATCTATTACATTTTCCTCTGGCCTGAAAATTTTTGTTTTTTTAGATCAGCTTAAAACTCCAGAGCAGTCACATAATTCAGATCAAAGATTTTCTTTAACTTCAGCTTGTTTACCAGTAACAAAGTGCCCCACTGACTTTTGTTTCACAACAGATACACTGAATATCATCAAAAGTACATGCCTACCATTCCAGCCTTATTTAATACAAGTAAAAGTAGAGAAGGACTTCTTGTTTCTAAAACATTTCCCATTTTCAGAATTTATTATATAGCTCTTTTCAAAACTCTGTCCTACATTAACGATCTTTCATGCACAAAAGGCCCTGGTGTGGATGACTGACTGGCCCTCCTCCTCCCCCCAATCCTGTCCAGAGTTCTTGGAATTTATTAGTGGATAAGTACTTGTATTCTTATACAGGTCAGGAGAGGGGTTCTTTTTTCACAAAAAACACTGAGGTAGACTGTTGTGCAGGAATAATTTGAATCAGCTGATGAGGCCACTGCTGTAGATGATGGGGGAGAAGTTACAGGACATTTCATCCCACCAGTTTGCACATAGATTTGAGATTTTACAAGCTCTGTCACTTCTGTACTGCCACTTTTTGAACTTTTTGTTTGATCTATTGTGACGAAAACATGTAACTGATAAACAGCCAGAAATGCAGTGTGAATGGTGCAAGGAGTCATTTCAACAAGTTTGCCTACAGCTCATAGAAAGTGTAACTATAGTTTGTTTTAAATAAGTGAACAATGTACTGCTACCAATAATTACTATTTATTAATGCTATTAGTTCATTAACATGTGAAGTTAGTTTGTACTATATTCTGGAGTTCTCATAACACAACTTAAAAGCTTCACATTCTATCCACATGCTTCATATTATCTATGTATTTCAGATGTAAGGATTTGACTTGTAACAATATATGGGAGAATGCCCACATGCACACCTCCATATATTGAAACAAATTAAATACAAAGGAACAAATTTTGACAACAAAGAATAATTTACCACCCTGCCAGTTAATGCATGCATATGTACTCACACACAGGGCCTCATTTTGCTCACCCCTTGTTTCACAGAAAATAAATAATAAAAAATAAAATCCTCCCTTCCATCCAAATTAAAAATAAATTCTGATGGATAATCTTGGTATTGATTTTTTATGGCCTCATGTCTGTAACTCAATATATTTTAATGATACCTTTATCAAAAATATCTTAAACTTCCACAACAAATGTTGTTTTAATAGTTAACATGCACCACTGACTCCTGCTTAGAAAACAATAGAAGTCAGAAAATTGAGAACCCCCCATATGTTTTTGGTTGGGGTATTTTCAATTTTTAATACTCATGAGAAGGGTCACTTGGCTATGTTTAACTGGTTATAATGGATTATCTGATTAATCAATTAGGAAAATTGGCAGTCGTCACAAGAAATTGTTATAACATGGCTTGTTTTTATTGTTATTCCCTATAACAAGTTTTTGATCTTAAAATTGAAAATAAAATTGCATTTTTTATTTATTATATATTTTCAGAATGATTTAGCTTTTCTTGCAAGATGCTGGAAGTTAACTGATCGACCAACATTTTGCATGATTATTAGAGAAGATAACATGAGGTAAAGATGTTTACATCTCACCGGTCTTAATGCTTATGCTTCTAAAATGGTACAGAGTTTAAGAATGGACAAAAAAAAATTTAAGGAAGTAAAAAGTAAAAGTATGAAGTGTCCTTTTTGTTTTTGGTTTCTATGGATTTCACTGACCTTTCCTGTTGATAGGTTCGGGTGATTTTTTTAATCCTTGTCTTCCGAACAATCTTGATTTGAAAAAAATAAAATGTACTAAACGTAGGAGCAAACTTTCAATTTTAAAAACTGCAAGTGCAAAATAAAATGTATGCCTGGTTTCAAATCAAGGCCTGCTGTTTTGTATTTGTGCACCTACTGGAATTTCATTGAAATCATATACGGTCACAATTAGCCATTGTGCATAAGTATGTGACCTTAAACACCAATAAATAAATAAATATTGAACTCATATATGTATATATGGCTAAGAATAAATCAAGTCACTTATGGAACTGACTTTCACTTCGTCTAACACTTTTCATTTTCTTAGGTTTCTTAGTCTTCAATGCTAATTATCTGCTCAACAAATTTTTAGCTCACCTGAATGAAAGTCAGGATGAGTTATTGCGATCACTCACCCTTCGCCATCCACCAGTCTGTCATCCGTGAACATGGAGTTTCTGCCTTATTCAAAGCTGCCAAACTGATTTCAGCTAAATTTGAGGTGATTGCTTGTTATCCCCTACCAAATCAAAGTTTGCGGGGGGATATAGAAATGGGTTCCGTACGGCCGTCCATCCGCACCAACATATCAGGTTTATGTGCCTAGTTGTTGGTACACAGCACTGTTATGTGTCTAGTCTAATTTTTATGACTAGCCACATAAATTTGAACTAACAAATGGTGTTTATGTGTCTAAAAAAGTGAGTTATGTGGCTAAAATGTGGTATTGTATTTTCAGGTATTTTATGTTAGGGAAAGGGTTAGGGTCAGTATGCTGAAAGGGTTAGGGTTTGCTACCACCCAGAAATTAGACTTGAAAAAGAGTTTTTAGTGGTTGTCCATGCATTTTAAATTCCTCACATATTATCGCCACATAAACCCTGATTTTAAGGGTGTCTGTCCATCTGTTCATCTGTCCGTCCATCAGTCCATCCATCCATAACATATTTGGATCTTCATATCTCAGTCAGTGGATGTTGGATTTAAATGATCTTTGGTATGCTGATAGACCACCATGGGGGAAAGGATTTTTTTTCTAGAGTTATGGACCTTTTTTCAACTTAGAAAGTCCCAATTTTTATGGTTTCTCGTGAGTAAACCACTTTTGTGGCAGGGGATACCAGTGGCGTTGCACCTTGTTCTGACATAGCATTTTGTTTTTGTTCAAATCAACTTACCCAGCCCCATAGGGAGGGAGGGGGTGGGAGAAAATGCTCCAAATTTTTTTTAAAATCTTCTCATGAACCATTGGGTAAAATGACTTGATATTTGGTATAGAGCTTCCTTTTGAGTTGTAGAATCAAATTTGTTCAAACAGAATTCATGGAGCAGTATTTGTCTTTGTAATGGGAGGGTCAAAATTTCTATTTTCTGAACCGATGACCTTGAACCAAATTTGGTATGTGGTATTATTGAGTCATAAAGTATTTGATTCGTGCAAGAAAACATATTTCCCATGTCCCAGGAGAATAGAAATATTTGACAGGGGTCAGATTCAAGTTTATTCAAATCAAGTCCTTTGAATAATATTTGGGCTCTCTGTTGGAGCCCGAATTTTTACTTGCTGCAATATGAGGATTATTATGCCCCCGACTTATAAGTTGAAGGGGTATCTAGTGGAGGCCTCCGTCCTTGTGTCCATCCGTCCGTACCAACATTTTCTCTTGCATCTCAGATATTTGGTGTTGTGATAGAGCATCATGGGGGAATGATACCTGTGGAGCGTGAGTTTTTTCCACACATTTCTTCCAGAGTTATGGCCCTTCTTTACCCTTTTGACTTAGAAAATTTTTGACAGGTCGGGCACATTGGCACAGGCTTTGCATTGCCCCTCATGTTATTTCAAAATTTTCTTCTCACAAACCCCTGATCAGAATCTTTGCATATATGGTCTACACTTTTCTTAGGGTAGTCAGATCAAGTTCGGAAGGGGTTATGTATGCGGACTTTGATTTTTTGTCAAATTAGGTTTCGGCTCACATTGAGCAGAGGGATGGGGCAAAAATGCTCCAATTCTTAAAAATTCTTTTTCTCAAGAACCAGCAATAGCAGAGACTTGATATTTGGTATGCAGCTTCCTTTTGAGGTGTAGACTCAAGTTTGTTCAAGAGAAGTTGGAGGGGCTATATTTGACGATGTTAAAGGAGGGGCAAAAATTTTGGCCCCGCCCCAAATTTCTATTTTACAAACCGCGAAGCCGATTTAACCAAAATTTACATGAGTGCTTATTGGGTGATAAGTACCTAATTTATGCTGAAACCACAGGAGCTAAAAATAGAAAAAAATGAAAACGCCCATATCTCCAAAACTACACGGCACTGAGAATTCTTATTTGTTGTGAAGCTTCCTTAGGACCAACAGAATGGAATGATCAAAAAAAATTGCCATCGGTTTTATGATGGGGTAGTTTTTGGGGACTTTGAAAAAGTGCTGAGTCAGCATTTTTTAACACTGTGGGTAATGGGAAAAACATAAGACTACTTCTACCCTTGTCCCATGTTTGCCCCTAAAAACAACAACACCGAAATAAGCATGAGGCCGTGCGGCGGTCCATATATTCGAGAATTAGTATGTAGCATCAACAGACAATATTTACAAATGCAAAACTCAATAGAAGGCAAAACTGTACTGCATGTAAGTTGAAAACTGATGACAACTGCGAGCCACCCAACCAGAAAACCCACTGTGGGAAACACTGGAGGTGCACCAACCCAAATTGCAGCAGTCAAAATTGTGTCGGGATTTCTAATTCTAAATGCCTAGAGATAAGGACACAGATAATAAGCTGTGTATACTGTCCTTAACGTAAATATCCTTGGCCTTCTCTGACTTCCAACGACCTTGTCGTTTGAACAAACGATCATTTATACCGCTATGAGCCGCTGCGGTAGCACCACCGGACCGCAAACTGTGGGTACCAAAAGCTTTTACATCAAAACCCAGCCCAACAAACGCCGCTCGAAAAATCTCTCGCGTTCGAGAGTAAGAAAGGCAGTTTCTTGGTCTCAAAACGTACCCACTTTGAGATTTCAAATAGACGAGAGCTCGAAAGAGAAAATCCTCGCTCCCAAGGTCTATCTAAAAAATGTCAAAATATGTACGCAGAAACGTGTAGGGACATGTAGGAAGACAAGTTTTGCCTACGATTACCAAATGACCGTCACGATAAACGTCATTTTTGGCTTTCTCAATGAAAGTTTTGACGAAAGTTTCTTCGAAAGAAACATCAGAGGCACGCAAGTGAACGAGCTCATCAAAACGGAGAAAACCAGCGTAAGCAAGCAAGCACATAGTGACAGTACGAAGTGAAAACCCAGAAGGAGCAGCATAATAGGACTCAACCAAATGCTTTAACATATCCGGGGAGACAGGTTCTTTACGATTACGTCGCTGGTTGACAGTACGAGCGGCCGCCTCTTTCATCATCTGAGGCAGAGGATGATCAGTGGGATCTTGAACCATGGCAATTTTGTGAGCCCAGGAAATGCTGTAAAAAGCGGAATTGACTGATGAGCTGGAATTGGATGATTGCAAAACACTCAAAAGATATAATGCTACATGTGCCGACGAAGCAGGTAAACAGTCAATATGAGTATTGGAAAATCCGGAACACCAGCGCTTCCATCTGAGAAAACTGTATAAATAAGTCCTTGCAGGTCCGTCCTGTCGAGATTGCAAAACAACTGAAGGCAATTTGTCGGCAAGTGCTTTCAAAACTGGATCTGGAGTGTCAAGAAGGGACTTCCACGACTCAGATTGAAACAAATCTGCAAAACAAAGAAAACACACATGAACACTTCATCGCAACAATAATAAAGCACGACGGTAAGATCCGAAATCCACCGGAATCCTGTTAGGGTGGGTGGGTGGGCGGGACAGAATAAACAACTGACAAGTGTGACCGCCGGACCGAGAATGAATTATTAGCTCGTGCTAATACAATTCAATAATAAACACTCGACTACCCCTAATTACCCACTCGATTAACACTCGGGCAAACATGGGAAGAGAAGAACGCATTTTCATTCTAATTCGCAAGCTCAAACGAATGAAAAACTCTTTTTCTCCGAAACCACTGCTCGAAAAGCTTTAAAATTTCAGATATAACATCTTTGGAAGATTGTTTCACATGTTTATTGAAATGAATTGCCTGGGTCGATATTTGGGCTCTCTATGGGAGCCCAAATGTTCAAATTAGTGCAGTATGAGGAGTATTTTTTAAAAATCTTCTTCTTCAGATCTAGCAATAAGAATGTTTTGATATTTGGTATGCAGCATCCTTAGGGGGGTGAGATTCAAGTTTGTTGAAGCCAAATCCCTGGGTTCATATTTAGGCTGAAAATTTGGGGTCCCGTTGCGGACTTCGAAATTTTGGACCAAAATCCGAAGAAATTTTTTTTGTTTTTTATGCGTTTCTGTCAATTTTAAGACAAAAAAAAAAAAAAATTTTTTTCCCCTGAAAATTTTGGGTCCGGGTGGGACTTAGAAAATTTTGGACCAAAATCCGAAAAATTTTTTTTTTGTTTTTTCTGCGTTTTGGTCAATTTTAAGACGAAAAAAAATTATTTTTTTTACCCTGAAAATTTGGGGTCCGGGTGGGACTTGGAAAATTTTTGACCAAAATCCAGAATTTTTGTTTTTTTTGTTTTTTATGCATTTATGTCAATTTTAAGACAAAAAAAAAAAAAAAAATTTTCCCCTGAAAATTTGGGGTCCGGGTGGGACTTAGAAAATTTTAGACCAAAATCCGAAAAAAATTTTGTTTTGTTTTTTATGCATTTCTGACAATTTTAAGACAAAAAAAAAAATTTTTTTTTTTCCCCTGAAAATTTGGGGTCCGGGTGGGACTTAGAAAATTTTGGACCAAAATCCGAAAAAAATTTTTTTTTGTTTTTTCTGCGTTTTGGTCAATTTTAAGACAAAAAAATTTTTTTTTTTTTTTCCCCTGAAAATTTGGGGTCCGGGTGGGACTTAGAAAATTTTGGACCAAAATCTGGAATTTTTTTTTTTTTTGTTTTTTATGCATTTCTGTCAATTTTAAGACAAAAAAAAAAAAAAATTTTTTTTTTTTACCCTGAAAATTTGGGGTCCGGGTGGAACTTAGAAAATTTGGGACCAAAATCTGGAATTTTTGTTTTTTTGTTTTTTATGCGTTTCTGTCAATTTTAAGACAAAAAAAAATTTTTTTTTTTTACCCTGAAAATTTGGGATCCGGTGGGACTTAGAAACTTTTGGACCAAAATCCGTAAATTTTTTTTGTGTGTTTTTTATGCGTTTCTGTCAATTCTAAGACAAAAAGAAATTTTTTTTTTTACACCGAAAATTTTGGGTCCGGTGGGACTTCGAAAATTTTGGACCAAAATCTGAAAATTTTTGTTTTTATTTTTATGCATTTCGGTCAGATAAAAAAATTTTTTTTTTTACCCTGAATATTTAGGGTCCGGGTGGGACTTCGAAAATTTTGGACCAAAATCCATATTTTTTTTGTTTTTTGTTTTTTATGCGTTTCTGTCAATTTTAAGACAAAAAAAACATTTTTTTTTTACACCAAAAATTTGGGGTCCGGGTGGGACTTTTGGACCAAAATCCGGAAATTAGTTTTATCGTTTTTTATGCGTTTTAAGAAGAAGAAAAAAATTTAGGCTGAAAGTATTTTGTTTGGGAAAAAAATCTGTTTTTTATGTGTTTATCTCAATTTTGGGACGTTAAAGTGCAGGAACTGAAAATAGAAGGAAAATCCTGTGTATTATGTGGGCACAATCGCTTCATCTAGTTGGTATATGCTTTTCTTAGGAGGGGCGTATGCAGCTTATTCAAGTCAAGTCCCTGGTTTGATATTTAGACTACCATGTCAGGTGAGCGCCCTCAGGCCCCCTGGGGCCTCTTGTTTAACTTATTGCAAAAAAGGGAATATTCTTTGAAAATCATCTTCTTCAGAACCATCAGTCAGAATCTTTTAATGTTTGGTATACATCATTGTTATGAGGGTCAGATTCCAGATTGTTCAAACCAAGTTCCTAGGTTAATATTTGGGCTTCCTATGGAAGCCCAAGTTTTAACTTTGTGCAATATGGGGGATAATTTTTAAAAATGCTTTCATATTTGGTATACAACATCTCTAGTGGGGGTCACATTCAAGTTTGTTCAAGTCAAGTGCCTGGGTTAATATTTGGTCTCCATATGGGAACCTGAAATTTAACTTAGTACAAGTACAATATGAGGGAATTTCTTCAAAAATTTTCTTCAGATTCACCTGTCAGAATACTTTCATATTTGTGATACAACATCTCTAGGGGGGTCAGATTCAAATTTGTTCAAATCATGTCCATAGGTTAATATTTAGGCTCGTTATGGTAGCCCAAATTTTAACTTAGGGCAATATGAGGAAATTTCTTTAAAAATCTTCTTCTTCAGATCCACCAATTAGAATCTTTTGATATTTGCTGTGCAGCATCCTTAGTGGGGTGAGGTTTATGTTTGTTCAAGCCAAGTCTCTGGGTTGATATTTGGGCTTCGAATTATAACTTAGATCAGTATGAGGAATTTTCTTTAAAAATCTTCTTGTTCAGATCCAGCAGTCGGAATGTCTTCATATTTGATATACAGCATCCTTAGGGAGGTGTGATTCAAGTTTGATCAAGCCAAGTCTCTGAGTCCATATTTGGACTCGCTGTGGGAGACCGAATTGTAACTTAGTTCACTTTTAGGAACATTCTTTAAAATTTTTAATCTTCTTCTTCACATCCACCAGTAAGAATCTTTTGATATTTGGTATGCAGCATCCTTAGGGGTGAGATTCACATTGGTTCAAGCCAAGTCTCTGGGTTCATATTTGGGCTCCCTGTGGGAGCCCAAATTATAACTTAGTTCAATATGAGGAATTTTCTTTAAAAATATTCTTGTTCAGATCCTGCAGTCAGAATGTTTTGATATTTGGTATATAGCATCTTTAGAGAGGTGTGATTCAAGTTTGTTCAAGCCAAGTCTCTGAGTTGTAACTTAGTTCAGTATGAGGAACATTCTTTAAAAATCTTCTTCTTCACATCCACCAGTAAGAATCTTTTGCTATTTGGTATACTGTACCGTTAGGGAGGTGAGATTCAAATTTGTTAAAGCCAAGTCTCTGGGTTCATATTTGTGCTCCGTATTATAACGTAGTTCAATATGAGGAATTTTTTTTTTTTTTTTTTAATTTGTCAGATCCACCGCTCAGAATGTTTGAATATTTGGTATATGGTTTTCTTAATGAGGCAGAAGCAACTTTGTTCAAATCAGAACCCTCGGTTGATAGTTGTCAGTGTTAGGTGAGTGCTCTCAGGCCTCTTGTTCATATTTTGGCTCCCATAGGGAGCCCAAATTTTAACCTCGTGTTATATGACGAATAAACTAAAAAATTTGTCTCCTTCAGATTCACTGTTCAGAATCTATTGATATTTGGTATACAGTATGCTGGGGGGTCAGATTCAAGTTTGTTCAAGTTAAGTCCCTTAGTTGATATTTGGACTCCCCCTTTTTTTTAATTATTAAAAATTTGGGCATTGTTTCCATGGTAGCATCCCAATACTAAAAAAAATTCTTCTGGCATTGACAAAAGATTTATAAATCATTAAATAACTTCATTCCTCTGTAGTGTTAACTAGCCATAGATGCTATTTAAATCCTTCTTTAAACAACTTTGGTCAGGTGAGCACCCCAGGCCCCATTTGCCTCTTGTTTTGATTGTATTCAAGAATCCAGCAACCAAGTCTACACTTTCTATCGTGAGTATGACTGAGCCATGCTCATGATAGGAAGTGTAACTATGATGACTAGATATCACTTGACGAGTAATAATAATAGCAAAAAATAAGGAAGATTTGGCCTAAACGGAGGTTGAATCTGCCTGGCTAAATCATCACATACTCCTGATAAAACTTTGTCCACTGCGAGTTGCATGTGCACAGTGAGTGTTGATGCCAAAAATAAGTTGCTAGGCAACAGTCGTTTCTAACGTAATGGTATCCTGTAGGCCAGCCACTAACACTGCTAGTGAGCTACATAAAAGTGAAATCTGCATGCGGAAAATACTTGACAGGCACTTTTTGTCCGCTTTTCAAATCCAGGTATTCAAAATCGAAGTCTGGAGGAGTCAAATACAGAGATTATTGTGCAGCTGAAATCAGAGCTTACCCAGACAAATTAGGTTCAGACTTATTTGTTCTCATCAGTTCTCATCAGTGGCATTAAGCAAGAAGGTACAAAAATCTGATGATCCAGTGGGCTTAATTTTTACAAGTGAAACAGAGTGTACCACAATTTTTAATGTTAGAAGTTTTTTTTTTTTTTTTTATCCCCTGACCAAACAAAGTCTGTCTGTCTGTGTGTCTGTCTGCACATTTTGGGAATGCGATAACTTGAACAAAGTTGATTTTCATGAAACTTGTTATAGGCACAAATTGTAATAAGATCTGATTCAAGATCATTATTCACTCAATCTTGTGGATTTTTGTTGGTGTCCATCTGAAAGCAAAAGTGGTGCAAAAGTTACACTCAATTTCTCATAAACATTTGACCCACTTTTTGATTTGATAGTTTGGGCATTTGTTTGTTTTTCAAGTTATTTGTTGATATTGATATGTATTACTCAATAAGTTCAAGGTTTGTGTTGTCCCTAATAATAATACTCAATTGCAGGAATGTATTCAGAGGTGGTGCACCAGGAATATTTGCACTCCTATCTGCCAAAAGTAATCCAATAGCAAACAACAGTAGTGCCTAAAATAAAGAAGTAGTGATGTGCAATTCGAATGATCTATTTTTCACCATTCAAATGTTAAAATACACAGCAGTGTAGCCATTAAAAGATATGCTGAGCAGTTAACCCTCTACACAGTGGTTCGAGGGATCAAATTTTCAGGTCACAAACTTATCCCATAATGCAACTCAGAATTTAACCAATTCAGTCTTGTTTGACAGAGCTCATTGAGCTCTGTCAAACAAGACTGAATTGGTTAAATTCCAAATTGCATCAGGCGAAAGTTTCCAGCTTGAAATTTCTGTGTTTTGACATAAGTGTGTGCCGAAGGTGAAATTGTACATAACAACATGTAGAAAATGAATTTAAATATTGTGTGTGCTCCTTGAAACAGGGTTCATAGAGGCTATGGAAAGTTATGGAAAAGTGAAATTCATTTTCCAGGACCTGGAAAGTTAAGGAAATTCTGAATTTGTTCAACAGGCTCTGGAAAGGCTTTGGAAATTCACATTTTATGTTGGTGTTCTACAAGTATATGTCCCAAACCACTGAACTACAACCAGTGACATTTCATGCAAGTTCTTGGAGGGTTCCTATATGTACAATGGATTGTTTGTAGAATTTTGTCGTATTATTGACCACAATGAGAATTCTTGAGCAGCCATTATACTGTTTAGTTCTATTTCGAACAGTATGTGACCAAAAATACCTGTATCCTTAACTGCTACATCTGGAGAAACTTCATGACATAAAACAACTAATCTGTTAATTATGGACCACCAGGTAGGATAGCCAGTGGTCCATGATTAGCAAATTTGCTTGTTGGATCCTCATTGCTGTTGGTTATCAAAGTGAAGGTACAATTAGATCTCCACCCTTTTTTCTGTGTGCATTCTGTAGTTTAATGGGTATAGGGCTGTGGAAAATTTGTAGAGCAGGCTATGGAAAAACTATGGTAAAGCTATGGAAAATGTACTACAGGGCCTGTATGAACCTTGTTGAAATTAGAAGTTTGTTACTCCTGCATTTCACAATCAGCCTAAAAATGTTCCCTTCCATTGAAACTCTTGGACACATTCCATATTGAGTGACTAATAAAACATACTGAAAGCAGTGTTGTCTAATAAAACTACAGGAGATGGGTTATTTTATTTCACTGCTTTGTATTCAGGTTTGTGTACATTTTTACAAAAATGTTTTAATGATATAAACAGAAGTATAGTTCATCTGTGCAGTAGGATGTTTTTTGGTTTTTATGAATCTATAATACTTCGAGACAGTTCAGTTGTTTTTGCAGAACATATTAAATATTTAGTTTTATTCCAACGCCATAAGTATGGCAAGTTGTTTCTTCCTTTTTCTTCAGCATAAATGAAACTGACTTTCTGTGTATGAAATAATAAGGCCAAAAAAGTTAAAAATCTGTTTCTCTGGCCCTCTCACATGGTCCTTTTTTTGCCGCATGTACTCTTTTTATAACCAATGCAACTTAATAAAAATTAAATGGTTTATTTCTGATATTTTACCCAAGTTTATAAAATTAATAAATTTGTCCCTTGAGAGCAACAAGGCTTTGCAATGCTTTAGAAATGCAAAGTCTTCTTGCACTCAGGGGACGAATTACACCACCCCCTATGCTATTATGTAGGTTATGAGGCCTAAAACATAAAACAAACCAAGAACATGAACTTTTGATGTCAAAGAAATAATTACAAAAATAAAATAAAATACCTACCGAAGATTGAATGCCCACCCACCCGCCCACCCACATGGAATTTTACCAAAAAATGGCCTGAGAAACAGAATATCTACTTTTTGGGGCCTAATGAAAACAAAATTTCTATCAACATCCATTTCAGGGATCCAAATTTTAGTGAATTCCTGGCATTGTTATCTCAGTGTAAA
Source organism: Pictodentalium vernedei (assembly GCA_031216915.1). NCBI lineage: Eukaryota > Metazoa > Mollusca > Scaphopoda > Dentaliida > Dentaliidae > Pictodentalium > Pictodentalium vernedei. The sequence continues at coordinate 247,552,010 of CM062295.1, forward strand.
AGAGGTGAAGTGGATGGAATAAAAGTCAGAATTGGAAAGTTGCAGGTTTGTGTTACACTGATATGGAATTTGATGTGTACATAACTGATTGATTGGTCACCTTATTTTGTATAATATGTGTGATGAATTGGCATTAGCATACATGATTAATACTGTTATGAGTCTCCAACATGGAATTTAACCAATTCAGTCTTGTTTGACAGAGCTCCATAAATTTTATTACTCTCTATTTTGTTCTTTCCTAAGTGATTTGGGAAAGAAAAAGTGGTGCAAACCACCAAGAAAAAATGAGCCCAAACTGGGTCGAGTGTGCCCGGTGCACACCCAGTAGGGGACACTCTTCTCTGTACTAATCCACAGTTTTCCAGTACCAGTGCGCAGATGTATACCAACGTGTCATTATACCCCACGCAACGAAGTTGCTGGGGTATAATGTTTTTGACTGGTCTGTCCGTCAGTCCTACTTGTTTTCCGGACTTTTTTCCTACACGCTTCCAGATATTGAGCTGATTTTTGGTATGTGAGTCTAACATGGTGGCCTACAGATCAAGTTTGCATTTTTTTCTGCTCCACTGATTTTTACCGAAATTACGGCCCTTGGACTCTGAAAAATTCATCAAAATTACAGTTTTCCTGACTTTTTTTCTACACGCTTCCAGATATTGAGCTGATTTTTGGTATGTGAGTCTAACATGGTGGCCTACAGATCAAGTTTGCATTTTTTTCTGCTCCACAGATTTTTACCGAAATTACGGCCCTTGGACTCTGAAAAATTCATCAAAATTACAGTTTTCCGGACTTTTTTCCTACACGCTTCCAGATATTGAGCTGATTTTTGGTATGTGAGTCTAACATGGTGGCCTACAGATCAAGTTTGCATTTTTTTCTGCTCCACAGATTTTTTACCGAAATTACGGCCCTTGGACTCTGAAAAATTCATCAAAATTACAGTTTTCCGGACTTTTTTTCTACACGCTTCCAGATATTGAGCTGATTTTTCGTGTGTGAGTCTAACATGGTGGCCTACAGATCAAGTTTGCATTTTTTTCTGCTCCACTGATTTTTACCGAAATTACGGCCCTTGGACTCTGAAAAATTCATCAAAATTACAGTATTTTTATACTGTACCAATGACCCAGACATAGCTGGTGCTAACTCTTAAAATATAGGGCCAAACACAAATTTTGCCCCCCAATCCCCAAAATTTGCATCTAAAACCAAAGAAAACATGTCCTGAATGGCCCTCCACACTTCACCTCTACTGCGCATGCGCAGTGTCAAGGACGTTCCGAAATTGGCGCCATTAATCATTCTAAGTTTGGCCCTTCATCAGTTAACATCTGACTGATATTTGTGCTTGTAAATCTCAGTTTAAATGATGCCAGACACATAAATATTAGGGAAATGGTGATTCTAAGGAGGATAGAGAAGGAGGAGAGGAAAAATGTGTGACAGAATATTATCAGGGATGTAACTTATAATTTTTTAATGAAATTATGTTAAGTTACCTATTTTCGAGGCAGCAGCCATTTTGTTGCCATTCTGATTATTTAGTTACACTGATTTTTCAGTGTTTTCCTCTCTCCCTGTCCTTTAAGTTCCCCCTTGCTATTCTCCCATGCTTTTGGCATAGTTTTTGTAATTATTATCACTAAATTTTCTTGGGAGTTTTAGCTGAATAACAGAATGAATTCTGTTCTTTTCCCCATGTTTACGTCTTCACCTACGGGTGGTTAGGCATTGTGTTCTGCATCTACCATCTGATGTTCTGCAGTTTCTTCCCTGGAAGTCTCTGTTTTGCATCAGATAGTGTATTTTTGGTAACTGATTCCGGGCCTGGGTGCCTGGAGTCTTATTTTAGTGTTTTTACATTCATTGTTTACATTTACAACAGCCCTCTGTGTGAGGGGGGGATTTCTTGAAAATAATATCTTGATGTTATTTTAATCATAACTAGATACATTATTATTGTTCGTAAGTGTTGAATAAATTGTTTAAAATATTTTTAAAATTTTTGTCCACAGTTAGGCTTGGGATCCATTGGGGCTCAACGTTACTTTTCAGAAACTTGGGCTGTTCTGAAAAAATATTTTTTCAAAATATTTTGATTTCAATTATTTTTTCTATATTAATGGATCATATTATTATTATGTATTTGGATTGCCAGGGGTTGGGGCGAGTACCAGGACTTGTTTTCTTTTCACATTGAAAGGATTTTGATCAATTGTAATAAGAGGAAGTCTTCCTCTGACTTTTATAATCATTCTATATGTAGTCAGTGTACTCGCATTAACTCCTGTTCTGTATCGTATGATTTCGATGACAACATGGGAAGCGTATGTCACGGTATGTTAGTGGGGAATTGGACACTCCGGTCCTTTCCCCGCAGGGTCACTCTACTTTATCAATTTCTATTTCAGACGATCAAGATTAGGGTGATGTATCTGTGATGTCTTCCAACAGTGTGCCTCCGTCATCACAATTAATGAAGGGCTAGCGGAAAAGTGCTCATGTAAATACGCCAATTGCCTAAGAGGACCCTAGTAGGTTCGACGGCCTTTGACGTCCGCTAGCTCGCCTGGTGTAGCGTCCATTCATCGAATGGTTCGGCAGCCGGGTTCATCCGTCGCGGTCTAGAAGGAGTTTTGGGGTGATGCGAGCACTACAAATCAACCAAATGCACACCCAGTGACGGCGGATTAGAGGGAGAACGGAGGAAGCCTTTTAGTCCGGTTCATAGCTCGTTCTGGTCCATCTGGACGGCGAGCGAGAGAGGCCCCTCTCTCGTACAACAACATCTGGCCCCAGATGTTGTGGTACAAAATGTTTCGCATTCGGAGCATACGTCCGTCGCTCGGGACGCTCCGACATATAGTCAGTCTGGAGTAGACTGTCAATAAGGCTTCCTCATTCTCATGGTAGCGCACACGACCGCTCTTGGCTACGTGACCTCGGATATCCAGTCAGCTTCGCCAGTCAGAGAATCATCTGCGACCAGGTCACACCATCCGGTAGCCAGGGACACGAGGCCTGCAGACTCCGGACGTTCGCATAGGAAGTGTGCGGGAGTCAACGTACACGGAGTTTCCGGCGGCAATGCATCGTAAGACCGCTACTGCACAGGCCTCGGGAATGGACGTTCGTTCCTAAATAGCACAGTTTATCGCAGCATCCCAGCATCAACTGAATCTGTCGCATATTTTTTATCCGACGATGCTGGGTCGGGACGCTCCGCGGAAGCGGGTACGGACGTCCGAAAATTTCATCCGGTCCGACAGAATACCGAAAGGGATTTGGAGGATTTCGAGCTTTCCCTTTCGGAACAACATATGCTGTTGTGTATGTCATCTGACTTGATCTTCTACAGCCTCTTTCATCGGACCAGAATGCTGCGATGCCGGATAAGAAACTGATAGCGTCGGTGGACTTAGAAATTTTTGGTTCAGTTCAGGGACATCGTCCCTCAGTTCCGACATAGTCCAATAATGTCACACAAACTTTCGAATTATTGAACGACGCTATATATATTATTATTATATGCTTGCTATAACCAAGCATTTCTGGTTTCTTGTTCGCAAAGTTACGGAGATGTCTTTCATAAGTGTGCATCTGTCGTCATAGTTAATGAAGAGCTAGCGGCAATAAGTGCTCATGGAATATGTCTATCGCCTAAGAGATCCCTTGTAGGATCGACGGAGTGACATTCGCTAGCTCACCCGGTGTAGCGTGCATTCATCGAATGGTTCGGCTGCCGAGTTCGTCCGTTGCGGTCTAGGAAAGAGATTTGGGTGATGCGAGCACTATAATTACTTTAGTACTCACCCAGTGACGGCAGATTGAGGACAGATCGGAGGAAGCCTGTTAGTCCGGTTCCTGGTTTGTCCAGGTCCGTCCGGGCTGTGAGCGAGAAAGGTCCCTCTCTCGTCCAACAACATAGGGGACCGCATGTTGTGGTTCAGATATTTTACATTCGGAGCATGTGTCTGTCGGTTGGGACGCTCCGTTATATTGACAGTCCGAGAGATTGTCGATAATGCTTCCTCATCCTCACAGCAGGGCACACGACTGCACATTGGCTACGTGACCTCGAGTATCCGATCAGTTTCGTCATTCAGTGATTCCACGGCGAATAGGTCACGCCATCCGGTAGCCAAGGGACACGAGGCCTATACACTCCGTTCGCTCGCATATTGGTAGTATGCACGGGGTAACGATCACGGAGATTCCAGCGGCAATGCATTGTAGGACCGCTTCTCCTCAGGCCTCAGTGACGGACGTGCTATCCGAGTTAGCATAGTTGTTTCGCAGCACCCCGGCAATCGACAGTTTCTTACTCGAATCAGGAATTATCTGACGGCGCTGGGTCGGTGCGGTCCGCGGTTGCATCAGGTACGGACGACCGAACGCTTTATAAGGTCCGACAGGATGGCGAAAGGGATTCGGAAGATTTCGAGTTTTCCCTTTCGTAGCATCGGAAGCTGCCATTCATATCTTCTGGCATTATCTTCCAGTGATTGTTATTTCGGACTACATTGCTGCGATGTTGGATAAGGGACTAATAGCGTCATTGGACACGGAATTTTGGATCGGTTCAGGGACATTGTCCCTGACTTACCGACGCAGTCCAATAATGTCATTACAACATGTGTTTTATTTTTCGACGCTATATATGCATATAAGCCTGCTACCAAGCATGATAGTTTAGTTTCTTGTCCGCAATGCTCATTTCTGCCGTTTTATCATTTATACGAATAATTTATTTTGGCAGAGCAGGGCATACCGAGAGTTCATATGCGTCTAGACGGCGTGGTTAAAGACTGGAAATATTCTTTTTCGCCGTCTATGTCTTTTCCAACCACAATGTTGGAAACGACAATGATGTCTAGTAGACTTAACTTAGACGCTTTATCATACGTAATCCACCTTACTGAGGCGTTGTCATTACGTCTTCAAGAAAAGATTTACGGGATATTATTCTCAATGTGATTTCTTTTGAGGGCAGTAGTTTGTTCACGTATAACTCCGCCCTTCAGTGGCTGATTGGAGTTGGTTAGACGTGACGCAGCCCTAGCTACATCCACGCGCGTGGATAGTAAGGTGAAGAACTCTCTCAGAGTCGCTTCGTTCTCGGAGAAGCCTCTCTTCGACGGCAACTTTTCAGCAATCCATGAATTGCTCGATTTGCACGTTCTCTTGTCTATCTAGTGTTACAAGAGATTCGGACTGCGGCAAACATTCGGTGGTTGACTCAGAGAGTGCCACTGCAGTTGCCGGATCCGAGTGTTATAGTTATGACGGTTGCCAGTCAAACAGATTGGGATATAATATTGATCCCAACGGATTCGAAGTGCCAGGGTCTTTGGGTTCCGCAGTCTCTAAGCAAGCAATTATCTTCCGCGGAATAATGTTTTTTAGGCTTGCTTTATGTCATTGCATGAACATTATTCAGAAACGCATGTCCAAATCCTGTCTGTTAATTCGACAGTAGTGGCGTATCTCCGGAACCAGGGAGGCACTCATTCGTTTCCGTTATTCAATTTAATGGAAAGAATCCGTCGGTTGGTTATAGTACACCAAGTTCTGTTTCGGTCCGTCATATTCCGGGTCGTCTGATTGTTTTACTGGACTCCCGTTCACTTAGGGGTCGCTTGTTGCCGTCAGAATGGACCCTCAACAAACAAGTATTCAATCAGATTTGCTATCTATGGGAGCGCCCAATGATAATTTATTTATGACACAGCTTGCTAATCAATTGCAGACGTATGTGTTGGCTTGTCTGGATCTCTGAGCTAATGTTGTTAACGCTCTATTGATCTAATAGGACAGAATGATAGGATACGCGTATCCTCCGGCGCTGTTGTTTCAGCAGGTATTGCTAAGATAAACAACCACAATACATTTCTGTTGATAGCATCTCTATCTTCACAGAGACCGTGGGTAATTTACTCTGATGTCTACTGTGGGACTTAACGCGAAATCTTCCTCAATGAGAGGATCTTTTTTCGCTGGGTAAATCGTGTCATCTTTGTCACAACCCGCAAGGTCGCAACCTTCACGTATTCCGTTGTGTGGTCCGTATTGCATTGTAAGCATTGTACTGGACAAGCTTTGGGCGCGATTTCTTACTATAGGAGATCCTCTTCTTTGCTATTCTATGCGGCTAAAGTGGAGGCTCTTCCGTCGTTGGTGTAGGGATCACTATGTTCATATTGTTGATCCCTCCATACTACTCATTGCAACTTTTTAATATACTTGTTTGACAAGATCTACTGCAGCCTGTTATTATTTAGGTTATAGGTTTATGTTACCTCATACCTATGCACTCTATGATAGTTTACAATTGAGTCTTATGTCTCTTTATCTAAGTCAGTTAGTAACTTTTTGATAAATAGACTTAGAATCTTTAGATTAAATTCCTATATGGAATTTAACTTCGGTTCTTATTTAGCTAAGTAATCATTTGAGCCTCTGGAAACAGTAGTTTTCAAATTCTGACCTTTTAGACAGTAATTCTGTTGGCTTCTCTTGTACTGAAGAGTCAGTGAGTTTCATGCGCTATCGATGGATGATTTTCACTTTCGTAGTTTCGGAATCACTACTTCCTTTACTATTTAGGTTGGATTTTTGCATAAGAGTTAGGCTCCTAATATCCGGAACCTATTGTTATTAAGGTCCTTCCGTCTTCGTACGGGCATAGGCCTTTACTCTGTCCGGTTAGAGTTTATGTATTTATAAACAGATATCTGTTTATTACTACAGGCGTAAGCTTCTTCTGTCTTTGATGCCTAATAGAAGGACGTTACGCTCCATTCTATTGCTAATGGATTCAATTAACTATCGGTACTGCTTATGGTATATCATTGACTCTGCAGTTGGGCTTAAGATTTCAGCTCATGAAGTAAGAGTTCTTCTACATCTTGGGCTTACATTAATAGTGTCGCTATTATAGATTTTTGAAGGCTGCTCATTGCGCTCAGCCATCCGCATTCATGAATTTTTATCTCAGAAATATCGAGTCCATTTCTGGAGGCCTCTATTGTTAGGTCTATTATCTACTGCTCAGAATGTCATTCACTTAACAGTTGCTACTATAGCTAGGTAGGCTGTCTGTTTTGGCTGTGACTCCATTCTGCTGCCCTCTTCGCTCTGGGCTATTTGACCCAGGGCAAGAAAAGGGGGGGGGGAGGGTGTTCCCTTGGGTCACCTGTTTTACTATGAGAACAAGGGGATACCTCCTCCGGAGTTAGTAATTCTGAGCTGTTATTGGGATGGTTGTTTAGTGAGAAATTTATGTTTTAAAAATTCATTCAAGTCTTAGTTTTTAAAGTATAGCTTTTGAATATAGCACGTGTCAACGGACATGATTATGCAATCCTCAGACACTTTTAAGGAGTATAAGAGTCTCTATTCTCTAGACTTACTTTATTTATTGGCTTACTTTAAAAATTATTAGTATAAGGATTATATTGGATATTAATAGAGTACAATGATGTATGTTGCTCAATTTTGGAAGGTGTTGTATCTTTCTAATTTATCATAAATAAGAAAGATACATGTAAGGCCTATTACTTCTTTTTCCCTAGAGGGGATGACTCTATTTTATATTATTGAGCGTATTCCATCTTGCTCTATGTCCTTGGCCCTCCAGCCTTTTTACTATTCAGCTATGTCTGGGTCATTGGTACAGTATAAAAATGTTAAAAAATTTATAGTAATTTCTATATTTTTTTATACTTACCAATGACCCAGACGGGATGGCCCTCCCAGGAGTTGGGAACTCTTGCCTCCCCGCTGAGTACATAGCGCTTACCAGGCACTGGTTATTAGAATGATTAATGGCGCCAATTTCAGAACGTCCTTGACACTGCGCATGCGCAGTAGAGGTGAAGTGTGGAGGGCCATTCAGGACATGTTTTCTTTGGTTTTAGATGCAAATTTTGGGGATTGGGGGGCAAAATTTGTGTTTGGCCCTATATTTTAAGAGTTAGCACCAGCTATGTCTGGGTCATTGGTAAGTATAAAAAATATAGAAATTACTATAAATTTTTTAACTTTCCGGACTTTTTTCCTACACGCTTCCAGATATTGAGCTGATTTTTGGTATGTGAGTCTAACATGGTGGCCTACAGATCAAGTTTGCATTTTTTTCTGCTCCACTGATTTTTACCGAAATTACGGCCCTTGGACTCTGAAAAATTCATCAAAATTACAGTTTTCCGGACTTTTTTCCTACACGCTTCCAGATATTGAGCTGATTTTTGGTATGTGAGTCTAACATGGTGGCCTACAGATCAAGTTTTTATTTTTTTCTGCTCCACTGATTTTTACCGAAATTACGGCTCTTGGACTCTGAAAAATTCATCAAAATTACAGTTTTCCGGACTTTTTTTCTACACGCTTCCAGATATTGAGCTGATTTTTGGTATGTGAGTCTAACATGGTGGCCTACAGATCAAGTTTGCATTTTTTTCCGCTCCACTGATTTTTTACCGAAATTATGGCCCTTGGACTCTGAAAAATTCATCAAAATTACAGTTTTCCGGACTTTTTTTCTACACGCTTCCAGACATTGAGCTGATTTTTGGTATGTGAGTCTAACATGGTGGCCTACAGATCAAGTTTGCATTTTTTTCTGCTCCACTGATTTTTACCGAAATTACGGCCCTTGGACTCAGAAAAATTCATCAAAATTACAGTTTTCCGGACTTTTTTTCTACACGCTTCCAGATATTGAGCTGATTTTTGGTATGTGAGTCTAACATGGTGGCCTACAGATCAAGTTTGCATTTTTTCTGCTCCTCTGATTTTTACCGAAATTACGGCCCTTGGACTCTGAAAAGTTCATCAAAATTACAGTTTTCCGGACTTTTTTCCTACACGCTTCCAGATATTGAGCTGATTTTTGGTATGTGAGTCTAACATGGTGGCCTACAGATCAAGTTTGCATTTTTTTCCGCTCCACTGATTTTTATCGAAATTACGGCCCTTGGACTCTGAAAAATTCATCAAAATTACAGTATTTTTATACTGTACCAATGACCCAGACATAGCTGGTGGTAACTCTTAAAAATCTAGGGCCAAACACAAATTTTGCCCCCCAATCCCCCAAATTTGCATCTAAAACTAAAAGAAATCATGTCCTGAAGGACCTCCATACTTTGCCCCTACTGCACATACGCAGTGTCAAGGACGTTCCGAAATTGGCGCCAATTACCATTCTTTGTTTGGCCCTTCATCAGTCAACATCTCACTGATCTTTGTGTTTGTAAATCTCAGTTTAAAGGATGCCAGACACATAATTATTGGAGAAATGGTGATTCTAAGGAGGATATAGAAGGAGGAGAGGAAAAAGGAGTGACAGAAAATAATCAGGGCTGTAACTTAAAATTTTTTAATGAAATTATGTTAAGTTGCCTATTTTCGAGGCATGGGCCTGTTGTTGTCATTCTTGTTATAAAGTTGCACTGCTTATTCAGTGTTTCCTCTCTCCTGGTCTTCTAAGTCCCCCCTTGCTATTCTCCCATGCTTTTGGCATATTTTTGAGAAAGATCATTTCTAAATTCTCTTGGGAGAATTAGCTTGGTTACAGAATGAATTCTGTTATTTTCCCCATGTTTACGTTTTCACCCATGGGTGTTTAAACGTTGTGTTCTGCATCTACCATCTGATGTTCTGCAGATTCTCCCCTGGGAGTCTCTGTTTTGCATCAGATAGTGTGTAATTTTGATGACTGATTTCAGGCCAGTTTTGTCAGTGCCTGGAGTCATGTTTTCTGGTGTTTTTGCACTATTTGTTTACATTGGCAACAGTCTCTTTTGAGGGGGGCTGTTTGCCTTTGGATAGTTTATCTCACCATAAGATACATTATTATTATCCATAAGTGTTGCATTAATTATTTAATATAATTTTAAAATTTTTGACCACACTTAACCTTGGGATCCATTGGGGCTCAACGTTACTTTTCAGAAACTTGGGCTTCGCTGAAAAAATATTTTTCAAAAATTATTTTGATTTTCAATTGTTTTTTCATTATTAATGGATCATGTTATTATGTATCTTTGTGTTTAGGGGTTTGTGCGAGTACTAGGACTTGTTGTTGACTTTTCACAATGAAAGGATATTGTTCAAATTGTAATAGGAAGAAATCTTCCTCTGACTTTCATGATCATTGTATTAATTGTAGTCAGTGTACTCGCACTAACTCCTGTTCAATATGTCAATATTGGGATGACAAACATTGGAAACGTGTGTCACGATATGTTGTTAGTGGAGAGAGGGCTATGCCGGCCCTTTCTCCGCAGGGTCACTCTACTCTATCAGTTTCTATTTCAGAGGAACAAGAACAGGGTGATGTTTCCATGTTATCTTCCGCAAGTGCGCTTCCGTCGTCACAATTGAATGCAGAGTTAGCGGCAAAAGTGCTCATGGAGATTCGACAGTTGCCTAAGAGGTCCCTAGTAGGATCGACGGCGCTGTCGTCCACTAGCTCGCCCGGTGTAGTGTCCATTCACCGAATGGTTCGGCAGCCGGGTTCGTCCGATGCGGTCCAGGAGGAAATGTTGGGTGATGCGAGCACTATAAACATTCAAGGTGCACACCCAGTGACGATGGATAGTAGGAGAGATCGGAGGAAGCCTTCTAGTCCGGTTCCTAGCTCGTCCAGGTCCATCCGGACTGCGAGCGAGAGAGGCCCCTCTCTCGTACAACAACATCTGGGACCAGATGTTGTGGTACAAAATGTGTCGTTAGCGGAGCACACGTCCGTCGCTCGGGATGCTCCGTTGTATAGGCAGTCCGCTGAGACTGCTCAGGCTTCTTCTTCCTCTCACCAGCGCACACGACCGCACCTTGGCTACGTGACCGCCGATATTTTACCAGCTTCGCCGACCAGGGATTCTTCGGCGACCAGGTCATGCCATCCGGTAGCCAGGGACACGAGGCCGGTTGACTCCGGACGTTCGCATAGGAAGAGTATGCGGGAGTCACTAGATGCGGAGCTGCCCTCAGCAAAGCAGCGAAAGACTGCGCCTCCGCAGGCCTCGATGTCGGACGTGCTTGCTCAAATAGCACAACTTATCGCAGCATCCCAGCAGCCGACAGAAACGGTGTCGGATCGGGAATTATCCGACGGCGCTGGGTCGGTACGCTCCGCCGAAGCATCGGGTGCGGACGACCGGGAGCATCATGAGGTCCGACCGGATGGTGAAAGGGATACGGATGACTTGGACTTATCCCTTTCGGAACAACATAAAGCTGCCGTGGACTTCATCCGGCACTTTCTTCCTCAGGTTGTTCCGTCGGGCCAGACTGCTGCGGTACCGGACAAGAGAATTATAGCGTCATTGGACACTGATTTCTTCGAGCGGTTCAAGGACATCGCTCCTGAGTTTCCATCTCAGTCCAATAATGTCACAAGGGCATTTGAATTATTGACCGATGCTATATTCAAGCTTGCTTCCAGAACAGGAAAAGCGGGTTTCTTGTCCGCCAATGCTCTTAACCTGCCGGACAGGGTATCCCGAGAGTTCCTCTGCGTATGCACGACGAGGCAGAAGACTTAGAATTATCATTACCGTCGTCTACGTCTATCCCAACCGCGGTGTTGGATACGACTATTTCGTCTAACAGAGCCAGTTTAGATGCTTTATCTTACGCAGACCACCTTACAAAGGCGTTATCACTGCGTCTTCAAGGGAAAGAATTCCAGGATGTTCAATCCTCTTTAAGACTTCTTTCAAGGGCAGTAGCTTATTCCACGTGTAACTCCACCCTTTCAGTGGCAAACTTGGAGTTGGTTAGACGTGACGCAGCCCTAGCTACATCCACACTCGTGGATAGTAAGGTGAAGAACTCTCTCAGAGTCGCTTCGGTCTCCGGAGAACTTCTCTTCGACGGCAAGCTTTCTGCAATTTACGATAAAATTACTAAGAAAGCTTCGGATTCTCTGCTGTTTAAGTCCACTTCTAAGAAGTCGGACACGGCAGATAAGAGTAAGACAGGCACTTCTGGGTCTAATGCGCCCAAGAGAGGTTCCTATAGAGGTTCCGGTGCGTCCTCTTGGTCTTATTCAAGAGACCGTCAAGGCAGCGACTCACGTGCAGGACGTCCTTCGGGCCGGGACAACCGGTCGGACGCCCCGAGGTCGACGGGACGAGGTGCGGGTCGTGGAGGACGTGGTTTCTCCTCCCGCAGGCCTCGCAGGTCCAGGAGGTGATGGCTTAAACCTCTATCGCGTTCCGGTTGGCGGAAGGTTGTCGAGTTTTTCACAAGAGTGAGCGTCGATTACGGACGACCCTTGGGTGAGAGGGGTGATTTCGGAAGGTCTAAAAATATCCTTCAAACGAAAGCCTCCATTAACTCGAAGTCCAAAATGGACTCAACTTCCGTCAAATCCGCAGAAAAGAGACGCTCTGTTTTCAGAGGTGCAGTCTCTTTTAATGAAGAACGCGGTAGAGGTCGTAGAAAACCAGGAAACACCGGGATTCTACAGCCATCTGTTTCTGGTTCCGAAACCAGACGGCTCGTTCCGTCCAGTCATAGATTTGAGCTGGATAAACAAGCTGATCGTCGCTCCGAAGTTTTATATGGAGACAATTCGATCGGTCAGAGCGAGTATTCGGGTGAACGATTATGCAGCAAGCATAGATCTCAAAGATGCATACTTTCACGTCATAGTACATCCGACATTCAGAAAGTATCTACCCTTCACAGTCCTAGGAGTGGTGTATCAATTCCGGGCGATGTGCTTCGGATTGAACCTGGCACCCTGGGCTTTCACTCGGGTAATGAACTCGGTAATGATGTATTTCCGAGCTCATTCGTCTGCGGTAACGTCGGCCTACCTGGACGACATTCTTCAGAGGTACGGCAACGAGTTAACGCTTCACAACGATGTGCAGAATCTGTTTCTATTGCTCCAACGTCTTGGTTTTATAATAAACGAGGAGAAGTCGGATCTGGTGCCGTCCAAGTCATTCACACATCTGGGAATGAGCTTCGAGATGCACAACAATCTCGTTCGTCTGCCATTAACCAGAGCGAAATTAGTCAGTTGTTACGCTCGCTATTGTCTTCACGCAGACAAAGTCACAGCGAGGGAGTTCATGAGACTGATAGGTCTGTGCGGAGCCGCTGCGGATCTCATTCCGATGGGGCGGTTAAGCACTCGTCCTCTCCAAATTTTCTTGACTCAGAATTGGAGTGTGAAAATTCATTTGCTCGACATAGATGTTCTCTTGTCAGATCAAGTGAAACGAGAGATTCAGACTTGGGCAAACATTCAGTGGTTAACTCAGGGAGTTCCGCTGCAGTTGCCGGATCCGAGTTTTACCATTATGACGGATGCCAGTCAAACAGGTTGGGGTGCAACATTGATCCCAATGGATTCGAGATGCCAGGGTCTTTGGGATCCACAATTCCTAGGCAAGCACATAAACATCAAGGAAATGATGTCAATTTGGCTTGTGTTGCGTCATTGGATGGACATTATTTACAAAGCTCATGTCCAAATCCTGTCCGACAATACAACAGTAGTGGCGTATATACTGAACCAGGGAGGCACTCATTCAGTTCCGTTATTCAATCTAACGGAAAGAATCCTTCTGTTTGCTCTAGAACATCAAGTTTTGCTTTTGGTCCGTCATATACCGGGTCGTCTGAATGTACTAGCAGACTCCCTTTCACGAAAGGGTCGCTTGTTGCCGTCGGAGTGGACTCTCAACAAACAAGTATTCAATCAGATTTGCTACCAATGGGAACGGCCAATGATAGACTTATTTGCGACATATCTCAACAATCAGTTGCAGACGTATGTGTCTCCGTGTCCGGATCCAAGAGCATTTGCAGTAGACGCTCTGTCGATCCCTTGGGACGGAATGATAGGATATGCGTATCCTCCAACGCCGTTGATTCAGCAAGTATTGCTAAAAATAAAACAATCTCAATGCAAGATTCTGTTGGTAGCATCTCTGTCTCCACGGAGACCGTGGATAAATCTACTCAGGTGTCTGTTGTGGGACCTACCGCGAAAGCTTCCTCCACGGGAGGATCTTCTTTCGCAGGGGAAATCGCGTCAACTTCATCACAACCCGCAAGGTCTCAACCTTCACGTTTTTCCGTTGTGCTGTCCTTCTTGCATGGCAAGCACTTTACAGGACGAGCAGTGGACGCGATTTCTAACTGTAGGAGGACCTCCTCTTCGCTAAACTATGCGGCTAAGTGGAAGGTCTTTCGACGTTGCTGTAGGGATCATTCTGTTGATATTTTTGATCCCTCCATACCAGACATTGCAAACTTTCTAGTATACTTGTTTGACGAAATCAAACTGCAGCCTGTTACTATTAAGGGTTATAGGTCTATGTTATCTGATACCTATGCACATCATGATAGTTTACAAATTGGATCTAATGTCTCTTTATCTAAGTTAGTTAGAAACTTCTCGATAAATAGACCCAGAACTCTTAGGTTAATTGCTAAGTGGAATTTAGCTTGGGTTCTTCTTAAACTGAAGGAAAAGCCATTTGAACCTCTTGGGACAGTAGATTTCAAATTTTTATCTTATAAGACAGCTTTTCTCTTAGCTTTCTCTTCTGCTAGAAGAGTCAGTGAGCTTCATGCACTGTCGGTGGATGATTCTCACTATCGTAGTGTCGGGAACACTATCACCTTCACTACTAATGTGGGATTTTTAGCTAAGAATCAGGCTCCTAATAAATATCCGGAACCTATTGTTATTAAGGCCCTTCCGTCTTCAGACGGGCGTAGGCCTTTACTCTGTCCTGTTAGAGGCGTTACGTATTTATAAACAGAGATCTCAGTTTATCAGAAAGGGACAAAAACGTTTCTTTCTGTCTCTGATGCCTAATAGAAAGGACATTTCAGTCCATTCTATTGCTAGATGGATTCAATTAACTATCCGTACTGCTTATGAAAATTTATCTTCTTCTCAGCAGTCTGTGCTTAAGATTTCGGCTCATGAAGTAAGAGCTCTTTCTACATCTTGGGCTTATGCAAATAGTATTACTATTACAGATTTAATGAAGGCTGCTTATTGGTCTCAGCCATCCACATTCACAAATTTTTATCTCAGAAATATTGAGTCCATTTCTGGAGACCTGCATTGTTTAGGTCCATTATCTGTTGCTCAGAATGTCGTCCACTAAACAGTTGCAACTATAGTTATGATGTCTTTCTGTTCCGGCAGTGACTCCGTCCGGCTGCCCTCTTCGCTCTGGGATATTTGACCCAGGGCAAGGGGAGGGGGGGGGGGGGAGGGTGTTCCCTTAGGTCACCTGCTTTATAGTGAAAAGCAAGGGAATTCCTCCTCCAAAGTCAGTATTTCTGAGTCGTTTCCGGGATGGTTTTAAAGTGTAATATTAATGTTAAAAATTAATTCATGTCAGGTTTTTAAAGTGTAGCTCGGTGTGAAGCATTTGTATATGTCAAGTGTCAAACGGGCGTTAATATACAATCCTCGGACACTTTTAAAGAATATAAAGAGTCTCAATTCTCTGGACTAACTTTATTTATTGGCTTACTTTAAAAATAATTAGTATAAAGGGTTATACTGGATGTTAATAGAGAACATGAATGTTATTATGCTCAATTATGAAGGGTATTGTATCTTTCTAATTTATCATAAAATAAGAAAGATACATGTAAAGCCTAATACCCCTTTTCTCCTTGAGGGGTTGACTCTATATTATATAGTTGAGCTTATTGGATTTTCCTCTATGTCCTAGGCCCTCCAGCCTTTTTACTATTCAGCTATGTCTGGGTCATTGGTACAGTATAAAAATGTTAAAAAATTTATAGTAATTTATATATTTTTTATACTTACCAATGACCCAGACGGGGATGGCCCTCCCAGGAGTTGGGAACTCATACCTCCCCGCTGAGTACATAGCGCTGACCAGGCACTGCTTGCAAGAATGGTAAATGGCGCCAATTTCGGAACGTCCTTGACACTGCGCATGCGCAGTAGGGGCAAAGTATAGAGGTCCTTCAGGACATGATTTTTTTTAGTTTTAGATGCAAATTTTGGGGATTGGGGGGCAAAATTTGTGTTTGGCCCTAGATTTTTAAGAGTTAGCACCAGCTATGTCTGGGTCATTGGTAAGTATAAAAAATATATAAATTACTATAAATTTTTTAACTTTCCGGACTTTTTTTCTTCACGCTTCCAGATATTGAGCTGATTTTTGGTATGTTAGTCTAACATGGTGGCCTACAGATCAAGTTTGCATTTTGTTCCGCTCCACTGATTTTTACAAAAATTACGGCCCTTGAACTTTGAAAAGTTTATCAAAATTACAGTTTTCCGGACTTTTTTTCTACACGCTTCCAGATATTGAGATGATTTTTGGTATGTTAGTCTAACATGGTGGCCTACAGAACAAGTTTGCGTTTTGTTCCGCTCCACTGATTTTTACCGAAATTACAACCCTTGGACTCTGAAAAATGCATTAAAATTACAGTTTTCCAGACTTTTTTTCTACACGCTTCCAGATATTGATCTGATGTTTGGTATGTTAGTCTGACATGGTGGCCTACAGATCAAGTTTGCATTTTGTTCCGCTCCACTGATTTTTACCGAAATTACGGCCGTTGAACTTTGAAAAGTTCATCAAAATTACAGTTTTCCGGACTTTTTTCCTACACGTTTCCAGATATTGAGCTGATTTTTGATATGTTAGTCTAACATGGTGGCCTACAGAACAAGTTTGGGTTTTGTTCCGCTCCACTGATTTTTACCAAAATTATGGCCCCATAGACTTTGAAAAGTTCATCAAAATTACAGTTTTCCGGGCTTTTTCTCTTCTTGAATTCTTTCAATACCGTTGAAACTACAGAACACTGTTTTCTGCAGTATTCCTAGAATCTATGTTTATTTTTAAAAAATGATTAGAGCTTGAAATATTGGGGCGCGTGGGGTATGTGAGCGTGCTCACTAAGGTTCTTTCATTCTTTTTTCTTCCGCTATCTTGTGAAGATGCATTTCATTTTGTTCATCAACAGTGATACCTTTTGACTCGATGTTAACAATGTTCCTGTTCTGAATTGTGGACTCATAGCTGTTGCTTCACCATCCAGACTTACAGGGCTGTGTTTTTGTATATTCTCTCGATTATTTGCTATGTTTTTCATGATATATTTTTATACTATAACCCAATGGCCCAGACTTAGCTGGTGCAAACTCAAAGTTTTCAAGGTCCAAACACAAATTTTGAACCCCCCAATCCCCAAAATTTGCTTGCAAAACCGAAAATTAAAAAAGTCCTCCATACTTTTACTCTCTGTACATGCGCAGTCGCCAGGAAGTGACCAAAATTAGCGCAAACATCTTTCTTTCTTTGGCCCTAAAGTCAGCAACAATGAACTGACATCTGTGCTTAAAAATCTCCTTTTTTGAGGATGCCAGACACAAATCAATGCAAGAATTGGTGGATCCAAGGCTGTTATTGGATGATGGAAGTGTTCAGTGGTGGTTTTAGACGTTCAAGGCTGTAACTTTATAATAATTATAAAATTATTTTATGTTTCCCAATTTCGGGACATATGCCTGACGTCATCATTTTTGTAATGATTATTCCACTGTTTGTTAAGTATTCCCTCCCTATCCTTCCATGAACCCTTCCTGTTAAACTCTTAAGCTTTTTGGCTATTTTTTATTGAAATTTTTCATTAAATTTCGTGGAAGTTTAACATGTATTGCAGAATATTATTCTGTTTTTTCCCCATGGTTACGTCCTCACCCTAGGGGTGTTAGGTCATTTAGTCTTGCATCTTCCATCCGATGTATCGTTTTTTCTTCATATGAAGATCTAGCTTTGCATCTGGTAGCATTTAAATTGGTTCTGACTTTGGGCCTTTTTGTGTGCCTGATGTCTTGTTTACATTGACAACATCCTCGTATATAGGTAGGTTTTTATATTCTATTACTGTGGAATTACTGTAGGATACATGGATTATTATTCCTGTAGTGTAGCTCAAAAAATTTGGATTTTGTCCACACTTAGGCCCTATCGGGATGCCCTTGGGCTCTTAATGTTCCCTTTGGATCGATACACTTCTGTGGACTCTTGTCATTTTTGTATTCACTGGGATGACTGATGTTGGAGTCGGGTGTCGCGGCACGTTGTTGGCAGTGAGGTTCTGAGGCCAGGAATCGCCCCGCGTTATAATTCATTTTGTCAGTTTCTATTTCAGAGGAACATGAACATGGTGATGATATTCTGACACCCATCCAAGTGTGCTACTGTCGCCACGCTACGTGGAGAGTATAGAGCTAGCTGCAGTGCTCATTATTTCAAAAGTTAGGGCCTTTTGTTATAGGTTTTAATCTCTTGCAAGCAGCTAGCTCAACCTGTGAAGCGATACTCTGTCCGTGGGTGCTGGGTAAGTCCGTTGCAGTCGAAGGAAGTGTAGATGTGGGTAGAGCGAGCACTTAAATATAAATGGCTCACCCAGCCATGACGGAAATAGGGTGGAAATTGGGAGGAAGTCAGCAAGTTCTTGTACTCGGCAAGGTCTATAGACCGTGAGCGGGAGAGGCCCCTCTCTAACCTAGCACTATCTGGGGCCAAATGTTGTTATGAGAACTTGCACGAGCCGGAGCTTATGTCCCCCCTCCACTTGGGACGCTCTGTCTAGTCTGCAGCCAGGGAGGCTTCAGTCACGGCTTCTTCCGCTAAGTTATTTAAGCACAAACGACCTCATCCTACCTACCCGACTTCAGATATCCAGCCTGCTACACGAAGAAGGATCCACTCTTCACCCGTGAAGTCAGACCATTCAGTAGCTAGGGAGACGGCCTCGATCATCGGGACATTTGGAGAAGAGATCACCTCTGACACACCATCCCAGGAGCAGCTAGTGGCTAAGAAGGAAGACCGCTGCTCCTCAGGCCACGATGACGGACTTACTGACGCTGATTGGAGCAGCCAGCAAGTGCAGGTGCAGCCTCTCTCAGACTCAGAACCTGAGTTGTCGGATAGTGCTGGGTTGGTCCAGTCGTCTGTTCACACATATGCAATGGACCGAGATTCGCAACTGATTCTCTCGGATGGAAAAAGGGATAAGGAAGAGTATTACCCTTCCCTTTCAGAACAGCACATGGTTGCGATGGATTTCATCCATCAATACTACCCTGAATTTGTTCCACCGAATCAGAATGCTGCGATGACAAGAGAGAACCTCTGGCGTCATTGGACGCATGCTTTATCCAGACAAAGGAGGGAATCCTTTCTTTTCCGGTTCAGTCTATGCAGGTGTCGCAGGCCTTCGGCCTTATAGACAATGCCATATTTAACCTCTCGAGTGTAAGGAAGAAGGTGGAAGATGTTCAGAGAGTTCCTCTGCGTTTGGATGAGCAGGCCGGGGATCAAGAGGTATCCTTACCTGCATCATTCACTTTTCTCTCGGACACAACTGAGACGGCAGTTTCTTCAAATAGAGTGAATTTGGACGCTATGTCTTAATGCAGATCATCTTACAAGAGCTATGGCGCAACATCTTAACGGAAAGGAATTTGAAGATGTTTGTACCTCTCTTAGAGTTCTTTCCAGGGCAATTATGTATACCACGTATAACTGCGCCCTAACAGTTGGCTAATCTGGAGTTAATCAGACGTGATGCTGCCATTGTGAAAAGCTCTCTCTGAGTCGCTCTGGTCTCAGGACACACTATTTTCGATGACAAGCTTTCATTAGTCTATGAACAGGCTACTAAGAAAGCATCCAGCACTCTGCTTTTGAAATCAGCGTCTCAATGACCCACTTCAGCAGACAAGAGTAAGGAGGGCATTCCAGACAAATTGTCAAAAGGAAACCCCTCATGAGGGTACAAGAAACCCTCGTATAATTACTCTGGAGGTCGTCAGTATAGCGACTCGGGAAAGGGGCGTAGGTCTGATCGGGACTATCGGTCAGGTGCCCCTAGGCCGACGTATAACTACTCTGAACCCTCGTATAATTACTCTGGAGGTCGTCAGTATAGCGACTCTGGAAAGGGGCGTAGGTCTGATCGGGACTATCGGTCAGATGCCCCTAGGCCGACGGGACAAGGTTCTTCGTGGGGAGGACGTGGTTTCTCCTCCCGTAAGCCTCGCAGGGCATACAGGTGGTGGTTAAGACCTATATTGCTTGCCAGTTGGCAGAAGGTTATCAAGCCTCGTGAAAACTGGATAACAGTCACGGAAGATCAGTGGGTGAGAAGTGTAGTCTCGGACGGCCTACGTCTATCATTCTGAGCGAAACCCCCACTAACAGGTTGTCCGGATTGGACAAATCTTCCGTCGGATCCTCGCAGAAGAGGGTCTCTCCTAGCGGAGGTACAGGCTCTCTTATCAAGGAAGCAGTAGAGGTCGTCGAGAATCAGGATTTTTACAGTCACCTGTTCCTCTTACTGAAGCCAGATGGCTCGTTCCGACCGGTATTATACTTCAGCTGGATAAACAAGCTTATCATGGCTCCAAAGTTCTATATGGAGACCATTCGGTCGGTGAAGGTGAGCGTTCGAGTGAACGACTATGCGGCAAACATAGATCTAAAGGATGCATACTTTCATGTCCTAGTACATCCGGCATTCAAAAAGTACCTGCGGTTCGCCGTGCAAGGGAGGGTGTATCAGTTCAGAGCAATGTGCTTTGGTCTGAACCTGGCTCCCTGGACATTCACTCAAATTATGAACTCGGTAATGTCATACTTCCGAGCTCATTCGTCTGCGGTAACGTCAGCTTACTTATACAGCAACAGAATTATTCTTCAGAACAATGTTCAGAGTCTGCTTCTATTACTTCGACATCTCGGTTTCATCGTAAACAAGAAAAAGTCGGATCTAGCTCCGTCGTTCATTCACTTGGGAATGAGCTTCAAGTCTCACAACAATCTGGTTCGTCTGCCGTTACCCAGAGCGAAATTAGTCAGTTGTTATTTATTTATTTATTGGTGTTTAAGGTCACATATTTATGCACAATGGCTAATCATGACCGTGACAGTTTTACGGGTGGAGGAAGGCGGAACAGGAGGAACTCTGCAGTAACATAGACCCTGTGTGCACTTGCATTGTCATCTTGGAAAATGAATCGACGACCGTGACGTCATGCACATGGGACCATATGAGCTGCCAACATGTTGTCATGGTAGTACTGCCCTGTGACGCGCCCTTGTATGACATGTAGTGCTGTTCTGCTTGTCATGGTTATATCTCCCCTCACCATAACCGATCCACCACCAAAACGATTGTGCTGCCTAATGGTTTATTTATTTATTGGTGTTTAAGGTCACATACTTATGCACAATGGCTAATCATGACCGTGACAGTTTTACGGGTGGAGGAAGGCAGAGTACCCGGAGAGAACCACCGAGCAATGGCGAGCAACTGTCAGCTCCCCAACATACTAACTCCACACAAGCAGGGTTAGCATTGGTTGAAGACAAGTGCACCATCGACGTGCAGTACGCCTTAGTACACAATGCCACCGTGCCCCCACACAGGCAATGGAGATGAAGTGTCTTGCCCAAGGATACAACCCGGTTGCCACAGGTGGGATTCGAACCGAGGACCTCTCGGCTTGCAGCCTGCACCTCTTCCTACTGAGCCACCGCGCACCCAGTCAGTCAGTTGTTATGCTTGCTTTTGTCTACACTCAAACACATTAACAGCGAGGGAATTTATGCGACTTGGGCTGTGTGGAGCAGCTGTGGATCTTATTGCGATGGACCGCCGGCTCACATGTGCCCTCCTGATATTCTTTACTCAGAACTGGAGTGTGAAGATGCATTTGCTCAAAACCAGTATTGTTTTTACGGACCTAGTAACCAAAGGTTTCTAATTTGAGCAGATATTCAATGGTTAACTCAGGGAGTTCCGCTGCTGCTGCCGGATCCGGCGTTCATAATTGTGATGGATGCCAGTCAGAGGGGTTGGGGTGCGACACTAAGTCCCGCAGACTTGAAGTGTCAGGGTCTTTGGGACCCTCGGTTCCTAGAGAAGCACATAAACATCAAGAGATGATGTCAATATGGCTAGCGCTACAACATTGGATTCACATAATAGCAGACGTTCATGTTCAGATTTTGACGGACACTCGACAATAGTAGCGTACATCAGGAACCAGGGCAGCACTCATTCAATTACGTTATGCAAACTAACGGAAAACATTCTCCTATACGTCATGAATCATCATGTTCAGCTTTCTGTCTGTCATATACTGGGTCGTCTGAATGTACTAGCAGACTCGCTCTCTCGGAAAGGTCGCCTGTTGCCATCGGAGTGGACACTCAACAAGCAAGTTTTCAGGCAGATTTGCTACCAGTGGGATCGCCCCATGATAGATCTGTTTGCGACGCACCGGAACAATCAGTTACCGCCGTTCGTGTCGTCATGCCCAGTTCATCGAGCATATGCAGTAGATGCTCTGTCAATCTCATGGGAATGACAGGATATGAGTATCCTCCAACTTTGTTGATTCTGCAGATTCTGTTAAAGATCAAACAGTCTCGTTGTGAAATCCTGCTAGTAGCACCTCTGTTGTCACATAAACCTTGGATCCATCTTTCCAGGTGTCTGTTATGGAACATTTCCCTGAAGCTTCCTCCACGAGAGTGCCTTCTTTATCAGGGGAAGTATTAGTGGCATTATGGAGTCAGTTAGATGTGAGGTAGCCTTCTGGTTCCTATATTATTTGATGACTGACACAAGAACGATTGAAGTAATGCAGGTGCTGGCGGTTCGATATGACTTCGGATCTCCCATCCCCCCCCCCCCCCCCCCTACACCGCCAATGTGTTAAGAGGCGATTACCAGGCAAGACGTAGTTTTCTTCCCGTAAGCCTTGTATGCATTCAAGTGCATACATGCTTTTCATGACTTCTCGATTGGCGGCTGGGTCATGTTATATGGCGACCTCATGGGCACTTCCACTTTCTAGTTGGTTGGTTTCCTGTGGTTGTTCGTCTATATGTCATATTCGAGCTTATGAGCATCATCAATAAATTGCTTGCCTTTGGGTACCTGGGAGGCTGTCTAGTCAGTTAACTGGTATTCAGATGATTACATGTAGAATTTCAATGCCACGCGCATAATATTTGCATTATTAGGCAGACGCATTATTGTATGTTAAGGACCTTAGAAATAACGAATTATTTTGGGGGCGGTCTGTGACGAGCATGCTTATCATAGCTTGATCCATTTCTAGATCCAGGTTGCTATTAATTGCGGTACCCAATCGAATACATCTTGTCTCACACTCTGGTATATTCGCACATTTCTTGGAACATAGATACCGGATAGAACGCGTCTGGGAGTGCTATTTACTGAAATTTATTGTACACCTGAATGGGGTCGCCTGTGGATTACCTTGGAAGTGTGTTTACTCTCCAGAGATCATCCATTGTGATTCTATTGGACATGTGTATGTTATATATTATATCACCGGTTTTCGACCTATCTGCGTATGCCGACTCCGATATATGTTACAAGCGGGCGATATTAATTACTGGGATCGCCACTATAGCCTTAGCTTCTGAAGTGGCGTTAAGCACCAATTTATTAATAATAATTAATACCTGGGTGTCTATTCAATGAATATTGTATTGTTATTTGGTACCGCTTTTACAGATTCCAGAGAGCTTGCCTTTTCCTTTTGAAGATTCCTTCAAAAAGCGGGGTCGGGGGGTGGGGGATTTTTTACCTCTCCTCCGGCTTGATAAGTATGTAACTATGAGTGAAGCTGTTTTGTCTGTAGATTATATCCTGGATACAGCTTGTGTTTTATTGTATATGGCATATGTTTGTGGGGGATATCCTCTCATTCTCAAATACGCCATCCTAATTTCTGGGGCTTAGTCTGGACTAGCCTTTGTCAGGACACCTGAGGCCCCGTAAGGCCTGGGCTGATGTGGGGTTATTTAGTCCCGCTGACGAAATTGTGGGAAAATTAGACCGACGTGGAGAGTCGGAATCCTGGTGCCGCGAACTCGGCGCTTGGAGCTGAGTTCGACCGGCGCTGTGATTTCTCCTCTGCCAAATTGGCCTAAGATAGGTTCGATTTCCGTTAGGTGTGATTCCTAATCACTTCAGGCTGCTTAATGGAAAGAATGATTTAAAGTAACAATGATTCTTTTATTTGCACATAAAAATAAAGCCGTTTCAATATTTCAACAATCAACAATTCGATTCTTTTCACAGAAAATGGGTTGCTAGGGTTAAACAATTCTCAACAATTATATAGTCATTCTATAGCCCTGTACTGGCACTACAGTATACACACTGGAAATGTTACTGCCGTGAGCTCGCCATAAGAGCTTCACAAATCTGAAATGTTATTACCGTGAGCTCGCCATAAGAGCTTCACCTGCTTAGGCTCAAATGTCAACATCTGCATGTAACTGTACCTCTGGCTGTCGGAGGGTTCCGACCAGCAATGTTTGTCATCTATAAAGCCACCATACTTCTGATTTGGGTCAGATATTGTCTACTCATACCTTATGTGCCCTTTGAAAGTCCTCCGTGAAAGTCCTATTGAAATGTTCACTGTTCCTGGTTGAATTCACGATTCACAAATGCCCCTTTTTGTGCTAGGGCGAAATTGTCACTCACACCGATCTCAAGTCGGTATTATGATGCTTCGACAGCGAAACAAACTACTCACAACGCAATCAGTCCGACGCTTCAAAGGGTTAATATGCACTATACAATTAACCTACACTTTTGACTATTGCAGGCTGATACCTGCTACTCGACAATCTAAACTTTAACGTATCACCTTGGGTTTTCCTTCTCAACTAATTTGGCACTGTAGCCGCCTATCAACCTTAAGCTAAATCAATCGTGGAATGCCCTCTCTGGCGATTCCAGCCGTTTCAGGGTCCTGTGATCGAAGGTACCCCTATGCCAGGAAACAGAGTCCGCCTGCCCTGGACTTTGCCAACGTGTGTGTGTCCCCAAGTGTGTGTCTAATGCTCTGCTCTTCAAGGTATATATACTTTTTACCCTAAACTGTCAGGTGGACAGACGCTCATCTGTCCATCTGTCAAAACGGTGGGAGATGATGTATATCGAGGCAGAATCAATACAAGTCATCTCGCGCGTGACTTAACGGTGATTTCACTTGTCAAGAAAACCGATTCGTTCCTGCTACACATTGCTATCAGGTGACGACACGACAGACATTTCTATCTTTTAGAATCTCGTTTCTCAATTGCCCGTGATGATATCCTGCCACCAACTGATTACGTCTCATAAGACTCGCGACTACTGTATAAATTAAATGAGATTAGACCTTATCTAACATACCGTTTGTCCCCTGGGTCCCTGCGCTGAAGCTGGATATACACCACGTGTGTTTTTTCCATGTCCTGCTCCACAGAGAAGTGAAATTCGCGTAGGGTTTTCGCCTTGATGCGGAATATCTTTTGAACTTACACTATCTTTATATATGAGGCCCCTTGCCCCTATATTTAGGCTGGCTTTGCCCTGACAGCCTTAAAAATTGGGAACTCGTTACATCCAGTTAGCATAGTCTTCATGCTAAAAATACAGAATTACTTGAATTTGGCTCCTTATTGATGATATGTCTTCTCTATTACTGTATAGAGAGACATACATGTAATTCCTTTTAAATTTAATTTCCTTTCACCTTGGATTACAGGCTTTTAACAATGTTGGTCTGCTAATTCTGAAGTCCTAGGCCCTCCGCCTTTTTACAGTTCAGCAAAGTCTGGGCCAATGGGTTATAGTATAAAAACATTATAAATTTAAAGTAATTTGTATATTTTTTATTCTTACCAATGACCCAGATGGGTATGGCCCTCCCATGAGTGGGCACTCAAACCTCCCCGCTGAGTTATTATCTAGTACTCTTTTCTACAAAGAATGATGTTGGCGCTAATTTCGGTCACTTCCTGGTGACTGCGCATGCGCAGAGAGTAAAAGTATGGAGGACCAGATAGGACTTTTAATTTTCAGTTTTGCAAGCAAATTTTGGGGATTGTGGGGTTCAAAATTTGTGTTTGGCCCTTGATAACTTTGAGTTTGCACCAGCTAAGTCTGGGCCATTGGTAAGTATAAAAAATATACAAATTACTTTAAATTTATAATATCTCCATACCGATTTCATGTGTGCTTTTCACATACCATGATGTTTCGGTCTCTTGTTTATTAATGGTAACCCTTTGGGTTTTGCTTTTATCTGAGTTAGGTGTCAGCTGGTGACTGTTGTGGCAGCTTTTCTCCTCTATGTTGAGGGTCAAATTTCTGATCGTTTTTCCCCTTTTAGCCTTTGGGGTACTTTTCTGTTCCCGTTGGGCCTTTGTTTCCTGCCACCTTACTCTGGTAGCTGGGGGTGTCCTGATTTTATTTTTCTTTGGGTTCACCTTCCCATCTACATTGCTGTCACCAGGTATGCCTAGGACAATACCTTGCGGGTGATGTTTGTTGCCTTAGCATGTTGAAGATTCCCATGATTCATGCTCCTATTGATATGGGTGTTCCGTTGAAAGACCCTGTGGGCGGAGTTGTTCTTTTGGGCTTCAGTCTATCGTGTAGTTTAGGCACATGGCCATTCCTCCCACATCAGCGGGAAGGGGAACGCAGTCATTCGGGGCCTCCCAGACAGACTTTGTCTGGAGAGAGTTCTACCCTCTCGGTGGGTGGGGGTTTTGCAATCTTTTCTGGCATGGATACTGCAGTAGCTGCTGACTTTCTAGCAAAGAGATGCCTGGTTCCAGGACTGCTGTACCCCTTCAGTCAACATCTGAGGCTGTCACTAGGGTTGTGACTCCTCCTTTGGAGCTGAGCTCAGTTGCTCTCCCCACTTTTTCACCTTTGTCAACAGCTACTGATGTATCCACTCCTGCTGCTGCTTCGTCGGTGATGTCATCGGTCTCTGTTTCAGCCAGTCTCGGCTTATCCTTGCAGGGGTCTGCAATGATTTCTGCTTCGATGGACGTGGGTTCTTGGCCGCAAACTTCCCTGAATTCAACTCGGCGAAGATGGACGGGGTTGCCGGCTGGTTCCTGTGCTTCGGTCTCCCAGCCATCGGACCAAGCAGGTTTTTGCTCTGGATTCAGATGTCCATGGTGGGGGTCACTTAGAGTCTGTAGTGCTTCCGTCCATGCATTCTGATCCTTTGGACAGTTTAACGAGACCAGTACAATCTGTGCAGCTGGGACCTTCTGTCCCTCAGAGGTCTGCGGCAACTCTCCTGAGTTCGCGCACTCCAGATCCTCGGGGTATTCATACCCCTATCGGCAACTGCCTTCGGATGTTTTGGCTGCTACCCGTCATTCTGCCTCGGGTGTTCATGAGGATCA
The DNA here is from genome assembly GCA_031216915.1 of Pictodentalium vernedei. Classification (NCBI taxonomy): domain Eukaryota; kingdom Metazoa; phylum Mollusca; class Scaphopoda; order Dentaliida; family Dentaliidae; genus Pictodentalium; species Pictodentalium vernedei. The sequence goes on from CM062295.1 coordinate 247,579,324, forward strand.
TGACCCTTCGCTGGTTAAGACAGTCAGATGTGAAACCAGATAGTTGGTCCCTTCCTGAAGTGCAGCGCGCTGCTCTTCAATCCGATTCTTTGGTTGGTGTCTATTCAAGGATTCCGTGGCAACAGTCCAGACCTGTGTCATTCCAAAGATCAGCTGCTGCTTAACCAGCTTGATCTGCCTTCTGTTGGAGGTCGGGACTGTTCCAAGCCTAGCAAGCGCCCTTCTGCTTCATCTGTGAAGCCAAGGGCTAATCCTCCTGCCTGTCTTTCTTCCTCTTACTCACGTGGTAAGGGTAAGTGACGGTGGAACAGAGCGAGTCTCAGGATCCTCTGCTAGCAGAGGAGGTGGTTTCTCCTCTTTCAGGCCTCGCTGGGGCTCGAAATGAAAGTCCTCACCTCTGTTTGTCCCAGGTTGGAGGAAGGATATCAAGAGTTTGCAGACCATTGGGCCAAGATCACATCTGATCCTTGGGTCCTTTCAGTGCACCCCACTCTGTCACAGGTGCCACTTTCAACCCAAGTTCCTTCAGACGGTTCACTTTTGATCACAGAGATAGACAGTCTCCTGTCAAAGGGGGTGAGCAAGGTCATCAAGAACATTCATTCAGTGGGATTTTATTCCCATCTGTTCTTGGTGCCGAAGAAGGACAGCCGACTCCGACCGGTTATCGATCTGAATATCCTGAACCAGTCTATCCCAAGTTCATCATGGAGACTTTCAGGTCAGTTCGCTGCTCCATTCACCAGGGAGTTGCCACTTTCAGCATCGACCTGCGAGAAGCTTACTTTCATGTTCCGATTCATCGGACATCACGCATGTATTCCGGTTCTCTTTTCTGGGGCGAGTTTACCAGATCAAGGTCATGCCTTTCGGCCTCAACCTGGCTCTTTGGGCCTTCACCCGACTGATGTCACATGTGCTAGCATTCCATCGCACACAGTCCAGGATGACTACTTTGGCTTACCTGGACGACATCCTCAAGAGACACTCCAATGCTGCTCTTCTGTAGTCCAATGTCAACACACTGTTGAACCTGCTTTCATCACTAGGGTTCAGAGTCAACGAGGAAAAGTTGGTCCTGGTCTCTTCTAAGTTGTTTTGTCATCTGGGGATGGACTTCCGTACACAGCTGAATTTGGTGGTGGTTCCCTGGGCAAAGGCAGTGATTCTCTCGGCTTTCACCCTGACTCTGACCCTGTTCACGTCCATTACAGCTCGGAGCATTCTCCAGCTGCTCTGTCTCTGCGGTGACGGATCTCATTCCTTTAGGTCAGCTGAATGCCAGACGTCTCCAACACTTTCTGCTCAGTTATTGGAGGCCAAATGTCGATCCTCTGCATCTGATGCTTCAGTTACCAGCATCTCTCAGTCGTCACCTTCTTCCCTGGATGGATGTTCAGTGGATTATGCTGGGAGTTCTGTCGGACTTGCCCACGTCTGATCTTGTTCTGATGGCAGATGCCAGTGATCTCAGATGGGGCGCGAGGTTGGATCCTCTAGGTCTTTCCCTACACAGTGTTTCGGACCGGGATCAGGCAACTCTTCACATCAACCAGAAGGAGCTTCCTGGTCTTCTTTTGAGTTTCCGGCAGTGGATTGCCTACCTTACGAATCATCAGGTTCTTCTGTTGTCTGGCAATTCGACAGTGGTAACTTACATTCGGAACCAGGGTGGCACGCACTAGGTTCCCATGTACGAATTGGCTCGGGATCTTCTACTGCTCGCTCAGGACGTCAACTCAGGTGTGGTTGTTTGTCGCATTCCCAATCATCTGAACGTCCTAGCCAATTCCCTGTCCTGATGGGGCAGGGTCATTTCCATTGAGTGGGTGCTTCACAGATCAGTGTTCCAGTCGCTTTGTGATCTCTGGGGTCATCCCCCACCTCGATCTGTTTGCGACCCATTGGAACCATCAGGTGGACAATTTCGTGTCCAAATCCTCTGGCTTTTGCCGTGAACGCTCTGTCACTCGACATTCTGATCGCTCCCCTGTCATGTCGCCTCAGCAGGTGTGCATCAATCAGCTCTGCCCTCTGTTAGCACTGGTTCCGGTACGTCTCCCTCTGTCACAACCTTCTGTGTCAAGGTCACCTGAGGTTTCATGTCGACTCAACATCATTGTGCCTTCATGCATCTCAGTTGTCCCTCCTGTCTCCTCCATAGAGGTTTTTCGAGACGAATAGTGGCATGCATTTCTTCTTCAAGGCGTCACTCCACTGGTTTAGCCTATGCAGCTAAGTGGAAGGTCTTCTGTCAATGGTGTGCTGATCACTCTGTTGATTTTGTCAGCCCTTCGATTACACAGATTGCAGAGTTTCTGGTATATCTGTTTGATTCTCGGGGTCTCCAACCTGTTACCATCAAGGGGTAGAGGTCTATGCTTTTGGAGACCTTTTTCATATGTGGGAAAGCATCATATTGGCACTGATCAGTACCTCTCCAAGCTTCTTCAGCCCTTTTCTTTGAAAAGGCCTAGAGTTTTGCAGCTGACCCCAAGATGGAATCTTTCTTTTTGGGTGCTGCTTTGCTTGGGGGTGGGGGGCTGTTCAAAACCATTATCCCAGGTGGGTATACATTTTCTCACATTCAAGATGGTTTTTCTGATGACTTGTGCCTCCACCAGGAGAGTTAATGAGCTTCACGCCCTCTTGGTTGATCCAGCCTTTTTCAGGAGCTCCTCCAGCAGTGTTACTTTTACACTGATTGCGCCTTTCTGGCCAAGAATCAGATTCCAGAAACTACTCTGCCTCCTATCTGCATCCAGGCTCTTCCTTCAGTTGATGGTAAACGCCTTTTGCTCTGTCCAGTTCGTGCAATTTGCATTTACCTCAACCGTACTCAGTTTATGAGGAAAGGCAGGAAGCGATTCTGTCTGTCTCTTATCCCTGGTCGACAGAAGATCTCTTCTCAATCCATTTCTAAGTGGATTTGTCTTGCTATTTGAGCGTGATAGGCTCATTTAGCAAGTGACGATTGTATTACCAATCGCATTTCTGCCCATGAAGTGCATGCATTGTCTACCTCCTGGCCTTATGCTAACTCTTGTCAAGTTGTCAGATGTTATGCTGGCAGCCTACTGGAGAAATGCATCTACTTTCTCCACCTTCTACCTGCAGCAGTTGCAGGAGCAGTCTGAGGACCTTTTCTTTAGGACCTCTTTCTTCTGCTCAGGCTGTTATCAATCCTAGCCATTGGGCTATTCTTTCAGGATCAGTTCCACCACTGTGCTTGGTTACTGTCCTTTCTGTCTGTGTGGCACACATGGCCATACGCCTCATCTCTCATTGCCTGTTTCAGTGTTTGTGATGCGATGGTTTTGTAGGCCTTGGGTACTCTTCTTCTGTCCATGGTTCTAGTGCAGCGGGGCTATGTGGGGGTTGTTTATGTGATTCCCTCCTCCTATCGTCTATTCAGCCTGTTGTAAACAATTATGAGGTAGGTTGATAAGAAATTTAAATTTTATAGTAAATTTCCTCTCTTATTATACCTACCACAATTGTTTACCTTGAGGCCCTCCTGTCTTCTTATTCGTTAAAATTCCTTCTTCCCCACTGATCACATAAGTCCAATGTGGGCGGATTCAAATAGAATGACATGTTGGTTATACATCTGCACACTGGTACTGGAAAGCCATGGATTAGTACAGAGAAGAGTGTTCCCTATTGGGTGTGCACCGGCCACACTCGACCCAGTTTGGGCTTATTTTTTCTTGGTGCTTTTGCTCCACTTTTTCTTTCCCAAATCGCTTGAGAAGGAACAAAATAGAGAGTATATTTCCAAGTTAGAGACTTCCACTATAGTGCAAGCCTGTTGTTTAAATTCTACGGGGAAATGTGTACCAGTGCCAGTGCTCAAAATTCCGATCCGAAAATACTGACCAGGTAAACAGTTTTTTGGCCGGGTGGAAATTCATTTTTTTTTTTCTTTGACTGGCTAATAAAAAGTTTTCACGCGACAGAAATTTAATGACGCAGGGGGTGCCAGAGAACATAGACTTTTTTTTAATGGCCTTATCATATCTTGTTTCTTCTCCACTTATCAAATGCTGTTAAATATCAGGCTTTCACCACCATGCTTATTGACAACAAACTAAATTTGTATTTGTGCACTTTCCATATTTTTATACTGTACCAATGACCCAGACATAGCTGGTGCTAACTCTTAAAATATAGGGCCAAACACAAATTTTGCCCCCCAATCCCCAAAATTTGCATCTAAAACCAAAGAAAACATGTCCTGAAAGGCCCTCCACACTTCGCCTCTACTGCGCATGCGCAGTGTTAAGGACGTTCCGAAATTGGCGCCATTAATCATTCTAAGTTTGGCCCTTCATCAGTTAACATCTGACTGATCTTTGTGCTTGTAAATCTCAGTTTAAATGATGCCAGACACATAAATATTAGTGAAATGGTGATTCTAAGGAGGATAGAGAAGGAGGAGAGGAAAAAATGTGTGACAGAATATTATCAGGGCTGTAACTTAAATTTTTTTAATGAAATTATGTTAAGTTACCTATTTTCGAGGCAGCAGCCATTTTGTTGTCATTCTGATTATTTAGTTACACTGTTTTTTAAGTGTTTTCCTCTCTCCCTGTCCTTTAAGTCCCCCCTTGCTATTCTCCCATGCTTTTGGCATAGTTTTTGTAATTATTATTACTAAATTTTCTTGGGAGTTTTAGCTGAATAACAGAATGAATTCTGTTCTTTTCCCCATGTTTACGTCTTCACCTACGGGTGGTTAGGCGTTGTGTTCTGCATCTACCATCTGATGTTCTGCAGTTTCTTCCCTGGAAGTCTCTGTTTTGCATCAGATAGTGTATTTTTGGTAACTGATTTCGGGCCTGGGTGCCTGGAGTCTTATTTTAGTGTTTTTACACTCATTGTTTACATTTACAACAGCCCTCTGTGTGAGGGGGGGATTTCTGGAAAATAATATCTTGATGTTATTTTAATCATAACTAGATACATTATTATTGTTCGTAAGTGTTGAATAAATTGTTTAAAATATTTTTAAAATTTTTGTCCACACTTAGGCTTGGGATCCATTGGGGCTCAACGTTACTTTTCAGAAACTTGGGCTGTTCTGAAAAAATATTTTTTCAAAATATTTTGATTTCAATTATTTTTTCTATATTAATGGATCATATTATTATTATGTATTTTGATTGCCAGGGGTTAGTGTGAGTACCAAGACTTGTTTTCTTTTCACATTGAAAGGATATTGATCAATTGTATTAAGAGGAAGTCTTCCTCTGACTTTATAATCATTCTATATGTGGTCAGTGTACTCGCATTAACTCCTGTTCTGTATCGTATGATTTCGATGACAATATGGGAAGCGTATGTCACGGTATGTTATTGGGGAATTGGACACTCCGGTCCTTTCCCCGCAGGGTCACTCTACTTTATCAATTTCTATTTCAGACGATCAAGATTAGGGTGATGTATCTGTGATGTCTTCCAACAGTGTGCCTCCGTCGTCACAATTAATGAAGGGCTAGCGGAAAAGTGCTCATGTGAATACGCCAATTGCCTAAGAGGACCCTAGTAGGTTCGACGGCCTTTGACGTCCGCTAGCTCGCCCGGTGTAGTGTCCATTCACCGAATGGTTCGGCAGCCGGGTTCGTCCGTTGCGGTCTAGAAGGAATTTTGGGGTGATGCGAGCACTATAAATCAACCTAATGCACACCCAGTGACGGCGGATCGGAGGGAGAACGGAGGAAGCCTTTTAGTTCGGTTCATAGCTCATTCCGGACCATCCGGACGGCAAGCGAGAGAGGCCCCTCTCTCGTTCAACAACATCTGGCCCCAGATGTTGTGGTACAAAATGTGTCGCAAGCGGAGCATACGTCCGTCGCTCGGGACGCTCCGTTGTATAGGCAGTCCGCGGAGACTGCTAAAGCTTCCTCTTCTCGTCAGCGCACACGACCGCACCTTGGCTGCGTGACCGCCGATATATTACCAGCTTCGCCGATCAAGGATTCTTTGGCGACCAGGTCACACCATCTGGTAGCCAGGGACACAAGGCCTGCAGACTCCGGACGTTCGCATAGGAAGTGTGTGGGAGTCAACGTACACGGAGCTTCCGGCGGCAATGCATCGTAAGACCGCTACTGCACAGGCCTCAGGAACGGACGTGCTTTCCTAAATAGCACAGTTTATCGCAGCATCCCAGCATCAACTGAATCTGTCGCATATTTTTTATCCGACGATGCTGGGTCGGGACGCTCCGCGGAAGCGGGTACGGACGTCCGAAAGTTTCATCCGGTCCGACGGGATACCGAAAGGGATTTGGAGGATTTCGAGCCTTCCCTTTCGGAACAACATATGCTGTTGTGTATGTCATCTGACTTGGTCTTCTACAGCTTCTTTCGTCGGACCAGAATGCTGCGATGCCGGATAAGAAACTGATAGCGTCGGTGGACTTAGAAATTTTTGGTTCGGTTCAGGGACATCGTCCCTCAGTTCCGACATAGTCCAATAATGTCACACAAACTATCGAATTATTGAACGACGCTATATATATTATTATTTTATGCTTGCTATAACCAAGCATTTCTGGTTTCTTGTTCGCAAAGTTACGGAGATGTCTTTCAAAAGTGTGCCTCTGTCGTCATAGTTAATGAAGAGCTAGCGGCAATAAGTGCTCATGGAATATGTCTATCGCCTACGGAGTGACATTCGCTAGCTCACCCGGTGTAGCGTACATTCATTGAATGGTTCGGCTGCCGGGTTCGTCCGTTGCGGTCTAGGAAGGAGATTTGGGTGATGCGAGCACTTTAATTACTTTAGTACTCACCCAGTGACGGCAGATTGAGGACAGATCGGAGGAAGCCTGTTAGTCCGGTTCCTGGCTTGTCCAGGTCCGTCCGGGCTGTGAGCGAGAGAGGTCCCTCTCTCGTCCAACAACATAGGGTAGGGGACCGCTTGTTGTGGTTCAGATATTTTACATTCGGAGCATATGTCCGTCGGTCGGGACGCTCCGTTATATTGACAGTCCAAGAGACTGTCCTTAATGCTTCCTCATCCTCACAGCAGGGCACACGACCGCACATTGGCTACGTGACCTCGAGTATCTGATCAGTTTCGTCATTCAGTGATTCCACGGCGAATAGGTCGCGCCATCCGGTAGCCAAGGGACACGAGGCCTATACACTCCGTTCGCTCGCATATTGGTAGTATGCACGGGGTAACGATCACGGAGCTTCCAGCGGCAATGCATCGTAAGACCGCTTCTCCTCAGGCCTCAGTGATGGACGTGCTATCCGAGTTAGCACAGTTGTTTCGCAGCATCCCAGCAATTGACAGTTTCTCGGTCGAATCAGGAATTATCCGACGGCGCTGGGTCGGTGCGGTCCGCGGTTGCATCAGGTACGGACGACCGAACGCTTTATAGGGTCCGACGGGATTCGAAAGATTTCGAGTTTTCCCTTTAGTAGTATCGGAAGCTGCCTTTCATATCTTCTGGCATTATCTTCCAGTGATTGTTATTTCGGACTTCATTGCTGCGATCTTGGATAAGAGACTTATAGCGTCATTGGACTCGGATTTTTCGATCGGTTCAGGGACATTGTCCCTGACTTACCGACGCAGTCCAATATTGTCATTACAACATGTGTTTTATTTTCGACGCTATATATATATATATATACAAGCCTGCTACCAAGCATGATAGTTTAGTTTCTTGTCCGCGTTGCTCATTTCTGCCATTTTATCATTTATACGAATAGTTTATTTTGGCAGAGCAGGGCATACCGAGAGTTCATATGCGTCTAGACGGTGTGGTTAAAGACTGGATATATTCTTTTTCGCCGTTTATGTCTTTTCCAACTTCAATGTTGGAAACGACATGATGTATAGTAGACTTAACTTAGACGCTTTATCATACGTAATCCGCCTTACTGAGGCGTTATCATTACATCTTCAAGAAAAGATTTACAGGATATTATTCTCAATGTATTTCTTTTGAGGGCAGTAGTTTGTTCACGTATAACTCCGCCCTTCAGTGGCTGATTGGAGTTGGTTAGATGTGACGCAGCCTTAGCTACATCCACACGCGTGGATAGTAAGGTTAAGAACTCTCTCAGAGTCGCTTCGTTCTCGGAGGAGCTTCTCTTCGACGGCAACTTTTCGGCAATCCATGAATTGCTCGATTTACACATTCTCTTGTCTATCTAGTGTTACAAGTGATTCAGACTGGGCAAACATTCGGTGGTTGACTCAGAGAGTGCCACCGCAGTTGCCGGACCCGAGTGTGGCTGTTATGACGGTTGCCAGTCAAACAGATTGGGATATAATACTGATCCCTACGGATTCGAAGTGCCAGGGTCTTTGGGTTCCGCAGTCTCTTAGCAACCAGTTTTCTTCCGCAGAATAATGTTTTTTAGGCTTGCTTTATGTCATTGCATGAACATTATTCAGAAACGCATGCCCAAATCCTGTCCTTTAATTCGACAGTAGTGGCGTATCTCCGGAACCAGGGAGGCACTCTTTCGTTTCCGTTATTCAATTTAATGGAAAGAATCCGTCTGTTGGTTATAGTACACCAAGTTCTGTTTTGGTCCGTCATATTCCGGGTCGTCTGATTGTTTTACCGGACTCCCATTCTCTTACGGGTCGCTTGTTGCTGTCAGAATGGACTCTCAACAAACAAGTATTCAATCAGATTTGCTATCTATGGGAGCGCCCAATGATGATTTATTTACGACACAGCTTGCTAATCAATTGCAGACGTATGTGTTGGCTTGTCCAGATCTCTGAGCTAATGTTGTTAACGCTCTATTGATCTATAGGACGGAATGATAGGATACGCGTATCCTCCGGCGCTGTTGTTTCAGCAGGTATTGCGAAGATAAACAACCACAATACATTTCTGTTGATAGCATCTCTATCTTCACAGAGATCATGGGTAATTTACTCTCTTGTCTACTGTGGGTCTTAACGTGAAATCTTCCTCTATGTGAGGATCTTTTTTCACTGGGTAAATCGTGTCATCTTTATCACAACCCGCAAGGTCGCAACCTTCATGTATTCCGTTGTGTGGTCCGTATTGCATTGTAAGCACTGTACTGGACGAGCTTTGGACGCGATTTCTTACTATAGGAGATCCTCTTCTTCGCTATTCTATGCGGCTAAAGTGGAGGCTCTTCCGTCGTTGGTGTAGGGATCATTATGTTCATATTTTTGATCCCTACATACTACTCATTGCAATTTTTTAGTATACTTGTTTCACAAGATCTACTGCAGCCTGTTATTATTAAGGTTATAGGTTTATGTTACCTCATACCTATGCACTCTACGATAGTTTACAATTGAGTCTTATGTCTCTTTATCTAAGTCTGTTAGTAACTTTTTGATAAATAGACTTAGAATCTTTAGATTAAATTCCTATATGGATTTTAACTTCGGTTCTTGTTTAGCTAAGTAATCATTTGAGCCTCTGGAAACAGTAGTTTTCAAATTCTGACCTTTTAGACAGTAATTCTGTTGGTTTCTCTTTTACTGTAGAGTCAGTGAGTTTCATGCACTATCGATGGATGATTTTCACTTTCGTAGTTTCGGAATCACTACTTCCGTTACTATTTAGGTTGGATTTTTGCATAAGAGTTAGGCTCCTATTATCCGGAACCTATTATTTTTAAGGTCCTTCCGTCTTCGTATGGGCATAGGCCTTTACTCTTTCCGGGTAGAGTTTATGTATTTATAAACAGATATCTGTTTATTACTATGGGCGTAAGCTTCTTCTGTCTTTGATGCCTAGTAGAAGGACGTTACGCTCCATTTTATTGTTAATGGATTCTATTAACTATCGGTACTGCTTATGGTAGATCATTGACTTAGCAGTTGTGCTTAAGATTTCGGCTCATGAAGTAAGAGTTCTTCTACTTCTTGGGCTTACATTAATAGTGTCGCTATTATAGATTTTTGAAGGCCGCTCATTGCGCTCAGCCATCCACATTCATGAATTTTTATCTCAGAAATATCGAGTCCATTTCTGGAGGCCTCTATTGTTAGGTCTATTATCTACTGCTCAGAATGTCATTCACTTAACAGTTGCTATTATAGCTAGGTAGGCTGTCTGTTTCGGCAGTGTCTCCGTTCTGCTGCCCTCTTCGCTCTGGGCTATTTGACCCAGGGCAAGAAAAAGGGGGGGGGGGGAGGGTGTTCCCTTGGGTCACCTGTTTTACTATGAAAACAAGGGGATACCTCCTCCGGAGTTAGTAATTCTGAGCTGTTATTGGGATGGTTGTTTAGTGAGAAGTTTAGGTTTTTAAAATTCATTCAAGTCTTAGTTTTTAAAGTATAGCTTTTGAATATTGCATATGTCAACGGACATGATTATGCAATCCTCAGACACTTTTAGGAGTATAAGAGTCTCTATTCTCTAGACTTACTTTATTTATTGGCTTACTTTAAAAATTATTAGTATAAGGATTATATTGGATATTAATAGAGTACATGGATGTATGAAGCTCAATTTTGGAAGGTGTTGTATCTTTCTAATTTATCATAAATAAGAAAGATACATGTAAGGCCTATTACTTCTTTTTCCCTACAGGGGATGACTCTATTTTATTTTATTGAGCGTATTCCATTTTGCTCTATGTCCTTGGCCCTCCAGCCTTTTTACTATTCAGCTATGTCTGGGTCATTGGTACAGTATAAAAATGTTAAAAAATTTATAGTAATTTCTATATTTTTTATACTTACCAATGACCCAGACGGGGATGGCCCTCCCAGGAGATGGGAACTCTTGCCTCCCCGCTGAGTACATAGCGCTTACCAGGCACTGGTTATTAGAATGATTAATGGCGCCAATTTCGGAACGTCCTTAACACTGCGCATGCGCAGTAGAGGCGAAGTGTGGAGGGCCTTTCAGGACATGTTTTCTTTGGTTTTAGATGCAAATTTTGGGGATTGGGGGGCAAAATTTGTGTTTGGCCCTATATTTTAAGAGTTAGCACCAGCTATGTCTGGGTCATTGGTAAGTATAAAAAATATAGAAATTACTATAAATTTTTTAACTTTTTTTAGTCCTAAAAAAGTTAAAAATCTGTTTCTCAGGCCCTCCCACATGGTCCTTTTGGCTTCCGCATGCTCTCTTTTTATAACCAATGCAAACTTAAAAAAATAAAAATTAGGGCTGTCATGACTATCAATTTTCAGTTGATTAATTGCCACCATTAATTGACAGTTAGTCGATTAATAATCATTTCCCATAAATTCAACAATCTTTATTATACTTACACATTTAAAACGATGTACAAGTGTGTACAGTAGTCCTGTTCACTCCAGAAACACAAAAATATCCCCAACTGCTTTGTAGAATTTAAATTGGAGAACCTTTGTGTGAATGTTTCATTTCCATAAGTAATTTCCAGAAATTTCAAACATAAATGTCTTTTTCTACCACAAGTAAGTTGGTACTAAAAGTGAACTTACATTTGTGACAAGTTGACAACTTACTCGCTTTTGCGGTTCAGATTGTTCCAGTGGGGTCGTTCGAGTGTACAAGACTGAAGATTCTTCTGTTTACTCTGCAGGTTGCAATACGTCCCAAACTGTGAATCATTTTAAACTGTTTTGAACAAATGAAAATGAAAAGAATGAAGACACTCAACCATCTTAATGATGTGATGTCATTCAGCATGTTGATTATGGAGTGAAAACAACGTCTTTAGATCTCTTATTAAACTTGACAATGCTGGAAACTTCCTTCGGTTACACTATGGAACAGGGATTGATCAAATGGCAAGGCACGGTGTTTTTAAAATTCCAGTGTTGCACAATCATGAATCATGAAGGAAAACAAATGCCCTTGAATATCACAAGTAACTATGGTTAGTCAGTTCAAAGTTTAATAATAAACTAACTGTTCATTCTTTTCATTATACAGTGCAATTTAAACCTGACTTGTGTCATTTTGAAAATGAATGATGATGAACTAAAAATAAAAACCGTCAACTGCCACTGTAGTCGATGGTTAGTCGACTACTTGAATAATCGCGACAGCTCTAATAAAAATTAAATGGTTTATGTCTGATATCTTGCCCAAGTTAATAAAATTGATAAATTTGGCCCTTGAGCACATGGCTTTGCAATGCTTTAGCATTGCAAAGCCTTCTTGCACTCAAGGGATGACATACACCACTACTCATGTTATTCTGTAGATTATGAGGCCTAAAACATAAAACAAACCAAGAACATGAACTTTTGCTGGCAAAGACATAATTACAAAAATAAACAAGGCCACTGCCAGGTGTGGGATATGTCCCCAGACAGCAAGTTCTAACGTTGGACATATTTCCAGACAACAAATTTTCAGAGTCGAAAAAATGGAAAAAGTGCCACAATTGGCCGGAATGAATCCAAATTCGCACTTGATTGCGTATTCATGACACAAACCTATGTACAAAATTTGGTGTTCATTCAATAACTCAAACTAAAGTTATCAGCCGGACATCCAATTTTCCAAGTCGAAAAAGTAGAAAAAGAGCCATAACTCAGCCAAAATTGGACCGAACCAAAATTTTAACTTCACCTACATATTCATGAGACAAAGCTACTTACAAAATTTGGGGTTGATTCAGTAACTCAAACTGAAGTTATCATCTGGACACCTAATTCCCAAAGTTGCGAAATTGGGTGGGAAAAGAGGCCTAACTCCAACAAAAATTATCGGGTCCAGCCTATATTCGGAATTCACCTTATTGGGTTAAGGAACATATACACCAAATTTGGTTTTGATTCAATGACCCACACTTTAGTTATCACTCCGGATGCATGGATGGACAGACGGATGCAGCTGATTACAATAGTCCCCAGACAAAATGTTTTGTCGGGGGACAAAAATAAAATAAAAAACTGCTCGCCCACATGGAATTGTGGCCTGTTAAACAGAAGATCTACTTTATGGGGCCTTACTGACAAGGTGTCTTAGTGTTCCATTTATTTATGAGATAGCTGAACGAAAATCACATTAAAGTCAGAAAGCAGAATGTTAAAGTGTGGTGTTCCTCAGGGCTCAGTTCTTCGACCACTCTTGTTTACTCTGTACACTTCTTTTCTGGATCGCCTTCTTAAAAAGCATGGCATATCATATCTGTACGCAGACAACACCCAACTATACATCACATTCAACCCCTCTGTTCCAAGTTACTCATTCACCGCAGTCAGTAACATGGAAACTTGCATAAATCTTGTGCGGGAATGGATGATAGACTTTAAACTGAAAATGAATGACTCTAAAACTGAATTCTTACTGATATCCGGGGTTCGCATGCCTACACCCCCTGGTACTTCAATTCTGGTTGGAAACAACATCACTATGAAAACTGGCCAGGAATATTGGACTGATTATGGACTCATATTTAAAACATCCATATCAATAAAATATGTCAAAAATGCTACTGGCAGCTTCGTAATGTTGGAAGACCGTGACCTTATCTTAACCAGTCAGCACTTGAAAAACTTGTGCACTCCTTCATCACCTCACAACTAGACTATTGTAATTCAGTGTTAGTGGGGCTGTCCCAGTGCCTGATTCAGAAGCTTCAAAAAGTTCAGAATACTGCTGCTAGGATAATTACTGGTACCAAATGCTCTGAACACATAACCATCTGTTTTAAGACAACTACATTGGCTTCCAGTGAAACAGAGAATTGATTTCAAAATATTGACCTTAGTATTCAAATGTATCCACAAACTGGCTCCAGATTACCTGCAAGAGCTCCTCACTGTATATAAACCATCACGCAGTCTCAGATCTAAAAACCAAATTCAACTAGTTGTACCTTTTAGCGGATCTAATCAGGCTCATGATTGTGTGTTCTCCATCATGGGTCCCAGATTGTGGAATTCCCTGCCAATTTGTGTTACAATTTCAGAAACTCTCGATGTCTTCAAAAGAAATCTTAAAACTTTCCTATTCACTGAAGCATTCTCCTGAACCTCTGCGGGAGGCAACCAAAACAGATGTGACTCTTTATTTCAGAAAAGTGTATTTATTTCTGTCAAGCGTTTTAGAGCACTATTTGTGGTTTTATGCTTTAGAAAATAAATTATTATTATTAAAGTTAAAAGATAAGACTGAAAGTTGGATAAATTACATATTAGCTTTATCACCTAAAACAAGCAAACAATATGATAACCATGGTTATGATACAAAGTTAATTCATGATTACTAAATGACAAAATGGAGTTGGAGAATCAGAAATCAGATCAAAAACCCAAACATCAAATGTAATTACAGTTTTTAAAGTAAGTTTATTTGTTTTCAGTCGCTGATATCATCTGGTTGTGTTGAACATCTAGATTTTCTTCATGTTGTTCCTGATCCTGACATATTTTGTCCTTTTGAAGAAAAAATTGTTGGAGGCAGTTTCAAGAGTTTGACAGATATTCCAAAGATGATTTTTTTTGCAGATGCAGAAAACCTGGATACTCAGGTACATAGTATACTGTACAAACTTGATTACAGTTGACCCCCAGGGGCTTTGATAATATTCCAATATTTTTATACTGTACCAATGACCCAGACTTAGCTGGTGCTAACTCTAACAAAACCAGGGCCAAACACAAATTTTGCCCCCCAATCCCCAAAATTTGCATCCAAAACAAAAAGAAATCATGTCCTAAAGGACCTCCATACTACGCCTCTACTGCGCATGCGCAGTGACGCAGTCGTCCCGAAATTGGCGCCAATTATCATTCTCTGTTTGGCCCTTCATCAGTCAACATCTCACTGATCTTTGTGCTTGTAAATCTCAGTTTAAAGGATGCCAGACACGTAATTTTTGGAGAAAATGTGATTCTAAGGAGGATAGAAGGAGGAGAGGAAAAAGAAGTGGCAAAAAATAATCAGGGCTGTACTTGAAATTTTTTGATGAAATTATGTTAAGTTGCCTATTTTCGAGGCATGGGCCTCTTGTTGTCATTCTTGCTAATTGTTGCACTGCTTATTCAGTGTTTCCTCTCCCCTAGCCTTCTAAAGTCCCCCCTGGCAATTCTCCCATGCTTTTGGCATATTTTTGAGAAATTTCATTTCTAAAATTTCCTGGGAGAGTTGCTTGGTTACAGAATGTTTTCTGTTATTTTCCCCATAGTTACGTTTTCACCCATGGGTGTATAACGTTTGTGTTCTGCATCTTCCATCTGATGTTCTACAGATTCTCCCCTGGGAGTCTCTGTTTTGCATCAGATAGAGTATAATTGATGACTGATTCCGGGCCAGTTTTTTCAGTGCCTGGAGTCATGTTTTCTAGTGTGTTTACACTGTTTGTTTTCATTGGCAACAGCCTTTTTTGAGGGGGGCTGTTTGCCTTTGTGGTAGTTTATCTCATTATAAGATACATTTATATTATCCGAAAGTGTCTCATTAATTATTTTATATAAATTTAAAATTTTTGACCACACTTTGCCATCGGATCCATCGGGGCTCAACGTTACTTTTCAGCAACTTGGGCTTCTCTGAAAAAATATTTTTTCAAAATTATTTTGTTTTGCAATTGTTTTTTCATTTATTAATGGATCATGTTATTATGTATCTTTGTGTCAGGGGTTTTTGCGAGTAACTAGGACTTATTGTTGTTCTTTCACAATGAAGGGACGTTGTACAAATTGTAATAGGAAGAAATCTTCCTCTGACTTTCATGATCATTGTATTAATTGTAGTCAGTGTTCTCGCATTAATCCCTGTCCTATATGTGAACATTGGGATGAGAAACATTGGAAACGTGTGTCACGATATGTTGTTTCTGGAGAAAGAGCGATGCCGGCTCTTTCTCCGCAAGGTCACTCTACTCTCTCAGTTTCTATTTCAGAGGAACCAGAACAGGGTGATGTTTCCATGTTATCTTCTTCAAGTGTGCGTCCGTCGTCACAAATGAATTCAGAGCTAGCGGCAAAAGTGCTCATGGAGATTAGACAAATGTCGTCCGCTAGCTCGCCCGGTGTAGCGTCCATTCACCGAATGGTTCGGCAGCCGGGTTCGTCCGATGCGGTCCAAGAGGAAATTTTGGGTGATGCGAGCACTATAAACATAATAGATGCACACCCAGTGACGGCGGTTAGTAAGCGAGAACGGAGGAAGCCTTTTAGTCCGGTTCATAGCTCGTCCAGGTCCAGCCGGGCCGCGAGCGAGAGAGGTCCCTCTCTCGTACAACAACATCTGGGACCAGATGTTGTGGTACAAAATGTGTCTTTAGCGGAGCATACTTCCGTCGCTCGGGACGCTCCGTTGTATAAGCAGTCCGCAGAGACTGTTAAGGCTTCCTCTTCTCGTCAGCGCACACGACCGCACCTTGGCTGCGTGACCGCCGATATATTACCAGCTTCGTCGATGAAGGATTCTTCGGCGACCAGGTCACACCATCCGGCAGCCAGGGATTCGAGACCGATGGACTCCGGACGTTCGCATAGGAAAAGTATGCGGGAGCCATCTGATGCGGAGCTGCCGTCGGCGAAGCAGCGAAAGACTGCGCCTCCGCAGGTCTCGACGCCGGACATTCTTGTGCAGATAGCACAGCTTATCGCAGCATCCCAGCAGCCGACAGAATCGATGTCGGATCGAGAATTATCCGACGGCGCTGGGTCGGTACGCTCCGCCGAAGCATCGGGGGCGGACAACCGGGAACATCGTGAGGTCCGACCGGATGGTGAAAGGGATACGGATGACTTGGAGCTATCCCTTTCGGAACAACATAAAGCTGCCGTGGACTTCATCCGGCACTTTCTCCCTCAAGTTGTTCCGTCGGGCCAGACTGCTGCGCTTCCGGACAAGAGAATTATAGCGTCATTGGACTCTGAATTTTTTGAGCGGTTCAGGGACATCGCTCCCGAGTTTCCGTCGCAGTCCAATAATGTTGCTAGAACATTTGAATTATTGAACGACGCTATATTTAAACTTGCTTCCAGGACGGGGAAAGCAGGTTTCTTGTCCGCTCATACTCTCAACCTGCCTTTCATTAATGCAAGGAATAAATTCGATACGGCAGGACAGGGTATACCGAGAGTTCCTCTGCGTATGGACGACGAGGCGGAAGACTTAGAGCTATCATTACCGTCGTCAGCTTCTATTCCAACCGCGGTGTTGGAAACAGCTATTGCGTCTAACAGAGCCAATTTAGATGCCTTATCTTACGCAGATCACCTTACTAAGGCGTTATCACTGCGCCTTCAAGGGGAAGAGTTTCAGGATATACAATCCTCTTTAAGACTTCTTTCAAGGGCAGTAGCTTATTCCACGTGTAACTCCGCCCTTTCAGTGGCAAATCTGGAGTTGGTTAGACGTGACGCAGCCCTAGCTACATCCACACTAGTGGATTCTAAGGTGAAGAACTCTCTTAGAGTCGCTTCGGTCTCAGGAGAACTTCTCTTTGACGGCAAGCTTTCCGCTATTTATGATAAAATTAAAAAGAAAGCTAATGATTCTCTGTTGTTCAGATCGGCTCCTAAGAAGTCGGATACAGCAGACATGAATAAGACAGGCACTTCTGGGTCTAATGCGCCCAAGAGAGGTTCCTATAGAGGTTCCGGTGCGTCCTCTTGGTCTTATTCGAGAGACCGTCAGGATAGAGACTCTCGTTCGGGACGTCCTTCAGGCCGGGACAATCGGGCGTACGCCCCGAGGTCGACGAGGCGAGGTGCGGGTCGTGGAAGACGTGGTTTCTCCTACCGCAGGCCTCGCAGGTCCAGGAGGTGATGGCTTAAACCTCTATCGCGTTCCGGTTGGCGGAAGGTTGTCGAGTTTTTCACAAGAGTGGGCGTCGATTACGGACGACCCTTGGGTGAGAGGAGTGACTTCGGAAGGTCTAAAGATATCCTTCAAACGAAAGCCTCCATTAACTCGAAGTCCAAAGTGGACTCATCTTCCGTCAAATCCACAGAAAAAAGACACTCTGTTATCAGAGGTGCAGTCTCTTTTAATGAAGAACGCGGTAGAGGTCGTAGAAAACCAGGAATCTCTGGGATTCTACAGCCATCTGTTTCTGGTTCCGAAACCAGACGGCTCGTTCCGTCCAGTCATAGATTTGAGCTGGATAAACAAGCTGATCGTCGCTCCGAAGTTTTATATGGAGACGATTCGATCGGTCAGAGCGAGTATTCGGGTGAACGATTATGCAACGAGCATAGATCTCAAAGATGCGTACTTTCACGTCATGGTACATCCGACATTCCGAAAGTATCTACGCTTTGCAGTCCTGGGAGTGGTGTATCAATTCCGGGCGATGTGCTTCGGATTGAATCTAGCACCCTGGGCTTTCACTCGGGTAATGAACTCGGTAATGATCCACTTCCGAGCTCATTCGTCTGCGGTAACGTCGGCCTACCTGGACGACATTCTTCAGAGGTACGGCAACGAGTTAACGCTTCAGAACGATGTTCAGAATCTTCTTCTATTGCTCCGACGTCTCGGTTTTATAGTAAACGAGGAGAAGTCGGATCTGGTGCCGTCCAAGTCATTCACTCATCTGGGAATGAGCTTCGAGACGCACAACAATCTCGTTCGTCTGCCGTTAACCAGAGCGAAATTAGTCAGTTGTTACGCTCGCTATTGTCTGCACGCAGACGTCACGGCGAGAGAATTTATGAGACTGATAGGTCTGTGCGGAGCCGCCGCGGATCTCATTCCGATGGGGCGGCTACGCACACGTCCTCTTCAAATTTTCCTGACTCAGAATTGGAGTGTGAAAATTCATTCGCTCGATGTAGACGTTCTCTTGTCAGATCAAGTGAAACAAGAGATTCAGACTTGGGCAAACATTCAGTGGTTAACTCAAGGAGTTCCGCTGCAGTTGCCGGATCCGAGTTTTACCGTTATGACGGATGCCAGTCAAACAGGTTGGGGTGCATCATTAATCCCAACGGATTCGAGATGCCAGGGTCTTTGGGATCCGCAATTCCTGTGCAAGCACATAAACATCAAGGAAATGATGTCAATTTTGCTTGCGTTACGTCACTGGATGGACATTATTCACGATGCTCATGTCCAAATCCTATCCGACAATACGACAGTAGTGGCGTATATTCGGAATCAGGGAGGCACTCATTCAGTTCCGTTGTTCAATCTAACGGAAAGAATCCTTCTGTTTGCGTTAGAACATCACGTTCTTCTTTCGGTCCGTCACATACTGGGTCGTCTGAATGTGCTAGCAGACTCCCTTTCACAAAAGGGTCGCTTGTTGCCGTCGGAGTGGACTCTCAACAAACAAGTATTCAATCAGATTTGCTACCAATGGGAACGGCCAATGATAGACTTATTTGCGACACATCTCAACAATCAGTTGCAGACGTATGTGTCTCCGTGTCCGGATCCAAGAACATTTGCAGTAGACGCTCTGTCGATCCCTTGGGACGGAATGATAGGATATGCGTATCCTCCAGCGCCGTTAATTCAACAAGTATTGCTAAAGATAAAACAATCTCAATGCAAGATTCTGTTGGTAGCATCTCTGTCGCCACAGAGACCGTGGATAAATCTACTCAGGTGTCTGTTGTGGGACCTACCGCGGAAGCTTCCTCCACGAGAGGATCTTCTTTCGCAGGGGAAATCGCGCCAACTCCATCACAACCCGCAAGGTCTCAACCTTCACGTTTTTCCGTTGTGCGGTCCTTCTTGCATGGCAAGCACTTTACAGGACGAGCAGTGGACGCGATTTCTAACTGTAGGAGGACCTCCTCTTCGCTAAACTATGCGGCTAAGTGGAAGGTTTTTCGTCGTTGGTGTAGGGATCATTCTGTAGATATATTTGATCCTTCTATACCATACATTGCAAACTTTCTAGTATACTTGTTTGACGAAATCAAACTGCAGCCTGTTACTATAAAGGGTTATAGATCTATGTTATCTGATACCTATGCACATCATGATAGTTTACAAATTGGATCTAATGTCTCTTTATCGAAGTTGGTTAGAAACTTTTCGATAAATAGACCCAGAACTCTTAGATTAATTCCTAAGTGGAATTTAGCTTGGGTTCTCCTTAAATTGAAGGAAAAGCCATTTGAACCTCTTTGGACAGTAGATTTCAAATTCTTATCTTATAAGACAGCTTTTCTCTTAGCTTTCTCTTCTGCCAGAAGAGTCAGTGAGCTTCATGCACTATCGGTGGATGATTCTCATTATCGTAGTGTTGGGAACACTATCACCTTCACTACTAATGTGGGTTTTTTAGGTAAGAATCAGGCTCCTAATAAATATCCGGAACCTATTGTTATTAAGGCTCTTCCGTCTTCAGACGGGCGTAGGCCTTTACTCTGTCCTGTTAGAGCACTACGTATCTATAAACAGAGATCTCAGTTTATCAGAAAGGGACGGAAACGTTTCTTTCTGTCTTTGATGCCTAATAGAAAGGACATTTCAGTCCATTCTATTGCTAGATGGATTCAGTTAACTATCCGTACTGCTTATGAAGTTTTATCTTCTTCTCAGCAGTCTGTGCTTAAGATTTCTGCTCATGAAGTAAGAGCTCTTTCTACTTCCTGGGCTTATGCTAATAGTGTTGCTATTACAGATTTAATGAAGGCTGCTTATTGGTCTCAGCCATCCACATTTACGAATTTTTATCTCAGAAATATTGAGTCCATTTCTGGAGACCTGCATTGTTTAGGTCCGTTATCTGTTGCTCAGAATGTCGTACACTAAACAGTTGCAACTATAGTTATGCAGGCTTTCTGTTCCGGCAGTGACTCCGTCCGGCTGCCCTCTTCGCTCTGGGCTATTTGACCCAGGGCAAGGGGAAGGGGGGGGGGGGGGGGGGGGGGGGGCGGGTGTTCCCTTAGGTCACCTGCTTTATAGTGAAAAGCAAGGGAATGCCTCCTCCAAGTCAGTATTACTGAGTCGCTTCCGGGATGGTTTTAAAGTGTAATATTAATGTTTAAATTCATTCATGTCTTATTTTTAAAGTGTAGCTCGGTGTGAAGCATTTGTATATGTCAAGTGTCAAACGGGCTTTAATATACAATACTCGGACACTTTTAAATGATTATAAAGAGTCTCAATTCTCTGGACTACTTTATTTATTGGCTTGCTTTAAAAATAATTAGTATAAGGGTTATACTGGATGTTAATAGAGAACATGAATGTTATTGTGCTCAATTATTAAGGGTAGTGTATCTTTCTAATTTAATATTAAATAAGAAAGATACATGTAAAGCCTAATACTCCTTTTCTCCTTAAGGGGTTACCTCTTTACTGTATAGTTGAGCTTATTGGATTTTCCTCTATGTCCTAGGCCCTCCAGCCTGTTTACTATTCAGCTAAGTCTGGGTCATTGGTACAGTATAAAAATGTTAAAATATTTATAGTAATTTATATATTTTTTATACTTACCAATGACCCAGACGGGGATGGCCCTCCCTGGAGTTGGGAACTCTTGCCTCCCCGCTGAGTACATAGCGCTGTCCAGGCACTACCAGTAAGAATGATAATTGGCGCCAATTTCGGGACGACTGCGTCACTGCGCATGCGCAGTAGAGGCGTAGTATGGAGGTCCTTTAGGACATGATTTCTTTTTGTTTTGGATGCAAATTTTGGGGATTGGGGGGCAAAATTTGTGTTTGGCCCTGGTTTTGTTAGAGTTAGCACCAGCTAAGTCTGGGTCATTGGTAAGTATAAAAAATATATAAATTACTATAAATTTTTTAACATTTCACACACCACACAGCCTGTAACTCTAATGGCAATGTTAGTGACTTTCTGCACAGGCAGCCAAGACTTGACTAGAAATCATTACCAGTATTAATTTATTCTGGACCAGAAAACATTCCTGTCATGCGGCCAAAAAGTTGTAAAAGTCAGTAACAGTAGGGATTAGGAAAACTTAAAGCATCCACCACACAAGTGGATGACAAAATGTTCTCACCCTTTCAAAAAAAAATACTCACCCATGAAAATTTAAGTTATAGCATTATTTAACCCTTTACCTAAGAAATTGGTCTCATCTGCCAGAGTAATTTACAAATTGAGCAGTTTGAAGAAATCTTTTTTTTTTAAATTTCAACAAAACCATATCATTTGACCCCGTATTGGAATGAGTGCTCATTCCAGTGAGGGGTCACATGATATGATTTTGTTGAAATTTTTTGAAAAATATTTAAAATAACACATTTTTGATATCGCACACATTGGGTAAAGGGTTAACCATTTGAACACACTGATATCAAAATACTGAAATTTCAGATTGCATATTTATTCCATTATATGCAACTTGCAGTTTAACAAATTCAGTCTTGTTTGACAGAATTGATTAACTCTCCTTACCCAACACACACGATATCAGAAGTTGATTTTTTAATTATTTTTTTTCAAATTTTTCAAAACATTTCAACAAAATCAAAATGAGCTTGATGAGTTTGTCCCATTGAGGGGTCACGTTATACGGTTTTGTTTAAATTGTTTTTCTTTTAACTGCCCAATTTATAAATTAAATGGGCTGATGTGGGTGATTCATTCCTGGTTACAATATTAGAAAAAATGTAAGGATAAAATTTTTACATTTTTATACTAAAACCAATGGCCCAGACTTAGCTGGTGCAGCCTCAATATTATTGAGGGCCAAACAAATTTTGAACCCCCCAATCCCCAAAATTTGCATACAACACCGAAAATTAAAAGTCCTATCTGGCCCTCCATACTGTTAGTACTTGTGCATATGCAGTACCCAGGAAGAGACTGGAATTGGCGCAGACATCATTCTTCTGAGCGGCCCAAAGTCAGTAACAACTGAACTGACATCTGTGCTTTAAATTCTCATTTTTGAAGATGCCAGACACAAATCAATGATAGTTTTCATGGAATCAACAGTGTAACAGGATGCTGGAAGTGAATAACGGTGGTTTCAGATGTTTTGGGCTGTAACTTTATAATTTTTATGTAAAATTATTCATGTTACCCAATTTCGGGATATGCTTCTGAATGTCGTCATTATAATACTTCCCTCTCCTGAACCCTCCTGTTATATTCCCAAGCTCTTTCGGCATTTTTATAGAAGAATTTTTAGTCTGACTGTTTACAGTGAGGGCTATAGTCATGACTTCTGCCCGTCTGTTAACATTTAGAGTTTTGGTTAAAGTTTGTGGTTAAAGTTTTTCACTGAAGGTTCAAGTGTTTTGTTTTTTTCCTGTTTAGTTAACATTTGGAGTTTTGGTAAAAGTTTATAGTTAAAGTTTTTTATTCAGCCTTCAAGTACAGGCTACACCCCATATTCTTGTCTGATCGTCACGAAATTTCATATGCAGGTTTTGTCATGAAGTCATGTCTAGATGAGAACGTCCCGTTTTGGTCACGATCGGTCAACCGAGATGGCTGCCCGAGCCCAAAAAGCTTTAGCACAGTCTTCAGGTCGTATTTAGGAAGGGATTTCATTGTAACTTGGTAGGATGCCTCTGTATAATGCCTAGATGAGAACGTCCCCTTTTGGGCATGATCTGTCGGGCATTGGTATACAGTATAAAAATATGAAAAAATTTAAAGTAATTTATATATTTTTTATACTTACCAATGGCCCAGACGGGAATGGCCCTCCCATGAGTGTGCAGTACTGGGCACTCATACCTCCTCGCTGAATTATTATATTATAATCTTTTTTACAAAGAATGATGTTGGCGCCAGTTTCGGTGACTTCTGGCATCTACGCATGCGCAAAGAGTAAATGTATGGAGGGCCAGATAGGACTTCTAATTTTCGATTTTGCATGCAAATTTTGGAGATTGGTCGGCAAAATTTGTGTTTGGCCCTAGATATTTTTGAGTTAGCACCAGCTAAGTCTGGGCCATTGGTAAGTATAAAAAATATATAAATTACTTTAAATTTTTTCTTATTTGGATGAAGCATTCTTAGGACAAGTAGAATCAAATATTTTTCATTTGCTAAGTTAATGGATTCCACTGAATATCATTTTCTTGGGAATTTTAGGAACTTCACAATAAATCATCATGGGATCTTGTTCAATGGTTGAAGCATGTTGATGGTCTCAAAGGCCAGTGCCAAATTCTACAAGTTCTATTTGAAAGAGAAGGTCCTAATTTTCGACTGGAGAATTATACAGTTCAAGAACGGTTGGAGAAAGTTCTTCGCAAAGCTGGTGCACATAAAAACTGGACAATAGTGAGGACTTGTGCAGCCTTATTAGGAAAACTAGTTGATAGCTTAGCCCCTTCCATAACAACAGCATTAGTGAGAGGAAAACAGGTATGAGTTGATAAAAAAAGTTTGATTATGCACTTTCTTGTAAAGCACCTTGAAATTAGAGACAGAAAAATAAATTAAATGTTAGGCCTATAAACAATATTTCTTGTTTCGCAGGCAATTTTATGATGAGGGAGGAAGGCTTTTTTTTTGTTTATTCACAAAACAGTTCTGAAAATAGTTGGAATCTGAAATTTAACTACTTACACTATTATGTGGCAAACTTAATGTTTTCAGCAGTGAAAATTTCCCATAATGTGGTTGAAAATTTGACCAACTATATTTTACAAGGTATAGTTAGTTAAATAAATGTGAAGCACTTGCAAAGAATATGAGGATTTTATCAAGGCACCTGCACCTTAGTACTGAAGCCCAAATATGGACTTCTGGCTCTGAACCTTATGGCCCTTTACCTTACATGTCTAAAACATCGCACTTGCACAAACATTTTCTTGAGGAACCAAATATTTTCATTTTTGACCTTGAAAACATGGCTTAGGACACCCTCAGGAAACCCTCACTGGAGTGAGCTTATTGAAGAGAAGGGTCTTAAGCTATGTTTTGGAGGCAGTAATTGAACAAAATATTAAAATTCAAGGACGATTTTTATGAAGGGCACTATAGTCGAAAATTTGGAGTGCAGTTTTTGTGAATAGTGCTAGCCAGATATGGCCATCACATTAGGTAAAGTGTTAAATGCTTTGAATGTTTAATGGTCACAAATTTAATTAACCCCTGCACACTGATGATAAAATATTGAAATTTCAAGCAGCTAATTTTCCCCATAATGCAACTCGTCATTTAGCCATTTCAGTTTTGTTTAACAGAGCAATGAGCCAGAGAGAACTGCCAAGTAGCAGCAAGCAACTGTTAGATGTACTAACTCAGCACAAGCAGAGTTAGCATTTGTTGAAGGCAAGTGTACCATTGATGTGCAGTACTCTTTAGTACACAGCACCACCATACTCTCCCATGTGGGCAGTCAAGATTTAAGTGCCTTGCCCAAGGACACAACTCAGTTATCACAGGTTGAGATCAAACTGTGAACCTTTTGGTTTGAAGTCCAGTGCCCTAACCACTGTGTCACTGCACGCCATTCCAGCTTGAAATATTGATATATAAGTATCAGTGTGCAGAGGGTTAATATGTACTGAGTTCACATGTAAAAATTTTTGTTTGAATTAATGTAGTTAACAGTTGGCATATTTGGACATGAAGAAGATGTGTTGGATAAACCTCTGAGTCCTAATGAAATCAAGAGTATTCTATACAGCCGATGTATGCCATATAACATCATACATGCAGTTTTACAACAAGAACTGATCATTGGTATTGGAAAACTTATTGCCTCACAACCAGACCTCTTCTGTGGTATACTTAAAATTAGAATTGGGTAAGTTTCTTTTTTTTCTCGTAGTAATCTCAATTACCTTTATGCTTAAAGGGCAATATGCAACAAATTTTCAAACAATTGGTTGTTTATTCGACAAACTGTTGAATTTTTCATCAAAATGAGCCATGGCTGCTATGTAGGCACTCTCCAACACAATTTGTAATAAAACAAATTTTGAAGAACAAATTCAAACCACAAAACAATCTAGCTCTCAACCAGTTTATAGTTTCTAACCTTAGTTACCTTCACATTAATTTGGACAGATGATTTTTGAGGGTCTGAAATCTTTTTTGCATGTGTGATTGGCATGAAAAACATGGTCGTAAAATTTTCCCACATCTCACAACAGTTTCTGGTCATAGTTGATTATCTTCTCTTTTCTCCTAAAATTGATCAAGAGCAGTCATTGAAAAGTTGTAGAAATTATATTCTAACTTTGCATAGGAACCCAAGTTATTGTTTGTTACTATGTATTGGAGAGTACTCATCAATACACTCCAATGCATGGACTCAACACATGTCCATATGAACATTACTGTAACTCTGTCATATATTTTTATAAGATGAATCTAGTTAGTTACATGTGCTGACCTGTGTCCAAGCCCATTTTCGTGTATAAGCCCACCCCCCCCCCCCAACCCCCCCCCCCCCCCCCATGTTTTCAGATTTAGGAATCAAGGTGACCTACCCGTGTCAAAGCCCACCCCCCAAGTTTTCAGTTTGGCAACAACAGAGGCGGTGAAACGAAAATAGGTGAGTTATTGCAGCATTCCACTTAACAAAATCAGGAACTGGATTTTGTTTGGAGTTTCGAAGTATGATGTATTTTGTTTTTTTCACCTTCCATTTTATTAATTGAACATATTTTTTGACGAGGTAACTGCTTCTTCTTTAATAAAAAATAAAATATCTCATTCAACATCTGTCTTGTTTATTTTTTATCAACCTCTTTTCTGAAACTCCAATTGCGCAGGCTCATGTCAATAATTGTCATAAACACGCCCACAATGAAAAATGTACTCCCAGTTGTTTAAAAAAAATGACCTGGCAGATACAGTAATATTTTTATACTGTACCAATGACCCAGACTTAGCTGGTGCTAACTCTAACAAAACCAGGGCCAAACACAAATTTTGCCCCCCAATCCCCAAAATTTGCATCCAAAACAAAAAGAAATCATGTCCTAAAGGACCTCCATACTACGCCTCTACTGCGCATGCGCAGTGACGCAGTCGTCCCGAAATTGGCGCCAATTATCATTCTCTGTTTGGCCCTTCATCAGTCAACATCTCACTGATCTTTGTGCTTGTAAATCTCAGTTTAAAGGATGCCAGACACGTAATTTTTGGAGAAAATGTGATTCTAAGGAGGATAGAAGGAGGAGAGGAAAAAGAAGTGGCAAAAAATAATCAGGGCTGTACTTGAAATTTTTTGATGAAATTATGTTAAGTTGCCTATTTTCGAGGCATGGGCCTCTTGTTGTCATTCTTGCTAATTGTTGCACTGCTTATTCAGTGTTTCCTCTCCCCTAGCCTTCTAAAGTCCCCCCTGGCAATTCTCCCATGCTTTTGGCATATTTTTGAGAAATTTCATTTCTAAAATTTCCTGGGAGAGTTGCTTGGTTACAGAATGTTTTCTGTTATTTTCCCCATAGTTACGTTTTCACCCATGGGTGTATAACGTTTGTGTTCTGCATCTTCCATCTGATGTTCTACAGATTCTCCCCTGGGAGTCTCTGTTTTGCATCAGATAGAGTATAATTGATGACTGATTCCAGGCCAGTTTTTTCAGTGCCTGGAGTCATGTTTTCTAGTGTGTTTACACTGTTTGTTTTCATTGGCAACAGCCTTTTTTGAGGGGGGCTGTTTGCCTTTGTGGTAGTTTATCTCATTATAAGATACATTTATATTATCCGAAAGTGTCTCATTAATTATTTTATATAAATTTAAAATTTTTGACCACACTTTGCCATCGGATCCATCGGGGCTCAACGTTACTTTTCAGCAACTTGGGCTTCTCTGAAAAAATATTTTTTCAAAATTATTTTGTTTTGCAATTGTTTTTTCATTTATTAATGGATCATGTTATTATGTATCTTTGTGTCAGGGGTTTTTGCAAGTAACTAGGACTTATTGTTGTTCTTTCACAATGAAGGGACGTTGTTCAAATTGTAATAGGAAGAAATCTTCCTCTGACTTTCATGATCATTGTATTAATTGTAGTCAGTGTTCTCGCATTAATCCCTGTCCTATATGTGAACATTGGGATGAGAAACATTGGAAACGTGTGTCACGATATGTTGTTTCTGGAGAAAGAGCGATGCCGGCTCTTTCTCCGCAAGGTCACTCTACTCTCTCAGTTTCTATTTCAGAGGAACCAGAACAGGGTGATGTTTCCATGTTATCTTCTTCAAGTGTGCGTCCGTCGTCACAAATGAATTCAGAGCTAGCGGCAAAAGTGCTCATGGAGATTAGACAAATGTCGTCCGCTAGCTCGCCCGGTGTAGCGTCCATTCACCGAATGGTTCGGCAGCCGGGTTCGTCCGATGCGGTCCAAGAGGAAATTTTGGGTGATGCGAGCACTATAAACATAATAGATGCACACCCAGTGACGGCGGATAGTAAGCGAGAACGGAGGAAGCCTTTTAGTCCGGTTCATAGCTCGTCCAGGTCCAGCCGGGCCGCGAGCGAGAGAGGTCCCTCTCTCGTACAACAACATCTGGGACCAGATGTTGTGGTACAAAATGTGTCTTTAGCGGAGCATACGTCCGTCGCTTGGGATGCTCCGTTGTATAAGCAGTCCGCAGAGACTGTTAAGGCTTCCTCTTCTCGTCAGCGCACACGACCGCACCTTGGCTGCGTGACCGCCGATATATTACCAGCTTCGCCGATGAAGGATTCTTCGGCGACCAGGTCACACCATCCGGCAGCCAGGGATTCGAGACCGATGGACTCCGGACGTTCGCATAGGAAAAGTATGCGGGAGCCATCTGATGCGGAGCTGCCGTCGGCGAAGCAGCGAAAGACTGCGCCTCCGCAGGTCTCGACGCCGGACATTCTTGTGCAGATAGCACAGCTTATCGCAGCATCCCAGCAGCCGACAGAAACGGTGTCGGATCGAGAATTATCCGACGGCGCTGGGTCGGTACGCTCCGCCGAAGCATCGGGGGCGGACGACCGGGAACATCGTGAGGTCCGACGGGATGGTGAAAGGGATACGGATGACTTGGAGCTATCCCTTTCGGAACAACATAAAGCTGCCGTGGACTTCATCCGGCACTTTCTCCCTCAAGTTGTTCCGTCGGGCCAGACTGCTGCGCTTCCGGACAAGAGAATTATAGCGTCATTGGACTCTGAATTTTTTGAGCGGTTCAGGGACATCGCTCCCGAGTTTCCGTCGCAGTCCAATAATGTTGCTAGAACATTTGAATTATTGAACGACGCTATATTTAAACTTGCTTCCAGGACGGGGAAAGCAGGTTTCTTGTCCGCTAATACTCTCAACCTGCCTTTCATTAATGCAAGGAATAAATTCGATACGGCAGGACAGGGTATACCGAGAGTTCCTCTGCGTATGGACGACGAGGCGGAAGACTTAGAGCTATCATTACCGTCGTCAGCTTCTATTCCAACCGCGGTATTGGAAACAGCTATTGCGTCTAACAGAGCCAATTTAGATGCCTTATCTTACGCAGATCACCTTACTAAGGCGTTATCACTGCGCCTTCAAGGGGAAGAGTTTCAGGATATACAATCCTCTTTAAGACTTCTTTCAAGGGCAGTAGCTTATTCCACGTGTAACTCCGCCCTTTCAGTGGCAAATCTGGAGTTGGTTAGACGTGACGCAGCCCTAGCTACATCCACACTAGTGGATTCTAAGGTGAAGAACTCTCTTAGAGTCGCTTCGGTCTCAGGAGAACTTCTCTTTGACGGCAAGCTTTCCGCTATTTATGATAAAATTAAAAAGAAAGCTAATGATTCTCTGTTGTTCAGATCGGCTCCTAAGAAGTCGGATACAGCAGACACGAATAAGACAGGCACTTCTGGGTCTAATGCGCCCAAGAGAGGTTCCTATAGAAGTTCCGGTGCGTCCTCTTGGTCTTATTCGAGAGACCGTCAGGATAGCGACTCTCGTTCGGGACGTCCTTCAGGCCGGGACAATCGGGCGGACGCCCCGAGGTCGACGAGGCAAGGTGCGGGTCGTGGAAGACGTGGTTTCTCCTACCGCAGGCCTCGCAGGTCCAGGAGGTGATGGCTTAAACCTCTATCGCGTTCCGGTTGGCGGAAGGTTGTCGAGTTTTTCACAAGAGTGGGCGTCGATTACGGACGACCCTTGGGTGAGAGGAGTGACTTCGGAAGGTCTAAAGATATCCTTCAAACGAAAGCCTCCATTAACTCGAAGTCCAAAGTGGACTCATCTTCCGTCAAATCCACAGAAAAGAGACGCTCTGTTATCAGAGGTGCAGTCTCTTTTAATGAAGAACGCGGTAGAGGTCGTAGAAAACCAGGAATCTCTGGGATTCTACAGCCATCTGTTTCTGGTTCCGAAACCAGACGGCTCATTCCGTCCAGTCATAGATTTGAGCTGGATAAACAAGCTGATCGTCGCTCCGAAGTTTTATATGGAGACGATTCGATCGGTCAGAGCGAGTATTCGGGTGAACGATTATGCAACGAGCATAGATCTCAAAGATGCGTACTTTCACGTCATGGTACATCCGACATTCCGAAAGTATCTACGCTTTGCAGTCCTGGGAGTGGTGTATCAATTCCGGGCGATGTGCTTCGGATTGAATCTAGCACCCTGGGCTTTCACTCGGGTAATGAACTCGGTAATGATCTACTTCCGAGCTCATTCGTCTGCGGTAACGTCGGCCTACCTGGACGACATTCTTCAGAGGTACGGCAACGAGTTAACGCTTCAGAACGATGTTCAGAATCTTCTTCTATTGCTCCGACGTCTCGGTTTTATAGTAAACGAGGAGAAGTCGGATCTGGTGCCGTCCAAGTCATTCACTCATCTGGGAATGAGCTTCGAAACGCACAACAATCTCGTTCGTCTGCCGTTAACCAGAGCGAAATTAGTCAGTTGTTACGCTCGCTATTGTCTGCACGCAGACAAAGTCACGGCGAGAGAATTTATGAGACTGATAGGTCTGTGCGGAGCCGCCGCGGATCTCATTCCGATGGGGCGGCTACGCACACGTCCTCTTCAAATTTTCCTGACTGAGAATTGGAGTGTGAAAATTCATTCGCTCGATGTAGACGTTCTCTTGTCAGATCAAGTGAAACAAGAGATTCAGACTTGGGCAAACATTCAGTGGTTAACTCAAGGAGTTCCGCTGCAGTTGCCGGATCCGAGTTTTACCGTTATGACGGATGCCAGTCAAACAGGTTGGGGTGCATCATTAATCCCAACGGATTCGAGATGCCAGGGTCTTTGGGATCCGCAATTCCTGTGCAAGCACATAAACATCAAGGAAATGATGTCAATTTGGCTTGCGTTACGTCACTGGATGGACATTATTCACGATGCTCATGTCCAAATCCTATCCGACAATACGACAGTAGTGGCGTATATACGGAATCAGGGAGGCACTCATTCAGTTCCGTTGTTCAATCTAACGGAAAGAATCCTTCTGTTTGCGTTAGAACATCACGTTCTTCTTTCGGTCCGTCACATACCGGGTCGTCTGAATGTGCTAGCAGACTCCCTTTCACGAAAGGGTCGCTTGTTGCCGTCGGAGTGGACTCTCAACAAACAAGTATTCAATCAGATTTGCTACCAATGGGAACGGCCAATGATAGACTTATTTGCGACACATCTCAACAATCAGTTGCAGACGTATGTGTCTCCGTGTCCGGATCCAAGAGCATTTGCAGTAGACGCTCTGTCGATCCCTTGGGACGGAATGATAGGATATGCGTATCCTCCAGCGCCGTTAATTCAACAAGTATTGCTAAAGATAAAACAATCTCAATGCAAGATTCTGTTGGTAGCATCTCTGTCGCCACAGAGACCGTGGATAAATCTACTCAGGTGTCTGTTGTGGGACCTACCGCGGAAGCTTCCTCCACGAGAGGATCTTCTTTCGCAGGGGAAATCGCGCCAACTCCATCACAACCCGCAAGGTCTCAACCTTCACGTTTTTCCGTTGTGCGGTCCTTCTTGCATGGCAAGCACTTTACAGGACGAGCAGTGGACGCGATTTCTAACTGCAGGAGGACCTCCTCTTCGCTAAACTATGCGGCTAAGTGGAAGGTTTTTCGTCGTTGGTGTAGGGATCATTCTGTAGATATATTTGATCCCTCTATACCAGACATTGCAAACTTTCTAGTATACTTGTTTGACGAAATCAAACTGCAGCCTGTTACTATAAAGGGTTATAGATCTATGTTATCTGATACCTATGCACATCATGATAGTTTACAAATTGGATCTAATGTCTCTTTATCGAAGTTGGTTAGAAACTTTTCGATAAATAGACCCAGAACTCTTAGATTAATTCCTAAGTGGAATTTAGCTTGGGTTCTCCTTAAATTGAAGGAAAAGCCATTTGAACCTCTTGGGACAGTAGATTTCAAATTCTTATCTTATAAGACAGCTTTTCTCTTAGCTTTCTCTTCTGCCAGAAGAGTCAGTGAGCTTCATGCACTATCGGTGGATGATTCTCATTATCGTAGTGTTGGGAACACTATCACCTTCACTACTAATGTGGGTTTTTTAGCTAAGAATCAGGCTCCTAATAAATAACCGGAACCTATTGTTATTAAGGCTCTTCCGTCTTCAGACGGGCGTAGGCCTTTACTCTGTCCTGTTAGAGCACTACGTATCTATAAACAGAGATCTCAGTTTATCAGAAAGGGACGGAAACGTTTCTTTCTGTCTTTGATGCCTAATAGAAAGGACATTTCAGTCCATTCTATTGCTAGATGGATTCAGTTAACTATCCGTACTGCTTATGAAGATTTATCTTCTTCTCAGCAGTCTGTGCTTAAGATTTCTGCTCATGAAGTAAGAGCTCTTTCTACTTCCTGGGCTTATGCTAATAGTGTTGCTATTACAGATTTAATGAAGGCTGCTTATTGGTCTCAGCCATCCATATTTACGAATTTTTATCTCAGAAATATTGAGTCCATTTCTGGAGACCTGCATTGTTTAGGTCCGTTATCTGTTGCTCAGAATGTCGTCCACTAAACAGTTGCAACTATAGTTATGCAAGCTTTCTGTTCCGGCAGTGACTCCGTCCGGCTGCCCTCTTCGCTCTGGGCTATTTGACCCAGGGCAAGGGGAAGGGGGGGGGGGGGGGGGGGTGGGGGGTGGGGGGCGGGTGTTCCCTTAGGTCACCTGCTTTATAGTGAAAAGCAAGGGAATGCCTCCTCCAAGTCAGTATTTCTGAGTCGCTTCCGGGATGGTTTTAAAGTGTAATATTAATGTTTAAATTCATTCATGTCTTATTTTTAAAGTGTAGCTCGGTGTGAAGCATTTGTATATGTCAAGTGTCAAACGGGCTTTAATATACAATACTCGGACACTTTTAAATGATTATAAAGAGTCTCAATTCTCTGGACTACTTTATTTATTGGCTTGCTTTAAAAATAATTAGTATAAGGGTTATACTGGATGTTAATAGAGAACATGAATGTTATTGTGCTCAATTATTAAGGGTAGTGTATCTTTCTAATTTAATATTAAATAAGAAAGATACATGTAAAGCCTAATACTCCTTTTCTCCTTAAGGGGTTACCTCTTTACATATAGTTGAGCTTATTGGATTTTCCTCTATGTCCTAGGCCCTCCAGCCTGTTTACTATTCAGCTAAGTCTGGGTCATTGGTACAGTATAAAAATGTTAAAAAATTTATAGTAATTTATATATTTTTTATACTTACCAATGACCCAGACGGGGATGGCCCTCCCTGGAGTTGGGAACTCTTGCCTCCCCGCTGAGTACATAGCGCTGTCCAGGCACTACCAGTAAGAATGATAATTGGCGCCAATTTTGGGACGACTGCGTCACTGCGCATGCGCAGTAGAGGCGTAGTATGGAGGTCCTTTAGGACATGATTTCTTTTTGTTTTGGATGCAAATTTTGGGGATTGGGGGGCAAAATTTGTGTTTGGCCCTGGTTTTGTTAGAGTTAGCACCAGCTAAGTCTGGGTCATTGGTAAGTATAAAAAATATATAAATTACTATAAATTTTTTAACTTTCGGTACAAAACAGAAAAGAAAAGTTACTGGTTTAATATCTGTCGCATCGTTTGCAATACTTGCATCACATGTTTTTTTCAATTTCGGTACAAAATGGAATGTGGAAAAAATTGAACTTGAATGTTCAGTAAATGTTAGGATGAGGTGAAAGGCATTGAAAAAAAAAGAGGACGTTAATTTTACATAATTTGTTGTTTGCATTTGATTGTTATATATATTGTGTTTATATTTTGTTGCGATGTTCTTTCACAAAATAAAAAAAAATATATAGGGAGACAGTCTTCATTTATTTATTCATTTATATTCCACCAAAGGAAATGACCAGATATTTCCCAGGGATGGTTTGGGATTTGATATACTTAACGGTGCATCCGGTTCTGAATTGGAGCACGCTGTACAAACAAAAACAATTGAAAACAACAAAAAGTTTTATTCATTAAAATGATGAGCTGAAAGTGAAACGTATGTATAAGATAATCATGTGATTTTCTTTTATTTTATTCGAGAGAAAATATATACTTCCTAAAAGGGGTTCTGCAGAAACGAAATGTGCCAAAAGTTGAATTACTGTTATTTACCAGTAATCTCCCGTCCCAATGCATTCTGACCTGACTTACATGCTCTGACCCTCATGCTAAAGCCCCCCCCCCCCCCACCTCCCCCGCCCCCCATTTTTACTTTTTCTACTGCAAGCACCCCCTGGGCATCGACTCGGGTCAGTACGGTAGATGCTGTTTCTAATGTTTCTTATGTACCACAACTTCTCAAAATAGTACCAATTCCAAAAAAAAACAAAACAATTTCATAATGCAGCTGATGGCCACTAACTAGGATGAGCTTGGTGAATGCTGTTAAATGCAAAGTCTTTAGTGTGCAAGTTGAAATAAGCTGTTGGATAGAAAATTTCTCTCATACATTTTCCTTTTTTGGAAACACCCGCTCTTGCACTGCTAATTGGAAAAGCTATACCAGATAATATTTCATGAAGCAATGTTTGGATTTGTTTTATCAGTGGAAGACAACAGAGAAGCTCTCTTGAGAATTATATCCCATTACTGTTTTGTTCTGGTTCAGGGGATGCCACTTTAGTTGTTGATATAAAGATATTTCTGTTCACTTGTAGGTTTCTAGATTAATTTCTATAGCCAAATATTGTACATGTGGATTTGTTTTGTTACAATTTATTGGAAAGTGCCTTTTGACATTCTAAATATAATTGTATAAAGCAAGCTTTAAAATGAGTAACCTATCGTGGTCAGTGACAAGCACAATTGGCATACCAATTCACTTGTGCCTGACATAATGCCCAGTACAATTTCTTGACATTCTTTGTATATATTTTTCGTAGGCTTCACAAAATTCTTGTTTATCATTTATTGGAAAACTCTCTTACAGAGAGGTTTCCAATAAATAATAACACGATAAGATTTTTATCAAATTTACATCTGCAATTAACACGTGGATTATGTACAATTAACACACATCTGTTGCCTGTAGTACAGGAGTATGAGTACAGGATGACAGTTACAAAACTGTTGGAAGTTCTCAAGATAACAGGCTCCAAAATAAAACTATTTACATAATCTGTTTCTAAATGAATTTGAAGCAGATCTATAGAATATGAAGTCTGTTAACTCAATACTTACATGACCAGTAGATGACAGAAAGTGCTTGAATTAATTAAAAACTTTAATTTTTGTCTCAATCACACAACTAATAACCCTTTCTTGGAACAAGCTTACTATTCTTGTTCTTTTGAGAGGTCATAAGCTATGTTTTTGAGGCAAAAATTTTTTTTTAAAAATGTTAATGGAACTTTTTTGTGAATAGTGCTGTCAGGATGTAGCAATTGCATTAGATAATGGGTTAATATATCATCAGAAAGCAAGACAAAACATTCTCTATATAGACAATAGCTAACTGTTCTGTTTTGATATAATTTTTATTTTCGAGTGGGATGCAAAGGATTTATTTTCACGATGTGAAGCGGAGTGAAAATAATCCTCTGCATTCCCTGAGGTTTTTTCTCTCGGGTAATCCCTCACTGGAACTGAAAATGAACACCCTCATTGTTGAACAGTTTTATTGGCTTTCGTTGTCTTAAAAAATTAGTATGAAATTGGGAGACTTTAAATTTATACACTCTTTGATTGAAATATATTTATTTGCTTGTGTTTACATCAAAGCATGATTGAATGGAGTGTCTTCTGTATTTGTTTTGTAAACATCAGTTTACTCGTTTCAGCAGAAAATAGCTCAAATATTATCTGTTGACGGTATTTATTTTTGGAAAAATTAATTGCACAAGAATCAAATGTATTTGTTTTTTAGCCTTGTACATATTTTTATACTGTACCAATGACCCAGACATAGCTGGTGCTAACTCTTAAAAATATAGGGCCAAACACAAATTTTGCCTCCCAATCCCCAAAATTTGCATCTAAAACCAAAGAAAACATGTCCTGAATGGCCCTCCATACTTCACCTCTACTGCGCATGCGCAGTGTCAAGGACGTTCCGAAATTGGCGCCATTAATCATTCTTTGTTTGGCCCTTCATCAGTTAACATCTGACTGATCTTTGTGCTTGTAAATCTCAGTTTAAATGATGCCAGACACATAAATATTAGAGAAATGGTGATTCTAAGGAGGATATAGAAGGAGGAGAGGAAAAATTTGGCATATTTTCTGTAATATTATTACTAAAATTTCTTGGGAGTTTTAGCTGGATAACAGAATGAATTCTGTTCTTTTCCCCATGTTTACGTCTTCACCTATGGGTGGTTAGGCGTAGTGTTCTGCATCTACCATCTGATGTTCTGCAGTTTCTTCCCTGGAAGTCTCTGTTTTGCATCAGATAGTGTATTATTGGTAACTGATTTCAGGCCAGGGTGCCTGGAGTCTTGTTCTGGTGTTTTTACACTTATTGTTTACATTTTCAACAGCCCTCTGTGTGAGGGGGGATTTCTTGAAAATAATATCTTGATGTTAATTTAATCATAACTAGATACATTATTATTGTTCGTAAGTGTTGCATAAATTGTTTAAAATATTTTTAGAATTTTTGTCCACACTTAGGCTAGGGATCCATTGGGGCTCAACGTTACTTTTCAGAAACTTGGGCTGTTCTGAAAAAATATTTTTTCAAAATTTTTTTGATTCAATTATTTTTTCTATGTTTAATGGATCATGTTATTATGTATTTTGATTGTCAGGGGTTGGTGCGAGTACTAGGACTTTTTTTTTCTTTTCACAATGAAAGGATTTTGTTCAATTGTAATAAGAGGAAATCTTCCTCTGACTTTCATAATCATTGTATATGTAGTCAGTGTACTCGCACTAACTCCTGTTCTGTATGTGTTAATTCCGATGACAACATGGGAAGCCAGTGTCACGGTATGTTAGTGGGGAATTGGCCATTCCGGTCCTTTCCCCGCAGGGTCACTCTACTTTATCAATCTCTATTTCAGACGATCAAGAACAGGGTGATGTATCCGTGATGTCTTCCAAAAGTGTGCCTCCGTCGTCACAATTAATGAAGAGCTAGCGGAAAAGTGCTCATGTAAATACGTCAATTGCCTAAGAGGACCCTAGTAGGTTCGACGGCCGTTGACGTCCGCTAGCTCGCCCGGTGTAGCGTCCATTCATCGAATGGTTCGGCAGCCGGGTTCGTCCGTTGCGGTCTAGAAGGAGTTTTGGGTGATGCGAGCACTATAAATCAACCAAATGCACACCCAGTGACGGCGGATTAGAGGAGAGAATGGAGAAAGCCTTTTAGTCCGGTTCCTAGCTCGTCCAGGTCCATCCGGACTGCGAGCGAGAGAGGCCCCTCTCTCGTACAACAACATCTGGCCCCAGATGTTGTGGTGCAAAATGTTTCGCATTCGGAGCATACGTCCGCCGCTCGGGACGCTCCGATATATAGTCAGTCCGGAGAGACTGTCAGTAAGGCTTCCTCATCCTCATGGTAGCGCACACGACCGCTCTTGGCTATGTGACCTCGGATAACCAGTCAGCTTTGCCAATCAGAGAATCATCGGCGACCAGGTCACACCATCCGGTAGCCAGGGACACGAGGCCTGCAGACTCCGGACGTTCGCACAAGAAAGTGTGCGGGAGTCAACGTACACGGAGCTTCCAGCGGCAAAGCATCGTAAGACCGCTACTGCACAGACCTCGGTGACGGACGTGCTATCCCAAATAGCACAGCTTATTGCAGCATCCCAGCAACGACAGAATCTGTCGCATCATGTATTATCCGACGACGCTGGGTCGGGACGCTCCGCGGAAGCAGGTACGGACGTCCAAAAATTTCATCCGGTCCGACGGGATGCCAAAAGGGATTCGGAGGATTTCGAGCTTTCCCTTTCGGAACAACATAAGCTGTTGTGTATGTCATCTGACTTTATCTTCTAGAGGTTCTTTCGTCGGACCAGAATGCTGCGATGCCGGATAAGAAACTGATAGCGTCGGTGGACACAGAAATTTTTGGTGCGGTTCAGGGACATCGTCCCTCAGTTCCGACACAGTCCAATAATGTCACACAAACTTTCGAATTATTGAACGACGCTATATATATTATTATATGCTTGCTATTAACAAGCATGTCTGGTTTCTTGTTCGCAAAGTTATGGAGATGTGTTTCAAAAGTGTGTCGTCATAGTTAATGAAGAGCTAACGGCAATAAGTGCTCATGAAATATGTCAATCGCCTAAGAGGTCCCTAGTAGGATCGACGGAGTTGACATTTGCTAGCTCACCCGGTGTAGCGTCCATTCATCGAATGGTTCGGCAGTCGGGTTCGTCCGTTGCGGTCTAGGAAGGAGATTTGGGTGATGCGAGCACTATAATTAACTTTAGTACACACCCAGTGACGACGGATTAGAGGACAGATCGGAGGAAGCCTGTTAGTCCAGTTCCTAGCTCGTCCAGGTCCGTCCGGGCTGCGAGCGAGAGAGGTCCCTCTCTCGTACAACAACATATGGGACCGGATGTTGTGGTACAGACATTTCGCATTTGGAGCATATGTCCGCCGCTCGGGACGCTCCGTTATATTGACAGTCCAAGAGACTGTCGATAATGCTTCCTCATCCTCACAGCAGCGCACATGACCGCACATTGGCTACGTGACTTCGAGTATCCGGCCAGCCTCGTCATTCAGTGATTCCATGGCGAACAGGTCACGCCATCTGGTAGCCAAGGGACACGAGGCTTATACACTCCGTTCGCTCGCATAATAGAAGTATGCACGGGGTAATCAGGTTCGGACGACCGAACACTTTATAGGGTCCGACAGGATGGCGAAAGGAATTCGGACGATTTCGAGCTTTCCCTTTCGGAACAACAGAAGCTGCCATACATTTCTTCCGGCATTATCTTCCAGAGGTTGTTCCGTCGGACTGCATTGCTGCGATGCTGGATAGGAGACTAATAGCGTCATTGGACACGGAGTTTTGGATCGGTTCATGGACATTGTCCCTGACGTACCGACACAGTCCAATAATGTCATTAGAACATTCAAATTATTTTACGACGCTATATATATATAAGCTTGCTACCAAGCATGATAGTTTAGTTTCTTGTCCGCAATGCTCTATTCTGCCTTTATCAATTCTAGGAAATAATTTATATTGGCAGAACAGGGCATACCGAGAGTTCATATGCGTCTAGACGGCGGGGCTGAAGACTAGGAATTATATTTTTCGCCGTCTATGTCAATTCCAACCACGATGTTGGAAACGACAATGATGTCTAATAGACTTAACTTAGACGCTTTATCATACGTAGACTACCTTACTGAGGTTTTATCATTACGTCTTCAAGAGAAAGAATTCCAGGATATGATCCTCAATGTGATTTCTTTCAAGGGCAGTAGTTTCCACGTATAACTCCGCCCTTCAGTGGCAACCTGGAGTTGGTTAGACGTGACGCAGCCCTAGCTACATCCACGCGTGTGGATAGTAAGGTGAAGAACTCTCTCAGAGTCGCTTCGGTCTCGG
This sequence comes from Pictodentalium vernedei, assembly GCA_031216915.1. Taxonomy (NCBI): domain Eukaryota; kingdom Metazoa; phylum Mollusca; class Scaphopoda; order Dentaliida; family Dentaliidae; genus Pictodentalium; species Pictodentalium vernedei. The sequence goes on from CM062295.1 coordinate 247,619,111, forward strand.
AGAAGCTTCTCTTCGACGGCAACTTTTCAGCAATCTATGAATTGCTCGATATACACGTTCTCTTGTCTCAAGTGTAGCAAGAGATTCAGACTGGGGCAAACATTCGGTGGTTGACTCAGAGAGTGCCACTGCAGTTGCCGGATCCGAGTTTTATGATTATGACGGATGCCAGTCAAACAGGTTGGGGTACAATATTGATCCCAACGGATTCGAAGTGCCAGGGTCTTTGGGTTCCGCAGTTTCTAGGCAAGCACTTACCTTCCAGGGAATGATGTTATTTAGGCTTGCACTTTGTCATTGGATGAACATTATTCAGAAACGCATGTCCAAATCCTGTCCGATAATACGACAGTAGTTGCGTATCTCCGGAACCAGGGAGGCACTCATTCGATTCCGTTATTCAATTTAACAGAAAGAATCCTTCTGTTTGTTATAGTACACCAAGTTCTGCTTCGGTCCGTCATATTCCGGGTCGTCTGATTCTATTAGCAGACTCCCTTTCACATAAGGGTCGCTTGTTGCCGTCAGAATGGACTCTCAACAAACAAGTATTCAATCAGATTTGCTATCAATGGGAGCGCCCAATGATAATTTATTTGCGACACAACTCACTATTCAATTGCAGACGTATGTGTTTGCATGTCCGGATCCCTGAGCTTATGTTGTTAACGCTCTATTGATCTAATAGGACGCAATGATAGGATATGCGTATCCTCCAGCGCTGTTGATTCAGCAAGTATTGCTAAGATAAACATCCACAGTACAATTCTGTTGATAGCATCTCTGTCTTCACAGAGACCGTGGGTAATTTTACTCAGGGGTCTACTGTGGGACTTACCGCGAAAACTTCCTCCATGAGAGGATCTTCTTTCGCTGGGGAAATCGTGTCATCTTCATCACAACCCGCAAGGTCTCAACCTTCACGTATTCCGTTGTGTGGTCCTTCTTGCACGGCAAGCATGGTACAGGACGAGCTATGGACGCGATTTCTTACTGTAGGAGAACCTCTTCTTCGCTATACTATGCGGCTAAAGTGGAGGCTCTTCCGTCGTTGGTGTAGAGATCATTATGTTGATATTTTTGATCCCTCCATACTAGACATTGCGACTTTCTAGTATACTTGTTTGACAGGATCTACTGCAGCCTGTTACTATTAAGGTTATAGGTCTATGTTATCTCATACCTATGCGCTCTATGATAGTTTACAATTGAGTCTTATGTCTCTTTATCTAAGTCAGTTAGAAACTTTTCGATAAATAGACCTAGAATCCTTAGATTAAATTCCTATACGGAATTTAGCTTAGGTTCTTATTTAGCTAAGTAATCATTTGAGCCTCTGGAAACAGTAGTTTTCAAACTCTGACCTTTTAAGACAGTAATTCTGTTAGCCTTCTTTTTTACTGAGGAGTCAGTGAGCTTCATGCACTATCGGTGGACGATTCTCACTTTTGTAGTGTCGGAAACACTACTTCCTTTACTACTTAGGTTGGATTTTTGGTTAAGAGTCAGGCTCCTAATAATATCCGGAACCTATTGTTATTAAGGTCCTTCCGTCTTCGTACGGGCATAGGCCTTTACTCTGTCCGGTTAGAGTTTACATATTTATAAACAGATATCAGTTTATTAGTATGGACGTAAGCTTCTTCTGTCTTTGATGACTAATAGAAGGACATTACGCTCCATTCTATTACTAATGGATTCAATTAACTATCGGTACTGCTTATGGTATATCATTGACTCAGCAGTTTCTGCTTGAGATTTCGGCTCATGAAGTAAGAGCTCTTTCTACATCTTGGGCTTACATTAATAGTGTCGCTATTATAGATTTTATGAAGGCTGCTCATTGGGCTCAGCCATCCACATTCATGAATTTTTATCTCAGAAATATTGAGTCCATTTCTGGAGGCCTCCATTGTTAGGTCTTTTATCTACTGCTCAGAATGTCATTCACTTAACAGTTGCTACTATAGCTAGGTAGGCTTTCTGTTCCGGCAGTGACTCCGTCCTGCTGCCCTCTTCACTCTGGGCTATTTGACCCAGGGCAAGAAAAAGGGTGGGGAGGGGGGAGGGTGTTCCCTTGGGTCACCTGTTTTATTATGAAAACAAGGGGATACCTCCTCCGGAGTTAGTAATTCTGAGCTGTTACTGGGATGGCTTTTTAAGTGATAAGTTTATGTTTTAAAAATTCATTCAGGTCATAGTTTTTAAAGTATAGCTTTTGAATATATCACGTGTCAAACGGGCGTTATTATACAGTCCTCAGACACTTTTAAGGAGTATAAAGAGTCTCTATTCTCTAGACTAACTTTATTTATTGGCTTACTTTAAAAATTATTAGTATAAGGATTATACTGGTTATTAATAGAGTTCAAGGATGTTATGATGCTCAATTTTGGAAGGTGTTGTGTCTTTCTAATTTATCATAATTAAGAAAGATACATGTAAGGCCTAATACTCCTTTTCCCCTCGAGGGGATGACTCTATTTTATATAATTGAGATTATTTGAACTTGCTCTATGTCCTAGGCCCTCCAGCCTTTTTACTATTCAGCTATGTCTGGGTCATTGGTACAGTATAAAAATGTTAAAAAATTTATAGTAATTTATATATTTTTTATACTTACCAATGACCCAGACGGGGATGGCCCTCCCAGGAGTTGGGAACTCATACCTCCCCGCTGAGTACATAGCGCTTACCAGGCACTGGTTATAAGAATGATTAATGGCGCCAATTTTGGGACGTCCTTGACACTGCGCATGCGCAGTAGAGGTGAAGTATGGAGGGCCATTCAGGACATGTTTTCTTTGGTTTTAGATGCAAATTTTGGGGATTGGGGGGGCAAAATTTGTGTTTGGCCCTATATTTTTAAGAGTTAGCACCAGCTATGTCTGGGTCATTGGTAAGTATAAAAAATATATAAATTACTATAAATTTTTTAACTTTTTTGCCAATTTGGCTATTCTGTTAAAGGGATTCATCTCCATTGGTAAAATTTTGAAGAGGACAAAATGAAAAGTTGAGAAACACTGCAGGATGATCTTTACTTACATAGCCAGGGGGAGACCTTTTTGGCTGGGTAAAGAATAAAACTCCACATTTGGAGAAAATAAGTTTGAAAAACTATTTCAAAACCAAAACATACTATAAAACACTCTGGACACCCACTGTAAACATGATTAACAATAAGTCATAATAACTACAGAAACTCATTTTACCAAATTTAGTTTTTTAATGTTTCCTTATTTTGCAGAATACCTTGTTCTTTATAGTTAACAATAAATTTTGTTCTCAGGTGGTTTGTGAGAGCAATGGAGATGGAGCTGGAACAAGATGTACAGAAACATGGGAAGACTACTGATCTTGCTTCACTTTCACCATTTGAAGTTAGACAATTGTTGTATGCAGTAGTCACAAGGAACACACATGAAGCGGATTTCCGGTATATTTCAGCAAATTGTAATCAGTTGTAGATCAAGCGACTAGTATTAACACAAACCACCCTGTGAATGCTTGTTATCCAAGTTCTCATTTTATACTTCTCCCAACAATACCCAACTTTCACCATAGCACATAACATCCCTTGAGTGCAACAAGGTGCCATTCGCAATGCAATGCTAAAGCAATGCAGATGACACCTTGTTGCAATCATTGGATGATATACACCACTCTTTTCATTCATATGTCTGTCCGACCAACCAACCATTTTGTTAGGGTCAGCAATATGGGGTTAACGTCTTGCATACTGTTGGCAGATATTCCTGCCTAGGACAGAATTTCTCTTGCCACTGAAATAAGTATAATTTGGGCACATTTAATCAAATTTTCCTCCTGTAAATTGAATTTATTTTTTCATCAGTGATTTCTTGAGATAAATTTAGATGAATTTTTTCTAAAGTCTAGTCATGGCTGCTTTACATTTTATGAAAAATATATTGGAAATATTCAATGGGTTGAGAGTTAAATTTTTGCTCCTTGTGGGATTCTTTTCTTCCCATCTCTGATTCTACAGTAACACCACAGTAACCTCTTGGAAGAACATCCATCCATCACACAACTCATAAATGGAGCCAATCAAAAGGCTTCAGAAGATGAGAGTAGGAGGAGTGTTAGGCAAAGTTTATATATCTTAGCAATGCTGTTCTTTTGGTCTGTTATCCTAACTGAGCTTGCCTAAACATACTTTTTAAAGTTTCACATTCTCAATTTATGCATTTGAAAAACTAAACAATAATAATAGAATGGAATTGAAAAATTATTAGGTTTGGATTGGCTCTGTCGGACAAACAGATAATTGAGATGTGCAATAAAAATGTTGAGGCAGTAAGTGCTGCAGCCTGTTTTAATTTTGTGCAGGCAATAGGGATTGAGGGTGATCATTCATCTTAAAGGGCCAGGCCTGAAACTGTGACTGAAAAATGTGCAAGTACTCGGGCATACTGTAATGAAAACAAAATTAAACTTACGCTTGTGACTATTTGTACACCTGCAAATGTTTGTTGAAATGAGCATAAAGGGACAACTATGTTTTTCTAAAATGGAACAGTGTGCCGGATTTCATCTGATTATTCTCTTTGTCCAAAAGGATTCATGAGATATGTTTTGCAACTGAGAGATGAAAATTTGTAATTATTCAGAAAAATATTTATTGCAAGTGCAAGTGTCGTGTTCAAAAGTAGCCAAGACTTGTTTCGAAACAACCATAAAGCCATAGATTGTCAAGTGTATGAGAAATGTATGAAAACCCCCCAGTCCATTAAGGGTTAAGTTAGGTATGGAGTTCTATCTGAATTGTGACTTTTTTTGTTTTTATTTTTTTGTTTGTCTCAGAAGTCTAAAAAGAAGTAAAGTATGAGGTTCAATTCAAGTACTTATGTATATTTTAAACCATCAAAAAATAAAACAGAAAAAAATATTAAAAACATCTGACTGTCCTTCTCATCACCCTTTTAATTAACCCTTTACCCAGTGCACATGATATCAAAATTTATTTTTTTTTTTTTTTTTTCAAATGTTTCAAAACATTTTTACAAAACTATATCACGTGTCCCCTATTTGGAATGATCTGAATGAGCTCATTCCATTGAGGAGGGTCACATGATATGGTTTTGTTGACATCTTTTGAAAAAATGTTAGGTTGTTTTTACAACTGCTCAGTTTGTAAATTATATATAGCAAATTCCTTAGGTAAAGGGTTAAAAAATTTGGGATTAAAATAAGACAAAATTAAAATAAAAAGTTTTTGGAAGAAAGAATAAATTTTCAAAGTTATTTGTTTTGAGATAAAAATAATTGTCATCACAGATTGTGTTGGATAACATTTTAATGGTTTGGGTCAGTCTCTAGAATTGGGATTCCTGCATCTCCTTGAATTCCTTGATCAGCCTGGAATTTTGAAATGTGTTGCCAAGGACCTGGAAATTACTTCAATATTGAAACCTTTCTTGATCAAAAGAAATTCATTTCAAAAAAATTTATCTCAATTCGCATTGAGATGAATATTGGAATGAATTGTCTCTGCCCAATAAAATGTCTGCTAATGGAATGAGATGCCTTCATTAGATTACAAATATAATTATAATATGATAATATGATATTAAAAATCGGAAATATTGAGCACAAATGCCCAGAGCTTACATGTTCTTGTAACTATGTGTAGCTCTTGGAATGGAACACCCTTATCTTTACCACCGAAAATCTAAGGAATCCTTGTGTTTATCATCTGTAGCCCCTTCAAAGCCCTAGAAAATAAACCGGAAATGTCTTGGAAACGCCATGGACTGACTACTCAATGAAGTACAGGAACTATGTTACAGCTTACATGAGCATACTGCATGTTGTCTTTATCAGGACCCCACTACAGAAGAGACAATTGGATGGGGCACTTAATCGAGTACCCAAGGATTTCTATGATCGAGTATGGACGATATTGGAAAAAACACCTGGTGGAATAAAAGTTGCAGGTTATCTTCTTCAACAGGTATGTAATAGTCACATTCAATTCATACAGAACATCAAAAGTGTTGTCAGGAGAGCCTTTTCTACTAAAATGACCGTCTTGAATTAGTATTACCATTCCACTCTTTTTCACAATTCAAGGCCATATTCCTGGAAGGTCTTCATTTGGGCCACATGACGTGATACTTCAAACTTGAATCATTTTCTGTGCTCACTTAATGTTTGATATCTAGAGAATATAGACAGGGCATACTTTTTATTCTTCATTGTTCCAGGCAGTGCTCTGTGACCCAGTCAGGTTATATAACATTAACACAAATTGAAGTAAAATCTCTTCTAATGAAACCAACATGCAGCTGCACATACCCGTTCTGAACCGATCCAAGAAATCCAAATGTTAAATAAATAATTGGTGCTTCACTTCATTTTGAAAAAAGAACATTACAAACAAAATACAGTAAAATTTTCCTGTATTCCAGTGCTAAAAAAATCAATTATTCTATTTTGTTTGACAGAGCTCCTGGTGCTCTGTCAAGCAAGATATAATAGATTAAATGTTTGTATTGGATGTAGTGAGGCCAAATTGATCTAAACATAGCAAATTTGGTGATTGTCAGAGTAATTGAGTAATTCCTTGATAGATCACACAATTTTTTATTAAATTAACAGTGTTTATATATATGCTAGCAACAGTTAAAATTTGTACAGAAACAAAGGTAAATGGTTTAGTGTTTTGAAATTATATGCAGTTAACACAGTTATTCAATTAAGATATGTTTAATTAAGTGAGGTTCACTGTACCAACAATTGTCTGCTTGTTACAGCTTAATTGTATAAAGATTTTTTTCTTTTTAAATTTCAGCAACCAACCTTATCAGATATGACTATGTATGAACTGAATTTCTCATTGTTGGTGGAACAGATGCTCAGTAAAATTGGAGTACCTTCATACAGACAGATCCTAGTTGAGGTATTATATTTGGTTTCACTAACGTCCCAGTCACTCTATCTTTATAATTTTTAATAAATCCACATTTTATGTCAGTTAATATAATTTAATCATTTGCCCCGCCTCTGTATTTGATTGGTTGAAAGCATACAGCATGAAAGTCGTCAAAATCGTATAAACCAAATCGCGTCATGATTTGGAATGTCGCTACACATTCGCATATCCGACTCAACTTTGAAGACTAAAAAAAATGTTTTTAATGATATTGTTACGTGACTTGCTAAATATCTGTCGTCTGTTATCGAAAATCCAAACAACAAACAATTTGACAATGATTGACGTGACCTGTTTGTGGCACACTTTCCTGAGTTTGACTGTTGTCTTATGTGAAAATTAAAAGTTTTTCATTCATGTACACATAGTTTTTATATTTTTAGCTCACCTGAGCGAAGCTCAGCGGGAGCTTTACTGATCGTGATCCGTCCGTCATCCATCGTCCGTCGTCCGTCCGGCATTAACTTTACATTATCGACTTCTCCTCCTAAACCACTAGCCCAATTTTATTCAAATGTTGGCTAAATGTTTATTACCTAATGCCAATTCAGATTTGTTCAAATGAAGTTGCCCCTCCTCCTGGGTGGTGCCACACCCCCAAGGGGCACCAAAATCTTTGTAAATCTTCTTTTCATGAACCAGCAGTAGCAGAGACTTGATATATGGTATGCAGCTTCCTTTTGAGGTGTAGACTCAGATTTGTTCAAGAGAAGTTTGAGGGATAATATTTGGCGTCGTTATGGGAGGGGCAAAAATTTTGGCCCCGCCCTAAATTTCTATTTTCTGAACCGAGAGGCCGATTTCAACCAAATTTTATGTGAGGGCTTATTGGGTCATGAGTACTTGATTTATGGAAAAAAATTTCCCGCAGCCCCGTGGGAACCGCAGGAGCTAAAAATAGAAAAAATTTAAAACGCCCATATCTCCAAAACTGCACGGCACCGAGAATTTTTATTTGGTGTGCAGCTTCCTTAGGACCAACAGAAAGGATTGGTAAAAAAAAATTGCCATCGGTTTTATCATAGGGCACAGTTTCGGGACTTTGAAAAAGTGCTGAGTCAGCACTTTTTAACACTGTTGGCAATGGGAAAAACATTAAAAAATCTTCTTCTCCAGATCCAGCAGGCAGAATCTTTTGATATTTGGTATGCAACATTGTAGGGTGGATCTGATTCAAGTTTGTTCAAATCGGCCCCCTGGGTTCATATTTGGGCTCAGTATAGGAGCCCGATTTCGAACTTAGTGCATTTCAGGCAAATTTCTTAAAAAATCTTCTTCTCCAGATCCAGCAGGCAGAATCTTTTGATATTTGGTATGCAACATTGTGGGGTGGATCTGATTCAAGTTTGTTCAAATCGGCCCCCTGGGTTTATATTTGGGCTCAGTATAGGAGCCCAAATTTGAACTTACTGCATTTCAGGCAAATTTCTTAAAAAATCTTCTTCTCCAGATCCAGCAGGTAGAATCTTTTGATATTTGGTATGCAACATTGTGGGGTGGATCTGATTCAAGTTTGTTAAAATCGGCCCCTTGGGTTTATATTTGGGCTCAGTATAGGAGCCCAAATTCGAACTTAGTGCATTTCAGGCAAATTTCTTAAAAAATCTTCTTCTCCAGATCCAGCAGGCAGAATCTTTTGATATTTGGTATGCAACATTATGGGGTGGATCTGATTCAAGTTTGTTCAAATCGGCTCCCTGGGTTTATATTTGGGCTCAGTATAGGAGCCCAAATTTGAACTTAGTGCATTTCAGGCAAATTTCTTCAAAAATCTTCTTCTCCAGATCCAACAGGCAGAATCTTTTGATATTTGGTATGCAACATTGTGGGGTGGATCTGATTGCAGTTTGTTCAAATCGGCCACCTGGATTCATATTTGGGCTCACTATAGAAGCCCAAATTCGAACTTAGTGCATTTCAGGCAAATTTCTTTGAAAATCTTCTTCTCAAGATCCAGCAGGCAGAATCTTGTGATATTTGGTATGCAGCATCCTTAGGGGGGGTGAGATTCAAGTTTCAAGTTTGTTCAAGCTATGTCCCTAGGTCCATATATGGGCTCACTGTGGGAGCTTGAATTGTAACTTTGTTCGAAATGAGGAATTTTCTTAAAAAATCTTCTTCTTCAGATCCACAGTCGGAATGGTTTGATATGTGGTGAGTAGCATCCTGGGGGGGGTGGGGGGGGGGGGTGGGGGGGGGGGGGGGTGGAGGGGGGATTCAAGTGTGTTAAAGCCAAGTCCATGGGTCCATATTTGGGCTCCCTGTGGGAGCCCAAATTATAACTTAGTCAATATGAGGAATTTTTCTTTAAAACTCTTCTTCTTCAGATTCAGCAGTTGGAATGTTTTGATATTTGGCATGGAGCAACCTTAGGGGGCTGAGATTCAAGTTTGTTCAAGCCAAGTCCCTTGGTTCATATTTGGGCTCACTATGGGAGCCTGAATGACAACTTAGTTCAAAATGAGGAATTTTCTTTAAAAATCTTCAGATCCAGCAGATGAATGCTTTTGAAATTTTTTATGCAGCATCCTTAGGGGGGTAAGATTCAAGTTTGTTCAAGCCATGTCCCTAGGTCCATATTTGGGCTGATTGTGGGAGCTCGAATTGTAACTTGGTTCAAAATGAGGAATTTTCTTTAAAAATCTTCTTCTTCAGATCCAGAAGTCGGAATGTTTTGATATTTGGTGTGCAGAATCCTTAGGGGTGTGAGATTCAGGTTTGTTAAAGCCAAGTCCCTGGGTTCATATATGGGCTCCCTGTGGGAGCCCGAATTATGACTTTTTTTTAGATCCACTGGTCAGAATATTTGGATATTTGGTTTCAGCTTTTCTTAGGAGGAGCAGATGCAACTTGTGGAAATCAATTCTCTGGGTTGATATTTAGGCTACCATGTCAGGTGAGCGCCCTCAGGCCCCCTGGGGCCTCTTGTTATATTACAGCTGGATTAAATTATAAGAAATAACTATTGTTTTCCTTCGGTTTATGCGATATAAACCGAAAATTTTCAGCACAAGCTTCATGAAGCTTGTGCTGAAAATGTTTGGTTTATATCGCATAAACCGAAGGAAAACAACAGTTATTTCTTAAATAGATTTTCGATTGTTTGAAAACTCTCTCCAAATCAACCTTTGAAATAAGAAATGTAAACTTTGTAAAAATGTATAAGTTGAAAATGAATGAAAGGGTTTCTTTTTATTTATTCATAATTTATATTCAGTACATACACCATGATTCACTGTATAGGTGTCCATACATAAACACACATGAAGATCACAATCACAGTATCCCATAATTAGATGGTAAAAGGCCTCTCAAAGTAGATATTCTGTTTCTCAGGCCATTTTTTGTAAAATTGCATGTGGGTAGGCAGTTTTTAGCTCAACTTGACAACGTCAAGTATGAGCTATTGGGATGGGTTGCGATCCGTCGTCTGTCCTTTCATTTCTCCATCCATACTTCTGTCCATCCCCAATTCCTTTAGCACACCCTACAAGCCACAGCTCTCCCCCGATCAGTTCCAAAATTTGCCATCTTGGATTTCGATATAAATTGTTCAACAATTCCTTTAGCACAATGTACAGGCCACAGCTGTCTCCCAATCTGTCCCAAATTTCATATGTAGCTTTGGGGCAATGTCTGGATGGTTGCTATCAAATATTTCCGAATTTCATTGAAAAACATGGCCACCGAACAATTCCATTAGCACACACTACAGCCCACATCTCTCACTCAATCTTTTTTCAAATTTCGTATGTAGGTTTGGTGTGATGTCTAGATGAGAGCTATCAAATTTTTCTGAATTTTGTTGAAAAACATGGCCGCCAGCAGCCATCTTGAATTTGGATGTAAATTGTCCAGCAGTTCCTTTAGCATACCCTACAGGCCACAGCTCTCACCTGATCAGTCCTAAATTTCATATGTGGCTTTGGGGCAATGACCAGATGGGAGCTATCAAATTTCTTTGAATTTCATTGAAAAATATGGCCACCAGCAGTGATCTCAGGTTTGGCATATAAATTGTCAACAATTCCATTAGCACAGCCTATAGGCTGCATTTCTCACCTGTTCTTTTTGAATTTCATATGTAGCTTGGTGTGATGTCTGGATGAGAGCTATCGAATATTTCTGAATTTTGTTGAAAAACATGGCCACCAGTAGCCATCTTGGATATGGATATAAATTGATTTCAATTCCATTAGCACACCCTACTGGCCGCATCTCTCACCTGATCTAGATGGGAGGTATCAACTTTTTCTGAATTACGTTCAGAAATATGGCCGTCAGCTACCATCTTGGATTTGGCATATGAATTGTCAACAATTCCATTAGTACACCCTGCAGGCTGCATCTCTCACCCAAGCTTTTTCAAATTTCACATATAGTTTTGGTGTGATGTCTAGATGGGAGCTATCAAATTTTTCTAAATTTTGTTCAGAAATATGGCCGTCAGCAGCCATCTTGGATTTGAAATATGAATTGTCAACAATTCCTTTAGTATGCCCTGCAGGCAGCATCCCTCACCCCATCTTTTTTTAAATTTCATCTGTACCTTTAGTGTGATGTCTAGATCTAGATGGGAGCTATCAAATTTTTCTAAATTTCGTTCAGAAATATAGCTGTCAGCAGCCATCTTGGATTTGGCATATGAATTGTCAACAGTTCCATTAGTACGCCCTGCAGGCCGCATCCCTCACCCCATCTTTTTCAAAATTTCATATGTACCTTTAGTGTGATGTCTAGATCTAGATGGGAGCTATCAATTTTTTCTGAATTTCATTGAAAAACATGGTCGTCAGTGGCCATCATGGATTTGACATATAAATTGCCAGCAATTCTATTAGACCCTACAGGCATACCTCTCACCTGATCTTTTTCAAATTTCATATGTAGCTTTGGTGTGATGTTTTTTCTGTAGAAACTTGAGTGAATGACTTGGTATTTATGAATGGATTTCATTGTAACTTGATAGGATGACTTATTTTGGAATAATTTCACTGTAACTTGGTAACATTTGTTGACATACATCAAAAGTGAGGGCCACATTAACCTACCCCTCAATTCTTTAGTACAGTGTACACCTCAAATTATTTTTATTGAAAACATAGCATACAGGGAACAGAAATTAACATATTCTCAATTATCACAATTCTTATTGTATTTCATAATCCTTTCATAAACATTAAACATTATCCTTTTCATCAAACACAACACACATTCAAGTTAAGCTACAGTGTCATTGACACTTTTATTGTAATTATTTCTTTGCCATCAAAGGTTCATGTTCTTGGTTTGTTTTATGTTTTAAGCCTCATAATCTACAGAATAGCATGGGTGGTGGTGCATTTCGTCCATTGAGTGCAAGGAGACTTTGCAATGCTAAAGCACCCAAATGACAAATTTAGCAATTTTATTAATTTGGGTAAAATATCGGACATAAACCATTTAATTATTATTTTTTTAAGTTTGCACTGGTTATAAAAAGAGAGAATGTGGGAGGCACCTCTGACTTCAGAGTGTAAACATCATCTGGACAATCACAAAGCAATCACGATGGCTAATTTGGACCTTCCAGTTAACCTACAGAAAGCATTGTCAGCTCTGAGCATCTCTTGCCCTCTCAACTGGACTCTCCAGACGAGAGGCAAGAGTGTCCACCTGATGCTGGAGTTTGACGCAGAGGGGAACACCACCACACCTTCTTCAGGGAGAGGCAGCACCTTTTGTGAGAGGAACTCCTCTCACACAGGTCCTCACCCAAAGAAACCTGGACCTGGCCCTGAAAAGAAGAACAAGAAAAAGAGCCCATCAACCAGGTGCCATGATGCCCGGCGGCTGGAAAAGTTCTTGAAAAGGAAGAAGGAAGAGAAGGCGGAAGAGAAGACAGAGGAGGTCACTACCATTTCCCCACCTCCAACTCCTATGACTCCCATCCACACCCCAGCTGCCCCTCCTCTGAGGGGCAACCTGGAGGATGGCAATGTCATCAGCGAGGTGGAAATGGAAACTGGCTCTCCAAAGTCTCCTACTCCAATCTCTCCCCTCCCTCCGGATCAGGACCTGGCATGAGAACTAGCTGACATGATGGCAGATCTGAGAAGTATGAGGCAAGATATCAGAAATACAACCAAGGAATCATCTGACAACAACAACCATGTGAAGGCACTCCTGGAACAACACAGCAGCCACAGCACTCCTGAAGCAGCCAGGACTTGACCATTCCATCCAAGTCAGTCCTCTAAGAACATCAACAGCCCGACAACACCAAGAACCACTACAGTCTCCCCATCACAGCCACCTCCACCCAAAAAGAAAAACCAGCAGAAAAAACGTCGCTAAAATAGTCAAAGAGGGTCGAAAGGGGCTTGCCCCCACTGTCCCTGCATTCCTTTGGCGTGCAAAAACCATTTCATTTCGCATGAAAAACATATGTTTAACTTTTTTAAGCCTAAACTTGTCCACTTTATTCTATGAATTGAAAGGTGACAGTCCATTTTAAAACCATATGTATAGTACATCTCAAGCATTCTAATCAAACAATAATGTCTATAAAACTGTTGATCACACAATTACGATCCAATAGACCATTACAGATAAATCTGTATGGCATCCAAGACTTTCCTAGACACTTCTGCAAAGCCACGGAATGTCAACTGTTAAAGAATAGCAAAATGCATAAATATCTTCATTATTTGACAGTATAAGAACAATTTATTTAACCCTTTACCTAACATGAAAAGCAGACAACACATGCAAACAAAATTCTTGAATAACTAATTTTTTTAGCTCACCTGAGCAAAGCTCAGGATGAGCTTTACTGATCACTTTCCATCCGTCGTCGTCGTCCGTCGTCGTTGGGCATCAACAATCATCTCCTCCCAAACCACTAGGCCAATTTTCATAAAATTTTGTGGGATTGATCATTGGGTGGAACACTCGAAGAATTGTGTTCGAAATCTCCGTCGCCCATCTAATATGGCTGCCTTGGCTGCTGATTGGCAAAAACACATTAAAATCTTCTTCTTCAGAACCGCTGGATCAATTTGAATAAAATTTGCTGGGGATAACCAGTGGGTGGTCCTCTCTCAGAATTGTGTTCGGTTTGTCCGCCCGCCATCCAACATGGCTGCCACAGCTTCTGATTGGCTGACGCTCCATCCCTAAATTTCTATTTTTTGAATCAAGAGATCGATTTGAACCAAATTTTTTTTGAGGACTTATTGGGTCATAAGTATCTAATTTATGCCGAAAAAAATTTTCACGTAGCCCCATGGGAACCTCAGGAGCTAAAAATAGAAAAAATTAAAATTGCTCATATCTCCAAAACTGCACGGCTCAGAAACTTTTTATTTGCTGTGCAGCTTGCTTATGAGCAATGGAAAGGAATGGTAGAAAAAAATCGCTAACGGTTTTTTTCTAAGGTACTTTCTTGGGACTCTGAAAAAGTGCTGACTCGGCACTTTTTAACACTGAAGGTAATGCAAAAACATTAAAAACTCTTATTCTCGCGTCAACAATCATCTCCTCCCAAACCACTAGGCCAATTTTAATAAAATTTTGTGGGATTGATCATTAGGTGGAACACTCGAAGAATTGTGTTCGAAATCTCCGTCGCCCATCTAATATGGCTGCCTTGACTGCTGATTGCCAAAACACATTAAAATCTTCTTCTTCAGAACCGCTGGATCAATTTGAATAAAATTTGTTGGGGATAACCAGTGGGTGGTCCTCTCTCAGAATTGTGTTTGGTTTGTCCGCCCGCCATCCAACATGGCTGCCACAGCTTCTGATTGGCTGACGCTCCACCCCTAAATTTCTATTTTTTGAATCAAGAGATCGATTTGAACCAAATTTTTTTTGAGGACTTATTGGGTCATAAGTATCTAATTTATGCTGAAAAAATTTTTCCCATATCCCCATGGGAACCTCAGGAGCTAAAAATAGAAAAAATTAAAATCGCTCATATCTCCAAAACTGCACGGCTCAGAAACTTTTTATTTACTGTGCAGCTTGCTTATGACCAATGGAAAGGAATGGTAGAAAAAAATCGCTAACGGTCTTTTTCTAAGGTACTTTTTCGGGACTCTGAAAAAGTGCTGACTCGGCACTTTTTAACACTGAAGGTAATGCAAAAACATTAAAAACTCTTATTCTCACGTCAACAATCATCTCCTTCAAAACCAATGGGCCAATTTCAATAAAATTTTGTGGGCTTGATCATTGGGTGGAACACTCGAAGAATTGTGTTCGAAATCTCTGTCGCCCATCTAATATGGCTGCCTTGGCTGCTGATTGGCAAAACACATTCAAATCTTCTTCTTCAGAACCGCTGCATAAATTTGAATAAAATTTGCTGGAGATAACCAGTGGGTGGTCCTCTTTCAGAATTATGTTCGGTTTGTCCGCCCGCCATCCAACATGGCTGCCACAGCTTCTGATTGGCTGACGCTCCACCCCTAAATTTCTATATTTTTATACTGTACCAATGACCCAGACTTAGCTGGTGCTAACTCCAACAAAACCAGGGCCAAACACAAATTTTGCCCCCCAATCCCCAAAATTTGCATCCAAAACAAAAAGAAATCATGTCCTAAAGGACCTCCATAGTACGCCTCTACTGCGCATGCGCAGTGACGCAGTCATCCCGAAATTGGCGCCAATTATCATTCTCTGTTTGGCCCTTCATCAGTCAACATCTCACTGATCTTTGTGCTTGTAAATCTCAGTTTAAAGGATGCCAGACACGTAATTTTTGGAGAAAATGTGATTCTAAGGAGGATAGAAGGAGGAGGGGAAAAAGAAGTGGCAAAAAATAATCAGGGCTGTACTTAAAATTTTTTGATGAAATTATGTTAAGTTGCCTATTTTCGAGGCATGGGCCGTTGTCATTCTTGCTAATTGTTGCACTGCTTATTCAGTGTTTCCTCTCCCCTAGCCTTCTAAAGTCCCCCCTGGCAATTCTCCCATGCTTTTGGCATATTTTTGAGAAGTTTCATTTCTAAAATTTCCTGGGAGAGTTGCTTGGTTACAGAATGTTTTCTGTTATTTTCCCCATAGTTACGTTTTCACCCATGGGTGTATAACGTTTGTGTTCTGCATCTTCCATCTGATGTTCTACAGATTCTCCCCTGGGAGTCTCTGTTTTGCATCAGATAGAGTGTAATTGTTGACTGATTCCGGGCCAGTTTTTTGCAGTGCCTGGAGTCATGTTTTCTAGTGTGTTTACACTGTTTGTTTTCATTGGCAACAGCCTTTTTTGGTAAAAAAAAATTGCCATCGGTTTTATCATAGGGCACAGTTTCGGGACTTTGAAAAAGTGCTGAGTCAGCACTTTTTAACACTGTTGGCAATGGGAAAAACATTAAAAAATCTTCTTCTCCAGATCCAGCAGGCAGAATCTTTTGATATTTGGTATGCAACATTGTAGGGTGGATCTGATTCAAGTTTGTTCAAATCGGCCCCCTGGGTTCATATTTGGGCTCAGTATAGGAGCCCGATTTCGAACTTAGTGCATTTCAGGCAAATTTCTTAAAAAATCTTCTTCTCCAGATCCAGCAGGCAGAATCTTTTGATATTTGGTATGCAACATTGTGGGGTGGATCTGATTCAAGTTTGTTCAAATCGGCCCCCTGGGTTTATATTTGGGCTCAGTATAGGAGCCCAAATTTGAACTTACTGCATTTCAGGCAAATTTCTTAAAAAATCTTCTTCTCCAGATCCAACAGGCAGAATCTTTTGATATTTGGTATGCAACATTGTGGGGTGGATCTGATTGCAGTTTGTTCAAATCGGCCACCTGGATTCATATTTGGGCTCACTATAGAAGCCCAAATTCGAACTTAGTGCATTTCAGGCAAATTTCTTTGAAAATCTTCTTCTCAAGATCCAGCAGGCAGAATCTTGTGATATTTGGTATGCAGCATCCTTAGGGGGGTGAGATTCAAGTTTCAAGTTTGTTCAAGCTATGTCCCTAGGTCCATATATGGGCTCACTGTGGGAGCTTGAATTGTAACTTTGTTCGAAATGAGGAATTTTCTTAAAAAATCTTCTTCTTCAGATCCACAGTCGGAATGGTTTGATACGTGGTGAGTAGCATCCTGGGGGGGGGGGGGGGGGGGGGGGGTGGAGGGGGGATTCAAGTGTGTTAAAGCCAAGTCCATGGGTCCATATTTGGGCTCCCTGTGGGAGCCCAAATTATAACTTAGTCAATATGAGGAATTTTTCTTTAAAACTCTTCTTCTTCAGATTCAGCAGTTGGAATGTTTTGATATTTGGCATGGAGCAACCTTAGGGGGCTGAGATTCAAGTTTGTTCAAGCCAAGTCCCTTGGTTCATATTTGGGCTCACTATGGGAGCCTGAATGACAACTTAGTTCAAAATGAGGAATTTTCTTTAAAAATCTTCAGATCCAGCAGATGAATGCTTTTGAAATTTTTTATGCAGCATCCTTAGGGGGGTAAGATTCAAGTTTGTTCAAGCCATGTCCCTAGGTCCATATTTGGGCTGATTGTGGGAGCTCGAATTGTAACTTGGTTCAAAATGAGGAATTTTCTTTAAAAATCTTCTTCTTCAGATCCAGAAGTCGGAATGTTTTGATATTTGGTGTGCAGAATCCTTAGGGGTGTGAGATTCAGGTTTGTTAAAGCCAAGTCCCTGGGTTCATATATGGGCTCCCTGTGGGAGCCCGAATTATGACTTTTTTTTAGATCCACTGGTCAGAATATTTGGATATTTGGTTTCAGCTTTTCTTAGGAGGAGCAGATGCAACTTGTGGAAATCAATTCTCTGGGTTGATATTTAGGCTACCATGTCAGGTGAGCGCCCTCAGGCCCCCTGGGGCCTCTTGTTATATTACAGCTGGATTAAATTATAAGAAATAACTATTGTTTTCCTTCGGTTTATGCGATATAAACCGAAAATTTTCAGCACAAGCTTCATGAAGCTTGTGCTGAAAATGTTTGGTTTATATCGCATAAACCGAAGGAAAACAACAGTTATTTCTTAAATAGATTTTCGATTGTTTGAAAACTCTCTCCAAATCAACCTTTGAAATAAGAAATGTAAACTTTGTAAAAATGTATAAGTTGAAAATGAATGAAAGGGTTTCTTTTTATTTATTCATAATTTATATTCAGTACATACACCATGATTCACTGTATAGGTGTCCATACATAAACACACATGAAGATCACAATCACAGTATCCCATAATTAGATGGTAAAAGGCCTCTCAAAGTAGATATTCTGTTTCTCAGGCCATTTTTTGTAAAATTGCATGTGGGTAGGCAGTTTTTAGCTCAACTTGACAACGTCAAGTATGAGCTATTGGGATGGGTTGCGATCCGTCGTCTGTCCATTCATTTCTCCATCCATACTTCTGTCCATCCCCAATTCCTTTAGCACACCCTACAAGCCACAGCTCTCCCCCGATCAGTTCCAAAATTTGCCATCTTGGATTTCGATATAAATTGTTCAACAATTCCTTTAGCACAATGTACAGGCCACAGCTGTCTCCCAATCTGTCCCAAATTTCATATGTAGCTTTGGGGCAATGTCTGGATGGTTGCTATCAAATATTTCCGAATTTCATTGAAAAACATGGCCACCGAACAATTCCATTAGCACACACTACAGCCCACATCTCTCACTCAATCTTTTTTCAAATTTCGTATGTAGGTTTGGTGTGATGTCTAGATGAGAGCTATCAAATTTTTCTGAATTTTGTTGAAAAACATGGCCGCCAGCAGCCATCTTGAATTTGGATGTAAATTGTCCAGCAGTTCCTTTAGCATACCCTACAGGCCACAGCTCTCACCTGATCAGTCCTAAATTTCATATGTGGCTTTGGGGCAGTGACCAGATGGGAGCTATCAAATTTCTTTGAATTTCATTGAAAAATATGGCCACCAGCAGTGATCTCAGGTTTGGCATATAAATTGTCAACAATTCCATTAGCACAGCCTATAGGCTGCATTTCTCACCTGTTCTTTTTGAATTTCATATGTAGCTTGGTGTGATGTCTGGATGAGAGCTATCGAATATTTCTGAATTTTGTTGAAAAACATGGCCACCAGTAGCCATCTTGGATATGGATATAAATTGATTTCAATTCCATTAGCACACCCTACTGGCCGCATCTCTCACCTGATCTAGATGGGAGGTATCAACTTTTTCTGAATTACGTTCAGAAATATGGCCGTCAGCTACCATCTTGGATTTGGCATATGAATTGTC